>CM060918.1:296613468-297238468 GCA_030737875.1 Allium sativum | reverse complement strand
ATATATTCTGAACAAAAGATGTTAGTATATATTTTATAATCAATAATGTAAATAATTGAAACAAGGTTGTTGTCATCAAAATTCCATTCTCCAACAATCTCCCCTTTTTTTATGATGAAAACCTTGATTTATAAAATATTCATACCTAATATAACATGTTGATCTGATTCCTTGATTACTCCCTCTTTCACCATAAATTTCTTCTGACTCCCCTTAAACTTTGCCTATTTTAACTATATCATGTTTTATAATTTCTCTATTACGCCCCGAATTCGCCCAACCTCCAAAGAGGGGAAAATGTGGATTGTAATGAGAACACGATGCATCAGAACACAAACACGAGAACATTTCATTGCTATTACAACAATTACATCAGAGTGTAAGAATATATCAGAGTACCAATAAATAATATACAACGGAAAATGCAATATCAGAGATTAAAGTACATAGCAACAAAAATTTAAAATGTATAAATACAATGCACAGCGGAAATACATCGACTAAAACAATTGAAAGAAATACACAGATACAAAGCATTCCGAATATATCTCCAGCCGTAATCCAGGATCTTGTGAAAAGAAATATCTACGAAAACCAAAACTACTAGCTGCTGAGAACCCAGAGTTTAGGTTGAAACAATAAACTCCGAGTCAGTCATGAGACTAGTGTGAGAACTAAAACAGTTATTAAATTTATTTTAGAGTTGGGTAAATCAAGGAACCATGCCGTATAACACAGAACGAGTTTTCTACCAAGAATACCATAAAACCAACAGCGCAATGCTAAAAGGAAAAATGAAGTCATTATAAGACTCAGGTTCCATCACACAATGCAAACACAAACAAGAGGATAGAGCTTTACTTATAATGGCCAAACATGCTTGGTACGCAAAATTTATCTTTTGTTATTACTATAAGTGAAGAAATCAACTTCAAATATAAATGCATCAATCACAGACGACATAGTACCCATTTCTACTACGTCGCCATATAGGTTTACAACTAAAACCGAAAAATCGCGTATTGGAGATTGGATTTCCTTCATGATCCAAGGCAAGGGATGACTCCTTATGATTCGAGACACTCTAACAATGCCTCGGGATCACACACTCTTGGCAACCGTTGGTTCCTGCAGGGCCGGTCCACACTTACTTTAGTGGATTGGTTATTCCTGAACAATACGTTTCCCGGTCCTATCGTACATCCAAATGGTCATTATGTCGACCAATCATACTCGAGGCGCCTCGCATCCATCATCCACATAAGTAAAAATGTCTGGGCTCCATACCATGAAAGCTTTTCTAGCTAGAAAGAAACGTATGCACTCCCTACGTCCCTGATCCCGTTTTAGACTCAAACCGTGGTGTGAGGTTCGCGAATTAACGCTATACACAAAGCTATGCTAATTAAAGCCGTGCTTTGATCATCATCCACAAGACTCTGCTTTTCAACAATATGCTTTGATCATTTGCATCTTTTTATGCCATACTGACAATTCATGCCATACAACTGATGTCTATCATATATAATCTCTAAGCTCATACGTCTCAGAGAAGGGCGTTAAGCAAGAGAATAAATTCTCCGCCACCAAACAGATATATATTTAATAGAAATCAATCAACAAAGAATGAAATCCAATATCAGAGACACACCCATTTACAAGTCCGTTCTGGGTTTGAACGAAACCAGAGGCACCTTATTCCTCGTCCCATATGTCCAATATAGGAGAGAGGTCCTCGCACATCCGGTCGATCTCCAAGTACGTCTGGACGATCACTACTTATTACCTTATCTTTGGTGTATAGCCCAATCAAGACATCAGTAATCATCCATTCAATGTGAAGATCTCCGGTCTTCAACTACCGTCTTCATCGTTGACTTTTAATCGTCATAACACTTATTCAGAATGGGTTAAACCTGGTCTTTCCAAATAACTCACATATTTTATAATCAAGTGCTATATAAACACATCATACGCCTCATTCCAATTCAGAATATTCTTTTATTCACATCTTAGGGGAAAGGTTCCCATTAATTTTATCAAAGATAAGTTCTTTTAAACTTATACTTAAATCTTCCTTTGGATATCATTCTCAAAGGATTTTATTTTATCTTTTTACCGCTTACCCCAATTATGATTTATTAACTAGTTGGGATTATCGAGCCTTACGGAAGTAACCATTTATTTATTAATCCCAGTCCCAACCTATTCATCTTATGGAGCAAAACTGGTAGTACCCCATAGCTAACACCCACGGTGTTATCGGAAAATTTAATTACCATTTCACGTTCAAATCTAATTTAAGATTTAACTATCGCATGGAGTAAAACTGGCGGTACTCCATTCTCGAACATTTCTTGCATTCAGTGAATTAAATTACTTCATTCACATTTTAATCTAATTAAAGATTTATTAAAACTCCAACTTGGTTATGCTTAATGATTATTCAACTTTAAGAAATTAATCTTGCCTTTAAGTGGGTTAAAGAACTAATGTCATTTAAAACACCATTCACGATAAACCCAGAAATCATCTTACATTCAAATGGAACCTTCACAGAAATTATGACAGTTTATAATCGATATAAATTTCCGTATCGCCCTAATACTACAAATGGAATAACGACAAGGCCTTTTAAATTCCATAAATAGTATTGGTCTTCCTTCACAGAATCTCATCTATATTATCACTAAATCGAATTTCATTCAATTCCAATTTCCTTTATTAAATTGAAAAACTTCTCTTTGGAAAATTCCATTAAATCTTAATTAAAAGATTTATAAATTCCAGATTATAACTTCACTGCTAATCGGGTTTAAGAACTAATGTCATTTAAAACATTGTTCATAATGAACCCGTAATCAACTACCATTTGATTCCAATTATATTAATTAATTGGAAAATTTCGTTAAATCTTGGTTAAGAAATTTATTCTTTCCTCAACTGGGTTAAGAACGGTGTTAATAAAGACACCATTCGCAAAAAACCCAAAATCAAATTTGATACTAAATACAAGTCTTTAAATAGAAGTCGTATCGACTTCTATTCAACATCAAATTCTGAAACTAACGGCTATCGTGTTGGGAATAACGATATCTATATCTTTCAAATTCCTCAATAATATCTGTATATTCATGGAATTCAGTATTGAATAATTCCAATGATTATTTCCGTTTAAATCCTTTCCAAATCATACATTGGAAAATTTTGGTTATATTAAAACCATTATAAATTCTTTTATTTCTTCATTCTAGTTGTTAACTAGTTCATTCTGATAAATAATTTTTATCCTTCCAAATATGGAATATTTCTTCCAAAAATCTTTTCAAATCATTTATTATAATTTTACATAATTTATTAATATTTTTAATAATATTTAATAAGGCCCTTATAGTCGGTTTCCAATATAGGCCACCGAACTGCATCCATAGCGATCTTTTCCAAAACTGATTTATACATATATTAAAATTTAACCGCTAGATTTAAAATCTCTTATCATCATTCGAAAGCTCTTTTCGATACGAAACCAATGGTTTCGGTTTTAGGAGAATCCGACGGTCGGATCTCCTGTTATGCTAATTCAAAGTCAGTGGTCGAAATTCACAAACGGTCGCTGCGTGATACGTCCTATTCAAATCATTTAAATATATATAATATATTTCGTCGATTTCTATTCAAAACATGTTTTATAAATCGTTTACAAATTCATTTTAAAAATGATTCCAACTTCCATTTCAATTTTAAATCAAAATTGAATATTCCATATCATTATAATATTAAAATGATAATAGATTTTGAAATCACACCTTTTCGATATTCATTATAAAATAAATAAAATCGACAGAAAATTCTGTTCGATAAAATTGGTGCACATCCACTTAACTCTGCTTCATATATTTCAATATTTTCGTGTCCATCCAAAATCGGACATCAAAATCATATTTGATTTTTCACTGAATATTATTTTAAAATATTCGTTATTTCTGAATTGGAATCAGACTCAATCAATTACCCTATAATTTTATCTATATGGATTTCATACATCGCATGTATTCAAAAATAGTGATAAACAACTATTAAACATTCAATTCACATCCAGAGTGCAATTTACAACTGTATAAGCATTAAATAATTAAATAACACTTATAACAGTCTGTCAATCAATTGGTTGACATATAGTCAAATCCAAGGGACATGTGAATTAATTATCATCCTCAGGCCCGTGTGGGGTTTTCAACCATCAAACAAACATTATTATCTGTATACTTGGGTGATGTGTAAAATTATCATCCCAATACCCGTGTGCGGTTTACATCATAATCCATGTGAATTTATTTACAGTTTAATAATAATGGCATTAAAACTGTACACATTCATCATCCATCAAACAAATATTGTAATCATAAGCAATCAATATATATACAGTTATAAAAAAAATGTACAGAATTTTGAGTGAGAGAGTTCTCACCTTCAATTTCCACTCAGCCAGTCTTTAATTAAAGGATTTTATTTTTAAACTAAATTAAACATACGTCTAATTTAGCTCAAAATTCAACTTGCTTCGTTTCCGTCCTGGTCAGTTCCAAGTTGTAGTGTTTGCTTCCACAATCATAACGCAACTGAAATTGTTCAATTCCGATCTCGTATGAAAAAGATATGGTATTTAAAATATTTCATTTCATAACTAAAATAATTAAATATTAATTACATTCCTTAATCCCCCTTCTTCCTCTAACTCCGTCATTACCCCTGGAAACCAAAAAGCTATGTTCTTCAATCCAAAATCGTACCTTCCCCAAGCCGCCTGGAGATAATCGGCCACCTCCATGGCGATCGCCATCGCCCATGCTCCCCACGCCAGGAGCGCCACCACGCTCGGTGGCCCCATACCACCTGAAAACGCTCTCGAACGGCAGAAGTTCGAGCAGTGATTCCTCCCAATACAACAACCTAAAATCGATCAAATCTATACTAAATTCGATCCCTCACTTCACTCTTCGATCTTCATGTATTGATTTTTGATCAATATTGAGTGGATTGGAAGAAAAATGGGAGGGAAAGAGGGAGTGATTTTCGTCGTTCGTTCGAATGAAGACGACGGATTTCTGAATGAAAAGAAATTAGGATTTATATTATTATTATTATTATTATTATTATTATTATTATTTTATCCATAAAAGTAAGTTTTTCATTCGAACTCCAAATGAA
Organism: Allium sativum; assembly: GCA_030737875.1. Taxonomy (NCBI): domain Eukaryota; kingdom Viridiplantae; phylum Streptophyta; class Magnoliopsida; order Asparagales; family Amaryllidaceae; genus Allium; species Allium sativum. Next base: position 297,233,260 of record CM060918.1, on the reverse strand, counting down.
CTCCAACGACTATCGGCCCTAGCAAAATACCCCCATTCTAGACACAATGGGATATGTTTCATAGGCCAATTCGACTATTTTGATCAGTTTTTATCAAAATTAAAATATAATTCAGTATAATGTTTAAAATTAAATTTGAACATACATTTTAATTTAGCAAGGCCACATACTGACTCCAAAAATTATTGAAATTGAAATCTCGCTATGTTTTGACGATATGGTCCTAACAAAATTAATTTCGTCAAATTTTGAGAACATTTAAAAAATGACCTTTTCAACTGGCTTATTAAATTCGATTGAATTTACAAAACGCACTTAAATTCACTACACTCACACACTAATTCCAAATGACTTGAAATTTTAAACCAAACAATAATTTGACTTCGGGATCTAACAAAAGTGGTTTCGTCAAAAAACGAAGGTCTATTGCAAAATGGCCCTTTTTAAGGGCTATATATAATATTAAATTTTAAATAAAATCCATAGCAACTACTCTAAATTTAAAACTGGACATAACTAAGAATTTAAAAAGTGAAACTCCGTTTCTTACACTCGTTAGAAAATTATAGTTAATATGATCTCAACATTTCTTGTTTCATCCAATTTTGATTTATATTGAATTATGTATATTCATTTGAAATTAAAAATCAAATTTTCAAACTACCACGCCATTACAAGTTCGTTTTAGTTAAATTTTAAATTCTTATGTTTTAACTTCGATTTAAATAAATTTTAAATCGTTAATTCTCAAAATAATTCATCTAAAATATTTAATTTCCATGAAAATCAATTAAAAATAAATTTTAATTTGGTTCCAAAAATACGGGTTGTTACTTTCTCCCCCTTTGTCATTATCAAAAACTACCCTATACTAAACTATACTATATTGTACCTATAGTAGAGTAGACTAAACTAAATTATACTCCCCCTAAGTTTATGCTATGAATAATTCTAAATAACCATATCTAAATAACTCCCCTTAATTCTCTATTACAATACTAAAGAAATAAGAGTATATCCAAGCAAATCAATAAAGTATTTACAAACAATCTGTTTAATATTTACAATCAATCAATTCAAGTAATTCAAACTAAACAATATGTATAAGTTTGTCAAAACAAACAATTTAAACAAATTCAAACGTCTCTTGGAACTTACATCCATCCATCTCCTCTAAAGATTGGATCATTCTTGATGACTTCCCAATCTTCATCTTCTTTGGTGAGTGGTGCTTTAGCGAGGTTATTGCCTTCATCTCTGAAAAGAGAAGAGATTAACCAACGAATAGCATCAAAGTGCTTCTCTTGATGTTCAATCATCTTCATTTGACTTAATTCTAGGTGATACTGATTATGAAGGATTATGAAAGGATATTCTTGAATGAATTAAGTGTTTCTTCGAGATTCTCACTCAAATTGTGAATAGATTGGCCATTATTTGATTATATGGTTAAGGAATGATTAGAGAAGAAGGAAATAGTTTAAAATAAATTTTTCTGGAAGAAAGGTATTTATAGAGTCTAGAATTCATTTAAAATGAAGAGATATGAGGTAGTTGTTTAAAAATTCAAATCTAAAACAATTTGAATTTCCTAATAGTTATTTGCCGACATGTTCATTTCTACATGTTGACATACCCCTTTGATTTTTGGGTATTTTGAATTTCACACAATTTAAAGTTATACATCATTACATTATATCAATTTATTTAGTTCTAATGTGTTTTTACAGTAGATTAAATATTGATTTGACAAAAATAAATATCATTCATTACTACTAGAAAGCCAATACATTCAAATGAAACAAGGTATTAAATACGAGATTTGAAAAGGAAATAGAAGCAAATACGAAAGGATAATTTAAAGTAATAAACTTAGATTTCAGCGGATGAAGATGAGGAAGATGATAATCCATGTTTACTTCCTACTTTTCCAAAAAAATTTGTTCATTTTATAAGACATTTGCGTAAGAGTCTTATTGTTCTTATTTTGGTTCATGGCTAACCTGACCTGGTTTTTGACAAGTGTTTCTTTGGTTATGGTTCTACTATTTGTTGGACACTCCACACTTTCCAAAGAGGATTCTTCTTCTTTTTCGTCAATTTTCATTGGATGTTCCTCTTGTTGCGTTCGAGCTTGTTTATCCTCGAATGTTTCATAAGGCTTAAAAATAATTGGAATTTGGATAAGGCTTATATTTCCCGAGTTAAAAACCTTTCTTGGTACAAATTCCTCTCCTCTGAGATTCACTCCAAAATATTTAAAGATACGAGTAAGATAAACTCCATGACAGAGAGTGTTTTCCTTGGTGGACATCTCTTTGGGCTTAAACTCTTTTAAAATTACATCGGTCCAATTAATATCATAAATGCCAAAGATGGAAAAAAGAGCTTTTTGGACTTCGATGGTAGGGTTATTGAAGTTTCCGGAGTGGGGAGTGAGAGTGTGTTGAAGAAGGAGGTTGACGACTCTTGCTTTTGGGCGGAAAAAGCGATTTTTTATAAATTCCAAATGATCATCGCTTTCAATGATGTGATGAAAAGTTTCCAAATCTGTTTCATCAATTCCAAATTCAGAAAAATTTGAGCCAGTACTCTTACAATTTAAAATGGTACCTAAAATTTCACAATCCATAATGATTTGAGTGCCTTTTATGCTACTCCAAACTTGATTCTCATTCCTTCGTAAAAGCCACGATTCAAACTCACATAAAACATTTTGATGAGATTCAGGTAACATACTTAATCGTTTTCTCGAGTGTCAATCAAACTTAGAGCTTCATTTTAATGAAAAAGAGAACGAAGATCATAAGAAGGGAAATATTCAAAGATAGCAAAGGCTCCCGTATTGACTTTTCCATTTGCCATATAGTCAATACAGGCTTGAATAACTTCCGGATTATTGTAGAGATGACCTTTGAGAGTTTTGATCAATCTCATCGATTTTGATGTACTTGAGGAAGCCATAGGAGATAAGTTTTGAAGAGAACAAAATGAAGAAATTTGTTCTGAATTTTCAATGAGAGATAGAGAGAATATAATTGAATAGATAAATAAATAGGGAGTGAACAGACATAACTTTTCTGAAAATAAAGATACCTTTTCAGACCTTGGGATTTGGTGAAAAGATGGAGGGAAGCTTGAAAGTTCAAACTTTTGAAACTCAAAATTTGAATTTCAATTACTAGTACATATGTCGACATGTTGATTCTGTTATGTCGACATATATGTATGTTCCCAAAAGACATGTTTCTTTTGACTTCATTTTATTTTAACATTTTATATTTTCAGGTTTATTATTTCCCGAAATAATATTAATCCTATAAACATCTTAATTTAATTTTTATTATATTATTATTTCATTATTTTGAATTTAAAATTTAAAATTTCAAATTTGAATTTTAAAGTTCAAGTTTGAATTTTAGAATTTTAAATTTTAAATTCAAATAAGGCAAGCAATCAAAAACATCCATTCAACTAATTCAATCAAAAATTAATTAAGGCGTACGTAGTTTTTAGATCCATTTTTTTAATATTTTCAGAATTTTGAATCGTTGTGAAGCACATATTCGAATTTCCTTTTTCTGGCTTTTCGTCGCTTGATGATGAGCCCGAATCATCTAAAGTTGTTTCATATACCTTTTTCCTCTTCTTTGAGGAATTATTATTATCTGTTTGTTGATTTGATTTATCCAGATATGGACATATTCTCTTTATATGGCCTGGTCTGTTGCACTTGTAACACCACCATCATTTTTTCCCGAACTTCCTTGATTATTTCTCCAAAAATTATTTCTCCTTTTATATTTCAGAAACTTTCTAAAATTCCTTTTCATTGGGGTAATCTCTTTATCATCCTTACTACTTGACTCAGAATCGTCAGTTGCTACTTTGGATGCTATAAATTTCTTTTCTGATGACTTATTCTTCCTTCTTTTCTGTAACTGAACATCGAACGACAACAAATTTCCTATTAACTCCTCAATCTTCATTTCACTATCGTTATTTTCCTCTTCAATTACCAGTGTTGTCTGATTCGAATCTGGAGTTAGTGAATTGAGAATTTTCCTAACTTGATCCTCCTCAGAATAAGTTTTTTCCCAAAGCCACTAACGAATGTAGGATTTCCTGAAACCTACAGTACATACCAGAGATAGATTCATTTTAAATAACTCAAATTGATTAGTGAACATAGATATCTTGGTCTGTTTAACTTTATTGGTTCCTTTATGAGTAACTTGCAATGTTCTCCATATTTCATAAGCAGATTTACAAACTGATACTCTATTAAATTCATTTCCATCTAATGAACATAATAACATATTCAGAGCCTTAGAATTACTTTGTGTAGCAGGTTTTTGTTCATTAGTCCATTGTGCAAAATTAGTAATGGGTTCAACATATGCAGTTTGTGTACTATTCCAAGTGTCTAATCTTACGAATTGAAAATATATTTTCATTCTACATGCCCAATATGAATAATTACTGCCATCAAATAGTGGTGATCTAACGGTGGACTGAAATTCTACAAATGAAATATTTTTTTTGAGCAGATACAAATAAAATATATTGTTAGCAATTCCAGTATTGGTTGCCATTTAATATTTCCAAAATTCAAACAATGAACTTTTGAAAACCTATGCTCTGATACCAATTGTTAAGGAATGAGGATTAAGGATCTTAAGGCAAATCTGACACTAGAGGGGGGTGAATAGTGTTTTAAAGAGATTATGGAATGTTTAAACAATCTTGAATTATTATATGAATCACACAATGGTTATCGTGCCAGAAATGATCACAAAAACGAAAACAATCACATACAAAAATACAAGTAAATATAAAATGCAGAAAAGGAAAGAACACACCAGATTTTATACTGGTTCGGATTACTCCTACGTCTAGTCCCACGCAACACTGGATTGCGCATGGTTTTATTAATACTTGTATCAATCTTACAATCACCCATGATTTCATGGCTACAAGGTTAACACCGATTTCACCATCCTTGATTTCATGGCTACAAGGCTCACACCGCTCCCTTTCCTTGATTTTCGGGCTACAAGGAACACACCCTTTCCCAAGTACTTCCCAAATGATTACAACAGCTCCAGAACTCTTGAATAGCACTTCCAATCAGAGAGCATTTGATAGAGATTGATAAAAAAAGAAGTTTGATATAATTTGAGTTGAAATTGGCAGAGTATAAGTGTAGAAATCAAGAAATTAAAGTATGGTAATGGTGGTTAGAGATAGGATGAAGATAGAGAAGAAGAAGTGATAAAAAATTTGTATTTAACCCATATTTATAAAGTTTGAAACGTTGCAACGTTTTTAAAGCGTTTTAAATAATGGAAAGACACTTCTTTTGAAATTTGAAAAAGTGACAGTTATATGTCGACATGTCATGTCAACATATATAGTACATTTTGAATTTTAAAACCTTTTTAAAATGTTTAAGTTAATATATATATATATATATATATATATATATATATATATATTCAGGAAATTCTTGAATCAAAACTAATGTTTTAAACGAATTTTCTAAAGTGTAAATACATAGTAAAATATAATATAAACATATTTATAAAATTATATGATATAAAACTATAAAAAATATATTATAAGCATATATATTATAAAACTTTTGTTAGCCTACTTTGTGGATTAGGCTACACAAAGCTAAAAGGCCAGTCAACAAGAAACGTTGATCAGAAGGACTGGTATTAGAAGCCCGGATCGGTTCGGAGGTCCCCGAACCAAACCCATTTATGGTAAAGTAAACAGGCTTAGAAACGAAGAGAAGATTGCAGGTCCGGATCGGTTCAGTGCTATCTGATTCGCCCCTTTTTTGCCATTCCGATCCGAACCAAGGAGGGCCATCTCAGCAGATACAATACACAATCTCATGAATATGCAGAGTAGTTTCTCCCCTCTAACCCACGATCTCAATGTGTTTTCACCATCTCCAAGCCTCCATCTCCAATCCGAATTGGATGAACGCCACGTGGCACCTATCCAAGTTGAATTTCTGCATATAAATACCCTTCAAAGTACCATTTAAAGGGATCTTTTGGAAAAATCTTGACTCAAACTCTCTTTACAACCAAATATCAGTGCTTCAGTCAGATTATCGTAAACTTTTGGAGAATCTTTCATCAAAGATTGAGTGAATTTACCAATTGTAAAAGTGAGATTGAGTGATAATTATCATTGTATTTGTACTTGAATCATCCTTCAACAAAGTACAAAGTGAACGTAGGCTCTTTAACGCCCAACCACTATAAATCGTGTGTTCTCTTTGCTTTCCTTTTTTAATTTGTTCAAATTATCATTAAATTGGGTGTTATGACCATTTTTTGGTCTAACATTTTGGTGCTTTCACTGAGAATTTTGAATTCTCAGCGTATTGGATTATCGTTCTACTATTTGGACCCTCAAGTTCAAAGAAGTTAATCCACTCTCTTCAGTGTTTTTGGAGGTTTTATGACTCAACTCGAAAGAATCAGATATCATAACCAAAGGAAAAGGAAAAGAATTGCAGAATGCTCGAGAAAACGAGGCGAGCAAAGATCAGCAGGCCATGGTTGTAACTAGGTCGTAGGGGCAAAGCTCAGGAGCAAACCGATCCGGAAGGGCATCTCCGAACCGATCTGATCTCAATGCTCCGAACCGGATGGTAGGTGCAAACCCGAACCGAACTGATGCCCTTGCCACCGCTCACCACTCCCCTCCAAACTGACCCGGAAGTGCAACCATGACCCGATCTGAACCTTATGTGGCAGAGGCCGGTACCCCTACTTGAGCCCCTACAGATGCTCCGATACCGGTCGTGATGCCTACTGATCAGCCTACTCCTTTTGCGCCTATTACACACGAGGATTTCTCACACTTACTGGATATGCTGGATAACATCAGGGACGCTTTAGAAGCCCATAAGCGTGATAGTGTTCTCATGCGAGAGAACATGAAATCCATGAGTAGGGAAATAAGCGAGCTGCGTAGGCAAAGAATGTCCTCTCCAACTCATCGTCCTGTTGTTGATCACTCATCTTCTTCAGACGAAAAACACCCGCGCCAGAGAAGGCCATACGAAAGACCCGAGAATTTGGACCAGTTAACAATTGGATCACTGGGGTTTCGTGAGGACGTAGCCCAGAACCTTGGAGCTGACGATCCAGGTTTGAGAGGACCACATGTTTTACCTTGAAACCCCAACGTCATCAATTCTACTCAAGGATAGCTTCTCCAACCCACTCACTCCCGTGAACGACCGAGATCGTAAAGGGCGAGAAGGTCAGCCGCAACCCAAAACCAAAGAGCGTCGCCTAATATGAGCAATGAACGTACTAGAAGGAATAGAAGCGTATATCCTGAACCAGCTTTGACCAATGCTAAAATGGAAGCGATGGTGCGACAGATCATGGCCGATAGTCGGTGATACACTAATGAGGATTGGGGTATTGAGCATAGTCACACCCCATTCATTGATGACATCCTGGACTTCCAATTCCCCGATGATTCAACCTGCCACAAATTGACTGATATGCTGGGAGAACATATCCGGGACAACACTTGATGAGATAAGCATTGTATATGAATGCTGCAGCCGCGCCTGACACTTTGAAGTGCAAAGCCTTCCCAATTTAGCTAGAAGATGTTGCATTAATGTGGTTCACTCGACTTCCCCCACGATTGGTGTCGAGGTTTAAAGAACTAAGTGAACGTTTTATGAACCAGTTTCGACTCCATGCCCGGAAAGCTAAAAGTGTCATTGAACTGTCCAGAATCAAACAGGCCCCTGGAGAAGCTCTGAAGTCGTACCTAGACCGCTTCAACTTAACAGTTACCAAAATAAGCGATCCTCAAGAACCAACCATTTTGATGGCCTTAATAGATGGGTCGACCCAGATACTGAATTTGAGGGATATCTAGCTGGAAAGTCGCTATTGACTAGGGCGACATTTTATGAAAAGGCAAATATTCGCTTACAGTGGGAGGAAATATATGCAAATCGAAAAAGAAATTCTGGTGGGGCTTCAAAAGAAGATATTCAAAGTAATGTCGTTGCGAAACAGTTCAGTGACAGTTCGGGAAGGTCGAGATAAACATTGGCAATAAAAACGAAGGAAGTTGCAACAGGAATGGAACCAATAATAAAAGAAATAGGAACCGAGGAAACAACTCCAGAAAAGACCTTGATTCCAATCTTTTGAAAACTACACACCGTTGAACGATACGTTGGAAAACATCTATCTGGATACATATAATGCCTTGCAATATAAGAAACCTCCGCCCAGAGACTCCACTGAGAAGGAGCTTGCGACTGGAAAATTTTGTTTGTTTCATGGAACTCACGGTCACTATGCTAATGAGTGTCGTCATCTAAGAGATGTTGTTGAAAAGCTGCTGTGGGAAGGAAAGTTAGATGAATACAAGGTTTCCCCGAGAGACAGGGCCAAGGAGGGCCAGCCCTAAATCAAAATTAGCTTGCTCCTAAACCCACAGCTCAACAGAAGGGAAAAGGCATTGTCAAAAACACAATAGTTGGAGGACCGCACCCAGCTGGATCGAGTAATAGGGCAATGGAATAGTATTTCAATGCAGCCAAGCATCTCGAAATAGGAGAATGCAGTAATCTTGAAGAAATCACACCATCGAAACAGCAGAAAACAACAGCTGATGGCATTAACTTCCGTGACAGGAAAAGTATTGGAGTTGAAGCGCCAAGTACTGATGCGTTACTAATAACCACGGTTATTGGGCCTGTAATAGTCAAGAAAATCCTTGTGGACAATGGAAGCTCTGTAAACATTCTGTTTAAAAAGGCTTTCGATCAGATGAAACTAGAAATAAAGGACTTAAAGTCGTGCGAAGGTTGGATTCATGGCTTTAATGGAGCCTCCACCGCCCCGATCAGAGTGGTAGACCTACCCGTAGAGTTAGTGAAGGAGAACGCAGAAGATTGAGGATTCTCCGGTTCATCATAATGGACATCGACTCAACTTACAATGCTTTCTTAGGACGGACAGCCCTTTATGAGTTCAGGGCTTGCATTGTCATGGTGCCTACTAATGAAATTCGCAATAGATGCTAGAGTGGGAATGATTCGAGGCGATCAAGTTACCGGAAGGTCTTACTAATGGCATAGTTAAAAATGTTGTATAACAGAAAGAGTTTAGAATCTAAGGACGCTTCCTCTCCCGCTAAGGAGAGCTCTTCATAACATCTAAAGATAATACCGCCTAGGGAATCATCAACAAAATTCCTAAAGATATTGATCCCAGAGAGGATGAAGAACCAGGAACTGGAAAGGCAACACCCAACGAGGCGACTGTTGACATCCCAATCAATAGCGACGACCCGAAAAAGATCTTGAAGATTGGGTCTCATCTGGACTCTTTCCGGACGAAAGAATTAACTGATTTTCTAAAAGCAAACCTCAATGTATTTGCTCGGACTCATGCAGGTATGTGTGGAACTTCTCTTGCAGTTATGAGCCATTCACTAAGCTTGAACCCAAAGCATCCTTCGGTCAAGAAGATGAGACGTATGTTGGGCCCGAAGAGGTCACCAGCCTTAAAGGAAGAAGTAAAGAAGTTGAAGAATAATAGACTCATCAGAGATTAGACATATTCCGACTGGATATCGAATCCTGTCTTAGTCAAAAGTCGAATGGGAAATGGCGAACATGCATTGACTTTTTTGATTTGAACAAGGCTTGTCCAAAAGATAGTTTCCTTGGCTTTATTGTTAGCTCTCGAGGGATTGAGATCAATCCTGATCAAATAGAAGGAATCAAAAATATAGAAGAGCCATGGAAGATTAGAGTGTTCAAAGCTTAGCTAGAAAAGTTGCGGCATTGAGTAGATTCATCTCCAAAGCCACAGACAAATGTGTCCCCTTCTTTGACTTAATTAAACAGGGGAAACGAAACTTCGAGTGGACCCCTGACTGTGTAGGGGCCTTCCCAAACTTGTTGAACTTGCTAGAGAAACCTACGATTTTCTCAAAATTGGTGGATCATGAGGATCTATTCGTATATTTAGTAGTATCATCTCATGCTGTTAGCTTAGCTTTGGTACACGAAGAAGACAAAGTCCAAAGACCGATGTACTACATTAGCAAGAAGTTAGCAGTGGTAGAATGCAATTATCCAAAAATAAAAAACTTTCTTATGGTCTCTTGATTGCATCCCGAAAGCTTCATCATTATTTCCAGGCTTATCTGATAGTCAAATACACTGATTAGCCACTCAAACAAGTATTGCAACGACCCAAAGCATTGGGACGACTGCTTAAGTGGACCACTGAATTAAGTTAATTTGATTTAAATTTCCAGCCAAGGTGATCGATAAGGGGATAGGCTCTAGCTGACTTTTTAGCATAGTTCACGATCATCGAGGAAGATGCATCGAAAGATCAGTCTAGCTCTTTGAAGCAGAATTTAGAACTTAGTCCTTGGGAATTATATATAGACGGGGCTAAGAATGATCAGAGGTTCGGCACCGGAGTTGTTCTAACTATCCTTGAAGGACGATATATTTACTATGCCTTGCGATTGGAATTTTCTGCCACCAATAATGATTCTAAATACGAGGCCCTGATTGTCGGGCTAAAACACGCAAAGGAACTAAGGATGATGACACTAGACATATTCTGCGATTCCAAAATAGTTGTTTGCCAAGTTCGGAAGGAATTCGAAACCAGGGGACCTCGACTCATTACTTACCTCGAAAAGATTGAAGAATTGCTAAATGACTTGGAACGCTATAGCATAATTCACATCTCGAGAGCAGAAATCAGAAAGCCGACTGGCTAGCTAATTTGGCAAGCTCTGATAACCCCAAGGAGACGGAGATGGTTCTGATAGAAGTACTGAAATCACCAAGCTTCGATCAAATGGAAATCGATCCAATGCTGGAAGCTGAATCAGAAAGGGAGTCATGGATGACACCAATTAAGAACTTCCTTAAAGGTGGAACGCTCCCAACAAAAAAGAGTGAGAGACGAGCTGTAATCCATAAAGCTGCAAGGTATGTCTTAAGGGTGAAACCCTTTATCGCCAAGGGTTTTCCATGCCTCTGCTTCGGTGTATAGCACATGACGACATCAAACATGTGCTCGTGGAGGTACACGTAGGTAAATGTGGAAACCACACCGAAGGTCAGACAGTGGCAAAGAAAATTTTACGGTATAGCTACTTCTGGCCTACCATAAATAAAGACGCAGCTGATTATTCACGACGCGCTGAAAAATGCCAGAAATTTGCAAAAGTTCCCAGGGTGCCTCCAAGTCAACTAAAATCAATGGTGAGCCCATGATCGTTCACTATGTGGGGGATAAACATCATTGGAACCCTACCAATCGCTAAAGGAGGAGCCAACTATGCAATCGTGGCCGTGGATTATTTCACAAAATGAGCGGAAGCTGAACCCTTAACCACGATAACAACAAAGCATATAATAAATTTTATGGTCAGGAATATCATTTGTTGTTTTGGGATACCAAGAACCATTATAACTGATAATGGAACCCAATTTGATAACGCAAAATTCAGGAATTTCTGTCAGAAATATCAAATCGACAAGAGATATACGGCAGTGGCTCACCCATAATCAAACGGACAAGTTAAAGCAATAAATGAAGTCATTAAGTATATTCTTAAAAAGAGATTGGAACGGGCAAAAGACATGTAGGTTGACGAATTGCCACTAGCTTTGTGGGCCTATCGGACGACCTTCAAGACGGCAATGGGTCACACCCCTTTTTCACTCTCTTTTGGATCAGAAGCGGTAATCACGGTGGAGCTTAAAGTTCCCCCTCATAGGGTGACGTATTATGACCCGATGACAAACGAAGCGCTCCTCTTTGAATCACTAGACATGGTTCAAGAGAAGAGAGATGAAGCGGACTTGCGTGCCTCGAGGCACAGGTGACAAGCGGCATGCTATTATGACAGAAAAGTTCATCCTCGGACCTTTGAACCTGGAGACTTAGTACTAAAGCGAGTCTTCCCTCCTCATGTCCATCTAGATCCAAAGTGGGAAGGACCATATACCATCCAATGGAAACTTGGTACATGAGCTTTCAAGTTAACGACCGTGGATGGTGAAGAAATTCCTAGAGCTTGGAACGCCCGACATTTGCGGTGATACTTGACTTAAATTTGTATTGTTCTCTTTTGTTTTATAAGCCATGTAAAAAGGCACGACTTGCCTAGAAATGTCTGGTTAATATATGCAAAAGGTTATAAAGTGGACGTAGGTTACGACTTGGCCGAACCACTATAAAAACATTGTGTATGATTTACTTTTCTTGCACAAATCCTTCTATATGCTCTGTGATCTGAATATAAAAAACTAAACTTGAGTTGAAATCAGAACAAACGAGATAGTCGTTTGGGGAACAAAGTAAAAAAAGGACAGGAAGACGATGTCCCAAACTCTAACTCTCACGATATGAGTGAGAGTATAACGGATGTTTGCGAACAAATTAACAACTGTAAACAATTGTTTAATCCGTACGGCTTTCCTAAACAACAATGATTGTTGTAGAGGGTGTCGAACTATAGGACCAAAAATATTTTAATTAATAAATCCAATCAAGTTATTCCAGGATTTTGTTTGATTGAAAACACAGAAAATAACAGCAATTAAATAGAAAGAGAGATTTATATAATAAGAGAAAGCAATTAGGGGATAATGACATAGATTAGATTAATATTTATCAATAGCCAACAAATAAATATAGATCTAATTCACGTTTCTGTCACACACATGAATCAACGATAATTAGGTTCTTAGAAACAAATAAGTAAATAACAACAAGCATAGCCTATACAGGAGATGAGCCCTTAAACAACCATAGACTATCAGGACAGATTCACTAATTAATTTCTAAAACCCTAAATTAGATCTAAATCTGATAATTGTTAGATCGAACACGAATATACCCTATGAAGGAGCATAGCTCTTAAACGACACAGAATATGAAGGTTCAGATCTAACCCTTGATTTAGATCCAGATCTACATATATAAAGTCCTCATCTATTGGCTATGTGATTCATGTTGAATCATATCTATTAACGTCATCACCCCCTAATCAAAGGGGATTAGTTAGACATAGCTAAAGAAGAAGAGAAACAAAAATTAAATAACATGAACATAAATAAAATAAAATAAAATAACAACTGAGAGAAAGGTGAAGAAGAGTTTTATTCTAAGAAGAGAATTACAGAATAAAACTAAGTGCGTTTTACAATGAATGAGATAAAGTGTATTTATAGCTGATATGACAAAGCCTACTTGGCAAATTCCATAATGTGGGACTAAAGAATTAGCCCAACTAACACATAAGCTAGTGTGAACGCAGCTGTAGAGTGAGAGGCCTTGCAAATGAGCTAATGTGAACGTAATATGAGTCTTTAGTGAGCCAAATCTACCCAACTGAACTTTATTTGCAACTGTTCTTCAAGCTTTAAACTATTCAAGCTTTAGTAATTTCAACTTCACTCTTTTTAAGCAAATTCTTCATGCTTTATCCATCAAATGCTCTAATCCAAGCTTTTTATCAACAAACTGAAAACACAGCTATAAATAAACAATATTAATTATTTTAAATAGAAAACTAGATAAATAAGCGGATAAAATATACACATTTACATGTATATCAAATACCCCCACACTTATCTTTTTATTCGTCCTCGAATAAACTAAAGTAAGATATGTCACACTTTCGTAGGAAACACGATTGCATTTAGCATATGCAACAAGCCGTTAAACCCCTAGTTGTCCCTAGTAGGACGAGTGTGGTCTCGTGAGGGTTTTCAGCGGGTACTACCCACAAAATCCAAAGCGTCTTGAGTACGCAGATTAATCAAACAATATATTTAAGGTCTTTCACATTCCAAGGATTTCACCTAACTTCAATAATAACAGTTTAGCCCCAAATTGTCCATCCTATAATTAGTGCAAAAATGAATAAAAAATTTCAAGCTGAATCGTAATTCCTTGATAACACTGTAAATGTCTTGAAGGTTAAGAGCGTGGTGTCAACCAAAGTTCTACACATCGACAATGTGCACCCAATCATTTATTCAACTTTTTTTTTTGAATAATTTTGCACCAGTGTAACTGTAATGTATTGGATATGAGTTATGCATAGATGAAGGAAAATTTTTAAGTTCTAAAAATATTCTAGATAAGAGGGCAAGTGTATTAGTTGAATTTCAAGCTATAAAAGATAAAGTAATACCAAGGCACATATGAACATTTTTATTTCCTTTCATCTCCTCTACTACAATCCTCACTTTCAAGTACGGTATAATGGATGTGGATGGAATGGAACTGAATGCTTTATAGTCAAGAATGATGAATGTCTATTTTATTCTGAGAGACTCTCTCTTTATTTCATTTTTTTTCTTTTCCTTCTCTTTTTTTCTTTTTTTTTCTATTCTTTTTTTTCTTCTTCTTTTTTTTTCTTTTTTTTTCTTTTACATGATGAATGATGAATGGAGATGGAATGATGACGTACATGATTTCATTTGATTCCTCCTCTACTAAACCAACACTTCATGAAAGGAAAATTTTGTGCCCTAGTTACTCTACTTCTATAACCTTAATTCAACACACAAGTCTGGATTGATGTTATACAAAAAGCTGAAAGGAATGATAAGCAAAGTTTTGTAAGATAAATAGCCCATATAAAATAAGATGTGGTATATGGTTATCCTACCTTAAAACAAGTACGGAGTGGGTAGTGTAATATTGGTATAAAAAGTGACGTTTTTGACCTTTAAAAAAAGGTTCTTGCACTACAAGAAAAACCGAGATTAGCGACAGATTTTTAGCAGCGGAAAATTCCATCGCTAATTAGTGGCGGATTTCCATGTGATTTGCAAGGGATAATTTTTAAAATTTTTAACTTTTATTTATTACCGTCGTTTTCTGCCATCCCTCACTAAGCCGTTGCAAATTGCGTCAAATTACCGACGGAAAATTTTTGCCACTATTTTCCGCTGCAAATCCAGGCCGAATACCGACGAATATTTATCGAAGCTATTTTGCAGCAGAATTCCAATAGATTTGCAAGAGATGAAAATATCAGTTTACTATAATAATTCATAATAAAATTTAATGCTTATGAAATGATATCTAGTATTCAATAATTAATTTTAAATAATGTATTTAATAATTATAGTTGATAATTATATTTTATATTTCGAAAAATTTAAAAATCTGAAATCATTTTGAGTAAATTTGAAATATCGTAAAGTTTATAAAATTATTTGACATGAAATAACCAAAATTTCCACCATATCAATAAAAATTAATGTTGATAATGAATAACTAATAATTGCTATTAATAATTAGGAAGTATAACTATATTTAATAATTACTATTTAATAATTGATTAGTAAGTATTTGTTGATAATTAAGAAGTAATATTTGTTATTAGTATTTAATATTTAATTGTTATAGCTAATAATTATATCAAATTACCAATATTTCAAGAAGTTTAAAATTTTCTAAACTAAGTTTTTAAATATTAATAAAAATTTGAATTTTTATTAATTAATAAAAAAATTTAAAAAAATAATATACTTTATAAAGTATTCAAAATTTCAGAAAACTCTTTAGTTCCTTTTTTTGCGATTAAGCAATAAATTTTCTGTTTATTTATTACGGTAATTGAACTTCAAAGTTGGAATGAATACTTAAATGACTTAACTAACTTGATCTATATAATAAACATCACTGATTTTAATTGTCCAGATTGGTTAACAAAAATAATATCATGTATGTGTATTTTTTTTTTAAATACAACAAGTTGTACAAAACTATTAAAAATTAGTATCAATAATTATTATTCAGTGACTAATAATTAATTTAATTATTAAAAAGTATAAAATAATAGTTTTAAATATGAAACGATAAATATTAATAATCACTACTTAATAATAAATAAATTGTTATAGATGCCTAATAATCATTTTGTTTGCTCATTATTATATTACGTTAATAATTACAATAATGATTAACTAGTATAACCGCATAACGGTGGGAAAACCGACTTTGTAATGCTAAAAGATAAAAGAATTTATTTTGCTAATGTTTTTTAATTCTTTAAAACAACACATGAATCACAGTATATAGAAGAAAAATTACATATATTATTAAAAATTTAAAATAATTATTTTAAGCAATCACGCAAACAAAAAGATTTAATACAAAAAATTACATTAAGATCATGCAAATAACCAAAACTTAAAATATAATAGAAATAAATTTATTTTAATTTTTATAAATTTATTATTTAAAACATATCAATAGATTATATACATAAAGAAATGTATAAAATAAATCAATTAATACAACGACTATATTTAGTAAGAGAGCATAATGAGTTATCAAAAAAGGAATTCAATATTCAATCTAAAAGTGAATGAAAGATGATAGTATCATACCTCTTTCTTATATAATAATAGATTTTTTTTAAATACCAGTAGATTATATACATACAGAAATGTATAAAAATATAATTAATTAAGTGACTATATTTAGTAAGAGAGCATAATGAGTTATAAAAAAAAGGAAATAGAATATTGTTAGAATATCAATAGGATTATAGGGAAAATAATATTTGATTTGATTGCTTTGAAATTAGTTAATGGCAATGAGAGTAATTCCATAACTACATCAATCAAGGACTACGGTTGATGCCTTTTTAATGAAGGGGTTAAGATCAATATATTTGAATGCAGCAAAATTACATTAAGATCATGCAAATAACCAAAACTTAAAAATAATAGAAATAAATTTATTTTAATTTTTGTTTGGTAAATAAATGATAGCTATATTTAAAAATTAGAAATATTAACTAAAATTTCTTTGGAAGGAATCTTTAAGAAGATTAAGTCCTTGATTGACTTTTTGGTCTTCTTTTAAACCATATGAAATCGAGAAGGATGAAGAGAAAACACAGGTAAGAGTAGCTCTTAGAATGTTTTCCATTACATAATAAGATACAATTAATTGCTAATTTAATGATGCAGAGTTGTGAAATAATGAAATTTTATTTTGAGACCTAAATGGAAAATGTGCTAAGAATTAAGGAGAATTCACTATTCAACATATAATTACATATGAGAGATGAGAATTCTAATAGTACCATTATTTTTCTTATATAATAATAGAATATATAAATTTATTGTTTAAAACATATCAATGGATTATATACATAAAGTAATGTATAAAATAAATCAATTAATACAACGACTATATTTAGTAAGAGAGCATAATGAGTTATCAAAAAAGGAATTCAATATTCAATCTAAAAGTGAATGAAAGATGAGAATTCTAATAGTATCATACCTCTTTCTTATATAATAATAGATTTTTTTAAATACCAGTAGATTATATACATGCAGAAATGTATAAAAATATAATTAATTAAGTGACTATATTTAGTAAGAGAGCATAATGAGTTATAAAAAAAGGAAACAGAATATTGTTAGAATATCAATAGGATTATAGGGAAAATAATATTTGATTTGATTACTTTGAAATTAGTTAATGGCAATGAGAGTAATTCCATAACTACATCAATCAAGGACTGCGGTTGATGCTTTTTTAATGGAGGGGTTAAGATCAATATATTTGAATGCAGCAAAATTACCGATTGGAAATACAATTTGAAAGTTTAATCTGGGAAACTTTTCAATCAATTTAACATGGTTAAAGACAGTAAACTGAAAACGTTGGCTCCATCACCAAAAAGTTTGGCTCCTAAACCGAAAATTTTGGCTCCAGGAATTAGAATTGTTGGCTCCTTCTTGAAAATTTCGGCTCCACTGTAGTTTTGTTTGGCTCCTGCCAAAAAATTTAAGGGTCCTACTTCTGCTATTTTTTTCTATTTTATTTTTTCCCCTCTTTCTCAAATCCTTACTCGTTAATTCCTAGATCTATCTCTCTCTTCTCAATCGCAGTTTAGATCTTATCGTCTCTATGTTTTTTTATTCTTCTAAATTCCAAGGTAGTTCCCTCCGCCACCCAACTTATTAATGCTGAAAGCTCAATCGTTGATGAACAAGCAAGAGTATCGGCGTTCGATTTTCAGATGATGAGGCGATGTTGGCAGCGAATTTGGTATGGTGCAGCAGCTTCATATTTGGTGAGGTGATTTCACAACCAAAGATTTTCTACAAATAGAGCACTATTAGATCAGATTCAGGCGACGCTGGTATTTATTCCTTTTACCGTCACGAACTAAATCAGAAATTGGTTTTTCACTAGTTTTTATTTGTTGCTTCTTGTTTCTTTTAACGTTGTTAATAGATTTATAATATGAACAACGATTTCGAAATGTACTGATATGTATTGATAATACAATGTTTCTCTATACAAGTCATAAGATGATTAAAAAAAAAACCAGATCTTGGCCATGCAGAAAATGGGTCCTCCGCAGTGCCTTTGATGATGATGAGAACCCTTACCTTCCCTTACATTTGCGCCTATACATTTGGTATGTCATATTGTATTTATTTGTTCCTTTACATTTGGTATGTCATATTACATTTGTGCCTGTACAAATGGTTCTTTTGATGACAGTGTTGTCCTAATATGAAGCAAAAATTAAAATCTGATATAAAGAGATCATTGGCCATACCTGTTAAACTGTTAGGATCATCATTACAATTGAAGCTAAGGGATGAAATGCTGAATGCTACAAGCCGTGACTTTGAGATCCAGTTGCAATGAAGTATTGAATGAAAGATTTGTGTCAAGTTCGCTGCTATGACAAGTCTGAAGGGGTTGAACTAAAGAATGTCATCAAAGAAAAGAGTTGATAATAATGAATGCACTAACATATATAATAGAAGAATATCACCAGAGAAAAGAGTTGACAATACAAAGCGAGGTAAAGGTTTTATTTAAACTCATATTAGTTCTATTTCTGAGTTTACTGTCATTGAGTTACAATCAGAATACACTATTTTAACTCACTGTCATTGAGTTACAGTAAACTTACAAAGTTACAGACTATAGTTAAAGACAGTAAACTCAACTAAAAACTCAGTTGTGACTGTAATTAAAGATTTTTCATCAATTAGTTGATGACCACCATTTGTTGTATTTGCATGCAAATACGTTTTGTTGATGAGCATCATCATTTTTTTGAGTTGAGTGGTAATTGCATAGTCCAGGCTTAGGTTATTTTATCTCTTATTACTTCTTTTTTGTAAAATAATATTGGCCTTGGAAGCTCATTAGAAGCACCATATGTTGATGTCTCATTACTTCAACCATTTTTAGCTACAATCGTCTGACTGGTCCTCACTAATTTACCAGCTTATGTTGCCGTATGTTGCCATCGTATTGTTGAATGGACGATGCAGTAACTGCAAAAATCTACAAGTTTCAAAACCGGCAATTATTGAATTAGATCAAGATGTGCAAAAGATCAAGAAACAAAAAGTACGAATGTTGTTCAAAAGATCAAGATGTGCTCAAACCAGTAAAATCTCAATAGGCAAATCAAGTGATTTATTGAATGTCTTTTTGACTCTTAATGCTAATCAAATTATATTTCACAGTTCTGAAGTCGATGCAAAACTTCAGATCATAAGTTTTACACTGTAATATTTTGCAACTTTCGAACTAGTAGATGCTTGGACTAAGTTGTTTTATAATGGTCAAGTATGTAATAATGTGTGGAATGTTATCTAAAACTTATATTTTATAATGCTGATTAATCGATTCATTTTATATAGTTTACTTTGTAGTGAACTATGATGTTTGATTCACTTGTAAAATATTTCTGTTATTAGTATGCTGTTTATATCAGTATCTATAATTGAATAATATTAGTTCGTAAAGCTAAAAGAAGAGGATGGTAAAAATATTTATTGCCATATCAGAAAGGGAATTGCGACGTATTAGTAGCACAAGAGAAAAGCTAAATAAAAAGGCTGACAACGTTTTGAAAGAGTTTACCGTCGAATTACCAACAAAAAAAGAAAGTCCAATTTAGTTTCCGTCGCTAATCCCTTGGCAATTAGCGAGGGTTTACCCACTTATTTTTTAAATAATATTTTATTATAAATTAATTATCCGTCGGTACACGATTGGTATATAAATTAAAATTAAATTATTAAATAAAATTTTATTTTTATTATATAATTAGTAAAATGACGGAAAACTGTCAGAAAACTCATGCTAAAGTCCGTCGCAAAATCCGACACAATTACCGTTATGGTTTTTACCGACCACCATGTTATGTAGGAAATCCGTCGCTAAAGCCAAAATAGCGACGGATTAGAAGCGGATTCTGCCGCTGCTATATGCGATTTTTCTTGTAGTGTTGAGTATACCAATATAATATAAACTTGTCGAAACATGTATGTAAATCGACTAAAACTTGGGTTTGAATAATGTGGGGTATCGAAGAAGAACGCTACAATGAGTCATTTCTCCTTAATTGGGCCAAGTGGATTTTAGAACTTACGATTTTTAAAATTTGAGTGAAAAAGAAAATATTATGCATGAAAACGAACTCAGAAAATCCAACAAATGTAAGTGCAAAATCATTACTATTTGATTTTTTTTTGATTTTTTTACTTGCACATTCTAACATGTATAACAAAGGTTGACACGCTTACTCCAGAACACGACTAACGTCTGCACAGTCTCAAGCTAGCATCTTAAAAAGACACATTACGATTCGATGAATAAATAATGTTCATTCCCATCACCCAAAAATTCAACTTATCAAACAAGAACAAAGGTGTTATTTATGAATTTAAGTTAATCCTTGTTCAATGAATGACCTACTTCATAAAATTTGATTGCTGATGTAATATAAATTCCCCCCCCCACACTTGAGTGTGACTGTGTCCTCACAGTTGTTAATCAGACATATCTTAGTGAAAGGGAAAAACAAATAAGAGAATATTTACATATGTACAAAAGAGGGTTAGTGCGTCTTACCGAATGTAATGTGGCTCATGGAGGACCATGAGCTCTTCCTCTTGGTTGGGTATTGGTTCCAAGTAAGGTTTAAAGCGTAACCATTGACCTTATAGGATGATCCGTCGGTTGGATTCTCAATTTCTTCCGCACCATACAGAAAAACAGTCTGTACAGTGTAAGGTCCTATCCATCTAGATTTTAACTTACCCGGAAATAGATGCAATCTTGAGTCATACAATAGAACTTTTTGACCTGGCATGAAAGTTTTACGTAAAATTGATTTATCACGAAAAACTTTCATTTTGTCCTTGTAAATTAGTTCATTTTCATAGGCATCATTTCGAATTTCATCAAGTTCATTGATTTGAAGCTTCCCATGTTCACCTGCTTGCTCTAAATCAAGGTTCAAAGTTTTTATTGCCCATAACGCCCGATGTTCTAGTTCAACTGGTAAGTGACATGGCTTGCCAAAAATCAACCAATAAGGGGACATACCTAAGTTTGTTTTAAAAGCAGTGCAGTAAGCCCAAAGAGCGTCGGTTAACTTTTGGGACCAATCTTTGCGATTTCGATTCACAGTTTTCTCAAGGATTTGTTTAATCTGCCTATTCGATACTTCAACCTGCCCACAAGTTTGAGGATGGTAAGGAGTGGATAACTTGTGGGTTATCGAATTCTTTCTCATGAGAGCTTCAAAAGAACGATTACAGAAGTGTGTTCCATTATCACTGATTATTGTGCTAGTTGTGCCAAACCTAGAGAAGATATTTTCTTTCAAGAAGCGCACAACAACCTTGTTATCGTTTGTTTTGCATGGAACAGCTTCGACCCATTTGGAAATGTAATCAACAGCTAAGAGAATGTAAAGGTTCCCAAAAGAATTAGGGAAGGGTCCCATGAAGTCTATACCCCACACATCAAAAATTTCGACCTCTAGAATGGGGTTTAGGGGCATCATATTCCGTTTAGAAATTTTCCCTAAGAATTGACATCGATCACAAGTTCTGCAAAATTTGTACGCGTCTTTGAAAAGGTTGGGCCAGTAGAAACCCGATTGGAGAACCTTTTCGGCTGTCTTTTTGGGACCGAAGTGACCACCACAGGCTTGGTCATGACAGAAAGAGAGGACACTGTGAGTTTCATTGTCAGGAACACATCTTTGAATGATTTGGTCAGGACAATACTTGAAAAGATAGGGGTCGTCCCAATAAAAATGTTTCACTTGGGAAAAGAATTTGTGTTTATCCTGCTTAGACCAAAAAGAAGGGGTCTGCTTGGTGACTAAGTAGTTGACAATGTCAGCGAACCAAGGATCAGTGGATAGAGAAAACAGCTGTTCATCGGGGAAATTCTCGTTGATCGGAAGAGAAGAATATGGGGCATTTGGAAGACGAGACAAGTGGTCCACAATAACGTTGTCGGATCCTTTTTTATCCTTAATGGTAATGTCTAATTCTTGAAGTAGAAGTATCCAACGAATAAGACGAGCCTTAGCATCCTTTTTAGAGAAAAGGTACCTAAGTGCGGAATGGTCGGTATAAACAGTGATGTGTGAGCCAACTAGATATGGTCTGAATTTTTCTAGAGTGAAAACGACTGCTAAGAGTTCTTTTTCAGTGGTCGTATAGTTGATTTGAGCGTCATTCAGAGTCTTACTCACGTAGTAAATGACATGAAGAATTTTATCGATGCGTTGTCCTAAGACAGCGCCAACAGCGAAATTTGAGGCATCACACTTGATTTCAAAAGGCAGCTTCCAGTTGGGAGAGCAGATGATCGAAGCAGAGACAAGTTCATTTTTAAGATGCTCAAAAGATGAAATGCAATCAGAATTGAAGTCGAAAGGAACATCCTTACCAAGAAGATGGGTCAAAGATCGAGTGATTTTGCTAAAATCCTTTATAAATCGACGATAGAAGCCAGCATGACCTAAAAAAGATCGGATGTCCTTAACGGATTTGGAAATGGGAAGATTTGAGATGACCTCAATTTTAGCTTTGTCTACTTCGATTCCTTTGTTAGAGATGACATGTCCTAAAACAATGCCATGTTTAACCATGAAGTGACACTTTTCCCAATTAAGAGTTAAGTGTTTATCTTTGCAACGGTTAAGAACAAGATCAAGATGATGTAAACACTCAGAGTAAGAATCACCAAATATGGAAAAATCATCCATGAAAACTTCTAAAAATCGCTCGATCATATCAGAAAAAATGCTAATCATACACCTATGAAAGGTTGCAGGTGCATTACAGAGACCAAAAGGCATACGACGGTATGCAAATGTACCAAATGGACAAGTGAAAGTGGTTTTCTCTTGGTCCTCAAGAGCGATAGGGATTTGATTATAGCCCGAGTACCCGTCAAGGAAACAATAGTACTCGTGACCGGCTAGTCGTTCTAACATTTGATCAATAAATGGCAGAGGGAAATGATCCTTACGTGTTGCAGCGTTAAGTTTCCTATAGTCAATGCAGACATGCCAACCGGTCTGGGTGCGGGTTGGGATAAGCTCGTTAGCTTCATTTTGGATCATGGTAATCCCTGATTTCTTAGGTACGACATGAATCATACTAACCCATTGACTATCAGAAATCGGGTAGATGATTCCATTGTCAAGGCATTTAAGGATTTTAACACGAACTGCTTCTTTCATGATGGGGATTAGTCGACGCTGGGGATCACGAGTGGGTTTGGCATCATCTATAAGGTGGATTCGATGTTGGACAATCGAAGGACTAATCCCCTTAATATCAGCCATGGACCATGAAAGGATCAATCGATCTAATCGAGTTCCAATTTGTGTTTTTAACAACTTAAAATTAGGATCATAGCGAGAAAAATAAATCGAAACTTGTATAAATCTGGAATTAAACTCATACCTGATGCGTTAGATCCAGAAGAACAGTATAAACTTCGAAACAGGGAAGAAATGGAAGATCGAATCAAGAGCCCTCCAATCGTCGAGCCTCTAGGGGTTTCACACACGAATGAGTTCTTATCCGATCAAATCGAGGAAGAGAATGGGATATGGTGCTAGCCGCCATGATTAGGGTTTGAAAAGGGTAAAATTTCGGGTTTTTGTTTTTGCGTCTGAATCATATACAAAGAAAATGAAGTTCACGTGTATCTTGTAAAGAATAATATAATATCCTTTATAAACCATAGTGTACACCATGAAATAAGGTAACCTTTGTTATACCATTTCAACATCAAACAAAATATCAACAATTTGATATTTTATTTATCCAATACACGTCTTCCCATTATATCGTTCTAAGCGTGTGACCATATAGGTTACTACAACATTGGCAACAATTTAAACAATATTTAAACTGCAAACAGTGAGCGGCATCTAGCAATACGTCACTGCTACCCAAGCTGTAATAAGATCAACGATTCGATACAACCTGTTCTGTGACCAGTGTCTCAATATAATATAATCCTTTTAACCAATATATCCAGGATTAAACTAGAGGCATGGATCGTATCATCCTCATTATAATTTAATCCGTTTTCTTGATCGATGAGTAGACTGTTTAAAACAAATCAATATTTGAGCACGGCCATGCATTTCACAGTCTCACTCAATCAAGAGGCCCATGGATATCACCACGAATATATCGTAGGGTTAAATTCCATCTAGATCATTCATAATTTTCATTCGACTCGAGATGTATCCAATAATCACCATTATTGTTACTCTGTTACGAAATAACTTTAGATGATATCAAAACACAATTATCCTCGAATAAAATTATAATGATTTCAGGTCTGAGGATCATTACATCACTGTCACTATGAGAATTACTTATGATACTGTTAATTATATTCCATGGAGTTATCTCACGGCGGGTCAGCCCAATACGATATTCTCCAGTATGTATTTATGTTTTGACATTATTATCACGTATATTAATGATCAATGAGATGTGATCACCAGTCAATCAACATACTAGTCTCAATGCTTTATTGTTGTCCTATATAAACAATAAAACTCGACTAGGGACATTTAAGAATTATAATACTTATCACATTATATAATCTCAAGTTCAGTCTTACTCGAACTATACAATCCGTATTATTATTCTAAGGATTTCTATTATGTTAATATTTATATTACGCAGTAAATATAACATGACAGAATATTTTATTTTATTCCAAATAAAATAATAATATCAACAATGTTATCTATCTCATCAAATGAATTGCCTCTAGGGCATAAACTCTAACAATCTCCCACTTGCACTAGAGTCAATCATTCACGTATCGTATACTCATGAAACTAGTGTGACTATTAAACTTCTGCTGCGACAGAGTTTAATTCAGTAGGTCTGCAATATTACAACTTTTTTAACTTTGTAGATATGTTTATTTCTCATGTGAACAACTTCACATAAGAATTATATTTCTTAAAATATATGTTTGGATTGATGATGAGTTTAATGTTTTAGGCCTGAGCAACAGCCATATTGTTATCGCAATGTGTATCATTCGATCAACAATGAATTAAGTTCAATCACGAACTTCTTAATCCAAACATTTTCTTTCTTAGAATCAGTATCTATTTCTTGTTTTTAAATTGACATTATTTACAATAATCAATGTGTTATCAAATAACATTAGAGTTATTGTGTCACTCCCACTCAATTTCTTGTCTATACAAGATTTAATGGTATCTTGTGGTTTTCGATATATCTCAAATTCTATTTTATTCCCATTGGTATCTTAGAGACTGACTCTCCTTCACAAGGATACCAAATCAAGTAATAAACATTTTATTCTTAGAGAATTTATATCCACAAAATAGTTATCTGATTTGGGTCCGATCTTATCAGAGGAAGGACGTTTAACAAACGCCTTACATCCCAAATCTTCGTATTAGACACATTAGGACATTTCCTAGTTCATATCTTATATGGCGTTTTCAAATCGTTTTAGTGGGATTTAACATAATTGTTCTAAATTTAACTTATAGGAAGATCTATATGAATTATCATTAATCGTACTATATCTTATAAGGTTCGATATCTCCGTTCAGACATACCATTCTAATATGGTGTTCTAGGTGGACAGAGTTGTGAAACAATTCCAAACTCATTCAGATAGTCATTAAATTTATTGGCTTAAATGTTCTCTTTCGAACTATTCGAAAAATATTTATTTTCTATTAAAATTGGTTTCTAACTTCACTTTGAATTCTTTGAACTTTTCAAAGGATTCTGATATGTATTTCATAAGATATACATATCTATATCTACTGATATCATCAGTAAATATAATGAAGTAATAAAACCTACCTCTAGCTTATGTATTCGTTGCTCCATATACATCATTATGTTCGAGACCCAATACTTGTCACTCAATCACTGTGTCAAGTGAAAGGTGATTCAGTTATTTTGCCTAATAAACAAGATTTGCATCCTTCATATGATTCGAAATCAATTGATTTCAAAATTCCATCATTATGGAGTTTTGATATACTCTCTTCTTTACTGGGCTAACTGGTAATACTAAAGGTATATTGGATTTAAATCACTAAATTTAATAAGTCATTATTAATGTCAAGTACATTATAGTTAAGGATTTACAAATATCATTAACTATATATGAAATTCCATACGATATTTCATTTAAATAAAATGAATAACAATTATTCTTTTATTACAAATGAAATTCAAACTTGTCTAAACAAGATATATTATAACATTTATTTTAAGTGGAATTTCGTAATAACAATTATTTTAATTTAATTAAGCCAGTATATTCAACAAGAATCAACTTGCTATGGATAATCTATCAACCTTTGCTTCATTTCCAATTGTAAGTCCACTTGTTCTTTTATCAGATTTCTACTTATTCTGCAATTTATGTAAATTAACATACATTTATGTTATTTATATCTAGTATCTAATACTAGAAATGTATAAGTAGATTATTATAACATTTATAGAATAAGTTGAAGTCATATTTTAACTTATTTTAGATCCTCTCTTTATATCTAAAACAATTACGTTTAATTTGTTTGAGGACAATCCACAAATTTTAATGCTAGTCAAGAAATTTGATTTAATTTAATTTGTCCTTCTTAAGGATTAATTTAAATTATCGGAGTTATTTCGTTATTTAATATCTACAGTAGATAAAAAAAATAACTGATTCTATAATATTTATTTAATATAAATTCAAAATTTTGACAATCAAAATTTATATTAACATAAATATAATATTTAAACTAAAATAGGCTCCCACTCAAATTAACATCTCTTTGTTTATATATACATATCGGTATACATATATAACGGTGTTCCAAGATCCATATCTAGTCATGCCTTGACCCAGCTTTGGCTAAACCCAAAACACAACCTTTTAGGTAGACAACTTATGTCAATTATATCGTCTATATAACTCTTGGATCGCATGTTGAACATTTTGTTCAGTATTATTCATTAGCTCAAAATATAGAATAATTCATTCTATTGTCTCTAAGGCCATAATTGTATTATGCAGCCTAGTTAAGTCAGACCCAATAATAGGTTGGAGCACCACATTTTACTCCATCGCATATAACCAAAATAAAAGGTGCACAACGCTTTGGCGTTAGTTACATCCATTGATTTTGGACAGTGAAGAGTATATTATTGGAAGACGTCACCATGACTTAATATAACAAAACTTGCTTTTAGAGGAAATTTATAACTCGTAGTGGCGAACATTATTAGAGTTACTTACATATATCCAATATATGTATTTTATATTCGTAATATTAACTGGATTTGTGACATTTACAACCCATTTTATAAATATATATATATATATATATATATATATTTCAAAACTTCAATTAATACAACTCTTGCATTGCATAATATCAAATATTATACTCACATATTTGAAGTCCGTATATATTATTTCAAAGCATATGTAAATGATCTATAAGGCCCAATATAAAATAGATTAACCATAATGATATCTAAATAAACAGCATGCTTCATATGACCATTACATCAATATATATATATATATATATATATATATATATATATATATATGTCACGTTTATACCAAAACCCTTGAGTGACTTGATTTAATCACACAACTATACCAGTATGGACATAAACATTTATATAAATCAATGCAGCAATAACTATATGGTATTATAACATTATAAAGGTGACTATATATATACATACATTAAATCCTAAAAGCAAAACAGTTCTGCAATTTACATATCCATCATACAGTACATATCAGTGGAAAACACATGCATAACAATTACATATTGTTATTACAATTTACATAAGAATGTATTTCTATATATATCAAAATATATATATACATAAGCTTCATTCAGGCAGTGGCTACATTTGCCAAAACGAGCTTTTGACCTCCCTTTTTCTTTATCTGAAACAATTTCAGAAATTACCGGTGCCCCCTGTTAAAATAGTTTTAACATACAGGGTTAACAAAATTACATCAAATGTAAATGTTATGCATTCACTCAGCAGTAACTCATACATATCATGTGTGCATTTGTTATATACACTGCAATTTATACATACATAATCTGCAATGTGTGTGTGTATATATATATATATTTCTATATATAAATATATATATAATTTCAGCCACATCGTATGTACAGAGAACAGGTTCTCTACAAATATCATACTTTCACTGTGATACAGTAAAATGAAATTTTACTATCTTGTATGATGTATCATATACATCGATTGATAATTTTCATTTAGAAACAGGGTATGCAAATCAAATTTGCATAATTCATACCTATTAACTTATTAAGATATGTTTTCAAACAGCGGGAACTGACCTATAACTTATATCATGTAGACCTATCAAACATGATAAATATTTATATTCTATAATCAGATTCAAGCATCAATGTTCTAATATATAAGTCATGTATATGAACAGGTTAAATGTCCAGGTCATGATTATCAATAGCCAAAAGGAAAAGAAATTGGCAAATATGATTTTGGCAAGTCTATATGAGACTACTAATTTAAATACTAGTAGCTATAATGGTTAATTCAAGAACATGCATCATTATTCAAAAAAAAACCATTAAACAAATCAGTATCTGTTTGTATATACAATTACACAGACATATATATCAATATATATTTAATGTTCTAATGCTAGAAAACCAGTTTTTAAATAAAATACAGACAGTATCTTAATACTTGCAACTTTCTGTTGTATGTTCTTATAACATATGAAACTGGTCTTTAATTTTACAAGACAGGGTAGTGGCCATTTTACACATACTAAGACGTGTATGATACAAGGGTTAAGTTGCAAACAATTTTCAACTTATGTATATATATAGGGTTGTTTACAAGATTTCATAACTGAAATAAACAGATCATATCAAATATTGATATTGAAAGATATACTGAAAATGATATTCAAACAATTTGAAATTCTCAGATTTATACAAAAGTAATCATACAAACTTAATCTATTATATCAGGGTATGCTTTAGTCAAGTCAACAGCATGTACAAATCCTTGTCAAACAGGAATGTATTGCAGAGTTATAAGTTTGCATCTAGGAATTAGATACATAGATCTAAAGTGTCAATCTTAATGGGGTTATAGATTCTTAAAACAAAACTATTACTAGGTTTCAACAGATTAGACAGCGTTTAACACAAATTTATATTTATATCATTTTGAATTCTAAACCAAAATGAATTGTCCACTATAATTAAATATAATTACACTGAATAATGTTATGGTTCATAACCATTTGGGCCAGAACCAATATTTAAATTCAAGATCTGTTTTGATTTCAATACACAGATAGAACCATTATCATAACAGTGAACATTTAACAAGATATACATTTATAATTTTTAACAATATCATAATATTGACCCATCATCTAAATATGAATACATATAAAACATGTTATATATGTTTGGCAGTTATATGCATGTCAATAAAGAATTTAGTAATGACTCAAAGGTCATACTATCTGATCAATATCAGTGAAGCAGGAATTTTATATTCAATTCTGCGTGAATTTTAAATTAGTGAATCTAAATATCACTAATACAATACCATAAGTGGATCAGAAGTAAATATATAAAATAAAAGAATTACTTGTTTTCAACTTGAATGGATGTAAGTAAATATGTAAACATTTTACACATTATAACTGGATTTAAAACACTCTGCTTCTCAATGTATGATTTTGCAGTGTATCAATATTGAATCAAATTCCATATAACATAGCCTGATCCAGTTTTAGTTTCAAACACTTTTGTTCGACATCATATTCGGTATGCCTATGTCACAAAAGAAATCAAAATAAGAAATAAAATTCATGATTAGTTCATGAACAAGGATAACATTGTCAAGTCACTGTCTAACAGAGAATGACAATAACTCAAAACATACTGAATTATATTTATAGTCGATTTATCAATAAATAAAACAGAAATGATATCATATATCATCTCATAATTTCATTATAAAATTTAAATCAAATACAAATTATATTAACAGTAAAAGAGTGAAATCCAGGTCATATACTTGTTTACACAAAATCCTCGCTTGCCCATAAGGATCTGATTTATGAGAATTCATTTATTCTGAAATTAATTTCAATACTTAAAGAACATCTTCTTTAATCTGGATTGTATAATGTATTAACACTTGTTTGGATTTTCAAAAGCAACAATTGTTTTGAAGAGTAAAATCAGGCCACTATGTTATCAAATAACATAGATGCATAACATTAATCACCAGAATTAGTTAAAACAACTTAAATGAACAACTTTTAACATTTAAAATCATTGCTCAGATAAAATCCAATCTGAATAATTAAGACAATTTAACATCAATATCAAAACTGAATCAATTTTCAGTATTGAGTACGAATCCCATTTTCAAATTTTGTATCATATAACAAAATTTAACTGTAGTAAACTATTTTACTTTAGTATCAAATACAATTTCGATCTGCAGTGAAACAATTTTCACTTTGACTTGATAATTGAATTTACTTTGAATTCTAATAATAAGATTCTACTTAACCAATTGTGATAGGTAAAAGTAATTTTAAAACTCAATAAAGATCCAGTTTTAATTAACAAAATCCACTTCAAAGTTTTTATATATAAAACTTTGTTTATATTAAAACAATTCTACAGCTTGAATCAAAACACGGTTTTAGTTCATAGTGAAACAATTTCACCTTTAAACCAAATTTATCATTAAATCTGAATTCACAGTTTTATAATTTCGATTATCCAATAATCAAACATATATAAACCTACATCACAATTTCCAAAAGGAAACTAATTTGGCAAACCCTAATAATCACTTCGGCATAGAATTATATATGAAATCGAAGTTTATACGACAATACAATCATGAATACACCCAAAATCAAAGCCCAATTTATAATCTCTCGCAATAACCTTGGTTCCGATACCATTGAAAGGATCAACCGCTCTAATCGAGTTCTAATTTGTGTTTTTAACAACTTAAAATTAGGATCATCGCGAGAAAAATAAATCGAAACATGTATAAATCTGGAATTAAACTCTGCCTGATGCGTTAGATCCAGAAGAACAGTATAAACTTCGAAACAGGGAAGAAATGGAAGATCGAATCAAGAGCCCTCCTATCGTCGAGCCTCTAGGGGTTTCACACACGAACGAGTTCTTATCCGATCAAATCGAGGAAGAGAATGGGATATGGTGCTAGCCGCCATGATTAGGGTTTGAAAAGGGTAAAATTTCGGGTTTTTGTTTTTGCGTCTGAATCATATACAAAGCAAATGTAGTTCACGTGTATCTTATAAAGAATAATATAATATCCTTTATAAACCATAGTGTACACCATGAAATAAGGAAACCTTTGTTATACCATTTCAACATCAAACAAAATATCAACAATTTGATATTTTATTTATGCAATACACGTCTTTCCATTATAACGTTCTAAGCGTGTGACCACATAGGTTACTACAACGTTGGAAACAATTTAAACAATATTTAAACTGTAAACAGTGAGCAACATCTAGCAATACGTCACTGCTACCCAAGCTGTAATAAGATCAACGATTCGATACAACCTGTTCTGTGACCAGTGTCTCAATATAATATAATCCTTTTAACCAATATATCCAGGATTAAACTAGAGGCATGGATCGTATCATCCTCATTATAATTTAATCCGTTTTCTTGATCGATGAGTAGACTGTTTAAAACAAATCAATATTTGAGCACGACCATGCATTTCCCAGTCTCACTCAATCAAGAGGCCCATGGATATCACCACGAATATATCGTAGGATTAAATTCCATCTAGATCATTCATAATTTTCATTCGAGTCGAGATGTATCCAATAATCACCGTTATCGTTACTCTGTTACGAAATAACTTTAGATGATATCAAAACACAAATATCCTCGAATAAAATTATAATGATTTCAGGTCTGAGGATCATTACATCACTGTCACTATGAGAATAACTTATGATACTGTTAATTATATTCCATGGAGTTATCTCACGGCGGTTCAGCCCAATACGATATTCTCCAATATGTATTTATGTTTTGACATTAATATAATGTATATTAATGATCAATGAGATGTGATCATCAGTCAATCAACATACTAGTCTCAATGCTTTATTGTTGTCCTATATAAACAATAAAAGTCGACTAGGGACATTTAAGAATTATAATACTTATCACATTATATAATCTCAAGTTCAGTCTTACTCGAACTATATAATCCGTATTATTATTCTAAGGACTTCTATTATGTTAATATTTATATTACGCAGTAAATATAACATGATAGAATATTTTATTTTATTCCAAATAAAATAATAATATCAATAATGTTATCTATCTCATCAAATGAATTGCCTCTAGGGCATCATCTATAAGGTGGATTCGATGTTGGACAATCGAAGGACTAATCCCCTTAATATTAGCCATGGACCAACCAATTGCTTCCTTATTTTTCTTAAGAATGGGAAGGAGCAATTGTTCTTGCTCTAAAGTAAGGTCAGAAGCGATAATTACAAGAAAAGTTTCATTGTCTCCTAAGTAAGCGTTACTTAAGATGACTGGGCATCACTTTGAGTTCAGGTTTTGGGGACGACTCAACCGAAGAAATTGGTTGGGGAATAGGCTCAATTGTGAGCGTCTCAACAGGAACTGAATCAAAGACATTTTCGGGACTATCTTGAAACAAAGTTTCGTAATTTGATTCAATTTCGTTATTTAGATGATCGAGCTTAGATTCATTACCGTGGACAACATGGATTTCAGAAAACTGGTCCACATAAGAGTTAGGAGAGTTTTTGGTTCTAAAGATGTTTAGCTCGACAGTCATGTTACCGAAAGAAAGTTTCATAGACCCATTTCTGCAGTTGATAAGCGCATTAGAGGTTGCTAAGAAGGGTCGTCCTAGAATCAAAGGGATCTGGTTTACAGGATTGCTTACCTGTTGAGTTTCTAGGATAATGAAATCAATGGGAAAGATGATTCGCCAATTTTGTTCAACACATCCTCGATTTCTCCCACAGGTTTCTTAATTGATCGGTCAACAAGCTGAAGGGTAACCTTGGTGGGTTTCAATTCTCCTAGCCCTAATTGGCTATAGACGGAATATGGAAGCAAGTTAACACTAGCACCTAAGTCTAGCAGGCATCTATCGATTTTATTGTCCCCAATAGTACATGATATTGTGGGGGCAGTCAGGATCTTTGTATTTCACTGGCATTGATTGGGACAAGACTTCTCTTAGAGTTGCCGCTAGAAACACTTTTTTATGTACATGTGTATGACGTTTCTGAGTGCACAAATCTTTTAGGAATTTCGCGAACTGTGGAACTTGTTGTATAATATCTAAAAGAGGAATGTTTACTTTAACTTGCTTAAATATTTCAAGGATCTTTTCTAGCCGATCCTTCTTTTTCCTAGGTCGGAGTCTATGAGGAAATGGAGCAGACAACTCAGTAGGTTGGGACACTTGAGTTTGAGGATGACCCTTGTCAGAAATGGGCTCGATGTTTTGATCTGAGTTGGTCGAATTTTCTAGAGGGTTTGGAAGATCGTCCGGTAAAGCATTTGGGTTGACCACATGGTTGTCAATCTTTTTGTCAGATCTTAGAGTCGTGACCGCATTCAAGTGACTAACGTTTGAATCTTGAATGATGTGAATTTGGTTGGAGTTAGGATTTTGACGGTTGGGGTTTGGAATGGGTTGACTCCGGAAAGTGCCTCTTTCCTGTTCGCTTACGGAAGTGGCTAACTGACTAATTTGCATTTCAAATTTAGCGATCGATTGACTCGTGTTTTGCATGTGCGAAGTCAATAAATTTTGAAGATTGCTATTTGATTGGAGATTTTGAGTCATCGCTTTAGTCAATTCTTTGAGAGTTTTCTCAAGTGATGTCAATCGTTTATCGTCTTGGGGAACAAAAGATTGTTGCGCTTGATTTTGAAAAGCTGGCGCAGGATGTTGGAATTGAGTTTGTTGAAAGTGAGGTTTCGAAGGATTATTCGAAAATGATTGAAAATGAGGTCGAACCGCATTCGAATTTGCATTTTTTTGGACCCAAGAGAAGTTAGGATGGTTTCTCCAACCTGGATTGTACGTTGGGGAGAATGGGTCATTCCTGGCTTTGTTAAATGCGTTGAGTTGTTCAATGAATGTGGGCATTGATCGGCTATGTGGTTAGGATCGTTACATTTGTAACATGAGGTCTGAGTCGCTTGAGCTTGATTTATTTGAGTTGATGAAGCGACATTATCGAATTTGGACATCATCGCGTCTATTTTTGCTTCTAAGGCTACTGATGATCCTATCGAATGAGCGTTAGATTGGGAATAAATCGATTTCTTGTTAGATCTTTCCCATTGAGCTGATTTTTCAGCCAAATTTTCGAGAAATTGCCAAGCGGCATAGTGATCTTGGGCTAGAAAATTTCCTTGGCACATCGATTCGAGCATGGTTCGAGAGTTATTTTCCAGTCCATCGTATAAAATTTGACAAAGAGTCCATTTTTCGAAATTGTGATGTGGACATTTGACTAGAAGTTCTTTAAATCTTTCAAAATATTTTGCAAAGGATTCACCCCTAAATTGATGAAAATTAACTATTTCATTTCGAATTTTGGATGTTTTTTCCAGAGGGTAAAATTTCTTTAGAAAAATGTTCATAAATTCACCCCAAGTTCCAATCGTATTTGAAGGCAAGCTATACAACCATTTCTCAGCATAATCGGTAAGTGCAAATGGAATTAACCTAAGTTTGATTCCATCGTCACTTAATTGTTGAAATTTCATGGTTGCACAAACTTGTTCAAATTTGGTTGAAAATATAAGGATCATCACATTCTAGATTGCCGAACTTTGGAAGAGTATTTATGTGATTCGAAAGAATTTCAAAGTGGTTACCCGTTGGGGCGGGCAATATGATGCAAGAAGGAATAGAAACCCGATCGGGGAAGTATCTATCCATAAGAGATCGAGGGGGATTTTCTTCGGCCATGGTTAAAGGAATGTTTGTTCGAACTAAACGATTATCTGAAGGATCACGAGTCCAATTACGCATGCACTAGCGAGAAGAATAAGGGAAGACGAGAAAAAACAAATTTGAGAAGCGATTTTTTTTACAAAACGAGAATTGTTTTGAAATTCTTTTTTTTTGTTGTTATTTTTTTATAGAAAAAAGAATTAGAAACAAAAGATTTTTTTTTAAATGAACCTAATGCAAATTACTTATTTACAATCTCTAAAATTATATAATGACAGTTTTATTTATTTCAACAAAAGATTTCTCAGCCAGTTAACGGACATGAGTTATCGGTGCACCAGGAATCACCCTAGCAATGCAGCCGAAGGTTTAAGTACCTTCAGAGGAACAACCGATATAATATTTACGAATCACCGTAATATTTATAAACGGTTATTACTCTGTCGTAGCCTAGACATCGAGAAATAATCCATTAGAACTAAATCAATTTGTCAAAATATAATGAAGCCCTTAGAAAATAAAAACAAAACTAAGATTAATGCGGTTTTTTTTCAGTCACAGAATGAATAGTCTCAGAACAGGAACATACGAGGAAATTACAAAAATATATTTATATTTTTTTTTACAAGCAAGCCGATGCCCTGCAGAAGATTTTTACAAGCAATGTATATATATATATTTATTTGCAGCAGCAGTCCCTGTAAAGTTAGAAAATACTCACCTTGACCGGCAGTCCGTCCAGTGCAATTGAGTCGCGCTAGCGCGTTCACACCCCCACTTGGTGTGCAACCGCTCCAACCCTGAATTTTCTGCTGCGTTCAGTTGTTGTTGCCTCCTAATTAAGGCCTTTTTCAAATTACCAGTGTACCTGTTTTCGAATTTTTTTCTCAAACTCTTTTTTATTTTTATTTTTTTAAAGGAAAAAAAATCTAAACTAAAGCTAAGTAAAAAAATACAAAAACCAAAACTAACTAAACAAAGAACCAGCCTAGTAAAGAAAAACAAAAGTAATACAAAAGAACTAACATCAACAGAGACAGAGATCAACTCACTAAAATTAAATAACAAACGACCCACAAAGCCTTTGAAGCAAATCGCAATCCCACTACACCGGTCAGGCCCTACTCTAGAAATCAAACAAAAACTATACCCGGCCTCAAAAAGTAGCTTCTGTTTTTTTTTAAGTTCTCTTGCAAGTCGCGGGTTCCACTCAAAAAAAAAAAAAAATCTCCCCCTTTTTTATTCTATTTCAGAAGGCCATCCTCACAAAAAAAATGAAATAAGAATTTTTGTTTTCTTTTTTCTTGGCTCGAAAGGGTTCGAATTCAAATCGAGTTCTGTGAACTT
This sequence comes from Allium sativum, assembly GCA_030737875.1. Taxonomy (NCBI): domain Eukaryota; kingdom Viridiplantae; phylum Streptophyta; class Magnoliopsida; order Asparagales; family Amaryllidaceae; genus Allium; species Allium sativum. The sequence continues at coordinate 297,196,413 of CM060918.1, read as the reverse complement.
AGCTGTTGAAGTTCGATTTGTGAATTGGTCGTGATTACAGAGGTGGTTCGCAGTCTATTTGTGGCTTCGACAGTGGTGAAATCTGCTTACTAAAGATGGCTTCTGGTGTTCGGTAGCGGTTGACTTGGGTTTGTGGGAATCAAGCTCGAAAATTGGGTTTTCGTGGAGGTTTGAATTGGCTTTGCGGTTGCTTCGATTTTGGGTGAAGGGATATGGGTTATTGGATTTCGGATCTGTTGTGGTGTTTGTAGATTGAAGAGAGGGCTTCGGCAATAGTATGGTAGCTGGTGGTTGTTGAAACTTGCGGTGGCTGTTTAGGATAAACAGATGGGGTTCTAAGAATAAAATCTTTTGTTTTGGGTTTCTAATGTGTAAAATCTTTGCTTCCCAAATACAATAAAAATCAGGATAGAATAAAGATCCAGGCTCGTGATTTAAAAACCAAAGTTGCGATTTCTAAGGCGGAAGGGAATTTGGTTTTGGCTATGAGCTTCGTGATTCGTGAGTTCGAGGCCAAGGGTGTTTTTTTTTTTGGCGATTGGCGAGTGTGGTTTTTTTGTGTGGATTGCAATGGTCAGAGAACTGGTTGGTGGATCTCCAGGAGTTTGAAAGGCAGTTGATGTTGCTGGGTTGGTCTGGTGATCGGCCACTGGTGTTGAAGATGGTATAGAGGGGTGGTTTGCAGTTTGGGGAAGTTCGGTTGCGTGAAGTTTGAGAAGGGATTGTGATACGCAGGAGTTTGAAATCATGCGTTCTAGTGTATGGCAGGGGACTGGAGTATTTGTTTATGGATGGTAGATGATGGGAACAGAGGGTTTGTTGAGGAGGCGTGGTGCTGTAGTTTGATGGTTGTGGGTAGGTGGAGTGAAGGGAGGATGAAACTGCTATGTTACTTGATGCAGGTGGTCAGAACATGAAGATGATTTGGTTACATTCGTGAATTGATGAATATGGGAGGTGGTGGGTAGAGGAGATTATAAGAAGCGGAAATACAGAAAAGGAATTAAAAGATTTTTTTTTATTATTATTTGTAAGATTTGTAGAAAGGAATTTGTATTGACGAGGGAAAGAAAAAGATGGAAATAAATTGGAACAAAATCCGGCAAGAATATATTTTTCTCCTATTTGTTCTGATTGTGGTAAACAAGTGATACCAAATCAAATAAACAAGATATTTTTTTTTCTAGTAAAAGTGGAAGGCAATGTAACAGAAAAGAAATTAGAAAAGCAATGAAAGGAAAGAAATCAAACCCGAAAATTGCATTTTTTTTGTAATAGAAATAAAAATAAAAATTATAACCCGAAGGATTTAAAAATAAAATATTATTTTGGTCCCCGACAACGGCGCCAAAATTTGTTTGCGAAAAAATTAACAATTGTAAACAATTGTTTATTCTGTTCGGCTTTCCTAAACAACAAGGATTGTTGTAGAGGGTGTCGAACTCTGAGACCAAAAATATTTTAATTAAAAAATCCAATCAAGTTATTCTAGGATTTTGGTTGATTGAAAACACAGAAAATAACAGCAATTAAATAGAAAGAGAGATTTATATAATAAGAGAAAGCAATTAGGGGATAATGACATAGATTAGATTAATATTCATCAATAGCCAACAAATAAATATAGATCTAATTCATGTTTCTGTCACACACATGAATCAACGATAATTAGGTTCTTAGAAACAAATAAGTAAATAACAACAAGCATAGCCTATGCAGGAGCTGAGCTCTTAAACAACCATAGACTATCAGGACAGATTCACTAATTAATTTCTTACACCCTAAATTAGATCTAAATCTGATAATTGTTAGATCGAACACAAATATACCCTGTGAAGGAGCATAGCTCTTAAACGACACAGAATATGAAGGTTCAGATCTAACCCTTGATTCAGATCCAGATCTACATATATAAAGTCCTCATCTATTGGCTATGTGATTCATGTTGAATCATATCTATTAACGTCATCACCCCCTAATCAAAGGGGATTAGCTAGACATAGCTAAAGAAGAAGAGAAACAGAAATTAAATAACATGAACATAAATAAAATAAAATAAAATAACAACTGAGAGAAAGGTGAAGAAGAGTTTTAGTCCAAGAAGAGAATTACAGAATAAAACTATGTGTGTTTTACAATGAATGAGATGAAGTGTATTTATAGCTGATATGACAAAGGCTACTTGGCAAATTCCATAATGTGGGACTAAAGAATTAGCCCAACTAACACATAAGCTAGTGTGAACGCAGCTATAGAGTGAGAGGCCTTGCAAATGAGCTAATGTGAACGCAATATGAGTCTTTAGTGAGCCAAATCTACCCAACTGAACTTTATTTGCAATCGTTCTTCAAGCTTTAAACTCTTCAAGCTTTAGTAATTTCAACTTCACTCTTTTTAAGCAAATTCTTCATGCTTTATCCATCAAATGCTCTAAACCAAGCTTTTTATCAACAAACTGAAAACACAGCTATAAATAAACAATATTAATTATTTTAAATAGAAAACTAGATAAATAAGCGGATAAAATATACACATTTACGTGTATATCAACGGACGGGAAGACGACGTCCGTAAGGCGTGATGGTGCACCACAACAAAAGACTGCCTTGAATCCACTCTAACCTGACTATTCGACAGGAGAGTATAAAGGTAATTGGTACCATTGAAAAAGAATCTTAACCCTGCCAGAGAGCTGGGGGAAACTAAGTGTCAAACCTAATCAATCTTAAAGAGGCCCTGGCCAGGCATCACATTCAAGATTGATTGGGGGCATATATATATACATCACATCTTGTCATTAATTACTTTGTATAGCAGAAATGTATATATCGTGCATTTAATCCGTTTATGATGTGACTTGTTATTTAATGCTTGTGTCACACTCAAATAAAGTAAATGACAAACTTACAAGCACTTGACATTACAGGAAACAAACTACTTTATTTACGTGAGTGCAGGTTTATACAAAAGGACTAAACAAAGAAAGGCAAGGGCCACACTTGCTACAACAATAGTAGGCCAAGAGAAAATCAAAACAAAAGATAACACCGCATTTCATTTGGACTTTGGAGTAAACTTCGCTTTCTTAGCGCCTTGAATTTTTTCTTCTCCTTTTTCTCATCCTCGGTCAAAATATGCTTTGGCTTCTTCTTCCCTCGGACTGGAGCACTGGGATCAATAGAAGATTTTTTAGCAAGATCTTCAGTAATTGACCTGGTTGAAAGTTTGACAACTAACCTTGACCCAGGATGGATTGTCGTGAGAGGCTTGAGCTTCTCGGGATCTTCCTTCTCAACTTTGGCTTTTAAAAGCATATCCTGCTTGGCTTTCATGCCAGCCAAAGTTATATCATTGACATTCCCCGAATCTCCAGTCACAACAACGTCATCGTCTTCCTCATGCCCATCATTGCTGCCATCATCTTTCGAGGCGTTTATTATATCCCCGTCCTTGGGAATCTCAGTGCTAGATGGCATGGGAGCTTTCTCAGCAGCCTCCTCCTTATCCTCTGTCCTTTCTGTAGATTTCGAGCCAATCGCTTCATCGTGTTTCTCTTGAGTCTCTCCAGCAGACTTCGCGTTGGTGGTTTTTTCTTTACGATCATCGACCTTTTTAGCTGATTTTGCACCTATAGAACGAGAAGCAATAGTTATTAACTCGTGAGAATACTCGTACCCTTCAATTTTTCGTTCAACAATATGATGAAAAGTTTAGATAGCCCCAACAAACTAAGGTGAGAAGGCAGAGATACCTTCAGATGATTTCTTAACATGAGCAATAAGAGTCTCTGAAGTCGTCTCAGCAATTGGAGATAATAAAGATGCCTTGGGAATTCCTGGATTCCCTGGATCGTATCCTTCCGCTTCCGCAACTTGGGGGGCAAAAGAAGAAGAACCAATTTCAATAATGTTTTCTCCTTTCGCCTGGCGCTTCTCTTCTTCCATAGCAGTAGCAATAAGTCTGCGTCCTTCGGCCAGGCGCACCGGCTCTTCACCCCTTAGAAATTTCTCCATAAGTTTTTCTCCATCAACGGAGTCCACCTTGAGTTCTTTCATCTCCCATTCAATGGTTTGATCCCACACGTAAACCAAAGTTGTCGAATAATCTTCAATCCAAGCGATGTCCCGATGATGGATCACTTAGGCAAAAAAATTCTATCATTAACTCATCATAACCATCCAATTCTTTTTGGTTAGCAGAAAGCTGTGTGTGGGCCTCTCGGCAAACTTAATGGCAAAGCTTGCATTCCCTTTGGCTAAGACTGCTCTGGATTCAACTTCTATCAGTTTGGTTTCCAATTTAGCATTTCACTTCACCAACTCCGCATTTTTCTTCACCGGATCAGCCTTCCCCTGCTCAAGAGTAGTGCAAATAAATTGTGCTTTAACATTCTTAGACTTAGCATCCTCAGTTTGCTTCTTCAAATCGAAGCGTTCCTGGCTATGAGATTCCAGCATAATGTGATAATGCTTCTGTAGCTCCTCATGTTGTTTTTTGTAATTGTCAACATTCCGTAGAGCAAGAGCAAGCTGAGCCTGTGTATCTTCCACTTCCTTCTCAGAACTTTTCAAGATGCTTTCGTCGTACTCGGCCATTCCCTTCATGTGATCAATATTAGTGATTAAGTCCCGAATGATTTTGGAGAGGTTGCGAAAATATTTATACATCTCCTTATACTTTTTATCTACTAAATCTATCTTTGCCTTAGCATCATCCGCCTACTTTGAAGGCACAGGTTCAAGTGTGGGAACAAACTGCATATAGTCAAAGTAATGATCTGGAAATTGTTTCCTCAAATAAGCCAAATTTTCTTTATTCTCAGAATCGAGCGACACAGGTTTAGATATGGGTAATTCAACATTTCGTCGCTTGGCAGGCACAATGGAAGTTTCACATTTGCCTAGCCTTTTCTCAGAAACTTTATGTTTGTCTTGCAAATCGAACTGCTTCGACGATGGCTTCTCTTGGGGATGCTTCTCTTTAGGAGGAGTTAGAGCTTTGGGACGTGGTTTGTCCGCTTCATGACGATTTTGATGGCTCTTGTGCTTGTCCGGATCTGACCGACGGGGAGAACGGGAACGCAAAGAATAAGGTCGACTGGAATCATAGTTTCTCTTGTCATCTATGCCACGGCTCTCGTGTCGATCTTGTTCAGTATCGGGGTCAAACCTAGGCATGCTGGTGTGGATCTTCCTGATATCGTAGCTTCTACGTGTCATTCGTCCTGCAGAACAATAAAGAAAGTGTTAGAATCAACATTAGTATAAAGCACAAGTGTTGTGACATGCAGCGCTAGAGTGTAGTGTATATCCTAAGTGATATCCCCCCTAACAGACCAGAGCCTGAAGTAAGGCCAGTATGTGCGGTTTCCCGGTCTTTACAGGAGTACCTTCTTCTTCGGAAGTGAAAGTAAGAGGATCTGTTTTAAAGCATTCTGACTTACAAATAGCATCCGGCAAGGGAATTCTTCCCAAACAGCGATATATAAAATCGTCTATACGAGAGCCATTGCCTTGAGACTTGGTTGATGTTAGCCCTGCTGGGGAAATCGGTTTTTGGGGAGTGGCCGCATCCTTGAGAGTGATGTATTTATCCCTATCCTTTTCATCTATGTTCGCTAATATGTCATCTTGAGTCAAAGTGGGAGAAGGGCTCTTTTAACGTATCGTCGGATCCTTCGAACTTTCTCTATGCTCAGGTAAAATTTCAATTGGCCCCTTGACTGGAGGTATATACACATAAGGATCCTCTCCATGACCTATGCTACGAGTTACAGCAACTAAGCGGCACCGATGGAGGTATTCATCCACTAGGCAGTCTCTGATGGTCAAAAAATTTTGAGTATCATTAAGCAGTCGGTTCAGACGATTGAAGTACACTTGATGCTTTTTTTGTTGCGGATTAGGGACTACAAGTGAAAGTAAACGATAGTCAATACATATACAGAAATAATTGAAATTAGGAGTCGAATTCTGGAATCTGTACTTGACTTAAGCCATCTCCTAGCACATCCCGGTTGCTGTTTGATGTAGAATCATTCAAGTCTTGGATCACCAACTTTGCTGCTAAATGGAAGGGTTAAGATTCACACAAATGAAAATGCAGCAGACATGTTTACGAAGGCATTACTTGCTACTAAGTTCGAGCATTGCTCGAACTTGATTCACTTGATGAAGTCCTAGGTGCCACATGGTGGCACAATGGAGAAGAGAGTGACTTGGTTGAAGTCAATCGAAGATGTGGTATTCTTCTTGTATGAAGAGATAGGAGTTGGTTGCACAATGTCTACCTTGTTTTTTTTAATGCTTCCAACACTTTGTTGGTGGGCGGTGGCCTTGCCGGAGTTCACTAACAAAGTGCAATGAGGGGTGGCTTTAGCAGGAACTCATTAGGAAGCATTCACATTGGAGTCTCTAGGTTGCATGAGATATTGTATCAAGGTGGAGATTATTGGAATTTAATGATACAATATTTCCATATCTAATTAATTATGGAGATATGCATGGTGATTTTGTTACCTGTTTTGTGCGAGGAATGAATGGAAAGAAATGGAAGGAATATTAATGAATAGAGGATATTGGAAATGTTTGTCATTTAACTAGTTGCCATGTTTCATGAAGAAAAGAAACAGAAAGAGACTAAAATTGCAAAAGGGATTGATTGATGGAGAAAAGGGAAATTATCAATCAATCATATGCCAATTAATTAATGGGATATTTGTTTTCCATAAATTGATTTATTTTACATAAATCAATTGTCTCATCCCCAAGTAATCTTTTCTCTATTTAAAGAGAGACATAGAGAAAGGTATGTGATGAGAGATCATTGTATTCTTCATTTCTTTTACTCTACATTAAAAAACTCTGTAATCTCTTAAATATATTAATAAAATCTCTTCCCCATTGAAGTGGACGTACACTATCTCGCGATAGTGGAACCACTATAAATTTGCGTGTTCTCTGTTGCTTTTATTTTTTTCTGTGATCAGAGATTTATATTCATTTCAAGCTGTTTGTTCTATCACATCATTGTTGATCCTATTGAGGTTTTTCCGCTGTAAGGGATTGATCACCCCTTACAAATACAACCCTTCCCATTTAATATACTCAGCTGAATAGTAACATAACTTGAGCCAACAAAAGTAAGATTTTTTAAATGGTTTAACACCAACTTCAATTAGCTGATCCTCTGACTTCGATATGATTGGCACTGTGGGTTTGCTAGATCTGCTCGACTCTAGAGATCTAAGACATCTAGGGGTGAGCGTTTGGTTGGTTTGGTTTATCCGATGATGAAGATTGTCAAACCAAACTAAAACCGATAAAAAATATAACCAAACCAAACCAATCAAATTAAGTTTGGTTGGTTCGGTTGGTTATCCGATTTAACCGAACTAAAAATATTTTAGACCTTATTTTTGTAATATTAACTATAATTTGAAATAAATCATAAATATATGATTAGAGTATTATTATATATGATTCATATGCTTTCTAAAAGTAATTTTGACACATACATGATGATTAAAAATTACTTGGATACTTAATCTAACCTAACATACTTATTATAATATCGATAATTTTATCAATATAATAAAAGTTCGGTTAATTTGATTAAACCGATAACCAAACTAAATATTTTTCTAAACCGATTACAAACTGATCTAATTTCAAAACCAAACCAAACCGACCAAAATAAATTGGTTCGGTTGGTTTATTTGGTTTAACCAAATAATGCTCACCCCTAAAGACATCCTAATTACTATAAATTCAAGGTTTAACAAACAATTACTCTTTACACATAAGTGATTATAGTCTAAGCTAGTTATGATATAATGTAATTAAAGAGTGTATATATATATATATATATATCAAACATGTCTTCATCTCAACCTCCTAATTCTCCGTCCAAAGTTAAAATTAGCTTATGAAAGAGTCTATGCAGCGGTATATGATCGTGTAGTATGGAGAATATGATGTAGAATATATAATAGAATAGTAAGCAGTAAATAAATTCACACAGTCGATTTATACTGGTTTGGATCACCGTCCTACGTCCAGTCCCAGACTCCCTTCTGGAATTTCACTAACGCAACAACCCTCACTTCACCCGGAGGAATAGGTTCACAATTACCCGAACAGCCGAACGGGATTTCTTGCCTCAACTGCTGAAGAGGTCTTCACTAGTACAAAGATAAATGTTGACTTAGTGTGTTCTTGATAACACGAATTGTCAAATATTAAGTACACCCTTCCTATAGCCTTTCCTTGATGATAATCGTGAAGTATGTGAAGGATTATGGAAGTTTAAAAGTCTCGAGTATGAAAATAGATCACTTTAGAATTTAGAGAGCTTTTGTATAAGATAGAGAGAATTAGAATAAAAATCGGTAATTGGAACAATTAATCAACCCTCTATTTATAATATATAAAAAGATACAACTGATCACGAAAGGTTTTGATGAAGAGATATGGATTAAATAGTTGTATCTCTTCATAAAGAATGCAACTCTTCGGAATTCAGATGTCTGAAAATAAAATTCAGATGTCTGTTTATTTTAAAAATCAAATCAGAAAGGAAATAGTGTATTTCGGGGGCATTTCAGACGTCTGAAATATATCAACCAGACGTCTGAATATTGTATTTTGAAATATTCTGTTTCAGCAAACAGACGTCTGAATTTTTCAGACCAGACGTCTGTTTTCTATTTCTTGCTTATTCCTTGCCTTATTTAAATCAGAAAACTATATGTATATAAAACGTGTGTGTGTATAATCATCAAGGAAGACTTTAACATATACATCTAGGACTAACAGACTCTTACAACATTTTTAATCTTCAATTATAGCCCTTGAATCTGTTGTTGAGTATCTTCCTACAAGACAAAGTTTAGTCGATAATAATATATACGTACATGTATAGTTGTCATAATCAAAACGCCATATAGCGAGATCCAACATTCTCCCCCTTTTTGATAATGACAACTGTATATGTAACTCCCCCTATCAATATGCATATACTATCATATATTTCTCTTTTTGATACCCATGTACCTGCAGGTTAGCTTAGAGGTTCTTTGGTATAATTGTATAGTTGTTGTCATCAAAATCCAACAATAGAGTTTCTAACATTCTCCCCCTTTTTGATGATGACAACTATACAATTTAAAAATATATTCTTTCTATAACATCTTCCTCTTAGTATAATATCTTCCTCTATCAATATGCACATGAATTTCTCCCCCTTTGTCATTATCAAAAACCCTCACTTCACCAGTTGAAAGAAGCTATGCAGCGGTAGGATCTTATATTATGGAGTATAAGTAGGATATAATGTAGATAATAATAGTAGCAGTAAGTAAATTCACACAGTCGATTTATACTGGTTCGGATCACCGTCCTACGTCCAGTCCCAGACTCCCTTCTGGAATTTCACTAACGCAACAACCCTCACTTCACTCGGAGGAATAGGTTCACAATTACCCGAACAGCCGAACGGGATTTCTTGCCTCAACCACTGAAGAGGTCTTCACTAATACAGAATAATTGTTGACTCTTTTGTGTTCTTGATAACACGGATTGTCGAATGTTAAGTACACCCTTCCTATAGCCTTTCCTTGATGATAATCGTGAAGTATGTGAAGGATTATGGAAGTTTAAAAGTCTCGAGTATGAAAATAGATCACTTTAGAATTTAGAGAGCTTTTGTATAAGATAGAGAGAATTAGAATCAAAATCGGTTATTGGAATAGTTAATCTTCCCTCTATTTATAGTATGTAGAAAGATGCATCTAATCATGAAAAGTTTTGCTCAAGAGTTATAAAGTAAATGGATGTATCTTTTTGTAGAAGTCGCATCCTTTCAGAATCAGACGTTTGAAAATAAAATTCAGATGTCTGTTTATTTTAAAAATCAAATCAGCAAGGAAATAGTGTATTTCGGGGGCATTTCAGACGTCTGAAATATATCAACCAGACGTCTGAATATTTTATTTAAAAACATTCTGTTTCAGCAAACAGACGTCTGAAAATTTCAGACCAGACGTCTGTTTTCTGTTATCAGACTATTCCTTGCTTAATTTATATAAGAGAAGCTATATACATATAAAATGTGTGTGTGTGATCATCAAGGAAGACTTTAACATTAATATCTAAGACTAACAGACTCTTACAACATATTTAATCTTCAATTGTAGCTCTTGAATCTGTTGTTGAGTATCTTCCTGCAAGACAAAGTTAGTTGATAATAATATATATGTACATGTATAGTTGTCATAATCAAAACGCCATATAGCGAGATCCAACATTCTCCCCCTTTTTGATAATGACAACTGTATATGTAACTCCCCTGTCAATATGTCAATATGCATATATTATCATATATTTCTCTTTTTGATACCCATGTACATGCAGGTTAGCTTAAAGGTTCTTTGGTATAATTGTATAGTTGTTGTCATCAAAATCCAACAATAGAGTTTCTAACATTCTCCCCCTTTTTGATGATGACAACTATACAATTTAAAAATGTATTCTTTCTATAACATCTTCCTCTTAGTATAATATCTCCCTCTATCAATATACACATGAATTTCTCCCCCTTTGTCATTATCAAAAAGAATGAGGGAATGTAATAAATATCGTCGTCTTCTCTTTATTTTCTTCCCCTGAATGTGTGATATATGAATATTCCTCCCCCTAAGTATGTGACTATTATTTTCCCAAATTCCCTGATTTAGCTTTGAGCTCAGTTTTCAAAGGTATTAGAGATACTGAAATACCCTCCTTTTTGTTGTGGTGTACCTGCAACAAATATTATATATATATACTTTGGTACCCACTTTCTCTGTTAGGGTCCAGGGGTTAGAGAGAAGGTAACCATACCCAAGATGGTGTAATGGAACCTTTAAAAATAAAATTTTCATTATTAACTACTGAATTAAAATAATCATCTATATATATTTCTCTGTTTTTCCAATTTACGGGAACCCAAATACTTAGATAATTTCTATTAATATTTCCTTTTGTACTTCTATTATAAATGTTTCTAGTCATAGAAGCATTTGAATTTCTATAGAAATTTGATCTTCGAGTTACACGTGCTTTAGTACTAGCAGTTAAACTTTTGTTATACATGAAAGCATATCTAGTACTAGTTCTATGATTAGTTTTATTATACCCTAAGCCACTTTTATCGTGTAAAGGTCTAGAGCAAGATAAAATATTATTTAAATCATTTTGACCTTTATTAAATTTTGTGAACTTATTTGTACATTTTTCAAATTTGATTCCAAAGTCGTGATTGAAATTTTCAAAAGAAGTCTTGCAATCTCTTAAACCAATTTCTTATTTAATTCAGAATTCTCCCTTTTTAAAGTACTATTCTTATTTTCGAGACGACAAATTTGAGATCCTGAATTATTAAAAGAAGAGTGTAATTTTTCAAAATTTTCTTTCGAATCAGACATTTCATTTTGCAAAGTATTATTATTAACTTTTAAAAACTCATATTCTTTAGATAATTCTAAATTCTTTTCAGTTAAAGCTCCATTCTCTATTTCAAGAGACGAAACTAAAGAATTAGAATTATTTAAAGAATCTTCTAATGATTCATTTCTATTTTTCAAGAGATCGATTTCCTTTAAAAGAACATTGTTTTTATCTTCTAGTCGCTCATTTTCTTTTTGAAGGAAATCGTTTTGAAAAACAAGCTCTTCTAAGGTATTTTCAAAACATTTGGCTTGTTTGACTAAAAAATTGTTTTCTTCTTTTAATTTGGAATTTTCTTGCTCACAATCTTTAGACTTGGCTAAAATAATTGCATTAAGTTTACCCAAACTTTTAAAATCTTTTAATAATTTTTCGTGGTCTAATAAAAGATCTTTATATAATGAATCCTCACATACCGATTGTGATCTCACTTTAGCCATTAAACATTTGCTCTCTTGCTCCGTCGCTTCTGCTTTGTTGTTCTTCCACTTTCTAATGCCTTTACTAGATTTCTTTATTGCCATTTATTCTAGGATGTTGTTACGATCTCTAGAATACCAAGCTCCGATACCAATTGAAAGAGTCTATGCAGCGGTATATGATCGTGTAGTATGGAGAATATGATGTAGAATATATAATAGAATAGTAAGCAGTAAATAAATTCACACAGTCGATTTATACTGGTTCGGATCACCGTCCTACGTCCAGTCCCAGACTCCCTTCTGGAATTTCACTAACGCAACAACCCTCACTTCACCCGGAGGAATAGGTTCACAATTACCCGAACAGCCGAACGGGATTTCTTGCCTCAACTGCTGAAGAGGTCTTCACTAGTACAAAGATAAATGTTGACTTAGTGTGTTCTTGATAACACGAATTGTCAAATATTAAGTACACCCTTCCTATAGCCTTTCCTTGATGATAATCGTGAAGTATGTGAAGGATTATGGAAGTTTAAAAGTCTCGAGTATGAAAATAGATCACTTTAGAATTTAGAGAGCTTTTGTATAAGATAGAGAGAATTAGAATAAAAATCGGTAATTGGAACAATTAATCAACCCTCTATTTATAATATATAAAAAGATACAACTGATCACGAAAGGTTTTGATGAAGAGATATGGATTAAATAGTTGTATCTCTTCATAAAGAATGCAGCTCTTCGGAATTCAGATGTCTGAAAATAAAATTCAGATGTCTGTTTATTTTAAAAATCAAATCAGAAAGGAAATAGTGTATTTCGGGGGCATTTCAGACGTCTGAAATATATCAACCAGACGTCTGAATATTGTATTTTGAAATATTCTGTTTCAGCAAACAGACGTCTGAATTTTTCAGACCAAACGTCTGTTTTCTATTTCTTGCTTATTCCTTGCCTTATTTAAATTAGAAAACTATATGTATATAAAACGTGTGTGTGTATAATCATCAAGGAAGACTTTAACATATACATCTAGGACTAACAGACTCTTACAACATTTTTAATCTTCAATTATAGCCCTTGAATCTGTTGTTGAGTATCTTCCTGCAAGACAAAGTTTAGTCGATAATAATATATATGTACATGTATAGTTGTCATAATCAAAACGCCATATAGCGAGATCCAACAGCTTAGACTCTGACCAAAGATCGGCCATTCCTCCCGATATCTCTTCTTCTCAGTTACATGCAAGTAAAGGACAAGCAGCAATTCGGGGAATTTCTCGATGCCAAGATTTAGGAATTAAATTGGATTCTTCAGGCTGTAGATCGGGATTACCTGCGAATTTTTCCTCTTCTCAAATACATGCAAACAGAGGTAAAGCAAGATCTCATGGATATTCTCGAAGTCCAGATCTGGGATCTAACCTAGATTTTCCAGATCTATTAACGAATCCCAAGGCAAGTTCTACTTTATCTAATTCTTTTCAATCTAAAAAGTGGATAGATGTTGTGACTGAGAACAATTCACACCAAAATGTTATCCAATTGAGTTGTTATGAGCCTCTAAATCGGGAAAATCTTCAAGTAGCTGCCATTAGTGATGATTTAGTGAATAAAGCTAGAGGAACATGGTCAAACTCAATTGTTTTTTATGTGTATGGTAGCAAACCATATTACAACTTCTTAAAGAATTATATTGATAGAAATTGGAAATTAAAAGGCAGCTATCAGTTATATACGAGAGATAATGGTTTCTTCATACTTAAATGTGAATTACCAGAGGACATTGATAAGATCTTAGCTGAAGGACCATATTATTATAATAAAAGGTTGATTTTTATGAAAAAATGGGTGCCTGGAATGAAACTTACAAGAGAATATCTTAAAACCATTCCAATCTGGGTTAAATTACCAAACTTGGATCTTGATTTTTGGTCTGTAGAAGCTTTAAGTAGGATAGCCTCGTTGTTGGGTAACCCTCTTCGAATGGATAGTATAACAAAAAATGCTTGTCGTATTTCGTATGCAAGAATACTAGTTGAGATAAGTGTAGACTTTAAATTCCCTGGGGCTGTGCCAATTCAATATGAAAGTGGTGAAATAGTTTGGCAAAAGGTCTGTTATGAATGGATACCCTATGCATGTAAAAATTGTAAAGTATTTGGACACAATGTTGAAGTATGTAAGTCTTTTAAAGTCTGGACTCCAAAGAATGATAATTCTTCCAATACTGGAATGGACCTAAATGAATCTTTGGACGTTCAAGACAAGCAAATGAATAGCGCAGTTAAGGATCTCATTTCTTATAAGGGAAATGTAGCTGTTATAGGAGATGTGAGTACTAAAGATGATTATAGTGACTTGCCAAAAACTGTAGGAACCCATAAAGTTGATTGCATTCCTGTTATGAATATGAATTTGGGTCAAGATAATAAAGTTGAAAATTCCAGTCATATTAAAGTAAGCACATCTGAAAATGTGGAAATGTATGAGGATAACGAAAAAGATGGAAACAGACATGAAGTAGAGACTGCCACGGAACAAATTAAGAATAACCCTTTTTATAATGATGGTCAGCAAGATTCAGACGGTAGTGAAATGCAAGATCTCTTCATGAATGATTCAGATAGTTCGTGTAAAAGTTTCTCTTCAAATAGCTTCAAAAAGAGGAAAGTTAAACGTAAACCTGGAAAATTCAAAAGTATAAGCAGTTTGGTATATGATGAGCCTCTGGTCGAAACTAACCCCGAGTGGATAAAACTGACTTCTTAGTATCAGACAATGTCTAAGTCAAAAAAAGGAAAGGATCATGGCAGTTTTGGTAATGGAATCAAGAGTGGTGGAATTTCCAAAAAATAATTTCACCAATGTTGTTTTGGTGGTTTTGTGGTGCTTGTAGTTTCTTTTAGTTCTGCTTCGATGATGGTCTTGGATTTATTTTGGTGGTGAGATCTTTGTTGTCACTGTTTGGTTTAGCGTCCTGTTTTCCTCAGATGTTTTGGTTCTACGTTTGTCTTCTTGGCAGGCTATGTGATCATGGTAGGATTTTGTGGTCTGGCATCGGTGGGCCTTTTGTCTGGACAATCTTTGTCAGTGTTCTTTGTTGTTTGGCTGTTAGTGTGTATGACATTTGTTGCCTTTGCTTTTGTAATTTTGTTGCCTGTGTTGGTTTTGACTGAGCTGGATTTGTAGTGGTTATGTATAACATTCGTTTAGTTTGATGCTGTAATTATTTTCCAGCTCAATCTTCTCTTTGTACCCGCTTTTATGTAATATATGTACCCTTTAAAAAAAAAAAAAAAAAGAAAGAACCATAATTTTATATATCAAACATAACAAACAATTTTATCATCTATTCTACATCATTTACATCACTTGCCTCATCAATTTTATCCAATTTACATATGCTAACTTTATAAGGCCTCTACTAATTTTATTCGGATTCTACCGTGTCTCATTACTTGTTTCTTTCCCCCCAAAATATTCGTGAATTATACTATTAATTTCATACTTCTCATCCTCAAACCAGATTCAAGTTTAGAGAGTCCAAATGCAACAAAAGTTTAGTAAAGAGCTATAAACTTCCTCTTACTTTTCAAAAGCTTATTTAAGAACATTTCCCCTAGTTTTAGATATTACAAATATGTTGTAAAACTAAACCAACTTTGCATGCATACTGTGAAGAGTTGTGTTTTGAACAGTGAAAAGCAATGTGTGAAAATGTGGCTGTCCTTACTTGAATTAATTTCTGAGTAACGTTTGATTGTGTCATGAATAATATATATATATATATATATATATATATATATATATATATTTAAGTACTTACTTGCAGTGTTTTCATGACCGGGCCGGGCCGACGGTCCAACCACGGTTAACCATGGACCGTCAAGCTTACCGGCCTGAAACATGCAAAAGCCGTAATTGCCCAAAAACCGGCCCAACCGCATTGAAATCGGTCCAACCCGCGGTTTAGCACAAGAAAACCCGGCCAATAATTCAAAATTCCTTTAAAAACCCGCAAAAGCGCAGTATACCAGGCTCAGCATGAAGCCTGCTGCGCAAGCTACCTTGTGGAATCCCTGAAGCGGTATATTTATAAGGAGCTGATTTAGTGCAGCCTCTTTTAAGTCTAAGATGTGGGACATTTAGATTGATCTTTTGCACTTTTTCTTTCACTGCACCTTATTTTCTTCCACTTCAAGTACATAATCAATGCAAAAAAAATCAACGCGGCTTTAACGGTTCAACCGGTCGGACCCTTAAAACCTTAAACCTTGGATCGTTACGGTTCGCCTCGCGGCACGGTCATGAAAACTATGGTTGCTTGTATTTGGTAGAAGGAAGGAACTGAATAAAAAGAAAGTTTGCAATTATAATCTTTCCTCTCCAATTAATTTTACATTAAACAAACTCAGTTTTTTATACTCATTTCCATATTTTAGTAACTTAAAAATAAAAATATTTACCTAATCTCATTTTCCTTTCGCTGCTGCTCTTGAATATATATATATATATATATATATATATATATATATATATATATATATATATATGTATATGTATATGTAAATGAAAAATGAGATACTCAGTTAACAGTACAAGGACATAAAAATGATATATGCAATGGCAATTTATGCTTACATGGGTATCTTGAATGTGTTTAAAAATCCGGCTGGCAGACCAGCCTCCATTGCTAGTTCAGCAAGTGACATGAAAGCATCCAGAAAAATATAAGCATAATTGTCTTTAAACACAAGTAGTTAAATAAAATTTCAACATGAATGCTCTAATTAAGTGCTACCACTAAAATACATTGTTTTCTTACACTCTCCAAAAGAAATAAAATGTTATGAAGTAGAAGAATTGAGGTTTTGATGCTTATAATTCCCACCGCAACTTCCACATTTTCCATTTTACCTCGGTTACCTTTCATGAATCAAATGGTGTTCTTCATATTTATATATCCTAGACCACTTGGAAAGTTACTGCCCTTTGTTCCTCTCCTCTTTTAACATGGAATCACCGTCTTTTGTTCATATAAAATTCTAACAAGTAACAAAATATGTAGGTGGTTCCTTGTTAGAATTGAAACATATATATTGGAATAGAATCTTTCTCCAGTAGCTTACCAAGTAAGGAAACAAATCAAGTAAAGAAACAAATATGTACCACGTGCACCTAAAATTAGTCTAAAATGTACACAAGAATAACAAAGAAATTACAATAAGTAATCATGTAGCAAATATAAGGACTAAAAGATATATGTATAATTATTTGTTTACATAAATTTCTAACATAATCCAAAGATCGGCAAAGTTTGAATTTTTGATCTTTTTTTATTGTCATGACATACTTTTTTCTCATTCACATGCTTTCAGTAAATAAATCTATTATAGTCATGCCATGGTTTCTTTGCTGCATGAACTATTGAAATAAATTAGGAAAGTTAACTCCTGTTCTTACTTGTTGAGATTACTAAACCTGGTGCATGCATTGGTAACACAGCAAGTAACCAACCTAAAAGTCAAAACACTCCACCAAAAAAAGATCTACTACAAAAATCAGAGAGAATACAACAATCAAAACCCGATAGCCAAGATGAATACAGATCACTGCAAACTAATTTGATGAGGATCCATATGCTTCTTATTCGTGACAATTACTCATATTTATTTGGACTGTTAAAGTGCACATCCCAGTAAATAAATATATAAGTAACTAAATAATAGTCTAAGATGGTTATCTATTGCTAAGTAAATATATACAGAAATATAGCAAAAATCAAACCTCAAAATACGTAAGCAACAACTAAGAGATAGGAAGGACACACAAGAGAGGATCAACGAGCCTCAAAAATTGTTTAAGAAGATAATTTCCAATGACTGTACTGATTTCACAAGCACAGGTAATTTCAACATTAAATACGCTTGGAAATGTAATAAAGGTAAGTGGTTCAACTAAAGAATGAAGCCATCATCTATGGAACAACATCAAACCTCCTAAATTTCGAAGAATGCTTACCTTGCTGACATAGATAGGAACACAAAAAATGGACATAATTTGCAGATGGCCAAACATTCGGTCAACTTCCTACAAACTATGTTCCAAAAATAATTACATAAGAATTCTTCTTTTTTCCAATGTGATTATACTAGTTTATAGGACACAACTGAAAACATGCTATAAGTTCAATCTAGTATAGGAAAGGATCGATTAGGGATCATAGTTCAGCTACTATAGAAATAGAAGAATAAAATTTATAATTTGATCTAATTGATGTGGTGATCCGGGCTCAAACGTAGAAAGCGAAATTTTCAACACAAAGAACTATTAGGTAATTTCTGATTTCGACTTTTCATTTAGGATTACAAGCAAATCATTCGTAAATCCAAGCATGTCAATAAAGGTATGACAAGAAGTATACTTTAGATCCAGGCTTATCTGATAGTTTTGACAACGCAATTAAGCATGGTAGCCACAATCATTCATGCAGAGCAATCGACAATGAAAATAAACTTGATGAAAAACATGGATTAAGTACGAAACATCAAAACTGGATATGCCTAAAATTTGTTAACATTTTTGTTGACACCAAAATTTGGCACAACATCCAAAAAAAGGTTTTTGTAGAGAATAAGTGAAGATAAACAATTGCAAAAAAACTGAAAATGAAAGAAATCACACACATGTTTATAGTGGTTCAGCGTTAAAGAGCCTACGCCCACTTTATAATCTCTTGTATACTTTTTCAGCTATTACAGTCGGAATAGTTACAATGGCTATAACAAGAGATTGACAAACATTAAAGAACAGAAAATACTACCAGTTTTCCCCAAAAAGTCCTTTCTTCTGAGTCTAGAAAATGTATTTATAGATGATGCACTACATATATTGGTTGGAATATGAGTAGCGTGGTCCAAGATAATAGGAGAGCATGAGGAGGCGTTCTCCTCCTATGTAATCGATATAATTTAAATTTATCATAACAGGTGGTAGCTGATCTGATCTATGTGGAAGGCATGAAATAGATGAAGCCGGGAACGAACTATTCCTCATGCAGATATTCAGTTTGGGACTAAGTATGGTTTGACTCATTCAGTCCGATAACTGCGGGTCCACTACAAGAACATATGGCTATTCCAACGGCTAATAGCCGTTGGCGGCTGTTGGAAGCCGTTGGAATAGTGTTCACGACTTCCAACGGTTTCCATCGGAGCCGACGGATTTTTCCATCAGCTGTTCCAATGGCTTCCAACAAAATATCACGTTGGAAACCATTAGAAAATAATGTCCATATTGCCGTTGGAAACCATTGATAGCCGTTGAAAATACTGGGTATTTTTTTTACATTGCAGCAAGCCAGCTTCCTTCCAGCCTCACTAACTCATTTCATTTCTATTTCAGTTCCATTTCCAATCTATTTCCAACCAATTCCTCAACTATGCGACACATATATACCACTAACACCACAAACAATCAAAATATAACGCGCATATATATATATATATATATATATATATATATATATATATATATATATATATATATATGCAACAAAAACTATTTACACATCCAAAAAATCATTCAAGCATGTCCACAAAGCGTACCAACATATACAAACATCCAAAACAACCATCCAAACGTGTCAATAAAGCATACCAATATATACAAACAATCAAAACACATCCAATGTCTCGTTATACATCAAAACAAAACACATCCCCAACCGAGCATCAAAACACATACCTCAAGATGCATCGTCGCTACGATCACCAGAAACAGACAATGACGGAACATCACCATGATTAGGCATGTACTCTGCAATCTTTTGATACAGCTGCTCAATCTGCATACCATGCACGCGATTCTGATCCTGCAGCTGATCAATCAACGCTCACAACTCTTAATTTCTTCCTTGTCATGTGCCTTCTTTTCTTGTCGAACATGCAAATCAAGTAATTTGCTATACAAACAATTTTTGTAACATACAAAATGAATTCATAACAAAATCGTATTAGTGAACATATAAATTTTTATACAAGCAATTTTAATAGGTAATTTTCATTTACAAGTAATTGTTATAACATACAATTTCAAAGTCATTTTAACAATGCTAACATACATGCAAATTTTGTAACATACAAAATGAATTCATAACAAAATCATATTAGTGAACATATAAATTTTCATAACATGCAATTTTTATACAAGTAATTTTAATAAGTAATTTTCATTTATAAGTAATTGTTATATAATACAATTTCAAAGTCATTTTAATAATGCTAACATACATGCAATTTTTATTACGTAAAAAATGAATTCATAACAAAATCATATTAGTGAACATATAAATTTTCATAATATGTAATTTTTATACAAGTAATTTTAATAAGTAATTTTTATTTACAAGTAGTTGTTATATAATACAATTTCAAAGTCATTTTAACAATGTTAACATACATGCAATTTTTATAACATACAAAATGAATTCATAACAAAATCATATTAGTGAACATATAATTTTTCATAACATGCAATTTTTATAACATGCAATATTACCGTCAGGTTGCCGAATCCATAGCGCCTGCTCCGCTGTGTTTTTTCCATAACAGCATTGAATAAGTTGTCTTCCTCCTCCTGCATCAACTCATCACGGCCCGAATCCTCAAGCACATGTGCCCGTGCCTCCTGGTACTTTGCCTATAATGTGAAAAACAATTTCATTTGACAAATAATAAAAAAATGAATTTATTTTACAATAAACCAATCAATTCATGCTTGTAATATTTAAAATACACATACGTATGACTGTGTCGCCTTGTCCTGATCATCCCACTCATATGTGACGTTGCCTGCCTTGTCTACCTTCCTAGTTGCATAGCTGTGAGTAAAGACATCCATGTATGACATGGAATGTCCATAATCATTCCTGCAGTTGGTGATTTGAATAATTAATTCCACATTGTCAATCACTGAACTAATCAATTTACAAATGTAATAATTAACAAATTTACCAAGTTCTCGCTGTGATGCTGGAAAGACTTAGTGTTAGACCCAAATGTGGTTCTAACACCCAAATTGATTAGAAACAAGATAAAGTAAAGCAGAAATACAAAAGAACACACAAGGTTTATAGTGGTTCGGCGAAGAAATGCCTACGTCCACTTAGTTTTCACTATATTCAGTAATTCAATTACAAATACAATGTAAGGCTCGCTCACAACTCACTTTTGTTCACTCAGAAAGATAAAAACTGGAAATGAAAGATGGTTTGGATTTTCCGGGAGTGAAGGAATTCGAATGATGGAGGAACTTGGATTCTCAAAAGTGCTGAAAAAGATCCTTCTCTTTGTCTCTAGATGGGGTATTTATAGGTGTGAATTTGCCTGAGATGCAATCCGGGTCGGAACACGTGTCATCCATCGCACTCTCCTCGGGTTCGGATGGGCTATCAAGCTGACAACGCATCAATGAGATGGACGTTAGGGGTAGGAATTAGTCACATCCGGTCCGGTTCTTCAGGCGACTTTATAGGAGATTTTCCTGGATCATGGGTGCGGGTCGGAGACGTGCAGGTTGGGGGCTCGGATCGGAATACCCGACCCGAACCGGAGTAGCTTGGACGTCTCTTCTTCTTTAATCATACTCCGCTCCGCTCCGAAGTCGTGGCAAGCAGACGGCTTTCCGATCCACCTGAGATTCATTGGCCTTCCGATCCGATCAGGTATGCTTTGCCAATTTATCCAGTAAGAGATATCCGATCCGAACAGAGAGTTTTACCCGATCCGAACCGATACGCTGCTATCAATCTGAATTGTGGAGTTTCCTTCCGATCCGAACCGGAGTCGCATAACTTGAAATACTCTTCAACGGTTGGTCTCTTGACTTTGTGTTGCCTAGTTCACAAAGTAGGCTAACATTTTGCCCCCTCAAAGGATGCTTTCGTTGTACAAAGCGTCCTTTGATGTCGTTCAACCAGAATTGTCAAGAGTAATGCATTGATTTCTATTCGGTTCGGCGTCCGATCCGAGTGCCTTTTCTTCATTTCTGAGCAAATTTGGGAACCCTACTCGCCGTGTAATGCTTCTTGTAGGTATGCTCCTCCTTTACTTCCCTTCTCTTCAATTCGAGTCGGACGTTAAATCAATCGCGTGAGATTTCCGCTCGGTTCGGATTCCGATCCGAAGCGTCTTCGTGAGTTAAGTTCTTGGACGTTGGGCCTTCAGAGGGAGTTGTGCTTCTGGGCCTTCATTCCGGTCCGAGCGGGTGAGACAAAATAGGAAGACGAGGAGTCAACAACATTCCCTTTATAAACTCGTTACTGCCTTCATTCCTTCCTTCTTCGTTTTTGCTACCGCTCCCGACCTTAATATTGAAAACGTCAGAAACTCGAAAATTCTAAAACAATTTCCTGTAGATTTCCCGAATCAAACACATAGGTAGCTTTTCTAATCTCAAATACTTTTGTTGCAACCGTTCTCGACTTCAATTAGCGTTGGATTAGGATGGTTTGGCCATAAGCATCACTCGAACCCTCCGCCGCTGCTGGTGGATGCGCCATTGCTTCGAGGCGTTGCGAGGCTGAATAGGGCGAACATTTGTTCTTAACGGCGGCTTCGGTGATAAAGCGGACTCGTCTGTGAGTAGATGGGAAAAGAGGAAAGAGATGAAGAGTGGGGTGACAAGCTGGAGTTGATTCGGGTAGACGACGAAGGAGCAAAAAGGAAAAGGAGGAAAAGGGAATCGGCTCGGGTTTCGTTCTTTGGAAAGATGGAAAGGAAAGGAAAAGTCGGTTCGGGTCGGAAAAGTGAATGGGATAAGAGGCTGAAGTAAACGGATCGGTTAGGTGGTGCTGGTTCGGTTCGGATCGGGCTATCCGATCCGAACGGATCAGTCCTGCTTCCGAACCCGTTGCTTCCTTTGTCTTGAACTGACCATGCTTTAGTGAGGCACCCGAACCGACTGTTATCTTTGCCTGCGTCGAGCTAGTCATCATATGCATATCCGAACCGACCCGAACATATTGAACTTGACACATAAAGACCACTCAACTAATTCAACTAACACTTATTCTAGACGAATATGCCTCGCGGACAGTTAGGATAGTGCCTTGTAAACATAAACGAGAATTAAGAACAATTCTGACTATCACCTTCTCTTTAAAGCTTCGTCTTACATTGCTGTACTCTTATTTTGCACTTCCCGCATTTGTTGCACACACTTTAGTTCACACACATACACAAAAAGGGGACACGGGATAATTCACTCTAATTCGTGCTATTGCTTCTTCAATAGTTCCATGACAATGAGGCCCAGACGCTCTTCTCGTCTAGCTGAGAGGAAAGAAGCTCCAGAAACTTCCCACAAAACCACTCTCGAGGATATATCTTCTTCGTCTGACCCAGAATGGGACAGCGAGGGTCCGGATTACGGAGTTGGTCATCGGGAAAGCGATGAAATGTCTTCAGAAAATGAAGTTTCTCTAGGCTTTGAGGAGGAAGGAGGGATTGGTGACAACCGAGCACCCGATGAATTCGACTCAGCCATTATATTAGAATCACCTCCAGATTCCGTAGAATCAACAATTGACAATGACCGACTCGTGAGAATTTGCTTGAAGTACGGAATAATGAAGAGAGACACTCTAGTGCCCTCACGTTCTGACCGTCCACATAACCCTCCAGAAGGATATATGACGGTCACTCGTCTGATGTGCATGGTTGGCGCCATTCCTCCTTTCTCGCCTTTCATCGTCGACTTCTTAAGACAAATGCGGATTGCCCCCATGCAGCTGCATCCCAATTCATACGCCTATCTGCATACCTTATTCATAGCGTATCGTGAAATTCTAGGCGTGGAGCTTACGTTTGACGATGTTCATTTCTTCTATAATTTCAAACATCGGACTAGGGAAACCCCTTCTTTCTGTTACTTTGAGTCGGTCCCAAAGAGGAAGATAATCTCTACACCGTTTAGCAGCAAGGCTGGAGATTCCAGACTAGAGTGGTTCTATATAAAGCAACAGTCTGGATGCGCCAGAAGATGGACAAAATCAAGTAAAGCACTGATTTTCTGACCCTGGACTCTATACACTTGAATCATCACCCTGACCTGTTTTTCCTTTTTATTTGCAGTCGATAATCCCAAACAGGTATCAGACCAAGTGTTCTTTGATCGAATGCACCGTCTCCTCAATGGCGACCAAAAATTCCTTACTATTGACGAGGTTCTTAAAGACGAGTACCTTCATTTTCACGGGCTGCTATCCGTCTACCGTAGCATCGGTCATGGGACAGTTCCTTATGCATATATTCCTCCAGTGGAAACAGTTCCAGAAATAGGAGAAGGCTCGGGAATTCCTGCAGCTTCTCTTCAAACTTCACCCTCTCCCTCTTCCACTCAAGACGATGAGCTGGCTAATCTGGCCAAAAAACATCGTGAAGGGTATGTTGCCCCCGAGGAAACTACCTCGGTAGACAAATCAAAATCTCCCCAAGGGTCGCCACTTCACGCTTCCGAAGGGGATGTTCCTAGCGCCGACGAGCACATATTTCAGGGTTTGGGGGATCTCCCCTTACTCGAGACTATATACACTTCAGAAGATTTCAGAAAGGACCCTCTAGTCTTCACTTCTTCTGAAGAGACTACTCCTGCTAAGGCCAAAGAGCCTGCCCGCACCAGTCTAGCTTCAGACTCGGGTTGGTTGGGGGGACACATACACCACATAGGATGCACTTTGCACCGTAGCACTAGCATTCATTGCACTTCTTTTTTCATGGATCCGTCGATTCTAAACTTCATTTAACTTACCGTGCAGGCACAATGTCTCGATCCTCTTATGACATAAGAAAGCTTCGCCGCAGCATGTCTAATCCTCCCCAGGATGCCGAATATAACCGCCGGGATGACCGCGGCAGGGAGGAAAGGAGACCCTATGATCCTTATCGATCTCGATCCTCACGCTCCCGCTCACCAGTTCGACCGGAACAGGAAAAATACAAAAGCTATCAAGGTCGTAGGGTGGAGGATAGACCACAATCTAGGGATTCCACTTCCTCCCATGAAAAGCGAAGCAGAGAGAAAACACCTCCAAAGGAAACTGGGTCTAGAAGTAAGCAAAAAGTCCCTGCCACTAAGCGACCTCGGACAGACAAGGGTTCTACAGAATCTTCTTCGGGAAGGGACGCTGAACTAACAATCCTAGCCCCTCCTCCACCAGATGCGGGAACCGCCGTAAGGCTGGCATACTTAAAGGAGCAATTTCCCGAGCACTACTTCGAGACTCTGACCTTTCTACCTTCCCTTGAACCTATTTCTTCTAATTGGGCAGAGGAGGCCAGAGCAAAGATTGATTTGGTGGAAAAACAATATACCGAAATGTTCAAGTATTCCCGCACTCTTTCTAGAATCATTCGCACGCTACTGACAAATGCTGACTCAATGCACAAAACTGCAGAGGAAGATGCTAAAGCCCTAAAAACCTTAGGAAAAAATTTAGAAGATACTCAAGCTCAACTAGCTATCGCTCAGAAGAACGCTTCTAACTTCAAACAACAGTTTGAGGACATGCAAAAGCGCTATCATGATTTACTAGAATCCCATACTCAGGAACGTTCCGAGTTAAAGAAGCAAGCTGACGAAGCCAAGTCAGAGGCTGCCAAGACACGTCTCGCTTATGCTGAGCTTGAGCAGAAGAACGCCGAGTTAGCGAAAAGGAGTGCTGAGTTAGAAAAGAAAAACGCTGATTTGGCTTCAAAATTGTTAGAGGCGGAAAACAGGGCTGCTCTGGCTGAGGGCAACGTTGAATGCGCTATTAAATCTGCGGAGGAAACCCGCAAACAGCTATCAGAGGCGGAGGCCGATGTTCAGGGCTTCGGGGAGCTAATGATCGAATTCTTTGCGCACATTATTCGTCGTCGAAACATTTCCTGGATCGAGGACTATCCATCCACTTTGGTTCATGTGTGGAATCAAATCGTTGAGTGGGAAAAAGAAGAGCTTAAGGTCGATTCCCTCGATGAAGATAAGTTGATGGAGAAGTACCTGAGAGACGACGAACCGGAGCGCCTAGCTGAAGGTCGCCGTCTAATTGCTGAGGCCATGGAAGAAGAGAGGCGGAAGTCTAAACAGAAAACCATTCCTGAAGCTGGCTCCTCTTCTTCTGCTCCTGTAACTCCTGAAGTGGAAGGGTATGATCCCGAAAACCCGGGAATTCCCCGATCAACTTTACTATCTCCCATTCCTGAAATAACTCCAGAGGTAGTAGTCACCCCCGCTAAGAAGTCTTCAGAAGGTATCCCTGTCTTTTCTCCTCAACTTGTCAAGGCTACTACTACCTTTGGCTACATGATTGAACGTTCAATGAGAAATCCTTTGCTCTCGCCTGAGTTGATAACCGATGTTTCTCATTTTGTAGGCGTTGAATCCTCCGCGAAGACAGATGTAGTTCAAGGAGCTACCACTGGGACAAAGCCCGCTGATAGGGTCAAAGAAGGAGAAGACAAGGCTGCTTCCACAGAATTGGGGGAAAGAAGTGAATCAACTAAGGTGACTACTTCCCATGACGAAGAAATGATTGCAGCTTTAAAAGACGACGGAGGAGACGAGGGGCATGATGAGGAACCAGAAGTTACAATAACCGGGGAGTCGAAAAGCGCTGAGAACATTACCTTGGCTGCCATGAAGGCTGATCAAGACAAGCGCTTGCAATTAAAGGCTGAAGAATTAGACCCTGAGGTCCTCAAGCCCCTTGCAGTTGTGGATGCAGGTTCAAGGTTAGTGGTTAAGCTCTCAACTAGATCTATCACCGAAGAACTTGCTAAAAAATCTTCTTTTGATTCCAGTGCCCAGCCTTCCGGGAAGAAGTCTGCCGGCTCCAGTGCTACACCTTCAGGGAAAAAGAAATCAAAGCGAATTTTGACTGAGGCAGAGAGGGAAGCAAAGGATGCGGAAAAAGCTGCCAAGAAATCGAAGGCTCATCCCAAACCCAAATAGTGGGTTCTCCTGTGTCCTTTTAGCATCTTTATAAATCAATAAGTGTTGCCACAACAGCAGCTCCCGCACTTTCTTTTTTAGTCATTTCCCTGTACAAATTCATTCATTCGTAAATAAAAATAATTCACTTTCTGCAATGTTTATTTGTTAGCAGTTCTGCACTTATGTAAAAATGCATATCTATAGTTATGAAACAAAGTAGTGAAGAGAGGAGATATGTGTATGGGTATGTGTCCCCAGTCAATCTCCGTAAGTTATTCAGTGCCTAACTATGCAATCTGGATGCTCCCGATTCTCTAACGGGATAACATTTCCTGTATCATCAATATCTGTTGTTTTTCCGGGCATTTCTTTTATACTCTTTCTCACTCTCTTGAGAGTTAGAGTTCGAGTTCAGTTATTTGTTTATCCCCCGGTCGTTCAACGGGAAAAGATTTCTTTCTCGGCGCTCGGTCGGAGACGCCTTTATACTCTCTTTCTCTCTGGAAAGTTAGAGTTCGGAGTTGAACCTCTTTCTCAGCGCTCAGTCGGAGACGCTTTTATACTCTCTCTCTTTCTCTGGAGAGTTAGAGTTCAGAATAGAATTTCTTTTTCAGCGCTCAGTCTGAGGCGCTTTTATACTCTCTCTCTTTCTCTGGAGAGTTAGAGTTAAGAATGTCGTTTTCTCATTCTTTTATGTCTTATTGCACAAATAATCACTGTGCTTCTCTTTATGCCCAAACTGTTTCAACCTTTTTAGGCTCTAAGTTGTCCTGTATTTTATAATCACAACAGAATAACTAACGAATGGAAATGCATAAAAGTAAATAACACACAATATTTTATAGTGGTTCAGCTAAGTCATAGCCTACGTCCACTTTATAGTCCTTTATTCATATCGTCATATTTTCCAAAGGCAAGTCGTGCCTTATTACAGAGTTTACAGGAAGAACAGCAAAAAGTATAGCATTTCTAATCCCAATATCGCATTAAGTGTTGGGCATTCCATGCTCGAGGGACTTCTTCGCCATCTACGGTCGTTAACTTGAATGTTCCTTTATCAAGTTTCCGTTGGACGACAAAGGGTCCCTCCCATTTTGGGCCGAGGTGAGGAAGGGATGGAAAAACTCTCTTGAGCACCAAATCTCCGGGTTCAAAAGTTCTGAGGCGAACTTTTTTGTCATAATAGTGTGCCATCTGATGCCGATGTCTTGCTGCACGCAAGTCTGCTTCGTCTCTTTTCTCTTCGACTTCATCAAGAGACTCAAGTAAAAGTGCCCGATTCGTCATCGGGTCATAATATGTCACCCTGTGGGAAGGAACTTCCAGTTCAACTGGAATTACTGCTTCTGAACCAAAGGAGAGGGAGAAAGGGGTATGACCAGTAGCCGTTTTAAACGTTGTTCGATATGCCCACAAAGCTAGGGGCAATTCATCAACCCATTTTGCCTTTGCACGCTCTAATCGCTTTTTGAGGATGGATTTTATTACCTTGTTTATTGCCTCTACTTGCCCATTAGATTGTGGATAGGCAACTGCAGTATATCGTTTGTCTATCTTATATTTCTGGCAAAAGTTTCTGAATTCAGTGCTATCAAATTGGGTCCCGTTGTCGGTAATAATTGTCCTTGGGATTCCGAATCGGCATATAATATTTCGGACCACAAAACTTATCACCTTTCTTGTGGTGATCTTAGTCAAGGGTTCAGCTTCCACCCACTTCGTGAAATAATCCACGGCTACTATGGCATACTTAGCTCCCCCTTTAGCAATCGGTAAAACTCCAATGATATCGATTCCCCATGTGGCAAATGGCCAAGGACTCACCATCGATTTAAGCTGGGTTGATGGTGCCCTGGGGATTTTGGCGAATCTCTGGCACTTATCGCAGCGTCGTGAATAATCAGCTGCATCCTTGTTGATCGTAGGCCAGAAGTATCCGTATCGCAATATTTTCTTCGCTAAAGTTTGACCTCCTGTATGATCTCCACAGTCACCTTCGTGCACTTCTCTCAGTACACGCTTGATGTCGTCGTGTGCGATACATCGTAACAGGGGCATAGAAAATCCTTGTCTATAGAGAATATCGTCTTGTATAACATATCTGGTAGCTCTGCGCACTACAGCTCTCTTTTCACTCTTCTTTAATGGGAGTGTCCCATTCTTAAGAAAATTCTTGATTGGAGTCATCCATGATTCCTTCTCTGGTTCCGCTTCAAGAACGAATTCCATTTCCATTGACTCAAAGCTTGGCGACTCCAACGTTTCAATTGGAATTACCTCAGTCCCTTCTGGATTGTCAGAACTAGCTAATTTGGCTAGTCTATCCGCTTTCTGGTTTTCTTCTCTGGGAATATGTGCTATGTTGTACCGCTCTAAGCTACTTAATAGCTCTTTCACTTTCTTAAGGTAAGCGACAAGTCGAGGTCCTCGAGCCGCGAACTCCTCTCGCACTTGACAAACAACAATCTTAGAGTCACAAAATATGTCCATCATTTTTACTCCGAGGTCTTTAGCGAGTTTCAGCCCGGAAATCAGGGCTTCATACTCAGAGTCGTTGTTTGTTGCCGAAAATTCTAATCGCAGGGCGTAATATAACGACCGTCCCTCCGGAGTGACTAAGACAATTCCAGCTCCGGATCTTCGGTCATTTTTAGCTCCATCTGTATATAATTCCCACGGATTCATCTTTAGCTTATCCTCGGATTTAACCACTCGGTCATTGATTATTTCTTCCTCTGGAATGGTGAACTCCGCAATAAAGTCTGCTAGAGCTTGCCCCCTGATTGACTTTCGTGGTTGAAAATTCAAATCAAACTGGCTTAGTTCTATGTTCCATTTAATCAACCTTCCCGACGCTTCGGTCTCTGCAACACTTGTCTTAACGGCTGATCGGTGTATATGGTTATTGGATGGGCTTGAAAGTAGTGACGAAGCTTTCGGGATGCAATCAGGAGGCTGTAAGCAAGCTTCTCGATCTTTGGGTAGTTGCGCTCCGCCGCTGCTAATTTCTTACTCACATAGTATACTGGCCTTTGTACTTTGTCTTCTTCTCGAACCAGAACTGTGCTGACAGCGTGAGCCGAGACTGCTAGATAAACAAATAGTTCTTCATGGTCTACGGGCTTTGATAAGATTGGCGGTTTTTCTAACAGTTCTAATAGATTTTGAAAAGCCTCGACACAATCGGGAGTCCACTGGAAGTTCTTCTTTCCCCTTTTTATCAAATCAAAAAATGGAACACATTTATCGGTGGCTTTGGAGATGAATCTACTTAGCGCCGCTACCTTCCCTGCCAGACTTTGGACGTCTTTAATTTTCCTTGGTTCTTTGATATTTCTAATCGCCGCTATCTGGCTAGGGTTGATCTCAATTCCTCGGGAACTCACAATGAAGCCAAGGAACTTTCCCGACGCCACTCCAAATGAACATTTTAAAGGATTCAATTTCATATGGTATTTTCGCAAGATACCAAACATTTCTGCTAAGTCTTGCGTATGACTGGAGGACTGCTTTGATTTAACCAGCATATCATCCACATAAACTTCCATAGTTTTTCCTATCTGATCGTAAAACATTCTATTTACCAATCGCTGATAAGTAGCTCCAGCGTTTTTTAATCCGAACGGCATTACAACATAACAATATAATCCCAAATTCGTAATGAAACTCGTATGCTCTTGGTCTGGCACATGCATAGGAATTTGATTGTATCCAGAATACGCATCCATGAAAGAGAGAAGTTCATGACCTGCTGTCGAGTCTACAAGCTGGTCAATTCTGGGAAGTGGGAAACTATCCTTTGGGCAAGCCTTGTTTAAATCTGAAAAGTCAATACAAGTTCGCCACTTTCCGTTTGGCTTCTTTACCAAGACAGGATTCGATATCCAGTCGGGATAAGTCGAATCTCGAACAAATCCATTTTGCTTCAATTTCTCTACTTCTTCTTTGAGAGCAACCGACCTCTCTGGGCCCAACATGCGTCTCTTTTGCTTCACAGGCGGATGCTTCGGATTTACATTCAATTTGTGACTGATAACGGAAGGCGATATCCCACACATGTCAGCATGGGTCCAGGCGAACACATCTAAGTTCGCCTTCAAGAAGTTCGTCAGCTCTTCAGCACGACGTGGATCCAATTGGGAACCAATCTTCAAAACTTTCGTCGGATCAGCTTTATCAACAGGAATTTCCACTGTTGCTTCATTAGGAGTTGCATTCCTAGCCTCTGGTTCCTCGTCTTTTCTAGGATCCAGGTCTTCAGGCGTTCCTTTTCGCAACTCCCTTGGGTTCAACCTCTCTAATTGCTATGCCGAGTCCCCCTTTGAGGGAGATGAGGCATCCTTATTCTCAGCATTAACTCCTTTCATCAACATCTTCAGTTCGGCCACATAGCAGGCCCGTCCAGAAACCTGATCCCCTCTTATTACTCCAGTCCCGGCTTCGGTTGGGAACTTTAGTAACAAGCACCAAGGGGCGATATAAATTCTAAACTCAGCGAGAGCAGGCCTCCCTAAAAATGCGTTATATGGCGAATCTACGTCCAGTACTACAAACTGAAGCATTCGCACTCTTCTACGTTCTCCTTGCCCTAGGGTCACAGGCAACTCTATATATCCCATAGGAGCTGTCGTCGCTCCGTTGAAACCTCTAATCCATCCTTCACAAGGTTTCAGATCTTCAGGCTCAAGCTTCATCTGATCAAATGACTTCTTGAACAAAATATTAACGGAACTTCCGTTGTCTACTAATACCTTATGGACCAACGCTGGCCCAATAGCGGTAGTAATAACCAACGGATCATTGGTGGGAGATTGTATTCCCGTGTTGTCTCGGCTGCGAAACACCACGTCATCGAACATGGTTTTTTGTTGTTTGATGGGGGTGACATCTTCCAACTCGTCACCTTCATTCACATCTAGATGTTTGGCAGCATTCACATATTGGTCCATTGACCTAAAGGTTCGGATTGCCGGGTGAGGTCCGCCTACTATGGAGTTGATGACGATCCCTTTACCTTTCTGCTGCGCGGTAGGCTTAGGAGCAGGTAGGATTTGCTTTGGAGCCTGCTCTCCTTGCCCCCTGTCCCTCGGGGCAACCTTGTACTCATCCAACTTTCCTTCACGCAGCAGCTTTTCAATTACATCCCTCAAATGTCGACACTCATTGGTCGAATGTCCATGCGTTCCGTGAAACAAGCAAAATTTCCCTGTCGCCATTTCTTTCTCGGTCGAATCACGAGGTGGCGGTCTTTTGTATTGCAACACATTATACGTGTCCAGGTAAATATTTTCCAACGTGTCATTCAATGGTGTGTAGTTCTCGTAGTTCTGGAATCGGGGCCTTTTGTTTGGGTCGCTTCCCCTATTTCTGTTTCTCCTGTTACCGTTCGAATTACGGTTGTTGTTGTTTCCCCCGCTTCCAGTATTGCTGTTTCCACCCTTGTTTCCTACATTTACTTCAACCTTGCCAGAACTTTCCCCAGACTGCTTCACTGCAATATTACTCTGCACATTCTCCTTTGAAGCTGTCTCAGACTTTCTCTTCCGGTTTGCCCGGGCCTCCTCTCGTCTTAGATAAATATCGGCTTTTTCGTAGAATATCGCCCTTGTGGGGGGTGTCTTCCCAGAAAGGTAGTCTCCAAACTCAGATTCGGGATCGACTCCTTCCTTCAATGCCATCAGAATAGTGGGCTCATGCGGGTCACTGACCTCAGTTACAGCTTGGTTAAAACGATCTAAATATGCCCTTAAAGATTCTCCTGGTGCCTGTTTGATCCTTGACAATTCAATAACGCTCTTGGACTTTCGAGCATGTAGTCGGAACTGGTTCATGAAACGCTCGCTTAGTTCTTTGTAATTAGAAATTGAACGAGGAGGAAGTCGGGTAAACCAAAATAAAGCCACATCTTCTAGGTAGATTGGGAACGCTTTGCATTTTACTTCATCGGGGGCAGCAGCTGCATTCATAAGCCACGAATACCGCATCAAGTGCTGTCCTGGATCAGTCCTTCCGTTATATTTATCCATCTGTGGCAAATTAAAGCGTCGGGGGAACTGGAAGTCTAGGATGTCGTCAGTGAACGGAGTATGGCTTCGCTCTATGCCGTAGTCTTCATTTGTATAATTCCGGCTTTCGGACATAATTCGACGAACCATCGCCTGCACATCGGCACTAGTTAGGGGCTGCTCAGGTTCCCTGGCCCTAGTGTCCGAGTTCCTCCGGGGCTCTTGCTCAGGAGACGCCCTTCTTCTTCGAGCTGCCTCTGCTCGATTCCTTTCCCTGCGTTCCTGGTCGATCTCGGGAAGAGGGGACTGGAGTCTTTGCCCCCGAGATGGGCTATCGTTTCCTAATGCTCGTGCGATATCCTCGCGAGATCCCAAAGATCCAAACGTTAGCTGCTCCACGTTCCGAGGTCGTTCGAGTGGCCTTCGCTCACGGGGCCTCTCTTCCTCAGAAGATGAAGATTGATCTACTGGTGTATGACGAACTGGCGACGGAGTTCTTTGCCGGCGGAGCTCACTGATTTCCCGACTCATGAGCCTCATATTTTCCTGCATCATGAGATTGGTGCGCTCATGAACTCTCATAGCTTCCCTCGTGCTCTCAAGCATATCAAGCAAGCGCGAGAAATCTCCTTGAGTGATGGGAGCAGATGGATTGGCCTGGTCTCCAACCCTGGCAGCTGGAATTGGAGCATTCGCGGGGACTCGAGTAGATGTTCCAGCTTCACCAAGCATCGGGTCGGATCGGAGGTAGGAAGTCGGGTCGGATCGGAGCTGGGGTGCCTGGTCGGATCGGTGTGCAGCGAGCAAGTCGGGTCGGTTCAGACTGGGGGAGTGCACTGCTTCAGAGTCTCCAACCCGGATCGGATCGGAACTTTCCCCTTGCTGTCGGTTCGGATGTCCTGCATTAATTCTCCCTGCTGCTGAACTCTGCCCCCTAGACCTTGTTACAACAGCATGTTGCTGATCTTCACCAGCTCCATTTCCTTGAACAGACTGGACTTCCTTGCCTTTTCCTCTGGCCATGAGTCTTTGACAATTACTTCAACGAATGTAAGAAAGTGGAGAAGCTTAAGGATTCACTTCTTTGAACTCAACGGTCCAAAAAGTAAAAAGAGATCCCGGAAAATAAAGAATTTAGATGAGGATTCTCAGTGAAAGCACCAAAATGTTAGACCCAAATGTGGTTCTAACACCCAAATTGATTAGAAACAAGATAAAGTAAAGCAGAAATAAAAAAGAACACACAAGGTTTATAGTGGTTCGGCGAAGAAATGCCTACGTCCACTTAGTTTTCACTATATTCAGTAATTCAATTACAAATACAATGTAAGGCTCGCTCACAACTCACTTTTGTTCACTCAGAAAGATAAAAACTGGAAATGAAAGATGGTTTGGATTTTCCGGGAGTGAAGGAATTCGAATGATGGAGGAACTTGGATTCTCAAAAGTGCTGAAAAAGATCCTTCTCTTTGTCTCTAGATGGGGTATTTATAGGTGTGAATTTGCCTGAGATGCAATCCGGGTCGGAACACGTGTCATCCATCGCACTCTCCTCGGGTTCGGATGGGCTATCAAGCTGACAACGCATCAATGAGATGGACGTTAGGGGTAGGAATTAGTCACATCCGGTCCGGTTCTTCAGGCGACTTTATAGGAGATTTTCCTGGATCATGGGTGCGGGTCGGAGACGTGCAGGTTGGGGGCTCGGATCGGAATACCCGACCCGAACCGGAGTAGCTTGGACGTCTCTTCTTCTTTAATCATACTCCGCTCCGCTCCGAAGTCGTGGCAAGCAGACGGCTTTCCGATCCACCTGAGATTCATTGGCCTTCCGATCCGATCAGGTATGCTTTGCCAATTTATCCAGTAAGAGATATCCGATCCGAACAGAGAGTTTTACCCGATCCGAACCGATACGCTGCTATCAATCTGAATTGTGGAGTTTCCTTCCGATCCGAACCGGAGTCGCATAACTTGAAATACTCTTCAACGGTTGGTCTCTTGACTTTGTGTTGCCTAGTTCACAAAGTAGGCTAACACTTAGGTACCCCGCGATGAGTTACAGGATTCTTGTTCCTATTTGCGGAGTTCCTTTCTGACTCAGCCTGAAAATGTACATTGACAAATTATTTAAAATCAGCAAAAAAATAAATTAGATTCGTTATAAATTTACCTTAAACTCAGGTGTGTCCCACCACGCAACCATCTTCTCAAAAACTTCATCGCTCATCCACTTTGGTTGCTTTCCATGTTTCTTAAGCTCATTCATTTTCACTCTATAATTCTTGGCGACCTTCGAGTTCCAGTGTCGCTGAACTAGCTTTATGTCAGTCTCCTGCACATCTACTGCTCCCTGTATAATGAGAAAATCTTACTAATCTCATTTATTTGTGTTTAAATAATTAGTCTCTTTGACATACGACCAAGCGGATAAACGTACCAGGAAATCCTACCAGATAATCTCTTTGACGTCTGCTGGGATCTTGCTCCACTTAGGTTAGAAATCGCTCATTCTGGCCATGTACGCCTCCTTAGAGATATCTAAAACAGTCTGAGATAGCTCTAACTCAAATTCCCTGCGTTAAATATAAATTAGAACTTTATATAGTTAATTATAATATGTAAAAAAAAACATTAAATTGTTATTCAGCTAATTTTTGTACTTACGCCCTGTCAGCCTGCTGCAAATAAACAATCGGGCGAGCTAGCTGTCCGCCACTACCCTCACCAGCATGCGGGGTAATGCTACGTCGTCTAGAGCCAGAGCCAGAAGCCGGGTCAGTCGACATAGTATACCTGCAATATACATATAAGCATTGACTTTGAGAATATGTAATTAAAATGCGCAAATAATTTGAATATGAGCAACGCAATATGAATGAATAAGGATGCATTTTGAGAATATGTGCAAATAAAATATCCAATTAAGAAATTCTTTACATGTCTTTTTACATTATTATTTGATTTCTATTTTTTAGTCTACACCTACTTTTGTAGGGTGAACAATTTAAGAAATTCTTTTAAAAATTGTTTATAATGTTTACATGAAAAATTTTATTTTCTTAAAAAAATTATCAGTTGAAAATCTCTTTTGAAAGCAAGTAAATAAATAATTTAAATGGCAAGAAGTCGAAATGATTTAGATATCAAAATGATTTACTTGACTTTTTACATTGTTATTTGTTGCCTTTTCCTAAGTCTTTCATAATTTTACTTACATTATTAGTTCAATGTAAAGCGCGCTTCATTATAATATTATTTATTTCAAATTTGATACATAAACGTAGGCCAATAGCAACCACATATAAGCCATATGTAAAAGAACCCCTTAAATATTGGCAATCACGTAGCTAAAATCATTAGCATTGTTTTATTGATTCTTAAAGTAACTACGTAAAATATTATCTCATGAACACACACACACATATCGGGTGCATGCTCTCATGAACACGCACGTGCGCGCACACACACACACATATCTCATAAACACCCGAAATCAAACATTCCAACATTAATACGGTGGTATTACTAGCAATTAGGGAGTAACATGGTATAATATGCACGTAGTAACAACTAGAAATCAATAAAACATCAAATTAAACCCGAAATTAATTAAAACCCTAAACCTAGATTTAGACAAAATACCTAATTTAGAGAGCAAAGAAAGATGAAGATGGGCTGGAGGACCTTCTAGACAGCGTTGAAGGGGGTTGCGGTGGCCGGATAACGATGGAGAGCCAATTTGAAGAAGAAAAATCGTGGAAGGTGGTGTAATTTTTAATTTGGGGAAGTGATAATGAGCTTCAGTTGGGTGGTGCTGGAGATATCTCGATTGCTTCCAACGACCGCCAACAGTCATTATTTCATCGGCTTCAAGGGCTACCACGGATTCTAATTTGTCATTGGCTACCATTGGAAACTGGGCGTCGGAATACACTGCTTCTCTAGTAGTGGTCCCAATTGGGTTACGTGCTAAATTTCTATATCAAGCTTAAAGGAGCTCGGGTCAGATCATCCACCAACCGACCCATCTCTAAACAATATCCATTCCGTTCAGGTTCCCTTGGCACATATCCGTAATGCCAATGAGCCTTGATGACTCGCCAAAAGGCCCATCAACACTTTGCCTCCCAATGTATGTTGCGTTGGGAACGGGGCGTGCTTTGAACCGTTTCAATCTGACTTATTTTCTTTGCACAAATATGAAAGTCTCACAAAGGTTAACTCGAACCGTCTCTTCATGGACCTCGTGGACCGAATCTGACTTATCAAATGCCATAGAACTCCGCGTCGGCTTAGGTAACAATGAAAACTTGTTGCATACATCTTTTCAATAAAAACTGGTTCGTTTAATCACTACAACAAAAACACCGTATTACTACTTTAATTTTACAACTGTGGAAAAAGAACAGTTGTAATAAATGTTTTTTTACAACATTCAATTCCCCAAAGTTGTAATAAACATACTTTTACAACTTTTCATTTTGTTAGTTGTAATATATGCCTATTACAAACTTCATGTTTATAATATCTATATTTAATAACTAATTATATTAATATTTAATAATAATTAATAATAAACTTAGGAATCAATAATATTTATTAATTATTATTAAATAATTAATATTTAATAAGTAGTAATTTATTTTTAATAGTTAATGCTTTTAATATTTATTAATCGATTATAACTAAGTAGAAATAAGTAAAAGTTAAATAATAACTATTATTAATAGATAATATTTGATTTGGTAGTAACTATTTCAGTAATTTTAATAAATATAATTTTGGCAACTTGTTTGTTCAGCAGTTAACAACCGCTTGTTCGCGCTTTTGATAGATTTTTTTATTTAAATAAGTAATTAATAATAGTCACCAATAATTAAGATAAATTGTTCAAAAATAAATAATAACTAAACAAATAGAAAATTCTATTCATCCATTGTGTGTATAAATGAATATTTTTTTATAAAACCATTAATATCAACAACGTTTCGTTTCCCCACAATCCCACTTTTAGTGTGTACTGAAATTTTCGTTCCCCACTCAATCCCGCTTTTAGTATGGACTGAAATTTTCATCTTCCCTCCATTCAACGAAACACAGATTTAACTCCAATGAAACCAAAAAACTCACGAGACCCAACTGAAAAGAAAAAAAACCCTTTCGATCTTGAATTGCTACCTCAAAAAAACCCTAGCTCTCACGATCTCGAATTACCACCTCGCCTTTATCCTTTCGCTGCCGCCTTACCTTGGTTCTTAAGTCGCCTGCT
The DNA here is from genome assembly GCA_030737875.1 of Allium sativum. Classification (NCBI taxonomy): domain Eukaryota; kingdom Viridiplantae; phylum Streptophyta; class Magnoliopsida; order Asparagales; family Amaryllidaceae; genus Allium; species Allium sativum. The sequence goes on along the minus strand of CM060918.1, from coordinate 297,158,250 downwards.
CGCCTCCGTTCAACCGTAGGCGTCTCTATCTGGAATGGTGATGCTAAAATTAGAAACACTGTTGTAGATATGATACTTACAATCGTTGATAAATCTACTTAATAATTTACCAAAGGCTGGGCTTCTCTTCAGGTATGTTTGCTATTTCGCCTGGTCCTTTTCTGTTTCCCATTTGTATATATGACATATCTCTTATGACTAATGACTGAATATGATGACATTAATTTCAGGGAATTACTTGATCTGTGTTGTACGATTTGAACACTAAGGCGCACCTATTGACATGGCCAATATAGGAGGTGGAGAATTAAGAGCAGAGCGTATGGATTTCAGTGGAATTACAGTGGACGCTGGAAAAACTGTGGAGGTCAAAGTAGGCGGTGCTGCACAGGTATGTAGAGCTGCTATTTCACTTCTATTATAACAAAATTGTGTTTAATTAGCCATGCTATTCACAACCTGATTTTGTATTGATTTTGTTATAACTGCAGTTGGATGTTGAAGTTGAATTTAGATTCCGTAGAAGCTTCTTCACATTGTAATGTTTTTCAATTTTCTACTATATTTGTTGTAGTGTTCTCCAGTCCGAGCTCCTTTCACCTATGCGCCTCTCCAGCCAAAGCTCCTTCAGCTTTGATGCTACGATCATAATGGTCTATGGTAATCTGTTACTTTTACTTTGTCTCTCTTGCGTTTATATTGAACCATTTATTTTAATTTGTAAATCTGTCATTTGAAATAAACAAGAAGTTTTCATATATTCATTTTGTCTATCCATCAGAAATGATATTTATTATAGATTTTTTTGAAAAATATGTGCATAATTCAGAAACTGGTATTTATTCCCAATTTGTCCATCCTTGTTTGATATTTGAATTGCAAACTATTGAAAAGCTTAAAATGTGTGTACTTTTATATTTTGCAGCAACTTTAAATTCAACATCCATAAATTTTGCTTGGGACTTGAAGTTTGAATTCTGAATCATGACATAAAATTCAGAATTTTTATCCCTTGGAATTATGACAAATAGAAGCGAACCTTTGGTTATAGAGCTATTGATGAAGGTTATGTAGTACCACGTATTATGAGTAGGTTTAGTCACTGGTAGGTAAAGATATATGACAACATTTTGGTATTTGCTATCTTGTACTAATTTTACTGTAAATTACACTGATCAGCTGGTATTAATACAACTAGTATATATATATATATATATATATTCTACTTTATTGTTCTTTAAAAAAACACACATACATGTCCCTTTTATATTCATGACTTAGCTTAGATCTTTCGAAATGATAAGTGGCTTAGTGAATTATTCTAATCATTTTGTATTACCTTCATGACTCAGTTGTTATTCAACAAGCTTAAGCTTTTTTTTAATGCATCAAGTGTAGAAGATAGAACTATCAAATGAAAATAAGTACAACAACAGCTTAAGATTTAGGCATTGAAGAAATATCGCATGCAATGAAATACAACACCATCTCAAAGTTTAGACATAGCAGAAATAGCAGAGACTCCCATCTTAGGAAGTTTCAACTCCTCATCTAACTTGGAAGAAAAATACATATCCACATTTTATGTTTACAACAAGCTTAAGGTTATGTTAACATATATGCATGTTTTATGATTGTGCAGGTGGTGTGTCTTTTGGTGGTGGGGGTGTTGAGGAAGTGTAATGATGAAGCCGGCTGATAGTTGAAGCAGAGTTTTTGGATGGTACTAATTTGTAATCAATATTTGTAATGAAGAATTGATATATTACTGTGATGATGTATGATTCATTAGTTTTGTATTTTAAATATAAAGTTGTAACGGTTTTTGTATGAATGGATCCGTTGCTTTAAATTTATATCAATTTATTTTCTGTTTATCTAGCTTTTGTTGCATATGCAAAAAAAAGAAAAAAAGAAAGGTAGCAAAAAAAGTTTATTTACACTCAATCAAATTACAATGCACTAATACCAGAACAAACAAATTAAAGATATATACAGTAAAGTAAACTGAAACAACATATTCATTTTATACTCTCGCATCCAGTATATGGTATCAAGAATTCTTCAAAGGTTTGCCATGTATTTCCGCATATAGCTGGCTTGCTGTTTTCAAACCATTCTCAAAAATCCTATTAATCCTTTCAGTCCACACTGAATAAATAAATTTCTTCAATATCTTTAGAAGAAGTTTAGTTTTTTTCGTCTTCCAACGAGTCCCCTTGAAAATGTTGAACCATTCAGTGCTGCTAGAAAGCTATGCTCTATGGAATCCTCCTGATGCAAATAACCTGCTCCATATTAGATTAACATAGTGGCATTCAAAGAACAGATGAATATTCGTCTCTTCCTCACATTGACAAAGTACACAGAGATTGTCATTGATCAGACCAATCGAATGTAATTTCCCTTTTGTGTTTAAACCATTGGCCATCAATTTCCATAGTAAAAAAAATTCCTTAATTGGACTTCCCATATCCCGTATTCTAGAGCTCCATGCAAATGATTATCTTTCACTCTTCATCAAGTTATATACATACTTCACCTAATGTTTCTTACCCGTCCACGTGATTACCAGTCCATCCGTAATCTTATAATTCTCCATAATATCATTCCAGAGTTGTCTTAATGCTGCGGAGCTAGTATATGGTAATAACGGTTGACCATCTTGCATATAATCTTTAGTTTCTGCATTATAAGGGATACCTAAGTTGATTTTAAAGTTATAATCCATCACATTACTCAATATAAATCCTGGATGTGCTCATGGATCATTCTAGAAAGAAGCTCTATCTATATTCATGAAATTATATTGAATGAATGGAAGGAAAACTTCTCGAAGCTTGAGTATGCTACGTCAACTCCAACTGGAGTTCTGTGAAATTTGCATCATCCAAAAATTCTTTCTTCCTATTAAATTACGATGTATCCATCTCGACCACAAACATTTCCCATTTGCAAAGAGCTTCTCTATATAGCATGACATGGCAGCCTTGTTCCATACGTAAATATTGGTTATGCCTAATCCACCATTCTCTTTATCTTCATAAAGTTTTGCAAACGATACAGGCACCATTTTCTTCGAATATGGATCTCCATCCCACAAAAATTTATTTAAAGCACTCATAACCATATTGATTAGCTTGACTGGCAGAATGTAGTGCCTGGTCCAATATGTGGAAATCGCAATTGCCACTGATTGTACAATGATAAGCCTGCCAGCTTGAGACAATTTGCATGACGACCATTGATTCAACTTATTTATTATCTTCTCATAAAGAGACATACAATTTTGTTTAGTGCTGCGAGAGCTAATCAATGGGAGACCCAAATAATAAGAATTCATCGGCAATTTCTTCAACGCTGCAAAACTAATAATCTCCATTTTCCTCTCTAAAGAAGTACCAACAACCAAAATGTGAGACTTATTGAGATTGATTTGCAAACCAGTCAGCGGAAAGAACTGCTTCAAAGTAGCCAAAATACACTGAATATTAGAAACAGATGGTTTTGTAAATATAATGAGATCATACGCAAAAAGGAGATGAGTGATCAATGGATCCTTGCAACGAGGATGCAAATCAAGAATACCTTCTTCCACTTGCTTTAGCGATAAAGAGTTCAACAATTCCGTAACTACAATAAAAAGGTATGCAGAAATCAGATCATCCTGCCTAACCCCTTGAGTCCCTTTAAAAAATTCGTGAAGACTACCTTTCTCAATATTGAAAATCTTGGGGTTGATATGCACATGTAAATCCAAGCTAAATAAGGAATGGGAAAAATTCATTCTTGCCATTACAGCTAGTATTGAGTGCCATGAAATTGAATCAAAAGATTTCTTAATGTCCAATATAAGCATGCATCTTATAGATATACTTTTCCTATTGTAGCCACATAACAATTCCTGGGTTATAAGGATGTTATCACTTATTGTTCTAAAACTAACAAATGCTGATTGTTTTGGAGATATTATAGTGGGTAGAACTTTCTGCAATCTATTGGCCAACACTTTTGAAATTACTTTCTATAAGACATTACAACATGATGTTGGCCTAAAGTCTGAGACTGAATCAGGGTTATCTATCTTTTGTATTAATGCAATTGAAGTTAAGGCTAAGCATATTGGCAATTTGTTGTGCTTAAAGAAAAATAACAAACCATTAATTAAATCTCCACCAATTGTTTTCCAGCTTTTTTGAAGGAAAAAAAGCATTAAAGTCGTCCGGTCCTCCACAGCTTGTATCATCCAATTGAAAGACTGCATCCTTAGTTTCATCTCTTGTAATTTGTGCAATAATACTCTGAGACTGGTCAGTAGAAAAATAAGGCATTTTAATATGATAATATGGCTCTATATCAATTTGATGAGGATTTGGAGAGGCCAATATATAAGAGAAATAATTAACAAATGCCTCATAAATAAGAATAGCCTGCTGCTGCACCGCTCCATGGATATCTTTGACAAAGAAAATCGAGTTTGGCTTCTTTACCTTTAGATAATTATGAAAATACTTTGTGTTCCTGTCAGCATCCTTCTCCTTTCTCATAAGAGTTGATTGCCTTTGAGCTTGCATCTCCACATCCAATGCTGATTTCAATTTGAACGTAAGGTCCAATTCAGTTTGATGCAACGTTAGGTCATAGGGATTTCTTTGAACTGCCTCCTGAATTTGAATCAATTCCTCTCTTACAGTCATAGATAATTTGGAACCTTTCCCAAACATGCTTGAAGACCAGACTCTCAAGTGTAATTTTAACTGCCTCAACTTACATAATAAGGAATTCAAAGGATTAAGAGGATATTGATTATTCCAAACCTGCACTAAAAGGATTAGAAAAGTATGCATGTTGAAACAAAAATTAAAAAATTAAAAACTGATCTTACCTTTGTCAATGGCATTATCAATACCCCATTCAAACAATAAAGGACTATGATCCGAAAGAGCTGATGATAGAATATGATACATGGATTTTGGCCATGGATTAATAAATTGATAGTTAGCGAAGATGTGGTCAAGCATACAAAAAGTTGGGTTGCCTGATCTATTGCAATTTGACTACGTGAAATTCAATCCAAAATGACTAACTGGAAGAAGGCAAGAATTGCTGAGACATTGATTAACTAGAGCAATTTCAGAAATGGAAAGTGAATTACCCCCAAACTTATGGTGATAAGAGTGATACAATTAAAATATCCTCCTATTATCCAAGGCAAGTTTGAAGGGTTAAGATGAGTAACAAGATCCAAAAATGGTAATATTAAGGATAAGGAGTTCTATGCATAAACCGAAGTTAAAAGTAAATAAGAATTAGAAGGAAGATGAATGCATGAGTAATGAATATGTTGATCAGATTTATTGATAACAGAAAGAACAAAATAAGCGGGATTCCAAATCATAAAAAGTCTGCCAAAACTTTCATGATCAAGATTATGATCATAATTCCAACCTAATGATATATTATCAGCCAATCTAGAAGTTGTATTGATGTCTAATTTCGTTTCAGATAAGCATAACAGTTGAATGTTATTATCACGAATAAAAGATTTCACTTCACCTTGCTTAGAGGGCATATTCGCGCCTCTGATGTTCCAAAAAGCTATTTTATTCATTAGTTGAAAGATAGAGGGTTAATGAGAGTGGATGGATTATTTCTAGTCTGTCTTGATGTAGTTCTCTGACTATTGGTTGACGGAAAAACATCATCTAGTCTGAATTCCTTGCCTTCATTCAAATCCTCTGAATCAACATATTTAACTTTTTTTTTCTTAACTGATTTCTTGCTACCACTTGCAGAAGATGGAGGCATAGATTTTGAAGAAGTAGCAAGTTGAGAAGGCGACAGCTTAAGTGTGTGGTGGAAGAGATAAATTTGAATAAGGAGAAGAAGAGGGTGCCATGGCAGAGAGCACTGGACTAGAGGTGGTAGATGAAGAAGGGAAAGACATTGAAATTAAAAGTATGGAAGAAGATGAAGAAGTTGTAGCTTGTGAATGTGAAAGAGAGGATACAGGAGATGTAACATCAACTCCTATATCATGACCAAACACGGGATTGAAAGGATTCTTACTTTGTAATTTTTGAACTGCTTCAGCAAATAGTGACTCAAAAGTGTTATTTTCCTGCTACATTGTTGCTACTGAACTTTCTTTAGCACTGGCTGTTTTGCCTTGTCGATGACATGTACCATGTTCATTTACCTGAAATACACTTTTTTCACACCGATCGTTGGCTCTAATATTCATATCCTTGTCATTGTTCATATCACCATCCATCTCACAATTTTAATTACTTCCTCCATAGTTTTGTTGACATCATCCACCACTGATTGTTTCCTATTAATTGTTTTCCTCTTCCAGACCTTCTTCGTTTTGGACACCACTTCTTTCCAGTCATTATAATTCCCTTCAGGTTGTACCCAGAATTATTTATCATCATCGTTATCTATTTTCCGCATGTTCCTGAAATTAGTATTCCCATTAGGTTGTTGCACATCATATGAAGTATTACACTGCCCTTCGTTACTGGTACCATCTTTTGCAAGCAATCCACATTTCGACATTTCGTGACCAAAAACTTTACAGTGAGAACAAATATTGGGTATCCAGTCATAAGAAACCACCATTGGTGGGCACTTCTCACCTAGTCCATCCAACTATATATATTTTGGCAACTCAAATTTCGGGAGATACTTCTACTATTGCTTTTGTATACTTAAACTTTGCAATTTTCCTGTACTCGAATCAAAACAAATAAGTTTCCCCACATGGCATGCCAACCAATTAATTCCCACAAGAGTCCAAAGCAACATAGGAATACGATGCAAGTGAATCCAAATTGGCACTTTCTTAAATTGAGACTGTGAATTTCCAATAGATGGATCCCAACATGTTATAATGAACATTCTACCATTTATGAAGACTGGATCTGATTTCAGTACTCTATCCCTTTCTGTTTCATTAGAAAACTTAAAATGGAAGTTAAAACCATCAGATTTGATATCTACTTCGCCCTTCAATTTTCAAAACTTGAGCAAGAAGTTAACCATGGTTGTATATGAGAGAGTACCATCTAGAAAACACCCACCAGCTAATTCTGCCAGAACTTCATACCTTCTTCTTTGACAATTCAGGAAACTTTGTCGGACGACTACCTTTGGATAACGAATTGAATTGGCTTATAACAATTTGCATTACGAGGAAGTGAATTGAAAAGAGATCTATAGTCAAATTTAATAGGAGGTTGATATGCTTGCGAGATGTTTGACGAATCGATCCCTGATGGTCTTGGCTCATTAACATTAAGATTATCGGGAAAAGATACAGGGGAATAGGATCCCCGTGAGTATTTGATTCAAGATTAACATCTCCGTTGATATCCACCGGAGGAGTATTATTTGTATGCATCGAAATGTTTGGCGGATTGGAGTCAAAAATATCAGATGAAGATATTGATAGATCTACAGTAGCGGGATCACGATCTGAAACACTAGAATTCAGATTAATATCATATGAATCATTAGCGTTCAGTATCAAATTAGGAGCTGGATCAGTGGTTGAAACGAACTTGGGTGGAGGGTCAGAAGGAATAGGAGGGGGACGAAGAGTAGATTGAACTGGAAGTGGAGGGAAAGTAGAAGAATCAAGAGAAAAGGAAGCCGAAGAAAAGGAGGTGTTCGACGAGGAAGATGATGCCATTGGCAAGGGTTTACTTATTATTATTATTAATATGATTTGCAAAATTTATTCAATTAAAGTTTTTTAAAAATAGATAGACATAGCTGTAAAAATTATGAAGTTGCAATGGTGCATAAAAGTTGTAGTAGGTATTACTACAACAGTGCATAAAGGTTGTAATAAAGTTTATTACAACAGTGAAAAATAGTTGTAAAATATACAAAGCTACAACGGTGCAAAAAAGTTGTAAAAGATTTTTATCTATTCAACTTCTTAATACACGACGGTTGCATCACCGTTGTAAAAAGTATATTACAACGGTGTTCCACCTTTGTAATATAGTCAATTTTGTTGCAGTGAATGTTTTGATACGTCAACTAAATCTGATCCGACGATCTTATCATCTGAATACGAGGAGTTACTCCATGGTATAATAAAAGGGTGACCCACTTCACTTTTTTTTACTTCTTCTTTTTATCACTTTTTACCCCGAATTGATTTTACTACTCAAGAGAAGAAGCAGTGAGATCATCTTCGTCTTCAACCAAGATCACTTCTTCCTCCAAATCTTCAGGTGCAAACCAATTCTTCCTTCTCATTTCTTTTTAATGCATTCTGTCTTAACCTCCATTCACAATTTCTCTTCTTTCCATCTTCTTATCGTAATTCGGATTTCTCGTAGTCTATGGTTGGAGTCACTGACGTCGGATTGCTAGAGTCGGAGGCGATGAGGCCGTTGGTAATGATTCCTACCTTTTTGAACCTCCATGTGGATTTGTCAAACCCTCAGACGCATGGCAATGTTTGAAAGGGTTGATATAATGATAGCGGTCTTTACATAGTCTGGCATATAAGGACAAAAGTAATTTTGTGATCGTCGTTTACCAAAATAGCATTGTAAGGCAGAATCAATTGCTTCCAAAAGAATCTTTGAATCTAGCTCGATAACCCTTTCAATCGAATTCATTCATTTTCGTAGAGGTTAATCATGTCTAATTTGTATGCCTTTGACCAACATTTTTTTTAGATCGATTACCATGGTCAGGAAACTAGATCTTCTCAAATAGGGCCCCAACAAGGGGCAAAGAATTGTCCCATCCAGTTACAATAGATAGTTCCCCCGAGCCTTCGGCCAGTTCTGAATCCAATTCAGGCCCTAACACTCGAGATGGGTCGACACAATCATCTACTCTTGCTGAAATAATAGCCGAGTCGAGTGAAATGACAACCACATTAGTAGCGCCCGACACTCTACCAGACATGTTTATCTTGGAAAATCCTTCGGACGTTCATTAGAGAAAGATGACCCTTAAACGTTTATAAAATATTTCTACCAAGCATAACATCCCTTGGAGGAGGTCCATCTCCCAACAGAACACGACTGACCTTACGATCCCTCGAAAGGTTATATGGCATTGTCTTGTCCCATGTGTGCCATTGGAGCTATTCCCCCTTTCCTTCGTTTATTATTGATTTCTTACGCCGAATGAACTTAGCTCCGATGCAGTTCCATTCGATCGCTTATGGCAACCTATTGTCACTATATTATCTGTTTATGAGGCATCTGGTTTACCCCCCGACCTTTGATGACGCAGCTTCCTTTTTTTTTTTCAAGCATAACGAAAAGAATTCCCCCTCCTATCTGTATTTTGAGCCTGCCCGCAAGTTGTCGAAGAAATTCTGGGTAAAGTGTGGGGACACAAAACATGATTTGTTTTACATAAAACAACAGTAAGGATGTGCTCGTCATTGGCTCCAATGCAGTAAGTTCTCCATTTTATTCATCATGCCCATAGCGAAATTTTATATCCACCGCTTCTTTTGCAGGAGAAAAGCCAAAAAGGCCTGATGAGGGAGTGTTCGAAGAATGCTTCAATAAACTATCCAAGTTGACGCTTAAGCAACGAAAATTCTAGAATTGTATGACCGATGCTCATCTACATCGATATGGTCTTTCTAATGAGAACAAAACATTGGGTCCTTGGAAAAAGGGATCTTCGACCACTCCTACCCAGAAGGGAACATCGGATGATGCACAGTCAGTGTGCCAGGTCGGGAAATCTTCCATCCTCCCCTTACTTGAGAGAAAAAAGAAGTTCTACAAGTTAGGAAAGAGTTCTGCTTCCAAAACAAGATTGTCTCGAGAGGCCAACCTTCCAAACATCAAAAAGGTTCCACTAAGGAAGCTTCGGGAGAGGTCCAAAAGGAGTTAGTCGAAGAAGATCTTGTCGAGCAACATTTGAAAACTACCTCTCCCATCCATGGCACGCAGGAGGAAGGGACGACTTCCCCCCTTCGTGGTCTAAAGAACTTGAAGATGCCCGGTGATATCATCTCTTCACAAAATCTGGATCCCGACTACTTCTTTGCTACCCAGTCTGTTGAAGTTTCCGCCCTTGCCGAACCCGAAGACATTGAAGGTACGGGGCCTAAGTAATTTAGTCACACAACACTATTACTATACATCATAGCACCACTTTCTATTGGTCATATTCATTGCCTGGTTATTGTTGTTTTTTCACAGGGGACATAAACACCGAACATCATCATGATCTCTTTGCTTCTTTTTCATCAGACGGCAGTCCAGTTGGGTCGACCTTGCAACAAGTCGGGAAAGGTGAAGAGGATAGAGACAATAGTAAGAAAGAGAAGGAAGAAAAAGAAGAGAAAAGTTGAGAGAAAGATGAGAAAAGAAAAAATGATTTGACAATGCGCAAGCGGGTTCATGAGGAGGAAGAAGGAGACGAAAGCAAGTCCAAGAAGAGAAAAGAGCATAAGTCCCCCAAGCATCGAACTCCTTCCCATACCTAGGGTAAGACCCCCAAGGAAGGCGATAAGGCCGAACATTTTAGGGCTGCTCTAAGTTGTCCCAGGCCCCCGTTTGACCCTTCTTTTAACACACTTCCCACCGATCGAATTAGGGAATTAGAGGGAGCCTTCCTCGAACTTATCTTTACCGGCATCGAGACTGCCCTCGAGCTGCAATCGCTCTAATCAAGCTTCTTTCATCATATTCGAACTGATCTCAACCATGCCTTATCCCAGTATGATGCCATGTATGAACACGCTAAGCAAATATGCGAGGTTTTAAGGGGTAAGCTTACCAAGAATGCCAGTTTGAAAAGCGATATCGAATGCAACAAGAATGCCTTTAGTCCACTTGAAAGAAAGATAAGGGAATTTGAGTTGCAGGTGGTGACCAATAAGGAGGAATACAAGAAAGATTATAAGGACCTAAACGCCCATCTTCGGTCGAAGAATGAAGAGTGCGATGCTTTGAAGGCAGAGGTTGAAAAATTGAAGAGCGAGGGAGGTCGACTAGATTTAGAAGAGAAAATTCTTAAAGCCCTTCTTAGCTCATCTAAGTTGGATAGAAAGCATGCCGAAGAGAATGTTGTTGCAATAGAGTCTACCAATAACCTTCGGCTTCAACATGAAATAGACGTCCGCACAGTCAAAGCCGAGCATGCCCTTGAGATATCTAACACGAAGAAGAGATATGGGGGCCAAGCCCTTACATTCTTTGCGAGTGTCCTTCATCACAGGAACCTATCCTGAATAACGGGCTACGAGAAGGTATTGATAAATACTTGGAAACCTTTCATGAAAGTGGAGAGGGATGCAACAAAAGGTTTGCGGGGGAATTAGGAAGCTTTGATGACCCGGTTCCTGCGTAATGATGAACGAGCAGTGTTAGCTGAAGAGAGGAGAAAGGAGGAGGCAGCGGAGTCCAAGCATCGCAGAGCGAAGGGGAAGTCGGTCCTCCAAAGAGGTGTTAGTAGTAGCCAGGATAAGACATCCTTTCCTTTTCCTTCCACAAACATCGAGACAGATTTGACTTCAGTTGACCCATCCAGGGCTGCGGATGAGCATCCGACCAGACCCAATGTCGGAGGTAAACTTGTTCACTTCACTTTAACTCCAAGTTCATATATTTAGTCCTTATTAATGTCATCTATTGTAGGTTCTTCATTGGCGGAGAAGAAGGTTGGGGCTGAAACTATGGTAGTGGAGAAGGATAGTACTAGGGAGATAGTCGAAGTCCAAAAGAAGAAAAAAGACAAGAGAGGGCCATCAAAAGATGATGATGTCGAGATGGTAGGAGAAAAGGGATCATCCTTCCATGGCCGGTATTAAAGCTAGAAACGAGAAAGATGTTTTATCCATGAAGCCTGAGCCGTCTGAAGAACCCTTGAGTATTTTCCCCCTCCGAGCTATTCCCCCGATCATCCTCTCTTCGGTTAATGTCCCCTTTTTACAAATACAATCGACTCAAAAGAGAGAGGTGCAACATCAGTCCCTACTTCTTTTGGTAGCACGCTTAAGGGGTCGAAGCCTAGGTTGACCACTACCGAGGAGACGTTGGAGATCATTAGGCAGAAGGAATTGGAAGACATGACCGAGCGTGGAGCGATACCACCTCAATCTTAAAATCTTTTCATGGGAAATTTTTTTAGGCCCTTTGGAAGTCTTATGTAAGTGCGACCCTCGCATTTGTTGTCATTAAGACTTGTAATGTAGTTTGTGGATGACAGTTGGTTGTACCTGCATGTAACTACATTTTGTAAGCACGTTATGTTAATATTAACTAAGTCTGTGCTTTTTCTTTTAAATATTTGTTGCTAATATATTGAAAATAGGAATAATATCAGCTTTCCCAACTCGTCTCGACCTTTGAGGGCAATTTGTCGACCCTCTTGCCCCTAGTGTAGTGGGGAAATGGTACGATCGTCAAGTTTTCTACTTGTATTTGAGACCGATTTATCCCAGTTTAGGAGTTAGGTGTTCCTAAGTTGGAATGCCTTTAGTCTTTTATACTCATCCTGTAGTCGATGAGGTTTAGAGTTTTAATGATTGAGCGGTCTTTTGTCAGGGTGCACCATTTACGCTCACCCGTCATTTACATTTTTTCACGAGTCAAGGGAGTGAGTCATTTTCAAATAATCAATCATTGTGTTTGTTTCGGTGTCATCCTTACTTGTAGTTAACAAAGTAGGACCCAAAACTTGGTCGCTCAGTCTAAGTTTAGGATCATCTTTTTTGATCATTATTGTTTTCCCAATGAGGTCGGCCTGCTCAGTCACAGGTCGGCATGTCGGGGTTTCAATATTTGACCTAATGTCAGTCGAATCATAACATTTAGTCATTATAGTAATAAGTCTGAGTGAGAAAGGAGCCTTTTATTCATAAATTATTGCAGACGATAATTCATTGCTTATTACAGTATTAAAACAAACAAAACAATAAAGATATTGAAAATTCTAAGAAAGATAAGGTCGTAAATGCTCTATGTTCCATGCTTTCTGAAAAGGCTCACCATCAGCAGTCGATAGCCTGAAGGTTACATTGTCAAGCTTATACTGAATGACGTAGGGTCCTTCCCACTTGGGTCCCATATGCACGGGAGTCGGGAAGATCCGCTTTAGGACCAGATCACCAACATCGAAGGTCTTGTATCAGACCTTCTTATTGTAATATCGAGCAACTCTCTGTCAGTGAACTTCGGCATGGAGGTTTGCCTCTTCCCTCTTTTTGTCAATCATATCTAGCGAACGCAAAAGAAGGGCTTTGTTCGATAAAGGATCGTAGTATGTGGTTCTGTGAGAAGTGATTTCAAGTTCGATGGGGATGAGAGTTTCCAATCCATATGATAAAGCGAAAGGGATGTATCCCGTAGCAGTCTTATGGGTGGCCCAGTAAGCCTAAAGGGAAAGAGGAGGCTCGTCGACTCATTTGCCTTTAGCTTGTTCTAGTCGCTTTTTCAACATGGATTTGATAATCTTGTTGACCGCTTCTACTTGTCCATTAGGCTGTGGATGGGCGACCACAGTGTATCTCTTCTCAATGCTATATTTTTCACAAAAGTCTTAGAATTCTGAGTTATCGAATTGAGTCCTATTGTCTGTAATGATAGTCCGAGGTACTCATATCGACATATGATATTCCTAACAATGAAGTTAATGACTTGCTTCATTGTGATCGTGGTCATTTGTTCGGCTTCTGCCCATAAAATAATCTACTGCCACGATCGCATACCTTGCACCTCCTTTCGAAATGGGCAGGATTCCAATGATGTCTATCCCATACACGGCGAATGGCCAAGGGCTGATCATTTGGTGATCTCTGTTGGTGGGGCTTGTGGAATCTGTGCAAACCTCTGGCACTTATCACATCGCTTGGAATAATTGGCCGCATCCTCGTTGATTGTAGGCCAGAAGTACCCATATTGTAGGACTTTCCTAGCCAGAGTCTTTCCCCCGTTATGCGTACTACATTCCCTCTCATACACTTCTCTCAGTATTCTTTTGACATCATCATTGGCGACACACCAAAACATGGGCATAGAGAAACCCCTTCAATAGAGTTGGTTTTGTTGGATACATAGAGGCCTATCGTATGATAGCCCGCCTTTTATTTCTTTTTTCATGTAGTATGCCATGTAGGAGGAAGTTCCTAATGAGGGTAATCCAGGATTCTTTTTCAGGCTCAACTTCGGCTCGATCGATTTCCATTTGGTCGATGCTTGGTGTGCTCAGAGCCTCTATAGGGACTAACTCTGTTTCATTCTTTTCCAACCTATATTCCTATTGGTTCTCCTCTCTAGGAATATGGGAGATTCTATATCGGTCAAAGTTATGTAGTAATTTTTCGACCTGTTTGAGATAGGATGTCACCCGAGCCCCTTTGGTTTGATATTTTTTTTGAACCTGTAATACAACAAATTGTGAATCACAGAAGATTTCAAGTGTCGTTATCCTTAAGTTCTTCGCGCGTTTGAGCCTGGAAATCAGGGCTTCATACTATGAGTCATTATTGGTTGCCAAAAATTCTAATCTTAGGGCGTAATAAATCGATTGCCCCTCGGGAGGTAATAACACTATGCCAGTGCCCGAGCACCGGTCATTACGAGCTCCATTTGCGTATAGTTTCCAGGTGCCTAATCCTGACTCTATATCCAGGGGTTTGGTACTATCCTCTGAGTCTTCATCTTCTAAAGTTGTAAATTCAGTTATGAAGTCAGTTAGGGCTTGCTGTAACACCCCGTAATTCTATTAATATTACTATTCACAAATTAAAGAATAACTAATCTCAGACGTGAGAATTGTGGGAAACGGGTTGCGCCACTGTGTTCGTCTCGGAATTCTGGTTGAAATAGAGTTCGAGTTTGCGTGAATTGGACTTCGTATGAAGAAGTTATGGCCATCGGAAGTTTCAGAAAATTTAAAACAACTCGCAGGAAAATATAAATTCAAACTGGAAGTACAGAAGCGGGCTAGGCGGGAAAATTCTCGCCCAGGCAGGTCGACTGGGGGGTCGACCTACCCCCCCCCCCAGGTCGACTATAGTGTCGACCTAGGTGTCGGCCTGGTCAGTCGGCTAGGGTTTGACTGAGCCCAATCTTGAGCTGTTGATGTGTCTTTAGGGCTGAGTTGGCAAATTAAACGGTTCAGGTTAGTTCTGAGTTGATCTGCGGCCTAAATAAATCCTAAACTCTATAAATACCTAGGTAGTCTCTCACCCTAATTCATATGAAAAATAGAATAGCTACCGTCATACCGCCGCCATGGAACTCAGTGGAGCCGCCGCCAACTAGGAAGGAAGAAAAGCTAATCAAATTCTAATTCTACTCAACTCTAAAACAAATCAAGACTCTCTTTTATTCTCTAATTGTGAGTATGATGATCTTAACAAGATTATTGTTAAACTAATTAGGTTAAGTCATGAATGGATTATGAGTAGAGGATGTGAATTGTCATATATGTTGTTGTAAACCTTATACTATCATGTATGTTATAAATCCTATGCTATGTGGTGATGATATCCTATATGTTGTAAATCATGATATGATGATGTTATGTATGTTAAGAGTTTCTATGCTAAGTTGTGATGAATCATACATGTTAAAAAGTCATGATGTTATTATCTATGCTAATTAGTTCATGTTAATCAAATCATAATATTGATATTATTTGGGCTATGTTGATCTATATGACAAGTCACACATGCAAGTTTGGGTTGATTAGTAAAAGTTATGAACATATGCAATGACATCTATTATGACATCTAGAATTATGCTATGACATATGTGAAATTCTATGCTAGTTCACACCATCATTATGTTGCCTAAAACCCCATATGCAAGTTTATATATAAATTTGGGTTATGATCATATCATGTAAATTGTGACATTTAACAAGTTGACACCTTTAGATCCTTAACCTGTGTAGTTTATGCAAGTTTCACCCCTATTATGATTAGATTCATTTTAATTGCCTATATGTTGTGATAATTTATTTTTGTGCTATGAGTTAGACTATTCGAGTCTAACGTATATTCTGCGTCGAATAAGCGAACGTATAAACGTGGGGTAGGGGTAATATTAGGGATTTAATAATAAGAAGTTGGGGTGCAATTGATATGATTTTGCATGCCATGAGTGGATGACCATAATTGAGTCAATTATGGACATCAATAAAAGTGGACTTAATTAATAATTTGGATAGGGAATTATTAAAACTGGGGTAAAAGATTATAAGTGATAATCAATGCTTAGGACATGAGGTTGGACTCGTTTGTGACGTAAACCCGCCCAGACCCGCCCGGCAATTCCAGTGGTCACAAATGTCAGCCCAATGTGAGAGGTCCTAGGCCTAAACTAAAGCATAACAGCTGTAAAGACACGAGGTTAGACTCTTTTATGGTTTAAGACTGCCCGGACCCGCCCGACAAAACCAGCTGCCATAAATGCCAGTCTAATGTGAGAGGTCTTTATGAGGTTATGGCCTGAATGAATTAAGAAATAATTAACCAGATAAACATGTAAGGGGACATGGGGGTTAAGTAGGTGCCTTGGGTGGCATGAGGAATCTAGTGGGTGCCCTTAGTGGCATGTGAAATACGATTAGTAAGACTTAACCAAACACACATGTAAATGAACATGACTAAGAGGGTTAAGTGGGATATACTAGTGGTGACAAGCTTAGGTGGGTAGCTTGTGGGGGGCCATTTCAACCAGTATCCCAAACGTATCTTTGTGGGCTCGACCCAAGTCGAGGACGGGACACGCATACTGGGTTTGACTATAAGAGGCCAAAACGGGGAGCGGTGGCAACGCAAGTCCAACGGGTTTCATATGCGTGTGTGGACCCGGGCTGGTAGGTAAGACGTTGTTGCATCGTGTAGGTATAAGCCGTGCACTCTCAGTTGTATCGGGTTGCCACTTTAGGGGAGTGATACACCCCACTGTGGGGCCAGCACGGGTATCCATGAGTAGGGAGCCGATCGAAAGTGGGTAGTGGGGTACACCTAGTGGAGATAGGGGCAGACGGCACCTATGTAGTCAGCTAGGGGTACGTAAGGCTATTTATATGGTTTCTGTGTGAAGCAAATGGGATCAACCTTTAGGGTGACTGGTGCGGTGCAGTGTAGTAATTGGTGCGGTGCGGTGTAGTAATTATTCGTTAGTAATTAGGTGTGCCTTAACGTCATCTTTATCTGCTCTTCCATACCTAATAGTTCATAGACATTTCCTTGTTTTCCATCTTATGCCTTAGTCTAGTTATTTTGATAATAGTATTGTTAGAATTATCATACTCGCCAGACTTTATGTTTGACCCCCTCCATTTCTATCCTTTTTCCCCCTCCAGGTCCTCAGGTTGGACCCAGCTCTAGTGGAGTTTGATTGGATTGCTTTATCTCTCTTGGAAAGCTTGGACCGTTGAAGTAAAGTCCAGCTTGTTATCTTCTTTAATGGCTATTTGTGTAATGGGGTTATGTATTTTGTTTTATCAAGATGGATTTTGTACTTGACTCTGATTTATGGTTTTGTGATGTAACAAACATGTTTAAATTCCGCTGCAATAAAATGAAGTTTTAGATTTCCAAGTACTGCTTATTATCTGTCTTGTTGTAATTTTTCTGTTCTATTTCACTATTAACCTCCATGGAAGTTAATGCATTCCCTTTGTGAGTGACATTAATGGACGTGGGGTGTTACACGTGGTATCAGAGCTTAAGGTTACCAGAACAGATAATTTTTTTAGAAAAACTATTTTTCTAAAGTATTTTTGGAAGAAGTGTTTTCAAAAACATGTTTTAATGAGAAATTTAAAGAGGAAAGTTTTTAAGAAAAACATAATCCCCAATAGCCATATATCTTTATCTTTCGAATTCTCCATCTTGAATCTTTCCTTTTTCGTTTCAGCATGGCCAAAGATCTTAACCTTTCGGATGGTGTGACGATACCAGGATGGTATAGGAGGTTATTAGAGGCTAGGGCCGCCGCAGGTCCAGCCAATGTTTCTCCACTACCAGTTGCACCCGTTCCTCCTCCTCCCCCTCCTCCTATGCAGATACTTTTGCAAAGACGTGCAAGGAATTTAAGGCTATGGGTGGAAAACCTTTTCAAGGGTCAGAAACGTTTGTGGAAGCTAGAGATTGGCTTAGGGAGGTGGAAGAATTGCTAGAAATCTTTGAAGTGGAAGAAGGGAGGAAAGTCAAATTAGCAGCTTGGTTGATGAAGGGAGAGGCCTCGTTTTGGTGGGAGGTCACTAATGGGGAGCGTCCTGTTGATTCTTGGGCAGATTTTAGGCGTAGATTTGTGGCGAAATTTCTCTCAAGGGCGGAAGAGAATCTATATATGGAAAGGTTCTTGACATTAAACCAAGGAAGCTCATCAGTGAAAGAATATGTCAACAAATTTAATCAGTTAGCAAGGTTTGGCTTGGACTTAGTGAACACGCCGGAGAAGAAGGCGGTGAGGTTCGTTAATGGATTGAATGAACCATTGCAAGGGTTGGCCATGACCCACATCCCTATGGGGGCCACCTTTGAGAAGCTAGTAGACATGGCACTCATGCACGAGGAGAAAGGCGCTAAAGCTGATAAGGCACCCGAGAAGAAAGGGGATCAGAAGAAACCCCAACAGCAAAATAAGAAGGGTGGTAAAGACAATAATGGAAAGGGAAAGAAGAAATGCTTTAACTGTGGGACCCCAGGCCATCTCAGCAAGGATTGCCGAAAGAAAAAGAAGACTGGCTGTTTTCATTGTGGTGAAGCGGGACATCTAGTGAAGGACTGCCCAAAGAAGGGGCAGAGGGCAGGGACTACCTCGGGAGGACAGGTGCAGGCTCTTATAGCACCAGGGCAGGCAAGGGGACAAGTTCAGGCTCTCGCGGTCCCACCGCTGCAAGAACGAGGTAGAACCATTTCTGTTGAAAGCTTAGTTTTTCTGTTTGATCATCATGTCCGTACCTTATTCGATTCGGGCACATCACATTCGTTTATCTCTACATCATTAGTTGAATCACTGCACTTAAACACCAGTTTAGTAGAGGATCCCTTAGTTGTTTCAAATCCAATTGGGGGCTCAGCTCATTTGTCCATGATGTGTTTGGATTTGAAAATTTCCATACTTAGCGTTGAGTTTAGATGTGATGCTTATGTTTTGGGCTTCACGGGCTATGGGCTAATTTTAGGAATGGATTGGTTATCCAGAAATGGCGCCGTACTTGATTGTGAAAGGAGAGTAGTTAGGCTCATGACTCGCCTTGGCAACACTCTCGAAATTTTTTGTAATCCCATAGATTCCATTATGCTAAGTTATTTAGAATCGCTTGACGCGTCGGTGGAAAATCTACGAACTGTTAGAGTGGTCCGAGAATACTCGGACGTGTTTGAGGAGGTGAAGGGCTTGCCTCCGAAGCAAGAAATAGATTTTCGAATATATCTTGTTGATAATGCGAAACCAATATCTTTGCGAGTACGCCACATGGATCCACGTGAAAGGAGGGAACTCAATAAGCAAGTAAAGGAGTTGCTTGAGAAGGGGTTCATAAGACGAAGTATATCGGAGTGGGGTGCTCCAGTGGTATTTTCCACGAAGGCGGATGGGTCCCTTAGACTTTGTGTGGACTATAGAGAACTTAATAAACTTACTAAGAAGAACAGACACCCACTGCCGAGGATTGACGATCTCTTCGATCAATTGGTTGGCGCCTCAGTGTTTTCGCAGTTGGACTTAGCCACTGGTTTCCATCAGTTGAGAGTGGTTGAGGATAGCATAAACAAGACTGCCTTTAGGACTCCGGACGGTTTCTATGAATGGCTAGTGATGCCCTTCGGTTTGACAAACGCCCCCGCATACTTTGTTGATTTGATGAGTAGGGTGTTTAGGGAGTACCTTAACAAATTCGTGGTAGTCTTTGTAGACGACATCTTGATCTTTTCTAAGGATGAAGAAGAGCATGCGCTACATCTTAGGGAAGTGTTGGAGACCCTATGAGCGCATAGCCTTGAAGCTAAATTTTCCAAGTGTCACTTCTGGAGGAAGGAAGTACGATTCTTAGGGCACGTGGTTTCCAAGGAAGGGATAGCTGTGGATCCCGCGAAGGTGGTGGCCATCCAAGATTGGAAGGTCCCTAAAAATGCTACCGAAGTGAGAAGTTTCTTGGGGTTGGCTGGCTACTATAGGAAGTTTATCAAAGACTTCGCAAAGATATCAGATCCATTAACACGCTTGACGAAGAAGAACCTAGTTTTCACATAGGACGTAGATTGTGATGATGCGTTCCAACGTTTGAAGAGAGCTTTGACTTCAGCCCCAGTCTTAGTATTGCCAGACGGAAGTAAGTCGTTTACTGTTTATACCGATGCTTGTGGGACAGGACTAAGCGCAGTCTTAATGCAAGAGGGTAGGGTAATAGCCTATGGTGGAAGGCAGTTGAGAGCGCATGAGAAGAATTACCCTACACATGACCTAGAGTTGGCCGCTTTTGTTTTCGCGCTTAAGTCTTGGCGTCATTATCTTCTTGGCGAGAAATTCGAATTATTCACTGACCACAAATCTTTAAAATACTTATTCTCTCAAAAGGACTTGAACTTAAGGCAGCAAAGGTGGATGGAGTTCTTAGCGTCCTACGACTTCGAGATAGCATATACCCCTGGCAAGGGTAACGTTGTGGCAGACGCCTTAAGTAGAAAAAGATTATCCTTAAGTCCTTTGTTTGTTGAGCGGAGAAGCCTAGAATTCATTTCTATGTTTGACTTTAGACCTTCCGTTGACCTTGTACCCGGTTTGCTAGCATCCTTGGAGGTCAGACCTACGCTTTTGGGACGGATTGGCGAGGCACAGCGAGACGACCCACAGTTGGTTGAGTTAGTAGAAAAGCTCAAAGGAGGGGAGTCATCAAGCCATCTCCGTAGGTATACCCTAGAAGATAAGGGTTGGTTACGTAGGGACGGTAGACTTTGTGTACCAAAAGACGATGACCTAAGGAAGACTATTCTTGACGAAGCACATCGTTCGAAGATGACCATTCATCCCGGCGGGGACAAGATGTACAAAGACATGAGACGAGTTTACTTTTGGGCCGGCATGAAGAAAGATGTGGCCGAGTATGTCGCTAGATGCTTGGTGTGCCAACAAGTAAAAGCGGAGCAAAAGAAACCCGGTGGATTGCTTCACCCATTGGAGGTTCCACTATGGAAGTGGGAGAGTGTCTCGATGGACTTCGTGGATGGATTACCGCGATCAAGGAAGGGTAATACAGGGATTTGGGTTATAGTAAATAGACTTACTAAGAGCGCCCATTTCATTCCCGTGAAGAGTAAGAGGACTGCTCCATGGTTAGCTTCTGTATACGTCCGAGAAATAGTTCGTTTGCACGGTGTTCCTTCTAGCATAGTGAGCGACCGCGATCCTATTTTCACTAGCGAATTTTGGAGAAGCTTACAAGAGGCGGTAGGGACTCAGTTATGTTTGAGCACCGCATATCATCCTCAGACGGATGGCCAGACCGAGAGGGTGAATCGTATTCTAGAGGACCTTTTGAGGCTATGTATCCTAGATTTTGGGGGTACATGGGAAGAGCATCTTCCATTGGTGGAGTTCGCATATAATAACAGCTTTCAATCTAGCATTGGCATGGCACCTTTCGAAGCTCTTTATGGACGACCTTGTCGTTCACCTACATGTTGGTGGCAATCTACGGATAAGATCTTACTTGGGCCCGATATGATTAGGGAGACTTCAGAGAAGATCGACTTGATTCGAAGAAGGATGAAAGCAGCGCAAGATAGGCAGAAATCTTATGCGGACAAGAGGAGGACAGATCTTGAGTTTGATGTTGGGGACATAGTCTTTATCAAAGTGTCTCCATTACGGAACGTCATTCGCTTTGGGTCCGTTGGGAAGTTAGCACCAAGGTTTGTAGGGCCGTTTCCTATTAAGGAGAGGATTGGGCAGATGGCGTATAGAGTGGAGTTGCCCGAGAGACTTAGTGGTGTACACGACGTGTTCCATGTATCACATTTGAGGAAGTGCTTGCACGAGACCGCGGAAGTGGTAGAGTCGAGCTTGCTTAGAGAGGTGGAGATCGAGCATGATGCAACGATTCGACGAGCTCCTACGCGCATTCTTGGGTCAGAGATTAAGAAGCTGAGAAATCGAGAGGTCAGACTAGTCAAAGTACAATGGGGAGATGATGAGAGCAACGCTACTTGGGAGACAGAAGAGAATATGCTTTCACGATACCCTTTTCTTTTCGAGGGTATGTCTTTTAATTTCTCCTTTATCGCTTAGCTTGTACTTATCTTATCTTTAGTATATCCTCTCGCTAGTATCTTTGACCTTTAGTTAGGATAATCCTATGGTTAAAACATGTGTTTGAGACATGTTATGTATGATGGATGCAAAGTGGATGCAAGTGTTTGCTAGTGGTTGCTCATGGACGCATATACACACACTATTAGGCACTAGATCGGATCAGTCACTTCATATTGCATATATATGGATGTATTTAGTAAAATGGATGTATGATGATTGTTTTATCATATGGATGCTGCATTCGGATGATGATTGTGCACGCATATAGAGATAGTATGTAGCATTAAGGAACTTTTGCATACATAATGGACGCATGGCACTATCATGATTTGCATTAAGGAGGCAACTGAATCAGTGGACCGCCTGATTTTGCATTAGATATGGACATATACACATAATGTGCATTTAAACATGAAAGCATTAGAAGTCTATAAGGACAATGGATGCCTGTGATTGATGGTTGAGTAGATGGACGTTTGGATGTTAGGATATACATTCTTCTTAACTTGAAGATTTCGGGGACGAAATCCTTTAAGGAGGGGAGAATGTAACACCCCGTAATTCTGTTAATATTAATATTCACAAATTAAAGAATAACTAATCTCAGACGTGAGAATTATGGGAAACGAGTTGCGCCGTTGTGTTCATCTTGGAATTCTGGTTGAAATAGAGTCCGAGTTTGTGTGAATTGGACTTCGTATGAAGAAGTTATGGCCATCGGAAGTTTCAGAAAATTTAAAACAGCTCGCAGGAAAATTTAAAATTCAAACTGGAAGTGCAGAAGCGGGCTGGGCGGGAAAATTCCCGCCCAGGCAGGTCGACTGGGGGGTCGACACTTGTGTCGACCTACCCCCCCCCCCCAGGTCGACTATAGTGTCGACCTGGTCAGTCGGCTAGGGTTTGACTGAGCCCAATCTTGAGCTGCTGATGTGTCTTTAGGGCTGAGTTGGCAAATTAAACGGTTCAGGTTAGTTCTGAGTTGATCTGACGGCCTAAATAAATCCTAAACTCTATAAATACCTAGGTAGTCTCTCACCCTAATTCATATGAAAAATAGAATAGCTACCATCATACCGCCGTCATGGAACTCAGTGGAGCCGCCGCCAACTAAGAAGGAAGAAAAGCTAATCAAATTCTAATTCTACTCAACTCTAAAGCAAATCAAGACTCTCTTTTCTTCTCTAATTGTGAATATGATGATCTTAACAAGATTATTGTTAAACTAATTAGGTTAAGTCATGAATGGATTGTGAGTAGAGGATGTGAATTGTCATATATGTTGTTGTAAACCTTATACTATCATGTATGTTATCAATCCTATGCTATGTGGTGATGATATCCTATATGTTGTAAATCATGCTATGATGATGTTATGTATGTTAAGAGTTTCTATGCTAAGTTGTGATGAATCATACATGTTAAAAAGTCATGATGTTATTATCTATGCTAATTAGTTCATGTTAATCAAATCATAATATTGATATTATTTGGGCTATGTTGATCTATATGACAATTCAAATATGCAAGTTTGGGTTGATTAGTAAAAGTTATGAACATATGCCATGACATCTATTATGACATCTAGAATTATGCTATGACATATGTGAAATTCTATGCTAGTTCACACCATCATTATGTTGCCTAAAACCCCATATGCAAGTTTATATATAAATTTGGGTTATGATCATATCATGTAAATTGTGACATTTAACAAGTTGACACCTTTAGATCCTTAACCTGTGTAGTTTATGCAAGTTTCACCCCTATTATGATTAGATTCATTTTAATTGCCTATATGTTGTGATAATTTATTTTTGTGCTATGAGTTAGACTATTCGAGTCTAACGTATATTCTGCATCGAATAAGCGAACGTATAAACGTGGGGTAGGGGTAATAATAGGGATTTAATAACAAGAAGTTGGGGTGCAATTGATATGATTTTGCATGCCATGAGTGGATGACCATAATTGAGTCAATTATGGACATCAATAAAAGTGGACTTAATTAATAATTTGGATAGGGAATTATTAAAACTGGGGTAAAAGATTATAAGTGATAATCAATGCTTAGGACACGAGGTTGGAGTCGTTTGTGACGTAAACCTGCCCGGACCCGCCCGACAAATCCAGTGGTCACAAATGTCAGCCCAATGTGAGAGGTCCTAGGCCTAAACTAAAGCATAACAGTTGTAAAGACACGAGGTTAGACTCTTTTATGGTGTAAGACTGCCCGGACCCGCCCGGCAAATCCAGCTGCCATAAATGCCAGTCTAATGTGAGAGGTCTTTATGAGGTTATGGCCTGAATGAATTAAGAAATACTTAACCAGATAAACATGTAAGGGGACATGGGGGTTAAGTAGGTGCCTTGGGAGGCATGAGGAATCTAGTGGGTGCCCTTAGTGGCATGTGAAATACGATTAGTAAGACTTAACCAAACACACATGTAAATGAACATGACTAAGAGGGTTAAGTGGGATATACTAGTGGTGACAAGCTTAGGTGGGTAGCTTGTGGGGGCCCATTTCAACCAGTATCCCAAACGTATCTTTGTGGGCTCGACCCAAGTCGAGGACGTGACACGCATACTGGGTTTGACTATAAGAGGCCAAAACGGGGAGCGGTGGCAACGCAAGTCCAACGGGTTTCATATGCGTGTGTGGACCCGGGCTGGTAGGTAAGACGTTGTTGCATCGTGTAGGTATAAGCCATGCACTCTCAGTTGTATCGGGTTGCCACTTTAGGGGAGTGATACACCCCACTGTGGGGCCAGCACGGGTATCTACGAGTAGGGAGCCGATCGAAAGTGGGTAGTGGGGTACACCTAATGGAGATAGGGGCAGACGACACCTATGTAGTCAGCTAGGGGTACGTAAGGCTATTTATATGGTTTTTGTGTGAAGCAAGTGGGATCAACCTTTAGGGTGGCTGGTGCAGTGTAGTAATTGGTGCGGTGCAGTGTAGTAATTATTCGTTAGTAATTAGGTGTGCCTTAACGTCATCTTTAACGTTATCTTTATCTGCTCTTCCATACCTAATAGTTCATAGACATTTCCTTGTTTTCCATCTTATGCCTTAGTCTAGTTATTTTGATAATAGTATTGTTAGAATTATCATACTCGCCAGACTTTATGTCTGACCCCCTCCATTTCTATCCTTTTTCCCCCTCCAGGTCCTCAGGTTGGACCCAGCTCTAGTGGAGTTTGATTGGATTGCTTTATCTCTCTTGGAAAGCTTGGACCGTTGAAGTAAAGTCCAGCTTGTTATCTTCTTTAATGGCTATTTGTGTAATGGGTTTATGTATTTTGTATTATCAAGATGGATATTGTACTTGACTCTGATTTATGGTTTTGTGATGTAACAAACATGTTTAAATTCCGCTGCAATAAAATGAAGTTTTAGATTTCCAAGTACTGCTTATTATCTGTCTTGTTGTAATTTTTCTGTTCTATTTCACTATTAACCTCCATGGAAGTTAATGCATTCCCTTTGTGAGTGACATTAATGGACGTGGGGTGTTACACTTGCCGCCTGATGGATTTCCATGGAACAAAATTAAATCGAATTGGCTTAACTCAATGTTTCATTTAAGCAACCTCCTGCTTGCCTCAGGTCGCTGTAAAACTTGCCGAAGAGGTTGGTCATTGAATATTTTAATGGGGTGAGCTTGGAAGTAGTGCTGAAGCTTTCTTAATGCAATTAATAAACTATAGGAAAGTTTCTCGATCTTCGGATAGCTGTGTTTTGCTCCTGTCAATTTCTTGCTGACGTAATAAACCAGTAGTTGCACACGATCCTCTTCACGGGTTAGGACCGAGCTGATCGCATGTGCAAATACAGCTGGATATACAAACAAAACTTTGTGATCGATCAGTTTGGAAAATATGGGGGTTTCTCAAAATGGTCTAGCAGGTTTTGGAAGGCTTCGACATAGTCTGGTGTCAAGCGAAGTTCTGTTTCCCTCTTTTAATAAATCCCAAGAAGGGTATACATTAACTGATCGCCTTAGAAATAAATCAAACCATTGTCGCTACCTTACCAGCTAAGCTTTGAAAATCCTTGATCCTTCTAGGTTTCTGAATTCTCTTAATAGGCAATATTTGATTGGGATTGATTTCGATCCCTCAAGAACTAACTATGAAACCCAGAAACTTGCCTGACGCTACTCCAAAATAACACTTCAAAGGATTTAACTTAACTCCATACCTCTAGAGAATGCCAAACATTTCTAACAAGTCATTTATATTATCGGATGATCGTCTCAACTTTACCAGCATGTCATCCACGTATACCTCTAGCATCTTTCTAATCTGATCGTGGAACATCCGATTGACGAAATGCTTGTATGTGGCCCCTGCATTCTTCAAATCAAATGGCAGACTATATAGCAGTATAATCCAAGATCTGTTATGAAACTAGAATCTTCTTGGTATGGAATGTGCATGGCGATCTGGTTGTACCCTGAGTAAGCATCCATAAACGAGAGAAGCTCGTGATCTACAGTTAAGTCGACCAATTGATCAATCCTAGGCAACGGGAAACTATCCTTGGGCAGGCTTTGTTCAGGTTAGAAAAATTGATGCAAGTCCGCCATTTCCCATTATCCTTTTTCACAAGCACCAGGTTGGCTATCCAGTCAGGATAGGTCGAGTCTCGGATAAACCCATTGGCTTGTAAATTTCCAACCTTCTCCTTCAGGGCTCCAGACCTTTCGAGGCCAGGCATTCGCCTCTTCTCCTTTATAGGGGTGTACTTCGGATCAATGCTGAGGGAGTGAGTTATCATGGAAGGAGAGATTCCACACATATCAACGTGGTTTCATGCAAATCGTAAGGATTTGCATGAAAAAATTCAATCAATTCTCTCATCCAGAGGGGATCGAGATGAGATCCGATCTTCAGTACCCTAGTAGGGTCGTCCCTGTCGATCGAAATCTCTAGGCTAGCCTCATTCGGGGCTGCCTTTCTACGTCCCGGTTCCTCGTCCTATCTTGGGTCAATATCCTCAACTTTGCAGACGCACGGTATCAGCCAGGATATTCTCTGTAGTTGCTATGCTTCTTTCCCCTTCGTAGGGGGAGAAAATTCTTCAGACTCTTTGCTACTCTTGCTTCATAGCACTTTCCATTCTGCCAAATAGCAGGCTCGTCCTGTTACCTGATCTCCTCGCACTGTCCCAATTCCACCATCAGCCAGGAATTTCATAAGCAAACACTAGGGGGCTATACATTCCCTGAACTCAGATAAGGCTGGTCGTCCTAGAAACACATTATACAGGGAGTTGATTTTCATTACAACAAATGGAAAGATTCTAACTCTCTAGCGGTCTCCATCTCCCAACTATACAGATAGCTTAACTTGACCGACTGGTTCGGTGGACGCTCTGTTGAAGCCACATATTTGTCCAGTACATGGTTTTAAGTCTTTCAACTCCAGCTTCATTTGGTCATAGGCTTGCTTGAACATTATGTTCATCGAGCTTCCATTGTGGACCATAACTTTCCTCATGGTAGTTAGGCTAATGATGGCTGTTATTACCAATGGATCGACGGTTGAAGCCTCTATGACAACCAATTCTCAGTCACGGAAGACGATATCATCGGTCATCGTCTTTCTTTGCTTTACGGGACTTGTAGCTTCAAGTGGGCTTGTTTCTGCAATGTCCAGATGCTTTGCAGAATTTGCATAACGCTCCATAGATCAGATGGTGTAGCCTGCAGGACGCGGTCCACCAACAATGGCGATAATCACAATTCTTTTCCCCATCACCTGGGTGGTGTCTTGAGGTGTTGCTTGACTTGGTTTGGGTGCTGAAGTCCCTTGCCCCATGTCTCTCAGGGCTGCTTTATATTCCTCAAGCTTTCCTTCTCAAATCAATTTCTCGACGATATCCTGAAGATGTCGACACTCATTGGTCGAATGCCCGTAAATTTCATGAAATAAACAAAACTTTACAGTCGCCCACTCCTTCTCGGTAGGCTCACGCATGGGCGGCTTCTTGTACTGGACTCTGCTTCAAGTATTGAGATAAATATTTTCCAGCGTGTCATTTAACGTTGTGTAATTTTCGAAAACCTGGAACCTGGGTCGTTTTCTGGAATTCCCTCTTTGTCCAGGGTTTTCGTTGGCCTCCTTTGGTCCGTCGCCATTTCGTTTGCCACGGTTCCCGATGTTCACTTCTACCTTCCCTGATTTATCCCCAGATTGCTTGACCGCAACATTGTTTTGGATTGGTTTGGTAGATACATCTTTCGGCCTATCTTCCTTATCTAGCTATGCGACTTCCTACCTCAGCCGGATGTTGGCCTTTTCACATAATGTTTCGATCGACGTGGGAGACTTCCCATTTAAATATTCTATGAACTCTGTCCTCTTATCAATGCCATCGACCATGGCCATCAGGACAGTTTCATGATTAGCGTTGCTTACTTTAGTAGCAACCCGGTTGAATTGATTGAGATAGTTTCTCAGGGACTCGCTCCTTCCCTGCTTGACTGCTGAAAGAGCTATGACATACTTCGATTTGGAGGCATGGAGACAGAATTGATTCAAAAATTTCTCACTCAATCCTTTAAAGCTCGGGACCGATCTTGGGGGTATAAGGACGAACCACATGAGTGCCACTCCGCTCAAGAAAATTGGAAAGGCTTTACATTTGATAGTGTCGAGAGCTACCACCACTTCCATATGCCACGAGTACCTCATCAGATGTTGTTGCAGATCAGTGGTTCTATCGTAGTGGTTCATCTGGGGTATGTTAAACCTTCTTGGGAATTCAGCTCGTAAGATGTCATCAATGAATGGCGTATGGCTTCGGACGACTCCTCAGTCCTCATTCTTGTGCTCTCTGCTGCCATTCATAATCTATCGTACCATGGCAGTCAGATTTGGTGGAATGACTGCATCTTGATCGGTTTCCTCAAACGGTTGACCTCTCCTGGCTAAATTCCCGGGGCGGGGGGGGGGGGGGGGGGAGCGGGGGATGAATAGGTGCTCGAATTGCCAAAGTAGCTTTTTGATGGGCACGCAGAGAGGTTTCATAGTTTTGTGGGGCTACATGGTCGACGACTTCTACCTCGGCCTGGTCGGCCTGAGTCTGACCTCGTGCCCCCAACTGGTCTGAACGTCCTTCGAGATGCAATTGGCGAATATTCTCTGCTCTTTCTAATGGACTTCAAGATTGACGCTGATCTCCGTTGTCCCTAGACGAAGACAAGCTTTCCAAGTTTTGATCCAATTCTTAGGGGGTAATTTGGTGAACCCTGAACTCCTGAGTTTAATAATTCCTGAACTCCTCTCATTGTCTTGACATGCGGTTCATATCCTAACGCATTGTAGCATTCTCCCAAGTGTGAGCTTTTAAGGTATCCGTAGTTTCTCGGAGCTGATTTAACACGGTCATAAACTCATCTCGGGTGGCGTAAGCTGTGGATGGAGCCAGATATGCCGTGGGGGGTAATGTGCGTTGATCTGAAGCAGTTATAGGAGCATCCGATCCACCGGCCGCGTCCGTAGATGCCCCGACCTACGCTTGTTTCATGGTATTGTGAGTTGTTTTTCCAGCCATAACTCAACAGTGCAGGAACTAGGGTAGGATTTCATTTCAGACTTAGTGATCCGAAATTAGAGAAAAAATCCATTTTAGGTTGAGAATATTAAGTTTCTAGTTAAATAACCAAAATGTTGACACCAAAATTTGGCACAAAACCCAAAGAAAGGGTTTTGTAGAGAATAAGTGAAGATAAACAATTATAAAAAACTGAAAATGAAAGAAATCACACACACATTTATAGTGGTTTGACGTTAAAGAGCCTACGTCCACTTTATAACCTCTTACATACTTTTTCAGCTATTAAAGTCGGAATAGTTACAATGGCTATAGTAAGAGATTGGCAAACATCAAAGAACAGAAAATACTATGAGTTCTCCCAAAAAAAAGTCCTTTCTTCTAAGTCCAGAAAGGGTATTTATAGATGATGCACTACATATATGGTTGGAATATGTGTAGCGTGATCTAGGATAATAAGAGAGCATGAAGAGGCATTGTTCTCCTATGGAATCGATATAATCTGAATTTATAATAACAGGTGGTAGCTGATTTGATCTGTGTGGAATGCATGGAATAGATGAAGCCGGGCACGAGCTATTCCTCATGCAGATATTCAGTTTGGGAATAATATGGCTTGACTCATTCAATCGGATAATCACGGGTCCCAATTGGGTTGCGTGCTAACTTTCTGTATCAAGCTTAAAGGAGCTCAGGCCAGATCGTCCGCCAACCGGCCCATCTCTAAACAATAGCCATTCCGTCCAGGTTGCCTTGGCATAGATACGTAATGCCAATGAGCCTTGATGGGATCGCCAAAAATGACCACCAACAATTTTCTAAATATGTGTGTTAATTAGGATCACTAATTGATAAATTAATGAAGAAGAGATAAGAAAGTTTGCAGTACCTTTCATGGCCATTCAAATTGGAGAGTTTTGGGATCAGTTGCTAATAATGAGAGATCGTGACGATTGCAAGTTCAGTTTTTGCGATTCTATATTAAGATTAGGGATTTTAAGATATTGGCTCTCTTCTGGAGACGATAAAGTGAAGATAAAAAAATGATGTTTCGAAGAGAAGGGCAAAAGCATGTATTTTTGGTTCTCGCGTAAAAAAAAAAAATGTTTCGATGGAAAGGGCAATAGCATGTATTTTTGGATCTCGCGTAAAATAATTTTAGCTCCTCCCTTTCCTTTCGTATAGCGCTGATTCGTAATATTTGTTTTTCAAATAATGTTGATATCATCCCCTACATACCGTTTAGGCGAGAATTGAAACAAACACTAATTATCGTTGCTATCTAAGTTTCATTTGTTGTAGTGGCAAATTATTTACCCCTATCAAATACCGTACACTCGATCATCATCGATACACACTTGCTATCATCTTCCATCTCGACCACTTATTCACCCCATTCAACATAGCGTGCCCAATCTCAGTCCCCATGATCTGAGAACATCAGTCTTTCGATTTGAATAGTATGATACATGTACAATATTCTATTTGTGCATTCCTCCATACACAGTCCTCACGAGATCTGAGTTTTATTATTTGGTTAGCCCCTATGATATGAATCTTAATTATTTGCTTCTGATCTTTTCCTATGATACTTTACTTTCACCAAGACAAGTTCTCATAACATAATTGGTTTTGTTCTTTTAGTTCCTACTTCGCCATGAAGTAATATAACAAGTTTAATTCCTACTTTACCATGAATTAATATAGTAGGTTCACTTCATCATGAGGTAATATAATAAGTTCGTATCATTTTCATTTTTTTCTTAACTATAACACATGGTATAATTTACTAAAAGTTTCCAAATCTTGTTTCTACTCTTCCATTCTACCTTTATATAACAATTTCTATTTTTTTAATTTACTTTATATGTATTTCTTATCTTTTATAGTAATTTTGCATTTTCTGCTTTATGCAAAATCTTTCCCTTTTTCTTACTACATTCTCATAATCTGAATGGATTTAAATCTACTTTTAAAATCATAATTTTTTTATACATAATTGTAAAACTGTAAATTTTCTACTTGCAAAACTGTAACTTTTCTATACTTAATTGCAAGACTATAAATCTGTGTACTTAATTATAGATTTATAACTTTTTCTGTATTTAAGTGCAACTCTAACTTTCTGTACTTACAAGTTTCAAAGGATTGCTTTTTATCGTTCTATTTTCTCTTTTTATTATAGATCTACATGTTATGTAGATTCAATTCATTACCTTATTATTACAGATCTACATATTTTACTGTCTCTCTATAAATTTAGTTTTCCTACTTAATCTATATTTCGTGGATATTGCCCTCTTTCATTATTTTCCACGTGTGTCAAATGATTAAATCCCCTTTTCGAAAATAACATTACAAAGTTATCAACTACGTTAACATGTATAAAAGAATTGTAGAAAATCATAATAAACTAAAAAATCAAAATAACTGTAAACAAAATGCTAAAAATAAACTTGTACAGAAAAATAAATTATAAACTAAAAACTTTAAACTACAACTATTTGCAATTGTATTACTTTAATTATCCAAATTCTAAATAATAATTGCCACTCACCTGCTTCCAGTGCTGATGTCCCATTCCCTTTATAGATCCACTTTATTTAGTACTTCTAATTCTATTTTTTGTTTATTTTCTTCTGAATAATATATTTACATTCTTCTTCTTCAAAGAAAATATTTAGTTTTAGATCCCGAATCTAAAGTTAAGAGGAGACCCAAAGAAAGAAGAATAGTGTGAATTGAACCATTTAGACTCGGATCCTATTTATAGTTTTTTCAAAGGATATCATACCATGTGAATAGCTTGATTAGTCCTGGGCTAGACACATCATTGTTAAGTAACGACGGTTGGAACACTGTTCCCCTTCCTTGCACACATATGAGCTGGCACACAACTCCCATATAACAAAAGGAATCTCTGACGTTACGTGCCTGCCAGCTCATGTTTGTACACAATTCCTTCAATATATTCCGTGATGTGAGACTATTGTGTCCAAACCATCTTTCCTCCTTAACAACATGCGAGGCAATCCTAACAGCCTCCCCCTTGACTCACATCCTACGAGTATCTTTTGAGAGCATTGCCTTGTCTGCATGGCCTAGTCCGTAACATTCGGCTCAGATACCACTGTTATATAAAGACGGTCGGAACAATGTCCCCTTCCTTGCACGCATATGAGCTGACACACAACTCTCATATAACAAAAGGAATCCCTGATGTTACGTGCCTGCCAACTCATATTTGTACACAATTCTTCAATATATTCCGTGATGGGTGACTATTGTGTCCAAACCATCATTCCTCCTTAACAACATGCGAGACAATCCTAACAGATCATAGTGTTAGGAAATCTATTCTATAGTTTCGATGTCAATAACTATACAATGGAAATCGTATATATACATACATATATATTTATGCAGGCTATCTACAAGATCAACTCAAGATAATACATGATAACAATGATCGATAACAAGCAAGTGACATGCAAGAAAGAGTAAACCTAATAATGCAACGTAGAGTACACACAATGGACAAGAAGTAGCTGATACACAGTATCATACGTCTAAAGTTATTTTCAGACGTCTACTGGCAAACTTAAGAAAAAAAATATGAAGCAAGCTTCAAACTTCTGGATTTATTTTTAGATGTCTGCCAGTGAACTCAGGAAATGTCTAAAAGATGTCAAAATTATTTTAAAATGTCTGATCTGGAATTCGGCCAGACAAATCGAACTACAATTATGACTTTTCCAAAAGACGTCTTGGCATCTCTTCACCATCAATCAATACAAACCCTTGGATAATCACCAATGGCCACTACCACTAAAATGCAACTCCTCGCAACTATATAAAGCATCAAGATTCAAGAAAATGCAACTAATATCTAATCTACTCAACTATCTCTATATTTTATACTCTCTGAATCTACCAATTGGCGTTCTAGCAAACTCACATCATCAACCAAATCTTTCATATCCTCTTGCACTTCATAGCAATCACTACTTTGAAGATTTATTGGAAGTTTGTGCACATATCTGACAATATCTGTGTTGTATTAGAGCTCATCTTTGACAATAAAACTTAATTGTGATCAAGCATGTTCCTCCGAGCAAAATGACGGGTTGTTGAGAGTAGAATCCTAATGGGTGCTTCAGAACTGGACGTAGGACGGGAGGTCCGAACCGTTATAAAACTCTGGTGTGCAGTTTCAATATCTACATTTACTTTATCATTTTATGCTTAGTAGTATACACATACATACTTGCCTACACACTATACGATCGACCCCACTTTATCATTTTATATTTAGTAGTATACACATACATACTTGCCTACACACTATACGATTGACCCCTACATACTTTCAGTTGGTATCAAAACACGGTTTTTGATCAAAATATAGTAACACATTTTTGAATCACATTAATATGTCAAGTATACTTCAAGAAGGCCAGTCCACTGCACTTCCTCCAATCTTCAATGATTCCAACTATGCATATTGGTCAACCTATATGTGAATCCTTATGGAAGCTAACGTATTAAAAATTTGGTCCACTACTCAAAATAAGTACGAGGTGCTTACTACTGAAATGAGTACATGGACCAATGCATAAAAAGCCATAGCTTTAAATAATGCAAAATCCATGAATGTTCTATTTTTCTCTTTAGATAAAAATGAATCTTTACGAGTCATTTATGTAACATTGCATATGACATTTGGCGTACAATAACAGTAACACAAGAAGGTACTACCAAAGTCAAACAAACTAATATTTCAATTTTGAAAAATCAATTTTCATCTTTTAAAGTGAAACAAAATGAGTCCATAGTTGATATATATTCAAGATTCTAAACTATTCAACTTGATTTAATGACAGTAGGAGTAAAATTTACCGATTTTGATTTAGTATCCCAAATAATCAATTCTTTGACATCTGAGTAGGAAAGAAAAGTATTAGCTATAGAAGAAGCTAATGATCTTTTAACACTCAAAGTTGAAGTATTGATAGGAAATTTAACGACCTATGAAGCTAACCTACAAGCTAGAAAAGAACAAATTAATGAGAAGGACATTGCTTTTCAAGCCAATAATGAAGACTATGACTTGGATGAAGATGAAGTTACATTTATGTCAAAAACTACAACAAATTCAAGAAATTTAGAAGAATGATAAAGTTTCAAAAGATGGAAAGTCAATTGCTGCAAATCAAACTTCAATCGAGTGCTATGAGTGCGATGAAACTGACCATATAAAGAAAGACTATCCAAAGTTCAAAAATGAAAAAAAGAAAAGAAAAAAAGAAAAATTTGAAAAGAAAAGAAGGGATTTCCATGTCAATTGGGATGTGTCAGATTCTTGTTCATCTAACAGTGATAGTGATTCAGAACAAGTCAATGTATGCCTTATGGAAAAAAACTGATGAGGTATGTCCTTAACTCACATATAATGAAATATTAGAACTTAGCATAGAGTTGGATGATAAATATAGAGAAATAAAAAAAATTAAATAAAGAATACATAGCCAAGTTAAATATCAAATGGAGCTTGAAATAGGTATGTTAAAAGATGAGAGGACGATCCTGGAAGAAGAATTAGAAAATATCCCAAATGAGCACAAAAAATACCTTTGGAAAATAATTCATTAGCAACGAAGTTAGGAAAGTTAGACTAGAAAATGAAGAGATTTTTGATAAAAATATAACTTTTGAAAGAAATCTAGAAACATCACACCCGACACTCCTAGCCCAGTTGGTTAGAGGTGGGCGAATTGGGATGAGACATAGGTCTCAAGTTTGAGGGCCACCTCTGCCAATTTCTAGGGGAGACTACCTAGGTAATGTGAAGGCATTGAAAAGATTACTTCAAATATTTCAAAATTCAACAACGACAAACCAAATTTAGAAAATTTAATCAAAAATTCCAAGCCTTCGGGAAATAGGAATGGAATAGGTTTTAAAAGGATTCAAAACCAAAAAGCCATAGTTTTCTTTATAAAAAGTCAAAAAGAGGACTATCAGTAAAAATGTTTTAAAACCTAAGGAAATAAAAATATGGATTCCTAAATTTGTGAGTAGGTAAGGGTAAGTTCTAAAATAAAAGTTTATAGAAAAATTTATATATTAAAATATGCATATAAAATATTCAACCCAGATTCTCCCAGATTTACACAGCTCAAAAGAAAAGGAAGGGGAACTGTCAGAAATCTAACTCATCCTTATATCATATAACTCTTACAGTGGACGTAACTAAGCGTTGAAATATGGAAATTAGTTTACCTTTGCAATTTGCGAGATAAGACGAACCAGAAGCTGCAGTGAGAACTGAACTACGACAGTCATATCAAAATCACTATTTGTCGCTCGTTATATCACTTTAAATCGCACGCCAAACTTTAAATTAGGATAAACACAGCTAGAAAAAAATCAGAATCTAACGAAATGAGCTATGCCGTTTTATTTAGAAATTCTCTAGAATCTTTCTATGTAAAAGTATTTACGTTTATAAAAAATAATTTCTCATTAAACTTAATTTGAATCAATTAACAAAATACGTTTCAATATTTCATAGCAAATTAATTTGTTTTCATTTTAACGTACCAGCTACAATCTAAATTTATAGTTATTATTCCAATTAATTAATTTTTCTTTCAAAATCGTTGATGATTTACTATTATAAATTGTTGAAAAATCTAAGTCGATACAACAATATTTTGTGAATGGATTGCGACGTCATACTATATAAGTAATTCAGTTCACCATCGAAGAATCAAAATTGAATAATATTGTTAAATATATGTGTGCAATTCGCTTAGCATTAAAAACATATATGCGTTGAAGATGCTTTAACAATTAAATACAACAAAAAAAGACAATATGAATAAAAATTTGGTATTTTTTTGATATTTTATACCTAATATTGAAAAAAGGAACATAGTACACAAATAACATACAATAGTACACAAATAAATCAAATAAAAGGGACAGTTTGACTCAAATCCCGGTTAAGTTTCAAAATACAAAAAAACTCCTTGTCTAAAACCTTTTTAAATTAGGTCTCTATTTTTCTAAAATCATTAGAAAATTAACAAAAAACAACGAAAAAATTTATTAAACATCAAAATTTAATTCAACATGTAATCATCATTGTATTCATGCATTAAAACTACGAAATAAATGATTCAAAAAAAATCATGCTGGAGAAATTTTCTGCAATTTTTCGTATAATTGCTGATATTGCAACAACTATACCCAGTGATTACATAATTTTATGCAGCTTCTGTTGATTTGCGTGAAAAAATCAAACTTAAAGCCGCCTATACCTATTAACACATTCAAGTATTGCAGTAAAATCAGCAGATTTTTTTTTTTTGCATACTAATGAAAAATATTTCATTTCTAATAAATTGCTGCAAATGATGCAACTATTTGCAATTTGCTAATATATAAACAATTTTTTTATTTTAGTTACATCAACTATAAAATAGTTGCTGATTTATCAACAATTATTTATTCGCCTTTCAACGTACGCATATACCGTGTGAATAATTACAGAAATATCTGCAACTACTTACTAAAATTGTTGATATTTCAGTAACTTTTTTTGTGCAGAATTCTTTCTTTAATGTTTACAGTTTTTTGAATTTTTTTTATGTAGCAACGTGAAGAATTAAAGAAATAATAATATTGTTACAGCAAATATGGACCGGATTTGTATTCAAACTTAGATAAGGACCCGTGTTACACAAACTTTGAAAATAGTGGTGCCTCCCAAATTTTCGCTAAATAAATAATATTAATCATACTAAATTGTCTGTTAGCAAAAGAAGAAGAAAAAACATATAATTTAAACTCGTCACTTCATTTTTTTCAATCCCTTGCCTTTCCCTTCTCACGTTGACTTTTTATTTTCTTTTCCCTTCATTCTTTTATTTTCCCCGTAACCTTCTATCAAGTCCCGCTTCGTCACAGATGCAACCTGAATGTGATGATCTCGTATTAACTAAATTCTGGGTAGTTAATGAAAACATTTGCATAGTTTACATGTTTCAAAAATCATGAAAATGACATTTTAAGGACTCTCTGAAGATATTCAGTGAAAAAGCCGCTAGTGCTAAAACAATTAGCTACAACACCATGCTTGTTTCATGCAGCATTACTGTGGTGGGCAAAATCCCGGTTTGGATCGATATAAATAAATTATTTTCTTGCTTTTTGAAAGCCAAATCAATTCTTTTTGGCTTTCAAAAACTTAATTTTTTTTTAAAAGGGCTAATAAAAGTTCATGGTATTGATCCTTGCCTGTAGGCACGCACTTGTTTGTAAAGGTTTATGGTGGGATCCGTAGCTTTCTCGCGGAAGAATTGGACTAGGCATAGTTAACGTAACAACTCAAAGTTTTAATAAAGAAATTTGAATAAAACATTAATAAAATAAATATTGATCAGAAAAATAATAGGAGTTGGACAACGGGGTTATGCAATTGGATCCGTTACGAAATTCTGTTTAAAATACATATTTAGTTTGCTGAAATCGGACTTAAAACGAAGAAGTTATGAAGGAAAGAAGTTTGAAATTTAAATTCGAAATTTATATAAACGAACATATTAATATAATTCATATAACTGGAAATCACGTGGAACTGGGACGACCCATTCCTTTTTAATGTGCACGCTTTGGAGTGCACGTAATTGATGTTATCGGGCGATCAATCGTTTTTTGGAGTGTTCTTCTGATCTAATGGACCGAGTAAATAACCTAATATATCTAATGGTCCTAGGATTCTTAACTCTATTATAAATATGACTCTAATTTAAACCTATTTCTCCCTACTCCATTCCTTATTCTCTGCCTCCACTATGCAAAAATTATTTTTATAAAAATAATGGAGTTCTAAAATCTAGGCTTTTTGCATACATAAGATTGGAGAACATTTATACATAGGGAATTCCTATCGGGGACTATCAGATTGCATAAATCTGTAAGTATTTTCTGTGATTACAAGATCAGTATAAACTGCAGATTATTTGGATAGTACAATAGTTGTTAATTTGCAGATTTTAGTGTTTCTTTTCTGTAAATAATTCTTGTATATATGACTGCTTCTATCCCTACTTATTTCAACAGTTTATTTCCATCTCTTTTTCTTCGTATATTATTTTATGTACAGCTCAGATTTTGTCCTATTTCATTTCTTATTTATTTGAGTTTCGACCATGTGAGAGCCTTGGGATTCTATTCTTTTAATTCACATTGAGTTTAGGCCTTTCATAGATCCTTAACCTTTATCCCTTTTTGTTTTTGCTCATATTGAGAAAAATTGTGAATTTGATTATAGAAGTGCGTATTGGAAAAAATATATGAATTAAATATAAAAGGATTAATTGGGGCCTATTGAGTTAGTACAATAATGAACAATTCATTTGTAATTCTAGTAAAATCACTGGTAAACTAAATTATTGGAAATTTTAATAAATGCTAAGTAGCAGGGATTGGATTTTATAACGAATGTAAAGACGATAATGTTTAAATGCAACCTATAATATAACAAGAAGCTATATGGACTATGTAGGCTTATTAATAAAACTAAATTGGGCGTTAAGTCTAATATGAACATATTAATAAGTATGAATAGGGGTTCTTTCCGACGGCGTAAGCTGATTAAAGAAAATAAGTGACCTATTAAGAAAACATATAGTAGAAGTTTGTTCCGACAACGACGACTTATTAGGGAAAATAAGCGACTCATAGTTGTTTTCGGTTCTGGTAGTAAGGGTAGGCTAATAAGGGAAAAATAAATAGACAATTAAAATAACTAATTTAAAGTAGCCTAGACATTTGTTGACAATTCTATGAGGATCTAGGTTAGTTAGTGGTCAACAATAATTCTATGGTGGCCTTGGCGATGATAAATTAAATGGAGGACTAAGTCTAGGAGTGACTTAAGTTAATTTCATTGTTGATTGGGGACCGTATCAGACAGTATCCCTTTTCATCACAGTATACAGAGGTCTTATAAGGAGACGAGGGCATGCTTATACTGTATTGGGTAGTAAGATGTCTAAACGAGGTGGACGCGGGTGCGTTACGGCGGGACTATGAGCGTGCATCGTACCGACTATGGAACATAAGACGCTGTAACGTCTATGACTAAAGCTCTGTCCTTTAGAGCCGATGGGTAAGGCCTGATAAACCAGAAACCATAGTCGGCATAAGTTATCACAATTATGATTTTAGAGATGATCGATGGGTAGAATCAGGTTACATCCTAATTATGAGTTGTGGTAAACGGTGCAGAAATCGAATGATACGAATGAGATGACAGTCGACTAATCCTTATCCTTTTATTGTCTTATTTACTATTATCTTAATTTAAACTATTATCCTGTTTAGATTTCCCCTTTTATCACTCATGCTCATAAATATATAACTCACCAGGCTTTATGTCTGACAGTTTTCATTCTTCCTTTCCCTCCCAGGTTCTCAAGATGGAGGATCTGGTAGCTGATAGAATTTTGGTTAGCTTAGCTTATTAGAGATTTCTGGTTGTCTTATTCTCTTTTTGATCATGTAATGTTCCACATTTGACTTGTTTCTTTATTTGATGTTGAGTGGGATTTTTATTTTGGACTCTGATTATGTTGCTTTTTCATGTGAGAGTTGTGGGTTTATAATTGAAGTACACTTTATTATGTAATGACATTTATGTTCTTGTTTAAATAAGGTTTTAAAAATTTCCGCTGTATTTTCATATGTTGCCTTGTGAATTTTAGTCTTTGTTATGTTATTTTATACCCATGCACTTCATATACCTTAGCGAAATCCTAATACGGGTGATGTTAAAGGTTATGAGGTGTTACATTTGTTATATGTTGATCAGCCGTTTGGTAAGGCCATCAAGATTCATTGACATCGTAGAATTCGGCAAGTGACATGAAGGACCAAGTAACCCTGACTGACTAAGGAACTAATCGACCGATGGGTGGTTCGACCCAAGCCGGAACTTAGGCTGAGCACAAGAACCCGATATGCAAGCCAGTTGGAGCCCGTAGTCTTTGGGCCGATCGAGTCAGGCCCAGCCTGATTCCATGCAAAATATCCTTCTGAAGATTTTCTCTTACTCCTAATTTACCGCTTCGAGCCATCCTTGAGTACTGGATCAACTTGCACTTGTCACTACGTGCTCAAATCATGCCACTCTTTGTAAGAAGAACGCTTTTTCGTGCTCTCCTAAAATCCTGGATCGGACAACACATGCATCGACTGATTTAAACATTGTTGCATCTATAAGTATACCTTTTAGACTGTGAAGAAGGGGTCTTTTACCCTTTGATTATATGATTATTGTGACTGTTTCATCCATAATAGATCATTTCATATACAAGGGATTATACAGTGGACGTAGGGCCGTTAACGCCGAACCATATGTGATCGCTTTTCTCTTCGTTTTTCATTTATTTATCTTCATTTATTCTCTACAATTTCATTTCTTGGGTGTTGTTCCATTTTTAGTGTCAACACTTTGGTGCTTTCACTGAGAACGTTGATATTCTCAGCATTAGAAGAATTTTTCTCTACTTTCGGATCGCCAAGTCCGGGATGAGATCCTGCATCTTTTCCAACATCGTTGAACCATTTTTGCTAAATCCTCAGCACGCACTACCGGAAAGCAGCCGTAGGCTTCAGTAGCAGCAGAAGTGGACGAGGGGTCGACCGTTCCGGGGTCTAATCTGGACTAGTCTACATTACCACCTTCGGAGCAACCCTCCGCAGTGGACCAAGCTTCCCCCTCAGCTTTTGCTACCCGCGGTGACTTTATGACTATGATGAATCAACTCCGGGAAACAATGGCGGTGTTAAATGCTCAAGCCTAGGAGAGTGCTGCAACGAGACAAGATATGAGCCATATGTCGAGGCAATGGGAAGAATTTACGAAGCAACAATCTTCCTCTCACTTGCTGGACCAAAACTTGGAAGGCTCATCATCATACGAAGGAACTAGAGATCGGCTTCAACCGTGATGCCTGCTATAAAGAGTCGAAAACATATGGCAATTGCAACTGGATGGGTGCTCAAACCATCTCAGAACAGCTGATCAAACTCAATTCGATCTGGCCGAATTAGAGGATGCCGATCCAACAACTTGATATGATCGAAGTACCTCTTCTTTGGCTCACTGATATACCACTCAAACAGCCCAAGCTCCTGCTCTTCCTCCCAGACGTCTTGTAAACAACCGGGATGTCCAGCGTCGCGGAAGTTCCGCCCGGACGGCGACTCAGGCGACATTGCCCGGAGAGGGAGCAGAGAGAGTTCGACCGATCTAGGAAGCTGATCGATGTGTACATATCCCTCCAGATTTGACCACCATGGTATGGCAAATCATGAACGACAGTAAGGGTATAAGAACGAAGATTGGGTGATTGACCGTAGCCATATGCCATTTACGGATGATATTCTGCAGATGCCCCAGATGAGACATTATGAGGGAATTACCAACCCACAACAACATTTGATGAGGTATTCATGGCACATGTAGGTAGCTGTAGCTCCAGACACCATCAAGTGCAAGGTCTTCCCAATTATCCTGAGCGGGGTAACACTCATGTGGTTCACCCGGCTTCCCTCGAGATTGGTCCCAAACTTTAAGGATTTAAGTGAGAAGTTCCTGAATCAATTCCACCTCCATGCCTATAAGTCAAAGCATGTCATGGCCCTTTCCGCAATAAAGCAAGCAAGGGGTGAATCCCTAATGAACTACCTTAGTAGATTCAACCAGGCAGTCACCGAAGTAAGCAACACCAATCACGAGACAGTCTTAATGGCCATAGTAGATGACATCAATAAAAGGATGAAGTTTAGGAAGTACTTGATCGGAAAGCCCCCAACGACCATTGAGATGTTTTATGAAAAGACTAACAACCGATTACCATAGGAAGATGCGCAACTAGATGAGGAAGATGAGCCGAAAGAATTGCTAATAAAGCCGTCTAGAGTAATTTAGCGGTTAAACATACGGGGGATAACTCGGAAAGGTGGAGGAAAACGTTGGAAATCGTGAAACGCGAAATGGTAATAAACCGAAAGGTACCAACGGAAACCCTGGACAAAGAGGGAACTCCAGGAAACGGCCATGATTCCAAGTTTTTGAAATTTATACTACGATGAATGATCCACTTGGAAATATCTATCTTGACACATGTATTACAGTTTAGTATAAGTAGCTGCCTCTGCATGAATCGATAGAGA
Source organism: Allium sativum (assembly GCA_030737875.1). Lineage (NCBI taxonomy): Eukaryota > Viridiplantae > Streptophyta > Magnoliopsida > Asparagales > Amaryllidaceae > Allium > Allium sativum. The sequence continues at coordinate 297,115,154 of CM060918.1, read as the reverse complement.
AAGAGTGAGCGACCGGAAAGTTTTGTCTGTTTCATGAGATTTATAGGCATGCAACTAATGAGTGCCGTCACCTCAGGGACATCGTTGTGAAACTAATTAGAGAAGGAAACTTGATGAGTTCAAGGTGAACCCGAGGGACAAGGTCAAGGAACATCAGCATCTAAGCATGGCCAGGAGGCGCCCAGAGTCACTACCCAAGAAAAGGCAAAAAGAATAGTGATCAATGCCATTGTCGGAGGAAGACATTCACTCGGGCATAGCGCTCGGACTATGGAACGATATGTAAACTTCGCAAAGCATCTCGATGTTTCAGAGTCCAGCATCCATGAAGTTGCAAGTCCCTTAAAGCAAAGAAAGACGATGACATCATTTTCCATGAACGAGAGTTGATCGGTGTGGAAGCCCCAAGCATCAACCCGTTGGTCATAACGACCATTATTGGTCCGGCTACAGTACGAAAGGTTTTAGTTGACAATGGAAGTTCAATAAATATTTGTTCCAAACAGGCTTATGACCAAAGGAAGTTGGCACTGAGAGATAGAAATCATGCATGGGAAAGATATGAGGCTTTAATGGGTCATTTACCGAACCGGATGAACTGATCGATCTATCAATAGAATTGAGAGATATAGACCGAAGAAGAGTTCAAATCCTGCTATTTGTTGTGATGAATACAAGCTCCTAGTACAACGCATTTTTGGGGAGATTGGCCCTGGCAAAGTTTAGAGCTTGTATCGCTCCATGTTGCCTACTTTTGAAATTCTCGACTGATGGAGGATTGGAACGATGCGCGAGGACCAAGTGATTGGGCGAGCTTGCTATTTTGCAGAGTGGAAAGAATTGCAAAGCAAAGATAGTAAGGAGTCAGAAGATAATCCTCCCACTACGGAGGGGAGGGAAGCACAACAACTACATAAAACATACCAGCCAGGATCATCCATTTTCCAACTCGAGGACATCGATTCAAGAGAGGACAAAGAAATGGGATGTAACAAAGTTTCCCCAAATGAAACCATAGTGGAGATCCCAATCGACGACGATGACCCAACTAGGGTCTTGAAGATTGGGTCCTACCTTGACCGCCTCCAAACGACGGAGTTGATTGAATTCCTCTACGCTAACCTTGATGTGTTCGTGTGGACCCATGATGACGTGTATAGGATCTCACCCTCCATCATGACTAACTCCCTTAGCATCGATCCTAACTATACCCCTGTGAGGCAGAAAAGGCAGATGCTTGGCCCAGAGAGGTCCATAACTTGAAGGAAGAAATTGGGAAGCTTCAAGCTAATGGGTTCATTCGAGACGCGACTTACCCGAAGTGGATAGCCAACCCTGTGCTCGTGAAGAAAGCTAAAGGGAAGTGGCGAACTTGTATTAACTTCTCTGATTTAAATAAAGCCCGCCGTAAATACAATTTTCATTACCCAGGATTGATCAGCTGGTTGATTCTACCTTGGGGCACGAACTTCTTCCATTCATTGATGCATACTCAGGGTATAACCAGATTGCAATGCATGTCCCAGACCAAGAACATACCAGCTTCATAACAGACCTCAGACTATATTTTTATGTGGTCATGCCCTTCATACTAAAGAATGCTAGGGAGACTTATCGACTTCTGGTTAATCGATTTTTTTATGATCAGATAGGAAAACGACGGAGGTTTATATAGACGATATGCTGGTAAAGTCAAGGCAATCGTCTGATTACATCAGGGATCCGTCAGAAATGTTCAACATTATTTGAAGGTATGGAATGAAACTTAATCCCTTGAAGTGCTCTTTTGGAGTAGCATCAGGAAAGTCTAGTTTTCATAGTTAGCTTCCAAGCGATCGAAATCAATCTCGATCAAAATTTTAGCCATCAAGGGAATCCAGGAATCTGGAAGAATCAAGGATGTGCAAAGTTTGGCAGGAAAGGTCGCAACCATGGGTCGATTCGTATACAAAGCAATCAACAAGTGCCTACCCTTCTTCGAATCGATCAACAAAGGGAAGCGAAATTTCCCTTGAATGCTTGACTGCGTCAAAGCCTTTGGGATTTTAGTTGAACACCTGGAGAAACCCCTATCTTGTCTAAACCGATCGACCATGAAGGCCTATTTGTATATCTAGCAGCATTCATGCAAGCAATCAACTCAATCCTGGTTCGGGAAGAAGATCGAGTACAACATCTGGTTCACTACGTGAGCAAGAAACTAACAGCGTTGAATGCAACTATCCAAAGATTGAGAAGCTCGCCTATAGTTTGATGATTGCATCATGAAAACTCTGTCATTACTTCCAAGTTCACACTATCAAAGTGTTCACGACAAGTCCTACAACGACCTGAGGCAAGAGAGTGGCTACTTAAATGCAACATCGGACGAAGTCGATTTGACCTAATCTTTATTCCGTGGAAGTCCATCTGGGGGAAAGCACTGGATGAATTTATAGCCGAGTTTACTACTCTAGAATGTGATAATCTGAAGGATGGTCCCAAGCCCCCGAACAGAAAATTGAGATCAGATACTTGGAAGTTATACGTAGACGAGGCTTGTAACAATCGATGTTCCAGCACCGACATAGTATTATTAACTTCTGAAGGGCGGTCGATATATTATTCCCTAAGACTGAATTTCTATGCTACCAATAATGACCTTGAGTACGAAGCCCTGATTGTCGGGCTCAAACTAGCGAGAGTCTTAAAAGTAGTAGCACTAAATATTTTCTATGACTCATAACTTATTGTATTTCAGGTTCGAAAGGAGTCCCAACTGAAGGGATTCGACTTGCCGCCAATCTCTAGCAGGTCGAAGAGTTACTAAATGACTTTAATTAGTATAGAATATCCCACTTTCCCAGAGAAGAAACCAGAAGGCGGACCAATTAGCAAAACTAGCAAGCTCTGATGACCCGAGCGAGACTGAATTGTTCCCCATGGAGACTTTGAGCACTCCGAGCATAGATCAGATGGAGGTCGATCAATCATAAACCAAACCCTAAAAATGAATCTTGGATGACCCTCATCAAGAATTTTCTCCTACATGGAACTCTCCCAGAAAGAAGGAATGAGAAACGAGCCCTCGTACATTAAGCCTCTAGGTGCACCATCCAGCAAGAGAAACTATACAAAAGGGGTTTCTCAGTTCCAATGCTCCGATATGGCTAATGACGATGTTAAGAGAGTATTGAGAGAAGTACACGAGGGAAAATGTGGTGCTCATACAGGAGGGAAAACCCTGGTTAAGAAAGTGTTGCGGTATGGAAACTTCTAGCTGACCATTAGCAAAGATGCGACTTATTATTCTAGGCAATGTGATAGATGCCAAAGGTTTGCTCAGATCCCACGGGCTCCACCAACAGAACTCACTCAAATGGTCAGACCTTGGCCATTCGCCCTTTGGGGAATAGATATCATCGGGAGTTTACCAATCTCAAAAGGGGGTGCAAAATATCTGATCGTGGTTGTAGACTACTTTAAAAAGTGGGCTAAAGTCAAATAGTTAACTACGATCACAACAAAGCGAGTTATCAATTTTATTGTCAGGAACATCTTATGTTAGTTTGGTTTACCTCGGACTATCATCTCGGTAGCTCGGAATTCAAAGACTTTTGTGAACGGTATTGTATCAAGAAAAAATATACTGCAGTTGCAAATCCACAGTCCAATGGGAAGGTTGAAGCCATCAACAAGATTATTAAGTCCATCTTAAGAAACTCTTGGAATGAGCCAAAGGCAAATGGGTCAATGAGCTTCCTCTTTCCCTTTGGGCACATTGAACCACCCATAAAGCTATCATAGGTCATACCCCCTTCGCTTTGTCTTACGGCTCTAAAGCGATCATTCCAATAGAGCTTGAAGTTCCTTCCCATAGAACTACGTATTATGACCCATTGTTAAACAAAGCCTTTCTCTTGGAATCATTAGACATGATAGATGAAAAGAGAGAAGAAATTAATCTTTGCATTGAATCTCATCGGCATTAGGTCGCCCGATTCTACAACAAGAGGATATGAACCAATACCTTCAAAATTGGCAAACTTGTTCTAAAATGGGTCTTTCCAACTCCTATCCATATGGGCCCAAGTGGGAAGGGCCTTACGTCATTCAACATAAGCTTGATAATGGAACCTTCAGGCCAACAACTGTTGAAGGGAAACCCTTTCAAAGAGAATGGAATGCTGAGCATTTACGACGTTATCTCTTTAAAACCTTTCATTTTATTTAAGTATTGTAATAAATTGTGTTTTTTCACCAATTGTAGTCTATGAATAAAAGATCTTTTCTTGCTTTATCTCATTATTGTAGTGACTATATGTTGTGATTCGACCAACATAGGTCAAAAGCCTACTCAGCAACTTGTCGGTCCATGTCTCACGAATCGATCTCGTTCAGGATCGAAAGGATATATGGATCGAATAACATTGAGTTAGATACGACGTTCTAACGTTCAGACCCCACTTTGCATACCTGAAGTAGGGATGACACCTATGTAAACAACATGATTTCTTTTTAAACAACTTTAATTCTCATGACTTGAGAAGGAGTATAAAATAACGGATGAGTGTGAAAGGTGCCCTTGACTAAAGACCGCTCGATCCCCGGAACTCTAACCCCTAACGAATAGAGGGAGAGTATAAAAAGACTAACATAATCCTACCCAAAATCATTTGACCCCCGGTCTAAAGGTAATCGATCCTGCGGTCGACTGGAGGACTCAACATTAGAATTGATTCCCCCACCAGACTGGGGGAATAAGGATGGACAAGTGATCCGACTATGGTTACACTGAACAATTCTCGGTGTTTGGAATAAACTGGGGTACTAACATTGTTCCCTTATGTCTTTTACAACCCTTTAACATATTATTAATAATATGAGCATTTGAAGGTATAAACATTGTTAATGTCAACAAAAAGTTTTGCTTACAAAATACAAATAAAAAAAAAGACAAAAACACGAGGGCCGCACTCACATAAAATTTCCAAAGGGCCTGTAACAATTTACAACAAAAGGTTCTTAGACTTGATATGGCTAACCACCAGACTTCTTGAGCTCTTTCATCTCTTTATTCTTGATCATCTCTATGGTGACCTCGGTGGTGAAGTGATGTTTTGCTTCTTAGACTCGTCACCAAAAGAAACATAACAAGTGGACATTTCTGTATCATGTTTTCTATTACTCCGACCGCTCAGGACTGGAAAGGGAGGAACTCCGATAATTGAAATTATAGTTGGAGGAATATCTTAGATAGGAGGAATGTCGAAATGATCACCATATAGTTCAGCCTTAACGGAAGAGTCCTCCTCCTCATCCCTGGCCTTCATCTTAGCAATGGATGGAAGATTGGTCTTCCTAACCTTCCTCATAAATACCACATGGTCATCATCTGACTGGGCATTGATAATTTCTGGTCTCTTCGAAACATCGGTCATTTCTTCATCTTTGCAGGGGACAGTAGTGGGATCCTTTTCCGGTGCTTTAGCCTTTGACCCAGAGACTGCTTTCACCAATGGCATACTTACAACAAGAAAGGCAAAAGTTATGCTTGAAGAAATGAATGTTCTTTGGAACTGAGAAGAAAGGAGTGAGTTACCACCTATTGCAGATTTTATCAGTCTTCCTGAAGTATTTGTTTCAGAAACAGTAACAGCTGAACCCTTTCCGAACAAAGGAAGAGATGGACCATCCAGATTATATTGCTCCACTACTCCATAGGACTGGTTTGGAGGAAGAGGAAAGGAGGACGAACCAACCAAAACTTCTGTAGTTGGAAGAGGGAGAGGTGTTTTCGATTTTTACTTGCACTGGTTCCCCCTCAAGGATCGATTTTCCTTTCGCCCTGTATCGCTTGGCGTCTCTTGATTCCCTTAACATTATCCTCCCTTCAACTAACGCCTTTTGCTCATCGCCACGCAAATATTGGGTTACTAAAGCTTCTTCGTCCACCAGTTATCCTTTTCCTGCCCCGACCTCTTCTCTCAAAATACTTCCAAAGACTGAGATAGTACCCATTGGTAATTTTCCATCCAAGATCGGTTCTTGTGGCGGAGGATGGGGCAAAGAACAACACAGCATTGGCACTGAACCTCTTATGCTTTTTCTAGTCTCCCTTCTCTTGTTTATCTCGCCTTTCTCTCTCCCAACATTTTTGCTCTTCCTTTTTCCTTTCTCTCTCTTTTCTCTCTTTCTCTTTATGACCGTCATCTCCGTGTCCACTATCTTGTCTGCCTTGCTGCAGGGCCGACCTAACAGGTCCACCTCTCTTCAAAAGAAAACCAAAGTTATCCTGATAATACTCACTATCTATCGCAGCTGCATCATGACAAAGAAACTTTGATCAATGTTCAGTATACACAAAAGAAGATAGTGTTGTGACATGCAGTGCTTATGCCATGTATATTCTAAGTGATTCCCTAAGAAAAACCCGAGCCTGGAACTTGGCTCGTCTCTATCACGCCCTTTGGTTCGATGAATCCGGTGAAGAAAGAAGTCGAATATGAATTTTGATAAGAAATGAGCTTTTTAGGGAGTTACAAGTTTTGTATGTCATGATAGGGAGAGTCCACTTCCTCCTCCTGTAGATCCTTTTCCAGAGAAGGATCTATTCTAGTACCAGAGTCTTTTGATCGACGGTCATGAAGCTCCTCCTCAATTGTCTCTTCTCGGGCCTTCCTCGGAGCACTTACAACCGAGCTCTTCGGCATTCTTAATCGGTCGGCCTCCCAAATAAGTCTCTTCATGGGAGGTCTCTTCACCTTCACTCGGGGATGAACAATCTTTTTCTCCCCGAACGAGGGTTAGCCGGACGACCCCCCAATTGGGGGCACGACCCTGGCAATGGTCAATTTTTTTTTTGAAATGAGGGCACATTAACTTGAACAATGTGCAAAGGATAAGCTGGACCATCTGGGGACCTTAATGTTCTCTCCACATCTAGGAAATGATAATGATGTAAGTTTGCATTGGTCATACACCTCTTATAGTTTCGACATTTCAAACTAAGACCGACCAAGGTGTTCAGACGCTCTTGAAACACCCCCTATGGTCCTTTTTGGCTCGTCACCTACATGGAAACAATTCACGTGAGAAGCCTGCTTATGATCAAATCAATTAAGATGAAAGACTTACTGCTTCGAAGCCAACAGCGGGCGCATCAAGATTGTTGCATAATATGAAACCTATCATGCCTGATATCCCCTTTTTTGGTGGGGATGTCCTCAATGATTTTTTGACTATGAACGACCTCAAAGAAAAGAAAAGAAGGAGAAAGTTTCTTTCGATGTCCAAAGTTAAAGAAAAACATTATGTCATTAAGTTTTGGAGGTTGGTGTGAATACTTTATGTACAAGACATATAAAGATAACAAGTTGGTATATGCAGCTGGTTGAAGCTGTGTAGGCGCCAGATTCATTTTCCTTAGAAAATCGATTATAAATTGAGAAAAAGATGGGATAGCCTTGGTAGTGCACATCGGGAAAGTAAGCGCCACATAGGCACTAAACAGATTATGGGGAAGACCACCCTCTTTGGGGACGTGGATATCGACCTAGGGAATCTTATGTTTAGCGCTCAACCTTCTCACCTATTTTATGCTCATCGTGTAAGGCCAAGTATATGGAGGATCTATTAGGAAGATAGCACTAGGCAGAGTATTGGGTGCAGTTGCCGCCACGCTTGTTTATCATGTTTGCATGGAGGGAAACATGATTGCTGGTCGAGCATGAATGTCAATATTAGGGCTGGGCTCGGAGTCGGATTTAGAGGAGGAGTCGCTATCTGAATCTATACGAATGGATAAGTTTTTACCTCTCACTGCTCTAGAGCCGCCGGTCTCGTATCGTTCGACCATTGTTAGCTATGTCATTCACAAAGTCATCGGTTAAGATGATAGGATCCTAACCCCTTAGTATGTGCATCAACATGTGTATGAATGATGAAGTGATAGCCTAACTCAAAAAGAATAATCAAGAACATGTTCAATTTCATGGTTTTCAGCCCTAACTAAGAAAAACGAATGAAATCAATCATTCCGCTAAAACTTTTGGGTAGCCCTGAGCATCGGGCCAACCTTATTGGAAGAGCACGGGTTGAGCACTTCTCAGATGTTTGTCCTTTTCTGTTCGACCTTAAAGGAGTCGACCAGTAATCTTAACGACCTAAGACAGGGTATTGATTTTGGATAATTTGAAGACAGTTACTTATTCCATAGTGCCAAGCCTCTAAGCATCGGTTTTGGAGTCATTTTTGTCTCCTTCTGCTTGACCACATCAAGAGCCCTCATCATTACCAGAGCACACCCATACAGTCACACCCACTCTCCCACTGCCTCATGTCCTCAGAGTTAATGGCACCTCAAAATTTAAAATGCTTTGAAGAATCCCCCGCCTTTTTATAAAAGCGAGTCCACTTTCATCACGGACTACCGCCACTATGCTACCAGAACCGCCTGTGACCGTCGCCGTACTACTGGTTCACACTTCCGACAAACTCGACGTTGGCGATTCAGACCATGGATTATATTGAATGCAAATTGAAACGGTAAAAGGAAAAGGAGGAAGATTTATGTGTGAAATCATATCAGAATGTGTTTAAAGATAAGAAAAGGAAAATTAGTCCATACCTTCGAAGAAACAGGAAGAAACGATCTTGATCTTCAACGAAGAAGGATTTTCTAATTTCTTTGGATAGTGATGGGTTTGGATGTAGTAAAGAAATAAAAGTAAATAATGGAAGTGGGCCAACTTTTTATAATATAACGAATGGACTCTTCATATTCTGCTGACATGAGCGTTGAATATGACAATAAGGTTAACGTGTCAATCCAATAACGGGCTTGACCAAGGCGAATAGATCAGTGACAATTCCTAAAATATCCGACCAGTCGATCCTTGGTTCATGCAATTCATGAAAAAGTTTTCAAGACATTACAAACGTGGTCTTCCGATTTCCCTACACTCAGAAATGATCCAGAATGAAAAAATACAAAGCATGCCTTGTTCTTAAAATGACATGCTTCGGGGAGGGCAGAGTGTTGATCAGCCTCTTAGCAAGGCCATTAGATTCATTAACATCGTAGACTTCGGCCAAAGTGACATGAATGACTGAGTAACCTTAACCAAGGAACTAGTCGACGGATGGGTGGTTCGACCCAAGCCTGAGACTTAGGCCAAGCACAGGAACCCAATATGCAAGCCAATTGAAGACCATTGTCTTTAGGTCAATCGAGTCAGGCCCAGCTTGATTCTGTGCAAAATATCCTCTTGAAGATTTGCTCCTACTGCTACTTGACAGCTTCGGGCCATCCTTGAGTACCGGATCAACAGCCACTTATCATTACATGCTCAATTCGTGCCACTCTTTGTAAGAAGAATTCTTCTTCGTGCTCCTCTAATATCCTGGATCTGACTACACGCGCCTCAGCTGATTTAAACGATGTACCATCTATACATAGACCTTCTAAACTGAAAAGAAGGGATCTTTTGGCCAATCTCTGATTATATCATTGTTGTGACTGTTTCATCTATAATAGATCATTTCATATAGATAAGAGATTATAAAGTGAACGTGGGCTTGTTATTGCCGAACCACTATAAACTTGTGTATGATCGCTTTTCTCTTCATTTTTAATTTATTTATCTTTGTTTGTTCTTACAATTTTATTTCTTGGCTGTTATGCCATTTTTTGGTGTCAACGTTATAAGACTCAAATATTACAAGATTAGAAAAAAGTTTTTGTTTTTAAAAGAAAAGTTTTTTTCAAGAAAAGTGTTTTCAAAATAAAGGTTTGTTTTTGAAAAATATCTACTTAAGTGAATTACAATATTCTCTTAATTCCTTTCCTGAATCCTTCACTCTTCTCTTTTCGCAACATGTCTAGGGCTCCTAAATTTCCTGACGATGCCCTCATTTCGACTTGGTTCCATAGGTACATGGAAGCTTCATTGCCAACCGAAGGGCAAGAGAATGGCTAAGATCTCACTCTAGCCGTAGTGGCTCCTCCTAACCCACCACTAGCGATTAATTTCTATAAGCTTTGCAAAGATTTAACTACTATAGGCGGAAAGACCTTCTTTGGTTCAGAGACTTTGTTGGGGCTTGCGCTTGGCTCAGGAATACCACGTGCATATTTAAACTTTTGGAGCTTGGGGGATAAAAGGAAAGTTCAATGGGTTGCATGGAAATTGAAGGGCAAGGCTTCTTGTTGGTGGGAGATGGTTGAGGCAAAACATATTTTTGAGACTTGGAACGGATTTAAGGAGAGGTTTGGAAAAAAGTTTCAATCCCAAGTAGAAGAGGGTATGCAATTGGATAATTTTCTTAGATTGAGATAGTGTGATCTTTCGATGAAGGAATATATTAATTAATTCAATGAGCTTGCTAGGTTCGGGATGGATTTGGTGAATACGACTCATGGAAAGGCTATGAGATTTGTTAAGGGTCTGAATCAACCCTTAAAAGGACTTTCTTTGACTCATATTCCGATGGGTGCTACGTTCGAGAATCTTGTTGAGATTACACTTATGCACGAGAAAGATAAATTTGATTCTAAGGAAAGTAATACCGAGGTGGTAAAGCCAATTATGGAAAGTAGAAAAGGTGACCTAAGAAGGTTAATAAGAAGAAGTGCAAGAGACCATAGAAAGCTCAGATAAAGAAAGATATGAGAAGCCATGGGTGCGGCATGGCGAGCCATTTTGTGAAGGATTACAAAAAAACTGCTAAGAAAGGGAGCTGTTTAATTATGGACAGGCGGGTCATTATAGTAAGCAGTGTCCTTAGAAGCAAGGGTAGCGACTTGTTCATCTGAAGCACAGATGCGTGCATTTGAGGCGACTCATGCTAATGTCGGTCAGGATAGAGGCAAGGAGGTCATAATTGAAGGTTTGATCTCTCTTTATGACTTTCCAATTAGGACCTTATTTGATTTTGGCGCTTCTTATTTGTTTATTTCTACTTTGTTGATCAATTGTCTGCACCTTAGTAGTATATCTCTTATTTCTGATCCATTAGTAGTTTCAAACCCTATAGGAGGTTCGGCTCCTTTGACAATTATGTGTGAGGGTCTAAGGCTTTCTATATTAGGCGTCGAGTTTGATTGTGACACTTATGTACTGGATTTTCGGCGTATGGTATTATTCTGGAGATGGATTAGCTGGCCATGTATGGTGCAATTCTTCATTGCAAGAGGAGGGTAACCAGATTGATGACTTGTCATTATAGGGCCCTCGATATATCTTCCGACCCATGAGAGCCGGTCATGTTGAGCTTCTTAGAGCCCACATATACATCTATTGATGATCTTAACTTGGTATCCATGGTGATAGATTTTTTGAATGTATTTGAGGAGGCGAGATGGCTACTTCTGTGATGAGAGATCGAGTTCCAGATATATTTGATAGAGAACACTAAGCCTATTGCATTGCCAGTGCGTCATATGGCTCCAAGGGAAATAAGGGAACTAAATAAGCAGGCGGGTGGGCTGTTAAAGAAAGGCTTTATTAAAGGGAGTATATCTGAGTGGGGAGCACCAGTCGTTTTTGCTACTAAGGCAGATGCCACTCTCCGTCTATATGTGGATTATAGAGAATTAAACAAGATCATAAAGAAGAATCGACATCCACTCCCTTAGATAGATGATTTATTTGATCATTTGGTGGGCGCATCTATTTTCTCTTAGTTAGATTTAGCGACTAGGTTTCATCAGCTTCGAGCTGCAAATTTTAGTGATTTGATGAGCTATGTGTTTAGGGAGTTCCTATTTAAGTTTTTGTAGTATTTGTGGATGACATCTTGGTGTTCTCGAGATATGAGTATGAGCATGCTTTGCATTTGGGTAAAGTCCACCGTACTTTTTGTTCCCATCGGTTGAAGGCAAAATTCTCAAAATGCCACTTCTGGCATAAGGAGGTGAGATTCCTGGGGCATGTGGTTTCGAGAGAAGGTATAGCGGTGGATCCCGCTAAAGTGGTTGTTGTGCAAGACTGGAAAGCCCCCAAGAATGCAACTGAAGTGAGGAGCTTCCTACATCTAATGGGGTATTATAGGAAATTCATTAAGGGCTTTACGCGGTTTTCATCTTCGCTTACCCACCTTACTTAGAAAAACTTGGTATTCTCATGGGACATGGATTGCAAAGATTCCTTTTTATGAGATTGAAGAAGGCACACGCGACTGCTCTAGTGTTGACTCTTCTAGATGGATCTAAGATGTTTACGGTTTATATAGATGCTAACAATATAGGATTGAGTGCCATCCTAATGCAGAAGGGTAGGGTTGCTTGTTACTGGAGTAGACAACTTAGGGTACATGGGAGAAATTACCCTACTCATGATTTAAAGCTAGCAACTATTGTTTTCTCACTTAAGTCTTGGTGGCATTACTTCTTGGGAGAGAGGTTCGAGTTGTATATCGATCATAAGTCTCTCAAGTATTTATTTTTGAAAAAAGGATCTTAACTTGAGACAACAGCTTTAGATTGAATTTTTAGCATCCTATGATATTGATATTTCATATACCCAAGGGAATGGGAATGTAGTGGCGGATGCCCTGATTAGGCAGAGGATGCCATTGAGTATGTTATTCGTAAAGTGGTAGAGTTTGAAGTTAGTTCATCTTTCTATTTCAGACCATCTATGTATTATGCAACAGGATTATTAACATCGCCTGTGGTACAACCTACTCTATTGGAACGTTTTGGATCCATTCAGCATGATGTTCAGCAGCTAGCAACATTTTGGACCAACTTGGTAGAGGCAAGATATCTAGACATCTTTCTAGATACTCAGTTGATAAGAGAGGATGGTTACGCTGTGATGGTAGGCTTTATATACCCTGCCTAGGAGATATGATGAGTGCGGTATTATCTAAGGCCCATCATTCTCGGATGACCATCCATCTAGGAAGAGATAAAATGTGCAGGTATGGAGAAGGTCTTATATTGGATAAGGATGAAAAGGATGTGGCCGAATATGTGGCAAAATGTATAATATGTCAAAAGGTTCAAGCTAAACGAAGGAAGCCTGGTGGGTTGCTTTAGCCTCTTGATGTGCCATATTGTAGGGAGTATCTCAATGGATTTCACAGATGGTTTGCTTAAATCAAGGAAAGGCAATACCATCATTTGGGTGATCGTGGATAGATTGACTATAAGCGCTAATTTTATCCCAGTTAGGAATAAGAGAACCGCAGTTGGGTTAGCCTCAATATATTTGAGGGTGATTGTCTGACTTTATGGAGTTCCCACGAGCATTTAAACATTGTCTGACTTCATGTGTTAGCTTCAATATCCTTACTGGTGGGTTCTGGAAGAGCGTACAGGAGGCATTAGGGAAACAGTGAGACTTAGTACTACATATCACGTCCCTCAGACAGATGGACAAACTGAGAGGGTTAATCGGATCTTGAAGATTTATTATTATTGTGCATTTTGGATTTCGATGGGACTTGGGAGGAGCATCTTCTCTTAGTAGATTTTGCTTATAACAACATCTATCAGGCAAGCATTAGCATGGCACCTTTCGAAGCTTTGTATGGATGGCCATACAGATCACCATCTTGTTGGTGGGAGACCATAGATAGGATTCTTTTCGGACAAGAGATGATTAGAGAGACCTTGGATAACATCAGGTTAATTCGGAAAAAGATGAAGGTAGCTCAGGATAGGGAAAAAAATGAGGATAAGAGGAAGACAAATCTTGAGTTCAATGTAAGGGACACGACCTTCAATAAGGTTTCGCCCATTAAGAATGTGGTGCGGTTTGGCTCATTTGGGAAGTTAACATCAATATTTTTGGACCATTTCCTATAGTGGAATGATTAGCTCATATGGCCTAGAGGATTCGTTTACCGGAGAGGTTGTTAGGGGTTCAAAATGTTTTTTATGTATCACATTTAAGGAAGTGCTTGCATGATTCTACGGTGGTAGTAGAACCGAGTACCTTATAGGAGGTCGAGGTTAAGAAGGAGGCATCTGTCAGATGAATACTACACGGATTTTGGGTTATGAACTAAAAAAGTCAAGGAACAAGGAAATTAAGATCGTTAAGTTACAATATGTTTGATGGATTCACATGGATGTAAGTGTTTGGTAGTGGATGAAGTGGACGCAGATACACACACTTAGACTAATTAGTGATCTGCAACTTGGACACTAACATAATTGCATATAAATGTGTGTGAACTTTTAATTCACTTTTAATTCATGGATGATTACCATATGGATGTTGCATTTTGATAGTGGTTGTAGCACGCATATAATTTTATGTACCATTAAGATTCTCTTGCATACATTTTGGACGCATGGCACTATCATAAATTGCATTAAAGGAGGTCGAATGAATCAGTAGATCGACAAATTTCTTGCATTAGTTTGGGACATATACACCACATTATTGCATATGCTCATGAAAAGAATTAGAAATCCTAAGGACAGCGGATGCCCATGATTGGTGGATGAGTAGATGGATATAGATGATGGTGTGATAATATTTATGATATTCTTCTAGCTTTGGAGATAATCGAGGAAAAAATCCTTTAAGAAGGGGAGAATGTAACAAGCCAAAGTTTTAATAAAGCAATTTGAATAAAAGATTAATGAAATATATAGTGATTAAAAAAAATAGGAACTGAGAAACGAGGATAGCGCCATTGGGTCCGTTACAAATTCTTGTTAAGATTAACGTTTGTTTTGCTGAAATCGGACTTAAAAATAAGAAGTTATGAAGGAAAGAAGTTTGTAATTCAAATTCAAAATTTAAATAAAATAGATGTATTAATATAATTGGAAATCATGTGGATCTGGGATGACCTAGTCCCAAGCTGGGTCGACCCACCTATAGGATGGGTCGACCCACTCCTTTGTAATGTGCATACTTTGATGCACATGTTATTGACGTTATCCGATGATTTTTCAGTCTTTTTTTGGAGTGTTCTTTTGATCTGATGGACGAAGTAAATAACCTAAAATCTGACGGTCCTAGAATTCCTAACTCTATCATAAATATGACTCTAATCTAAACCTATTTCTCATACTCCATTTCTTGTTCTCTGCCTCCACTATGCAAAACTTCTTCTTCTGAAAATAATGGAGTTATAAGATCTAGACTTTTTGCATACATAAGATTGGAGAATATTTATATATAGATAATTCCTACTGAGGCCTATTGGATTACATAAATCTATGAGTATTTTCTGTGATTACAAGATCAGTATAAACTGGGGATCATTTGGATAGTATAACAGTTGTTAATTAACAGATTTCAATGTTTCTTTTCTATAAATATTCCTGTGTATCTGATTACTACTTCTATCCCTACTTCGACATATTTTAGTAATCTATTCTGTTACTGTAAATCATTCAATTTATTTTCATCTCCTTTTCTTCGTAGACTATTTTATGCACAGTTCAGGTTTTGTCCTATTTCATTTCTTATTTGTTTAAGCCAAGGTCATGTAAGAGCCTAACCCTTTTATTCTTTTAATTCATGTTGAGTTTAGGCCTTTTATAGGGCCAATACCTTTATCGCTTTTCTATTCATGCATACATTGTGAAAAATTGTGAATTTGATTGTAGAAGCGAATAATTGTAAAAAAATATAGATTAAGTATAAAAGGATTAATTGTGGCTAATTGAATTAATACAATAATGAAAATTTGAACTGTAATTCTAGTAAAACCATTGATAAGCTAAATAATTGGAAATTTGAAGCGATGCTAAGTAGCGGGGTTGGGTTGTATAACGAATATAAAAAAGATAATGTTTAAATGCAACCTATAATATAACATGAAGTTATATGAAATTAGTAGGAGTATTAATAAACTTAAATTGGGCATTATGTTTAATATGAACAAATTAATAACCTTGCATAGGGGTCCGTTCTGGCAGCGTAAGCTGATTAGGGAAAATAAGTGGCATATTAAGAAAACGAATAGTAGGCGTCCGTTCCGGCAGCGATGACTGATTAGGGAAAACAAAAGGCTCATAGTTGTGGTCCGTTTCGGCAGTAGGGGTAGGATGATTAAGGAAAATAACTGGCCAATTAAAACAATTAATTTATAGTAGCCTAGGCGTTTGTTGACAATTCTATCGTAGTCTAGGATAGCCAGACGGCCAAAAATAATTCTATAGTGAACTTGGCGATAATAAATTAAATTAGGAACTAAGTAAAGGGGTGACTTAAGTCAACTGCATTTTTGGTTGGATACCCATATCAGATAGTATCTATTTTAATCACACTAAATAGAGGTCTCATGAGAAGACGAGTGCACACTTTGTAACACCCCACCTCCGCTAGGGTCACTCACAAAGGGAATGCACTATTTTTGGTGGAGTATTATCCAGGTAAACATGCACAGAGATATCACAATGCAGAACATAAATAAAGCAGCGGTAGAAATTAAAAACCAACTTCTTATTATTTTCAAGAAAAGAGTCAAAAGCTCATATATCCAAGATACAAATTATTCCATTACATCAAGTTCCAAATAAAGAAGCATAAACTTAAGATAACAAAAGTAGATTATTCCCCATAAATAGCAGAAGCAGCCATAGCATAGCCCAAGACCAAACCGTACATGAGCTGTCAGAAAGTAAGCTAAATCCAAGCTAAGAGCTAGTGTTTCCTCCCTGAGAACCGGGGGGGGGGGGGGGAGAACGAAAGAAAAAGAGGCGAAAGAAAAAGGGTCAGTCATAAAAACTGGTAAGCCCTAGTGACTTTCAGTATGAAAACTAGTAAAGGTAACATGATATGTGAAAACTGGAATTAAACATAAGGATGATAACAGAACTGGTAGGATAATCAAGATAACAAGATAAGTCAAGTCTAGCATCGCATATTCAAGGTTTGCTGCACCAACTGTACTAGTTTTCTACCCATGTCAAGTATTAACCATGAAATGATCCCTTGGCCCGGTATCATGAAGTGACCCATTACGGGGTCCAACGGTACGATCTCTAATCGATCGGCTCACTACAAGTCTTAGCTTGTCATGTGTCTGTGTCATACGGCCCTATCCAAAAATGTAGTTACCTGTGCTAGCTCCACCATAGGGTGTATCAAGTCCTATGGTGCCAACCACCGACACGAATCAAGCACGCACAATGTAAATCTACAGGTGCCCAATGCCTGCTTTTTCAACTCCGGACTACGTGCATGACCAAAGTCCGCCTGAACCAACAATGGCGCACCTACTCAGCCGTCGTTCTGGTCGCTTACAATCAGCCCAGTAATCGTGCCCCACCCTGCCAAGTTCCAGGGTATAGTGATACATCTAAGTGGGTTACTGCTGAAAAGGACCGCGCAACTAGGGTTTCTAATGGGTTAAGTGTTGTCATTCAAATTCGTGACTTAACCCTATCCAAATCATGTATCAAGTTGGTTAAGTGTGTTCAAGCGGTTCATGACTTAACCCTATCAAATCATCGTGTCAAGTTGGTGAAGTATATTCAAGTGGTTCATGACTTAACCCTATCATGTGGCATTAATTCATTAGTGCACCTCAACCTCTCACATTAGACTAACTGCTGTGGTTACTGGATTTGCCGGGCAGTTCCGGGAAGATTTACACCACAACATAGTCTAACCTCGGGTTTTACGTGCGATATGACCAACTACCCACATTGGATCCTATTGTTTGCAGCCACTGGATTTGCCGGGCGGTTCCGGGAAGATTTACACTGCAAACTCAACCACAACCTCGAGTTGGACATTTTCAAGTTTATCTAATTGTCATGCCCACATTCAAGTTTTCATGTAAGAATTCATGTCGAGTTTTCATGTCATGTTTCATGTCAAATCGTGTCAAGTTCATGTCCATATCCAGGTTCAAGTTATAATAACGTTCATGTTTAAAGTTCAAAGTCAATTCATGTTTTACCTAGTCTACCCAAATCGTATTCCTATTGTACGTAAGCTCGAATCGACTCAAACAAATCTAATTAGGGAATAACATAAAAAAAAGGACGGGTATAAGGTGGCAAAAGTGATTACTAGCATAGCACGTTATAACTTGAGATAAATGATATATCATTACTGGCATATGGAATATTGACCTCAAACATAAATATTTCAAATCTAACAAAATAGGTACTAGTCAAGATAACAGTTGTCATAAGGTGATAGTATAGTCACGGTAACGATTGACATAAGGTGATGGTAACGATTGACATAAGATGATAGCATAATCATGGTAACGATTGACATAAGGTGATAGTCATAAACTTGTGACTAATAGCAGATTCAACATGATAATATGAGGGGTTTTATTTTTGATTTACAACATGAATAGGCCCCAAATCAATGTCATAGTAATATCCAAGAGTCAAGATCCAAGTTGAACAAGAATGAATGTAAAACAGTCATCATACATAGGTCCAATTTCAATTTACATCATATTCATATTACATTTACAGTTTAAATCTAAAAATAACTGGGGCTTACAGATCTTGGTTCGAGAATTAGAAAAAGAGAGTCGATGTTGAATCTTTATATGCTTAGTCAAGTCCTAAAAGAAATCCCCAAATCAGCAACGTAGCTTCGACGTAGAAGAAGTAGTCTCTCTATTTTTTCAATCAGAATTAGAGCAGCATAAGGTCAGAAAGAATTTTGTGTAGAGAGACTAGTGTGAGGGGCTGTATTTATAGGGTCAGGTCAACGAATGTGGACAGAAACGAGGCCAGAAACATCAAAGTGAATCCAACTTCAAAAATGGGCTCGGGCACCAGGTCGACCCCCAGGTCGACACTATGGTCGACCTGGTCCTGAGCAGGTCGACTACATAGTCGACCCCCAGGTCGACCTGGTCCTGGGCAGGAAATTTCCCGCCCAATCCATTCTGAGGTTTGAAATTCGAATTTTCAATTCGAATTGAACTGTTTTGAACTTGAAAACTTATAAAAACTTCGAATGGTCATAACTTGGTCATACGGACTCCGATTTTCGAAAACTCAGACTCGTTTCCAAGCAGAATTTCGAGACGAACGCAATGGCGTAACCCGTTTCCTTTGATTCTTATTTTAAAAATTAATTCTTCCTTGATTTATAGTTATTACACATTATAAAAACACGAGTTGTTACACGCTTATACTGTACTTGGTAGTAAGATGTCCAAACTAGGTGGGTACGAGCTCGTTCTGGCAGGGTAGTGAGCATGCTTCCCGCCTATTAGAAAAAATAAGACATTATAACATTTGTGATTAACATTATGTCCTTCAGAGTTGATGAGTCGTGCCTGATAAACCCGAGTGCCTGATAAACCCGAGACCGTAGCCAGGATAGGTTATTACTATTGTGGTTCAAGAGTCGATCAATGGTTAGAATTAGGTTACGTCCTAATTATGAGTTGTAGTAAATGGTGCATAAATCGAATGAGATGACAATCGACTAAATCCTTGCTTATCCTTCTATTGTCTTATTTACTGTTGTCTTTCTTCAAACTATTATCCTGTATAGATTTCCTCTTTTATCACTCATGCTAGTAATTACAGAACTCACAAGGCTTTATGTCTGACTAGTTTTCTTTCTTCCTTCCTTTTCCTTTTAGGCTCTTAGGAAGGAGGATCTAATAACTAATAGAGTTTTGGCCCAGCTTAGTTTATTGGAGATTTCTGCTTGTGTTATTCTCTACTTGGTCATGTACTATTCCACGTTTGACTTGTTTCTTTATTTGATATAGAAAGCGAATTTTACTTTGTACTCTTATTATGTTTCTTTTTCATATAACAATTGTTGGTTTTTGATTAAAGTACACTTTATGCTGTAATGACATTTATGTTCTCGTTTAAATAAGGTTTTAAAAATCTTCGATGTGTTTACATATGTTGCCTTGTAAATTTTAGTCTCTGTTATATTATTTTATACCTATCCGCTTCATATAACTTAGCGAAATCCTCATATGGACGACGTTAAAGGATATGGGGTGTTACAGAAAATGAGTTGGAGATCATGGAGGCAAGATTTAAGGCATCTTACAACTATGAATACGAAGGCATGGACTCATTTTCTGGATCTTCTTCTTTCTACCTTACTTTCTAACATTTTCTTATAATCCATAGGATTTATACCAGTCCGTAAGAACTACATTTGTGAAACTATAGTATAGTAAAAGGAATCTTTGGATTAGATGTAGGTCAGAGTACACTGACTATAAACTTTATATGTTTATTTCCAGTCTGTTTCAGTTTACTTTTCTTCACTTTTTATTTTATTATTATTTATTGGATTATTTTTGTCATTTTTAACTGGTGCTTTCACCAACAAATTACTTGTACATGAAGATCTGAAAAGTGGAAGGATTGAAGATAAATTGTATAGTGGGAAAGCTACTACAGAAGAAAACAACATGAATGTTGCAAGAAGGCGTCCTCAGGAGCTACCCTTCCACTACCTATCTACATTATAAAGGATGTGATGAAGACTTTGATGAATGAGATGTAGGGAAGGATAATTTATCATTAAGAGGAGATGGCAAAGAATTTATCTATAAGGATAGGACAAATACAAACAACCGAAATTGTTGCAAATCAAAAGCATAGACCAAGAGTTAGAGCAAACGAACTCAGGGGACGAGTGTATCAAGTTAGAGAATGTTTCATGCCAATTTTACGGATCGATACTAACCCAAAAATATGAATCGATGTTGAACTACAACTACATTGGGAACAAGTTTTCTTGGCTCGGAGATGTTATGTATCCGAGGAATAATGTAAGGCATGTGAATGTCAATCCATATGACAAAGCATAGTTGGAAGAGTCTGTGCCAGAATTCCCTTATTGGGTCAAGGGGCAGGCAGAGATTGAGAACCTTAGAATTTCCTTAAATGACGATGGGGTGCTTGCTAAGATGGTGAGATGAGACATAAGAGGTAGATTTTTTGATTGAGGCGTAAAGATTGTAAACAAAAGTTTGTTTACTCCAACATTAGAATACCACTTCATTTAAAACTACCAACACTAGATACTTATGAAGGGGAATTGGATCTAGAAGCTCATTTAATCAGGAAAATCCGACACATGGAAGTGATAAGGCATTTGAAGAGGTTATGGGATGGTGTTTCCCGTTTAGGTTCTTGGAGAATGGATCTATAAGCACATGAATCTAGTTGGTGGATAGGTGTGTGAGATACTTTTATGTCCGTATACCACGACCCACGAATGTGATGACATTATAAATTGTAAAGCGGGGGTCGGAGAGTCCCTTAAGAGTTTCAGATAAGGTTTAATGCAGCGGTTACCACGGTGAATAAGTTGAATCCACAAGTGGTCTTGATGGTCGTAGTTTCTAGATTGGCTGCTAAGATAAATTCTTTAAAAAAATTCAGAATTAGATCTACCAATGGATCTTGTGGTGCTTTATCACGATGTAACACCCCGTAATTTTATAATACATTAAGATGATAAAATAATGAATACTTAATTAAATACCGAGAATTAAGTAAAATGGACTTTGTCATTGCGTTCGTCTCAGAATTCTGCTTAAGGTAGACACCAAGATTGCATAAAACGAACATTGTGTGAAGAAGATATTAAGGTCTGAAGTTCGTATACGCATAAGATATATATACATATGTATATATATATATATATATATCTATACATACATACATAGCCAAGTCAAAACCAACCAGAAGCGGGAAGTCTGGGGGGAAATCGACCCATTGGGGGTCGACATACCCTAGGGGTGCCGACCCATGGGTCGACACCATAAGGGGGTGTCGACACCCATGTCGACACCACCCTTAGATTCGGGTGCAATTTATTTCTACGTACGTGGACCGAATTCTTGGCCAGATTCGTTGACGCTATGCTATAAATAGGATCCTATACCCATTGTTTTATTCATCTAAATCAATGGCGATGATGAGATGCTACTCCAACTCAAATTAAATTAGACTGTTCTTCAGCAACGACGATTCATACATATTCAAAGATCGCTGATTCAACATCAACACGCTTTTCTCAATTTTTTACATCCATTCTCGGTGAGTCTATGTTATTTTTAGATAGAAATAATTAAAATGTAATCTTGACATGCCTATAAATTTGGATTTAAGCCTAAACCTTATGAATAATCTAAATCATAAAAGATGTGTCCTTTCTTGTATATTTAACTTATTGTTTAGATCTCATATACCTATTTGTGACATCCCTGTTATGCTAGTTTCTTAATCATGTCACTATTCCTAATCAGTTTTGTTATCACATGTTCATCAAATCTGTTCCTATATGCTTATTTTGTCATTATGCCCAATTCTGTCACTATATGCTTATTCTGTTGCTATGCCTATTTCTTCCATCATATGTCTATCTTGTTTTTATGCTTTTCCCTTCTTCTTTTCCCTTTTATTTTATAGCCGGGCTACCTTCAAGCCTAGGCATACCATTGAAATATGTGAATGCATGAAATTGGGAACGAGGGGAAAAAGTTAAAATCGGGGAATAAATTGTATTGGGAAATTTGGTGCATAACTTAAACTGAAAACATGAATATGGATTTGGGGCATAAACCAAAATTTTGATTGAAGATCTTAAATTGGGGCAAATGTTACATGATGAATATGACTTGGAAAATGGGCATGAAAACCTATAATGAAATAGGAATAATTGTTAAATAATGAAGATGCCTAGGTTTACAGTAATTAGAAGCTGTAACCGCGCTTAGGCACGAGGATAGATTACACTTGTGGTGGAAGTCGGCCCGGACCCGCCGGGCATATCCAGTGACCACAAGTGGTGAATCTAATGTGAAGGGTCTAAGTGCATAAACACGTAACGGACTAAGACACGAGGTTAAGTCCGAATTGTGGAAGAAATCTGCCCGGACCCGCCCGGACCCACCCGGCATATCCAGCATCCACAAGTTGTAGGCTTAATGTTGGAGGTCTAGTGCATTATAACCGTAAATGAATATATGGTAATGAACTTGTAATAATTAACCTATTTGAGTCCATAAGGATTACATGAACATGTTAACTTGAGTAGATGTTAAATAAACTTGCTTGAAACAGTGGGTGAGTTAAGTATATCTTGGGATGGTCGGTAATATTTATATATAGGCCCACAAACTTAACCTGTCAGCATTAGGTAATCTTACTACACTGGTAGGCATAACCTATGAAAATCCTAGTATTGGTGATGCAAGCCAAGGGGGAAGCTTGTATCATCTTGTGTGGGACTCGTTTCAGTCAGTAACCTATATATAGGTATCAATCGAGTACTCTGAACTAGTTCATAGTCATCCGAACTAGGTCGGAGTCGGGGCACGCTTACCGAGTTGATTATAAGAGATCCAAAAGAGGGGATGGTGCGGGCAACACATTCTGACGGGGTCATGTGCGTGCATGGGTCCGGACAAGGGAGGCTAAGACGTTGTGACATCAGTAGATATAATTGTGCATATCCTATAAACGAAGGGTTGCCACTTTAGGGAGTGATACATCCTAGTGTGGGGCCAGCACAGGGTACCTACGGAGTAGGGAGCCGATCGATTGAGGTAGTAATTAGGGTACATCTAGTCTTGCTTGTTTAGTAGCCCGTTATTATCCTTAGAGGTAACACCGGTATGTTCAGTTGGGCTTCCTATTATTGTATAAGGTAAGACCTCTCACTAGAAGTACGCCTAAGTCTACCATCTTGTTGGGGATCATCTTGTTTATATGATAGTAGTATTGGTGCAGAGAAAAGTGTTAGAGAAGCGCTATACATATATGTTTTATTCGGTTTATCCTGTTTATCCTGTGTACCTTATGATACTTGCCCTATATGTTGTTATCCCTCTTATCCAGTTTATATGCCTATCATGATTCTTTTAGTTATTTATATGGTAAAAGTAACTGGACTCGCCAGACTTTATGTCTGAACTATTTTGTTTCCTCTTCTTTCACTTCGGTTTCCCCCTAGGTTCTGAGGGTGGGAATACTCAAGCTTGATCAGGATTCTTCTTTCCTTCTGCTTGGAGCTGCTTAGATTTACTGCTTGATTTTGTACCTTCTCTGCTATGGCTATGTTTTTGGGGATTATGCTCTTTTCATGTTTATTGTACTCTGATGATTTTAGTACAAGACAGAAGTTTTAAGTTGATGTACTGGGTTTTATATATTTCAGACTCATGATGTAACTATGTTTTGAATCACGATGTTTTCTGCTCAATAAAGTTTTAAATTCTGCTATTATTTTATATCTGTCTTGTAATATTTCTGTTTCTGTTTACCTATAATGCTTCACAAAACTTAACAAATTCTCTTAAAGAGTGACACTAACGGACGTGGGTTGTCACACTTGGTATTAGAGTTGAAGCTTACCAGATCGGATAAAAGATATTGAAAATTGTTTTCAAAAACGTTTTAAAAGAAAGCATTTTCAAAAGAAAAGTCTGTTTTGAAAAACATATTCCCCAAAGCCATATGTAATATCTTTCGATTCTCTGTTTGAATCCCTTTTTCCTTTTCTTTTCATCATGTCTGGGGAACCTAATATTCCTGAGGGCATTGCAATACCAAAGTAGACGTTGCTTCCCCAACTGCTCCCGTTTTTCCTCCTCCTCCGCATGCTGATAATTTCTCTAAGATATGCAAATATTTCTGTGCTATGGGCGGAAAGCCATTTCGAGGAACTGAAACTTTTATAAAAGCAAGGAATTGGCTTAGAGAGACAAAGGATTTGTTTGAAATTTTCGAAGTTGGCAATCGTAGGAAGACTTAGTTAGCCGTTTGGCAGTTGAAAGATGATGCTTCGTTCTGGTGGGAGGTGACACAAGCGGGACATATAGTTGAGACATAGGATGATTTCCGATAGAGGTTTGAAATAAAGTTTCTTTCTCAAGCTGACCAAAGTATGCAAATGGAAAAGTTTTTGGTGCTTAAGCAAGGAAGCATGTCTGTGAAAGAATATGTTAAATAAATTTAATCCATTGGCGAGGTTTGGTTTGGAGCTAGTGAATACCCAGCACAAGAAAGCTCTGTGGTTTGCTAGAGGATTGAATGAACCCCTCAATGGGTTGGCTATGTCTCATATTCCGATGGGAGAAATTTTTGAGAAGCTCGTTGATATGGCATTAATGCATAAGGAAGATAAAGGTGAAAAGAAAGAGGCTAAGGTTAAGGAAACACAAAATAAGAAAATGTGGCCCAAGAAAGGACAACAACAATAAGAGAAGGGCGGAAAGGATGGAAAGGCTAGAGATAAGAAGAAGTGCTATAATTGCAAATGCGAGCTCCACTTGATCAAGGCTACAAAAGAAAGAAGAATGCTTTCTTCAATTGTGGAGAGGTCGGACACTTTTCTAAGAAGTGCCCGAAGAAGAAAGGACAAGGTCAAAGGGCAGGATCTTCGGGAGGGCAGGTGCATGCTCTCGTGGCCAGTGCGCCAGGCAGAGGTAGGAAAATTTCCCTTGAATGTTTGATTTCTCTTTCCAATCATCCTGTTAGAACTCTTTTTGATTTGGGAACTTCGCATTCTTTCATATCTGATTCTGTGGTTGAGTCTCTGCACCTTAGTACTAGTATGGTTTTGGATCCCGTTGTTGTCTCAAACCCCATTGGTAGTACAACTCATTTTTCTATGATTTGTCGGGGTTTGAGAATATCTGTGTTAGGCGTCGAGTTTGAGTGCGATGCATATGTGATTGGTTTCATGGGCTATGGTTTGATTCTAGGGATGGATTGGCTAGCCATGTATAGTGCCATTCTGGATTGTGAAAGGAGAATCGTTAGACTTTTAACTTGCCATGGGAGGATCCTCGAGATTTCTTGTGACCTTAAATGGTCTGTCATGCTTAGATTCCTAGCGTCAGTTGATGTTTTTGAGGAGGTTCAGGGCTTAACTCCAAGGCGCGAGATCGATTTCCATATATACTTGATGGACAATGCAAAGTCGGTTGCATTGCCTATGCGCCATATGGCTCCAGGAGAAAGAAGGGATTTTAGCAAGCATGTAGGGGAGCTACTTGAGAATGGGTTTACTAGGCGAAGCATATCTGAATGGGGTACTACGGTGGTATTCGCAACTAAGACAGATGGTTCACTTCACTTCTGTGTGGATTATAGAGAGTTAAATAATAACAAGAACATGCACCCACTTCCGAGGACAGATGATCTGTTTGACCAGCTTGTTGGTGCATCTGTTTTCTCTCAGTTAGAATTGGCCATGAGGTTTCATCAGTTGAGGGTGGCTGAGGATAGTATAGACAAGACCGCTTTTAGAACTCCATATGGTTTCTTCGAGTGGCTCGTTATGCCTTTTGGGTTGACGAATGCACCCGCCTATTTTGTTGATCTGATGAGTAGGGTGTTTTGGGAGTTTTTAAATAAGTTTATTGCGGTCTTTATTGATGACATCTTGACTTTCTCGAAGAACAAGGAAGAGCATGCCTTTCATTTAAGGGAGGTTTTGAAAACTCTCTGTGCGCACCAGCTTAAGGCGAAATTCTCCAAATGTCATTTTTGGAGAAAAGAGGTGAGAGTTCTAGGGCATATAGTATATAAATATGTGATACCAGTGGACCCTCGTAGGTAGTTGCAATTCAAGATTGGCATATCCCAAAGAGTGTAATGGAGGTGCGAAGTTTTCTTGGATTGTCGGGCTATATAGGAAGTTCATTAAGGACTTCGCTAAGATATCAGCCCCACTCACCAGGTTGACGAAGAAGAATCTGACATTTTCTTGGGATGTAGATTATGATGATGCTTTCCAGCGTTTGAAGATGGCTCTGACAACAACCCCAGTCTTGACCTTGCCTGATGGGAACAAAGTGTTAACAGTATACACTGATGCATGTGGTACAGGGATTGGTGCGGTTCTGATGCAAGAAGGAAGGGTTATATGTTATGGAGGTAGACGACTATGATTTCATGAGAAGAACTACCCTACCCATGACTTAGATTTAGCCACCATAGTATTCACGCTTAAAACTTGGCATCATTATTTACTTGGAGAGAAGTTCGAGTTGTACATTGATCATAAATCTCTCAAGTACTTGTTCTCGCAGAAGGATCTCAATTTGAGGCAACAAAGATGGATGAAGTTCCTAGCATCCTATGACTTTGAGATTGCTTATACCTCTGGCAAGGGTAATGTGGTGGCAGACGCATTGAGTAGGAAGAGGATGGCCTTAAGTCCTCTGTTTGTGGAGAGCAAAAGCTTGGAGTTTATATCGACTTTTGATTTACCCTCCACCAATTTATACCTGGTTTATTGGCATCACTAGAGATACGACCTACTATTTTGGATCAGATAGGAACTTCGCAGCGAGAGGATCTATAGATTTCAGACATCTTGGATAGGCTTAGTAGAAGGGAGACTTCTAGTTACCTCAGTTGATATTCCATAGACGACAGAGGGTGGTTGCGACGAGATGGAAGTATTTGTGTTCCCTGAGTTGAGAGTTTGTTGAAGATAGTCCTTGAGGAAGCTCATCATTCTAAAATGATTATTCAACCAGCCGTGATAAGATGTATAGAGATATGAAGAGGGTATTCTTTTGGGCTGGGATGAAGAAAGATGTGGCGGAGTTTGTTTCTCGATGTTTGGTGTGCCAGCAAGTCAAAGCTGCCTGGTGGTTTACTTCATCCTTTGGAGGCCCCACGGTGGAAGTGGAAGAGCGTCTCGATGGATTTCATTGATGGTTTGCCTAGATTGAGTATTTACTCACTATTTAGGACAGCAAACATAAACCCTTTTGCATGTTTTTAACTATGCTTAAAGTTGCTTGAATGTTGGTAACTTGTGTTAAAAATTTTGTCTTGATTCTTACTTTAAAAGTAAGTGACATATGTGATCCATGTTAATGGATTGGAATGGACTTGAATGGACTTGGAATTGGACTTGAATTGACTTGTATACCAAGTGGAATGGACTTGAAACAAAGCACATAAGGATTAGTAGGGAATTGACATATTGTGGACTTGCACTTGAAAGTGCACTTATAGCGATAGTCGCTATATATGCAGTTTTAATTGTTGTGTTTTCAATACATTGTATGGAACTTTGTAATGATGTCCTTATTTATTTCTTATCATATTAAAATGGTTGTTTAACTTGTATGTTAAATTGAAGTAAGTTTGAAAGTGTGTGAAGCTAGAATAGTGATATGAGTGCACTTCCTAATTACTTGTTTATTGAATATCATGGTTACTGTGCTTAATTCTAATAAGCCGACGAGTAGGCTTATCTATCTGTGAGTGTCAAGAATGGGGTGTCTAGGCAAGGGGTGATATGTAACCAGTGCTCTAACTTACCTGGCCTCACTCTTGACCGAGGGATAGTTAAGTTGATAATGTCGGAAACGAGTTAAGTGCACGAAGTGTGATTTCTATAAGCATAAAATGGTTTTGGGTTTGTCGTGACAATGTGTTAATTACATTAGTCTTTAACCCTCTCAGATTATATCATGGAAGTAAATATAATTTATCTTTAAATGAACGCCAGTATTTGGGTTATAGTGGACAGACTTACTAAGAGCGCTCATTTCATTTCAGTTAAGAGTAAGAAGATGACAACATCGTTGGCAGCAGTTTATGGTCGTGAGATAGTCCGTCCTCATGGAGTACTTTCCAGTATCGTAAGTGATCATGACCCCATTTTCACCAGTGAATTTTGGAGCAGCTCGCAAGAAGCATTAGGTACACAGTTGTGTTTGAGCGTCGATTATCACCCTCAGACCGATGGACAGACAGAAAGGGTGAACAGAATTCTTGAGAATCTTTTAAGGCTATGTATCCTAGACTTCAGAGGGGCTTCTTGAGGATATTTTAAGGTTGTGTATCCTAGACTTTAGAGGGACCTGGGAAGAGCATCTTCCTTTAGTAGAGTTTGCCCACAACAACAGTTATCAAGCTAGTATTGGCATGACACCCTTCGAATCATTATACGGACGACCCTTTAGATTGCCGACTTGTTGGTTGGAATCTACAGAAAGACTTCTATTTGGACCAGATATGGTTTGAAAAACTTCCGAAAAGATTGATCTTATTAGACGGCGAATTAAGACAGTTCAGGATAGGCAGAAGTCCTACGCAGATAAGAAAAGGACTGACATTGAGTTTGAGGTGGCAGATATGGTTTTCATTAAGGTATCACCATTAAGGAATGTGGTTCACTTTGGATCTGTAGGGAATTTGGCACCAAGATTTGTAGGGCCCTTTCCCATAACAGAAAGGATTGGCCAAATGGCCTATAGAATAAAGCTACCGGAGAGACTGTCCGGGGTCCATGATGTTTTTCATGTTTCCTATTTATGAAAGTGCTTGCATGATACTGCAGAAGTAGTTAAGCCGAGTATGCTTTAAGAAGTAAAGGTAGAACGAGAGGCGGCAGTTAGACGAATTCCTACTCGTATTTTTGGATCGGAGGTTAACAAGCTATGCAATCGAGAGGTCAAGTTGATGAAAGTTCAGTGGGGAGATAACCAAGGGGATACAACTTGGGAGACTGAAGACAATATTCGCGCTTCGTACCCTTTTCTTGTCAAGGGTATGTTCTTAACTTCCTTTCAAAAGCTTTCATTCATACTTTTTTCTATCGTTTAAGTATATCTTATCGATTGAATCTTTGACCTTTAGGTAGGAATCCTATGGATGTAAACATGTGTTTCAGACATGTTATGTTTGATGGATGCAAGTGGATGCAAATGTTTTCTAGTGGTCGCTCGTGGATGCATATACACACACATTAGGCACTAGATCGGCTCAATCACTCTAATATTGCATATGGATGTGTATGCATTTTTCTTCTTTTAATGGATGGAGGTGAGTGTGTCAACAAATGGATGTTGCACTTGGATGAATGACCACACACGCATATAGAACTTACAAGTTATAATAGGATTGATTGCATATATGTTGGATTCATGGCATTAACATATATTGCATCAAGGAGGTCGACTGAAATAGTAGATCGCCTGATCTTTCGCATAGTATAGGGACATATACACACACCTTTGCATATGTTCATATAAGCATTAGAAGTCTTTAAGGACAATGGATGCCTATAATTGGTGAATAAGTAGATGGATGATATATGTTAGGATATATATTCTTCTTAACTTAGAGATTTCGGGGACGAAATCCTTTGAGTAGGGGAGAATGTAACACCCTGTAATTTTATAAAATATTAAGATGGTAAACTAGTGAATACTTAATTAAATATTGGGAATTAAGTAAAAATGACTATGCCATTGTGTTCGTCTCAGAATTCTGCTTAAGATGGACACTAAGTTTGCGTAAAACGGACATCGTATGAGAAGATATTAAGGTTTGAAGTTTGTATATGCATAAGATATATATATATATATATATATATATATATATATATACACACACATAACCAAGTCAAAGCTGTTCAAAATAATTCGAAAACTAGAAGCGGGAAGTCTAAGGGGAAGCTGACCCGTTGGGGGCCGACATACCCTAGGGGTGTCGACCCATGGGTCGACACCATAAGAGGGGTGTCGACACCCATGTCGACACTCCCCACCCTAGATCTGGACGAAATTCATTTCTACGTACGTGGACTGAATTATTGGCTAGATTCGTTGACCCTTTGCTATAAAGAGGACCCTATACCCACTGTTTTATTCATCTAAATCAGTGGCGACTATGAGATGCTACTCCAACTCAGATTAAATAAGCCTTTTCTTCAGCAACGACGATTCATACGTATTCAAAGATCGCTAATTCAATATTACCACACTTTTCTCAGTTTTCTTACATCCATTCTCTACGAGTCTATACTATTTTTAGATAGAAATAATTAAAACGTAATTTTGACATGCCTATCAGTTTGGATCTAAGCTTATGCCTATTGAATAATTTGAATCATAAAAGATCTGTCATTTCTTGTATATTTAACTTGTTGTTTAGGTCTCATATGCCTATTTGTGACATCCCTATTATCCTAGTTGCTTAATCATGTCACTATGCCTAATCAGTTCTGTGATGACCCTAAACTCCTATGCCATGGAAGAAAGGATAATCTTTGGAATATAACACATAAACAATAAAAGCAGAACAGAAATATATCACTACACCAGATAATATACAATAAATTACACTGAAACTAATATAATCATCAGAGTTACATAGTATAACAAGATCATACTTAGTACAAAATATGGTTTCAGCTTATATAAACTGTCTGCAGCGGAATCAAACATAATATACATAACAAATTCTGAACAGCAAAATAGAAATGATAGAATCCATCATCAACTCCATAGTTATCTAGAATGAGACTGCTAAAACCTGAACACAAGGCTGCCCATGTAGAAATAGGGGCACCCTTGTTTGCAAAGTGAAACAAACTATGAGTCAGTCATGGGACTGGTATGAGAAATCTACTTAACTTATTTTATAATAAGGCCAATCACAGGACCACGCCGCTAATGCGGAACAGGTTTACTCCATTGGATTTTCAGTGCTTAAATGCTTATAACAAGTAAATCATTTAAACATCGCAATGCTTTTTACAAAAATGAAGTCATTATAAGACTCAGGTCCTATCACACAATGCAACGCAAGTCAGAGGATAGAGTTTTACCTTATAATGGTCAAAATATGCTTGATATGTATAAAACAAAAGCATTTGATATTATTACTAGTGTTTGTATGTTTCAAAAACAATTTCAATCATAAGTATCAATCATGGATGACATAAGTGCCCTATACCACTATGTCGCCATGTATAGGTTTACAATCAAAACCGCACAATGTTGTATTGGAAATTGGGCTTCCATCATGAACCAAGCAAGGGATCGTCCTTACCGCTTCGAGACTCTCTAGCCCGAGCCTCAGATAAGCGCGCAGACAAGCCTTGGATCATCAGGGCCGGTCCACACGAAGTGGATTAAAATGCCTAAAAAATACGTTTCCCCGCCCTATGGGGCGTAAACTGGTCATATACCGACCAAACCATCCATCGACACTGTAGTGACCGATATAACCGAGGCGCCTCGCTTTCCATCGTCCACATAAGTATAATGTCAAGGCTCGTAAAATCCTAAGACCACTACTAGCTAGAAAGAAACTCATGTCCTCCGTGATGTCCTCTCCTGTTTCTGGTTCATACTCGGGGTGTGAGGCTCGTGAATTAATGCTACACACAAAGTGGCTCTATATTAAAGCTATGCTTTGATCATCAACCACAAGGCTCTGCTTTTCAAAAAGAGCCTTGATCAATGCATCTCAGCATGCCATACAGGTAATTCACGCCATGCGACTGATGTCTATCGATATACAAGCTCTGAGCTCATACGTCTCAGAGAAGGGTGTTAAGCAAGAGAATAAATTCTCTACCACCAAACATATGTATATTTAATAGAGATCAATCAGCATAGAATAAAATCCAATGTCAAACACACAGTCCATGTACAAGTTCGTTTTGGGTCTGAACGAAACCGGAGGCACTTATTCCTCATCCCATATGTCCAATACAGGAGAGAGACCCTCACACATCTGAACGATCAACAAGTACGTCCGGACAACCACCACTGTAACCCCCTTCAGGGAATCAACTCCCATCAAAGACATCAGTAGCCATCCATTCGATGTGAAGATCATCAGTCTTGCACCGTCTTCATATCTTCGACTTCTTATCGTCGATCAATTATTTGAAATGAGAATTAACTCAGCCTTTTCAAATAATTCACGTATTCTAGAATTCTAATCAATTCTATCCTTGGTTAAATTATTTGACATCCATAATTCAGTTCATTAATATAATTTTCAGGTCAAACACATTCAACCATCAAATATCCAATAAACCAAGTAAATTCGGTTTATTTCCATTTCAAATCGTTTATAATAATTTATAACGATTCATCGCTATTTTAATTTATTTAAAAATAGCCCATTTTCTTTAAACGATGCTTCGGGCCATAACACGACCATGGTGCTGTTTTTCTTCATATTTGATTTACATATATCTGAAAATCTAACCGTTGGATCTTTACAAATTTTATATCGTTGGAAAGATCTTTCCAAAGTGGATCCAACGGTTCCAGTTTTGGGAAAATCCGATGGTCGGATCTCTTGGTATAATCGTTTAAAGTTACGATTTCAAAACACGAACTGCAGCGTCGTTTTATTTTAATTTATATTTATATATATATATATATATATATATATATATATATATATATATATAAAATTCATTCTTCGATTTCCAAACCATTTTCACTTCACATACAAATATTATTTTTAACCAACAAATATCTATTTCAACACATGAATACTTTTAGCGACTTATCCATACAATAAAATGTTAATTTTATTGTTCAAACAATTTATTCAACACATGATTATTTTTATAACTTCACATATATGATAAAAATAATTTTTTTATCAATCAAAGAATTTATTCAACACGTGAATATTTTTCTAACTTCACTAGATGATAAAAATGTGATTTTTATCGTTCCAATATTTTTCTCAATATATGAATATTTTATATACTTCATATATATGATAAAAACGTGATTTTTATCATTTAACCATTTTATTCAATGTATGAATATTTTTTCTAACTTCATCCATGCGATAAAAATTATGAAGGAAAAATCCTATTGGCCCGTTATTTGTATAAATTTGTAAATTAGGGTTTTCTAATCCGGACTCCAAATTAAACCCAACGAGTGTTGCCCTAGCTAATTACCCCCATCCCAGACACAATGGAATATGTTTCGTAAGCCCATTCGACTATTACAGTCAGTTTTTCTTCAAATTAAAATATAAAACATTCAAATTTGGATTTGAACGTACATTTTAATTTGCTGGGGCCACATACTGATTCTAAAAATTACAGAAAAATTATATCTGGCTTTATTTTGTCGATACGGTCCTAACAAAATTAATTCATTGAATTTGGAGACCGTTTGAAAAATAGACTTTTTCTGGTCGATCCAATTCAAACTGAAATTACCAAACACATTACCTTTGCCACGTTCACATATTAATTCCAAAAATTATGGAAATTGGAATCTTGCAATGAATTGACATTCCGGATCCAACAAAATTGGTTTCTTCGAAAATGGAGGTAGTTTGCAAAATTTCTATTTTTAAGGGCCATATTTATTCCATAGCGACCATTTTGAATATTCAACTGGCCATAGCTTTGATTCCCTCTATGAAATTTAGATTTTTCAGATTCGTTAGAAAGATATTTTCAAACAGATTTAAATATTTTTGGTTTTACTAAAATCCGCTTTATTTTGCATCCCGTACATTTAGTCAAAGTTCGAATTCAAATTTTCAAACTGCCGTGCTATTTCTAACTCGTTATTTAATTAAAATAAATTATTTCTATTACTCCAAATTCATTAAAATAGCCAAATTAAAAAATTTAAATTGGCTCTGATTTTTCGGGTTGTTACAATCTACCCCACTTAAAATCTTTTCGTCCCCGAAAAGGAACGGAGCTGAAAGTTGTTTAACTAACCAACTCAACATTCATTATTTTAATTATGGCTCAAGTTCTTCAACTTTTCAGTTTCTAAAAACTTTTCAAATTCTTCAAAAAAATTGCTAACACCAGAAATTTTCAATTTTTTTGCCATAACCTCCTTTGTACGGAGAGGGGTTTGGAAATTTATTGAGCAGTATTAGGCACCCAATAAATCCTAAAAAGCATACACATTTTTTGTGAAATAACTTTGTGTCCACAGGGGAGTTTGTATAGATCATGACTCCAGAAAATAATTTCTCGTCGCCCTATAAATAGTTTTTGTGCTTTAATTACTAGAGAGACGTGATTATTGTCAACTCCAGACCCGCGTGGGTTTTTTATTAATCTGGCTTTTTACCATTACATTTTATATAGTCCATATCAGTCTTCGGTTCAACCTGAGATATAGTCATCGCTATACAAGCCTCTCGCTTATATGGTAAATCTTCAATCTCGTCACACAAGCTCCAAGTGCTTATGTGGTATATGACAGAGTATGATATCTTCACGTTGTATGCCATGTAGTGTAGCTCAAAATTAATTGTTACTATACTATTGCGACGTTTATAATCTCACACAGAACAACCAGCACTCCGCATCCAATGACATTCATAGTAGTTTGTATAATAAATAGAATTGTGCATCCATCTTATTAAGGTTTACCTATTTGTCGGGCACGCAAATAAATTCTTTACTCAATAGCAAATCCATTTACCGGTTCAATGTATATGCATGTATATATAGGAAACTCTAACAAAATTTCAATCTAGTTTAATATTTGATCAAGTTGGCTAAATTTACCTTTCATTTACATGTTGGTTTTATTATTCCAATGTTATTACTTATTTAAATTAATAATCACACAACATAACCAGCAATCAATTTATTGATTAACTTTTTCAAATATATAGTTTCTTTAAATATATATACTTAAAAATCATATTTGCTAAGATCGGCTTATATATAGTTAACACTACTCATCTCAGAAAAGGAAACAATAGTGGAGTAGGAAACAAAACGAAAATGCAAAATATTGTATGTACCTTGCACCAGAGCTAATCAGAGATGTCCACTCTGCAATTGGGATAAGCTTGCTTAATGCTCTATTCAGTTTCCCAAGTACAGTCTCTAGGATCACTAATCTACTGCACTTTGACTAAGTGAACCTTCTTGTTCCTTAGCTCCTTAGTTTCTCTGCCAATAATCTTTATCGGCTCCCTTCTCACTGCCAATTCTGGAGTAATTTCCAAGTCTTGTTGCGCGGCTTGTTCTATGATTAAGTCTAGATCATATACATGCTTTCTAAGTTGAGATACGTGAAATACATCATGTACACCAAGCAACCAATTAGGTAATTGAACTTTATAAGCGAGAGTTCCAATCTGTTCAAGTATAGGAAATGGACCAATAATTCTAGGCGCCAACTTCCTAGTTTTGCCAAATCTGACAACTCCCCTCATCGGCGAAACCCTCAAATACACATAATCACCAACGGAAAAAGCCAAATCTATTCTTCTAGAGTCTGCATAGCTCTTCTATCGGCTTTGAGCTATTTGCAATCGTTTCTTGATGAAATCGACTTTGTCTGAAGCTTCACGAATCATATCTGGCCCCAATACAAGTCTGTTGCCAGGTTCTACCCAACATGCGAGAGATCTGCACGGTCTACCGTACAGTGCTTCAAATGATGACATTTGCAACCTCGCTTGGTAACTGTTGTTGTATGAGAACTCAGCTAAATGCAAGTGATCTTCCCCATGATCCGCCAAAATCAATAATACATGCCCGCAATAGATCTTCTAATATGCGGTTCACCCTCTTAGTTTGACAATCTGTTTGAGGATGATATGCGGTGCTCAGGTTCAGCTTTGTTTCCAATTCTGCTTGGAATGCTTCCTAAAATTTACTAGCAAAAATATCACTGACTATGCTGATGGGGACTCCATGCAGTTTAACAATCTCTTTGAAATATATCTGTGCCAGGCTTTGAGCGTTTCTATTTGATCTGACAGGTATAAAATGGCCGGTCTTCGTGAAACGATCTATGATCACCCATATACTGCCATTTCCTCTCTTGGTCCCAGGCAAGCCATCGATGAAATCCATAGAAATTTGTTCCCACTTCCAATTTGGAATCTCCAACGTTGCAACAATTCGGCGAATTTTTGTTGATCGCTTTTAACTTGCTGGCAAGTAGAACACTTGCTAACATATATTGAAATGTCCCTTTTCATCGCCTTCCACCAGAATGTTCGCTTGAGATCGTTATACATTTTTCTCACACCTGGATGGATACTCATATTGGACTTGTGACATTCGTCTGACACTTCTCTTTTGAGCTCGGGGATGTCGAGAACACAAATTCTTCCTTTCAATCTCAAAACTCCCGTGCTATCCATTTGAAAACTGGAGACTTCGCCCTTTTGAATTATTTTGATCATCTCTTTAACAAAATTATCGTCTTTCTAAAGAACGGATATTTTATCTATCAATGAAGGCGTAATGATAAGATTGGCGATGATCACATCATTTCTGCTGAGCGCATCGGCCACAACATTGGCTTTCCCCGGAGTATACAAAATATCCAGATCATATGCAGCGAGAAATTCCAGCTGACGTTATTGCCTCAGATTCAAGTCTTTCTGGGTTAACAAATACTTCAATGATTGGTATATAGTTCGAACTTCTCACCCAATAGATAATATCTCCAGATTTTCAGAGCAAACACGATGTCTAACAACTCAAGGTCATGAGTAGCATATCTCTTTTCATGTGGCTTCAACTGACGGCTAGCATAAGCAACTACTTGGCCTCTTTGCATTAATACCGCAACAAGACCTCCAATAGAAGCATCCGTCCAGACCGTAAAATCCTGATTGCCATCGATAATCGTTAATACTGGAGCAGTTGTCAATCTTAATTTCAGCTCTTGGAAAGCTGCCTCACATTCTGGAGTCTACTTAAATCTTGCGTGCTTCTTAGTAAGCTACGTTAATGGACTAGATAGCTTCGAAAAATCCTTAACGAATTTCCGATAATAACTAGCCAATCCAATAAAACTTCTGATTTCTATGGGCGTACTAGGCTGTTTCCAATCCTGAATGGCTGTAATCTTGCTTGGATCAATTGAAATTCCTTCCTTTGATATAACGTGACCAAGGAACTTCACTTCTTCTTGCCAGAATATACATTTGGAAAATTTGGCTTTTAAAACATTCTTTCTGAGAATCTCCAAAACTTGTTCCAAATGTCTAGCATGCTCGCTCTCTGACTTAGAGAAGTTTAGAATATCATCAATGAAGACCAGTACGAATTTATTCAAGACCTCTCTAAATACGCTGTTCATTAGACTGACAAAATACGTTGGAGCGTTACACAAGCCAAACGACATTACTAACCACTCATAGAATAAATCGGGACCTCTGAATGCTGTCAGAGTAACACATTCCTTGGCAATACGATGTAGATGGAAACCTGTAGCTAGGTCCATTCGTGAAAATACTTGCGCTCCATTCGATCGATCCAACAAATCATCAATTCGCGGTAATGGATATTTATTCTTTAATGTCTGCTTATTTAAGTCACGATTATCCACGCATAGTCAGAGAGTACAATCTGACTTTGGGACAAACACCACTGCTGCTTCCCAATTAGAGAAACTAGGCCTGATCAGACCCTCCCATACAAGTTGTCGAGTTTGATTGTCTAATTATTCTTCCTCCTTCAAGGTCATTCTTCGAATAGCGTGCACTACTGGCCTTGCATTCGTAATTAAAGCGATTTTGATATCAATTTCTCTACGCGGAGGTAAGCTAACAACTTCTTCAAACACATCCGCATAATTCTTGATGACAGGAGTATTTTTTTTGACGACCGGAATATTCTCTATAACGACAGGAATATTTTCTATTTGAGCAGGAGAAGCATCAAGAGCTGACCAAAAGCCTTTTCTATCCGAATTCGGACCTTCGCATGGTATGGTTATATTGTCCCCTGATTTAGTCTTGGCCTTAACGACTCTATCGGCGCATTTAACCTCCGCTTCATATTTGGTTAACCAATCTAATCCTAAAATAAGATTAAATTCGGTAAAATTCATGGCGATCGAGATGGAAGGGAACTGATAACAGGAAAAAGAGATAGGCACCCTACAAATCCAACTAAGATTGAGGGAACCCCCAGTTGGATTATGGACAGTGACGGGTTGTTTGAGCTTTTTCAATTTTAAATCCAATTTCTTAACCACATTACTTGCAATAAAGCTTCGTGATGTGCCTGTGTCAAACAGTACTTTAACAGGAATATCTTTGATAGTAAGCATGCCCTCCAAAACATCTGGTCTTACTCGACTGACGGAGGGTGCAGGAACTTCTGCCACTTCATTTACTTGAGCCACTTTGGTCGCTTTCCACAACCGGTAGTCTCGCTTTATATGACCAGCCTGATGGCAAAGATTGCATTCTCTAGTCTCTTGAAACTTCTTATTAGACTTAGATCCATCCTTTCTTTGTTTCTTTAGAGATCTACAACTTATCGACAAATGTCCTTGCTTATTGCAGTTCGAGCATGTGGCCATCGTTGCTGGTTCTTTCTTAAATTTAACCCTTTTATTATTGGCTTTAGGCCTCTTACTGAACTCAGACTTCGTACTTGCCTCCGGCTGCGTACTTGTCTTTGGGCTATCAGTTTTAGACTTCCTTTTGTTGCTAGAATTGACTTCCTCTTCATTCTCCAGAATACCATGCTTATCAAGATCCTCATAGTGATAAGCCATGTATATCGTTTCAGAAAAAGGAAGATTCACATGTGCAGTTACCCAATTTTTGTACTTTCTTTGAAGCCCATTAATAAACCTCAGATTCTTCCACTTTGGATCATCAATTAGTTCCGGGGAAAAAATGAGAAAGTCTGCTGAATTTACCCTGATACTCCTGAATGGTCATATCTCCTTGTATCAGATAGTGGAATTCATCATATAGCCGATCAGTTGCTTCTGGAGGAATAAATCTTTCATTGAAAATTTCTTTAAATCTATCCCAGGTAATATTAACTTCTGGATTATCCTTAATAATAGTTTCCCACCAGATTAAAGCTTCGTCTTTGAGTGCCCAAGATGCCAATAATCTTTTCTGATCATCTCTCATCTTTGAACCTTCAAAAATTCTCTCAGCAGAGCACATCCATGCTTGTGTTTCAATAATGGATTCTTTGCCCAAGAATGGTACTCCACCCAGATTTCGATACTTCTTTAATAGAGTATCTATATTTGGTTCTAGCTGTGGGAGCACGATTGGCTCATTAGATTGCTGAACCATAGAATTACTTCTTCTTCTTCTTCTGCCACTCATTTTCTACGATGCCTGCAAATAGCAGACAAAGTGTCAGGCCAACAGAAAAGGTATTTTAAAGCATAGAGACATATACTTGAATGTAAATGTATTTATTGGGGTGTGTTTTATTCTGCTATACTCATTTTAGGACCTTCTTGATCCTATCTGTAATGAGTTACTCATCTCAAAATACTACTGATTCTATTTCTGACGAGTTCATTAATATGTTATATTTCTGAGCTAAGATTAACCAAAGCTCTGATACCAGATGTGATGACCCTAAACTCCTATGCCACGGAAGCAAGGATAATCTTTGGAATATAATACATAAACAATAACAGCAAAACAGAAATATATCATTACTCCAGATAATATACAACAAATTAAAATTACACTGAAACTAATATAATCATCAGAGTTACATAGTATAACAAGATCACACTTAGTACAAAATACTGTTTCATCTTATATAAAATGTATGCAGCGGAATCAAACATAATATACATAACAAAGTCTGAACAACAAAATAGAAATGATAGAATCCAACTTCAGCTCCATAGCTTTTCAGAACGAGCCTGCTAAAACCTGAACACAAGGCTGCCCGCGTAGAAATAGGGGCACCCGAGTTTGCAAAGTGAAACAAACTACGAGTCAGTCATGGGAATGGTATGAGAAATCTACTTAACTTATTTTATAATAAGGCTAATCACAAGACCACACCGCTAACGCGGAATGAGTTTACTCCATTGGATTGCCAGTGCTTAAAACAAGTAAATTTTTTAAACATCGCAATGCTTTTTACAAAAATGAAGCCATTATAAGAATCAGGTCCCATCACACAATGCAACGCAAGTCGAAGGATAGAGTTTTACCTTATAATGGCCAAAATATGCTTGATACGTATAAAACAAAAGCATTTGATATTATCACTAGTGTTTATATATTTCAAAAATAATTTCAATCATAAGTATCAATCATAGACGACATAAGTGCCCATACCACTATGTCGCCATGTATAGGTTTACAATCAAAACCGCACAATGTTGTATTGGAAATCGGACTTCCGTCATGAATCAAGGTAAGAGATCGTCCTTACCGCTTCGAGACTCTCTAGCCTGAGACTCAGGCAAGCACCTAGACAAGCCTTGGATTGTCAGGACGGTCCACATGAAGTGGATTAAAATGTCTGAACAATACGTTTCCCCGCCATATGGGGTGTAAACTGGTCATATACCGACCAAACTATCCATCGACACCGTAGAGACTGATATAAACGAGGCGCCTCGCTTTCCATCATCTACATAAGTATAATGTCAGGGCTCGTAAACTCATGACACCACTCCTAGCTAGAAAGAAATGCATGTCCTCACTGATGTCCTCTCCCATTTCTGGTTCATACCCGGGGTGAGAGGCTCGCGAATTAACACTATACACAAAGCGGCTCTATATTAAAGCTATGCTTTGATCATCAACCACAAGGCTCTGCTTTTTAACAAAAGCCTTGAACTGCATCTCAACATGCCACACAGGCAATTCACACCATGCGACTGATGTCTATCGATATACAACCTCTGAGCTCATACGTCTCAGAGAAGGGTGTTAAGCAAGAGAATAAATTCTCTGCCACCAAACAGATGTATATTTAATAGAGATCAATCAGCATAGAATAAAATCCAATGTTAGACACACAGTCCATTTACAAGTTCGTACTGGGTCTGAAGGAAACCAGAGGCACCTTATTCCTCATCCCATATGTCCAATACAGGAGAGAGGCCCTCGTACATCCGAACGATCAGTAAGTATGTCCGGACAACCACTACTGTAACCCCCTTCAGGGCAGCAACTCCCATCAAAGGCATCAGTAGCCCTCCATTCGATGTGAAGATCATCGGTCTTGCACCATCTTCGTATCTTCGACTTTATCATCGATCAATTATTTGAAATGAGAATTAACTCGGCCATTTCAAATAATTCACGTATTCTAGAATTCTAACCAATTATGTCCATGGTTAAATTATTTGACATCCATAATTCAGTTCATTATATAATTTTCATGTCAAACACATTCAACCATCAAATATCCAATAAACCAAGTAAATTCGGTTTATTTCCATTTTAAATCGTTTATAATATTTTATAATGATTTATCACTATTTTTATTTATTTAAAAATAGCCCATCTTATTTAAATGACGCTTCAAGCCATAACACGGCCATGGCGCTGTTTTTCTTCAGATTTGATTTACATATATCTGAAAATCTAATCGTTAGATCTTTACAAATTTTATATCATTGGAAAGATCTTTTCAAAGTGGATCCAACGGTTCCAGTTTTGGGAAAATCCGATGGCCGGATCTCCCGGCATAATCGTTTAAAGTTATGATTTCAAAACACGAACTGCAGCGACATTTTATTTCAATATATATATATATATATAATTCATTCTTTGATTTCCAGACATTTTCACTTCATATACGTGTTAAAAATATTATTTTTAACCAACAAATATTTATTTCAACACATGAATATTTTTAGCGACTTATCCATACAATGAAATGTTAATTTTTTATTCAACACATGAATATTTTTATAACTTTACATATACGATAAAATTATTGTTTTTATCGTTCAAAGAATTTATTCAACACATGAATATTTTTCTAACTTCACT
This sequence comes from Allium sativum, assembly GCA_030737875.1. Classification (NCBI taxonomy): domain Eukaryota; kingdom Viridiplantae; phylum Streptophyta; class Magnoliopsida; order Asparagales; family Amaryllidaceae; genus Allium; species Allium sativum. Next base: position 297,072,739 of record CM060918.1, on the reverse strand, counting down.
TTAGATGATAAAAATGTGATTTTTATCGTTCCAATATTTTTCTCAACATATGAATATTTTATATATTTCATATACATTTTTATCGTTCAAACATTTTATTCAACGTATGAATATTTTTTCTTACTTCATTCATGCGATAAAAATGTGATTTTTATTGTTCCAATATTTTTCTCAACATATGAATATTTTATATACTTCATATACATGATAAAAATGTGATTTTTATCATCTAAGAAATTTATTTCAATCGTGAATAAATTATCAACACATGAATATGTTTCCACATATAAATATAATTCAAACATACGAATATCTCAGAAAATTTCGGCAGCATAACGGTAGGGGGTTTAAAACTGGTACTGTCCCGAGTATGGCTCCTCGCGCTACCTTAGGCCTCGTGGTGTTCCCTAAGGGGCTTATCCTAATGGTCTAAACATTTCGATCATTTCCATATCACATTGATTTTTTCCACAAACAATTCCAATTTTGTTTTCAACCACATTCAACCATTCACAATATCAACCATTCGCGGTATCAACCAAATTTCACATCACAACTCAAACAAGTCATCCATGGTTTGTAGACGATGGGTGTCGGGAGTTTCTAAACTTCGTCTACATCCTAATATATTTTATTTCCATTTTAGTGAGTTTAGAAATCTCACATCGGTTTCTGCGTTGCCAAAATTAGTAGCAAGCTCTATAAATTCTCCGGACACTTCTAGAATGTAGAAGATGTCATCATGGTCCCAGTGTCTCTTGTCTCTTGTTTCACTGGATTTCGACAACATAGCAAAAAGATATGATTTTTATTTGAAAATCAAACTTTGCAATGCTTTAAACCGCTATAAACTGTTTTAAAAATCACAGCCGTTACCTTCAGCTGAAAGCTCGAAACTAGGTTTCGATTTTGCATGAAATCCGAAGCACGAGGTTAAGATCCAGTCACATCACGTCGTAGAGGGAAGACGGGTGCTCAGTTCGAGGTGGGTGCGGTCGAAATCATGGAGGATCCATAGCAGGGCGGCGCATTGAAGTTGGCAACTTCAGAGAGGAAGAACTCGACGGATACGCAACGAGGAGGGGTGCAAACGGTCTTGATTTGAAGAGAAGTGGGAGGTCTTCAAAAAGTTCAACTGGGGCAAGGGCTAATTCAACGTGGTTTAGCCGGAATCTGGTAGGGAAGGGTGGAAGACCTTTCTGCCGCATGATACTGGGTTACGGGAGGGGGAGGGTGGGTTATTTTTTGGAAATTAAAAATTATGAAGGAAAAATCCTATTGGCCCGTTATTTACATAAATTTGAAAATTTGGGTTTTCTAATTCGGACTCCAAATTAAACCCAACGAGTGTCGCCCCTAGCTAATTACCCTTATCCCGGACACAATGGAATATGTTTCGTAAGCCCATTCAACTGTTACAGTTATTTTTTCTTCAAATTAAAATATAAAACATACAAATTTGGATTTAAACGTACATTTTAATTTGCCGGGGCCACATACTGGTTCAAAAAATTACAAAAAATTTATATTTGGCTTTGTTTTGTCAATATGGTCCTAACAAAATTAATTTCTTCGAATTTGGAGACCGTTTGAAAAATGGACTTTTTATGGTCAATCCAATTCAAACTGAAATTACCAAACACATTTTCCTTTGCCATGCTCACATATTAATTCCAAAAATTATGGAAATTGGAATCTAGCAAAGAATTGACATTCTAGATCCAAGAAAAGTAGTTTCGTTGAAAACAGAGGTCGTTTGCAAAATTTCTATTTTTAAGGGCCATATTTATTCCATAGCGACTATTCTGAATATTCAACTGGCCATAACTTTTGATTCCCGCTATGAAATTTCAAATTTTCAGATTCGTTAGAAAGATATTTTCATACAGATTTAGATATTTTTGGTTTCACTAAAATCCGCTTTATTTTGCATCCTGCACATTCAGTCAAAGTTCGAATTCAAAACTTCAAACTACCGCGCTATTTCTAACTCGTTATTTAATTAAAATAAATTATTTCAATTACTCCAAATTCATTAAAATAGCAAAATTAAAAATTTTAAATTGGCTCTAATTTTCCGGGTTGTTACAAGTTCTGTTATCACATGTTCATCAGATCTGTTCCTATACGTTTATCTTGTCATTATACCCAAATTTGTCACTATATGCTTATATTGTTGCTGTACTTATTTCTGCCATCATATATCTATCTTCTTTTTATGCTTATTTCTGTTCTTTTCCCCTCTTCTTTTCCCTTTTTATTTTATAGCCAGGCAACCTTCGAGCCTAGGCATACCACTGAAATATGCGAATGAGTGAAATTCGAAACGAGGGGAAAACGTTAAAATTGGGGAATAACTTGTATTGAGAAATTTGGGGCATAACTTCAATTGAAAACATGAATACGGATTTGGGGGCATAAACCAAAATTTGTGATTGAAGATCTTAAATTGGGGCACATGTTACATGATGAATATGACTTGGAAAAGGGGCATGAAAACCTATAATGAAATAGGGATAATTGTTAAATAATGAAGATGCCTAGATTTATAGTAATTAGAAACTATAACCGCACTTAGACACGAGGTAAGATTACACTTGTGGTAGAAGTCATCCCGGACCCGCCCGGCATATCCAGCGACCACAAGTGGTGAATCTAATGTGAGGGATCTAAGTGCATAGACACGTAATGGACTATGACATGAGGTTAAGTCCGACTTGTGGAAAAAATCCGCTCGGACCCGCCCGGCATATATCCAGCATCCACAAGTTGTAGGCTTAATGTGGGAGGTTTAGTGCATTATAACCATAAATGAATATATGGTAATGAACTTGTAATACTTAACCTATTTGAGTCCATAGGGATTACATGAACATGTTAACTTGAGTAGGGGTTAAGTAAACTAGCTTGAAACAGTGGGAGGGTTAAGTATATCTTATGAAATCTTATTACACCGGTAGGCATAACCTGTGGAAATCCTAGTAATGGGGATGCGAGCCTAGGGGGAAGCTTGTTTCATCTTGTGCGGGACCCATTTCAATCAGTAACCCATATATAGGTATCAAACGAGTACTCCGAACTAGGTCAGAGTCGTCCGAACTAGGTCGGAGTCGGGGCACGCTTATTGTGTTGATTGTAAGAGATCCAAAAGAGGGGACTCAACTACAAGTAAGCTAATCCAATCGCTCTTTAATGAAGTGGATTTCTTCTTGTACTTTGACACTTTCTTTGCAAACATAACTTAAAGTAATCGACATTGTAAGTGTCCATCCTCTCACTATTAGGTGAAGGGTATTACATTTTATACTTCGGTCCCTACTCTTCGACCATGCCCTAATCCAAATCATACAAATTTTCCATCTCATTCTCTAGTAATAAGATTTCAATCTTATGGTTAATGTTTTTATATGATTGTTAATAATAAAAAATCCATTTACTACATTTGTATTTAAATATAAATAAGCATTGAATCAAAGATTATGATGGTTACATCTCCAAGTGCTACAACCTACCATCGAGCTCACAACCTGCCTGATAGTCGATCATAATCACATACGCTACTAATTGGATTCAATGCATTATTGAGATTCTTTTTATTAGGCATGAAGTTAAGTTGGGAGAGCCAAACATAATCCTTTTTCATTTCGATCAAAAAATGATGAGGCTTGGCCTTGATTCATGGTCGTTTCCATTTGCCTTAAATGACAGATGATCCAGTTCCATCACTACTATTTGATCTCTCACATATTGCTATAGAAGACTATCTCTGACTTGTTAGTCGATCAAATCTCATAGGAGCCTGCAATTATTTATGTTATTCCCATCTATCTCAAGGAGTAGGCAGTACTTTTGGATGTCCCTTCATGCTTCATGGGCTCTCATCTTACCGACTTTTGGAAGAGGATCCACATGTTGGTATTCATATAAATATGCTTGATGGTTTCATTGTAATTCGTATAAGAAGAGAATTTAGGTTCAATTCCTTGCCACTTTGACCTTTCAAAGTTATCATTTATCCTTTGTTTTCCTTTGGTCTTGCTAGATCCTGCTGCGAGAGGTCCTTCTTTATTTAAAGTATTAACCTCTTTACTTTTAGCTTCAACGTATTCTTACCATCGAAACCTTTCAGCCTTGTGTGTGACACCCCACGTCCATTAATGTCACTCCTTAAGAGAATGCATTAAGCTTCATGAAGCGTTATAGGTAAACAGAAATAGAAATATTACAAGATAGATATAAAATAATAGCGAAATTTAAAACCTTATTGAGTAAAAAACATCGTGGTTCAAAACATAGTTACATCATGAGTCTGAAATATATAAAACCTAGTACATCAACTTAAAACTTCTGTCTTGCACTAAGATCATGAGAGTACAATAAACATGAAAAGAGCATAATCCCCAAAAACACAGCCATAGTAGAGAAGGTACGAAATCAAGCAGTACATCTAAACATCTCCAAGCAGAAGGAAAGAAGAATCCTGATCACGCTTGAGTATTCCCACCCTGAGAACCTTGGGGGGAACGGAAGAGAAAGAAGAGGAAACAAAATAGGTCAAACATAAAGTCTGGCGAGTCCAGTTACTTTTAGCATATAAATAAGTAAAAGCTTCATGACAGACATACAAACTAGACAAGAGGAATAACAGCATATAAGGCAGGTATGACAAGGTAAACATGATAAACCGAATAAAACATATATGTAAAGCGCCTCTCTAATACTTTTCTCTGCAATAATACTAGTATCATATGAACGAGATGATCCCCAACAAGATGGTAGACTTAGGCGTACTTCTAGTGAGAGGTTTTACCCCCATAAACTAATAGGCAGCCCGATTGAACATACCGATGTCACCCTTAAGGATAATAACGGGCTCCTGAACAAGCGAGACTAGATGTACCCTAATTACTACCCCAATCGGTCGACTCCTTACTCTGTAGGTACCTTGTGCTGGCCCCACAGTAGGATGTATCACTCTCTACAGTGGCAACCCTTCGTTTACAGGATGTGCACAACCATATCTACTGATGTCATGGTGTCTTAGCTCACCAAAGACTGTGATATTTGTCATTGGAATGTAGGGACTGAAATGAAAGGAGTTGGTCGCTTTATTGAAGAGCGACCAGATAGGCATGCTTTTTCGGTTATAGAGTTAAATATAAATTAATTATGTTTGTTTATGCAAGACACGTTCATTTATCTCCATATTTCGATTTATTCACACTTCCTCTATTACACTGTAGTAGATCGAGAGAATCATAAAAATTGAGAGTTAGGAAATTATCCTCTGGCTTCTCTTTTCTATAAACCAATCCCTACACAAATTGGATCTAGTAAAATATTCTAATTTAGAATAACGAGACCATAAAGCTGCGTAGTTAAAGCACTTAGCAATTCTATAGAGGTGGAGGTACAAAAAGGAGTAGCGGGGATAAAGCGAGGATATATAGGAAGTGCAAAAAAGTAATAAGGGCACCCGCCATATTATGTATGTAAAAAAAAATATCAACTAATCTTATATAACTAAACCAAAGAATATCATGGTTACACACGCCAGATTTGTTTATTATAATAGATTTTTGTAATATATTAGACACTTATGCATAAAAATTAGCTATTTGCACTAACTTTATTGATCTTTTCATAAAGTGTACTAGTCAAATCAAGCTTTGTATATTAATATTGCCAAAGTGGATGTTAAAAGCATTGATTTAGCCGGTGCAGCGGAAAATAGCGGGGCTAAAACATGTCTGCTAGTCATCAATGCAAAATAAAATAGTATAGCGGGTGAAGAGCGCCTTGAGCTACTACGAGGATTTTGCAGAGCATAGCAGCGCTTTAACTGCATAGCTACGGAGAAAGGGTGTTTCGGCGATAAGTGCGCCGATTTTATATCATATTCGATGGTAAACCAGTTTCTCCTAACGAAATCCTCGAATTGGATCAAAAATGATGTTTCTATCTTCGATGTACAAAGAGTAAGAACTGAATCTCTCGTCTATTTGTGAATCATTGGGGTGATTATTTAGATTGATGGCCCGTTGAATTTCAATATCGATTTGGGGCTTATATGATGAACTTGCCATTTTAGTCTTCCCTATTAAATAAATATCAACTTTTCGTATAAGAAATTTAATAGACTCCTTTTACATTCAAAGCCTATGTTGAACGTAAAAGGAAACGTCATTTATTCATTTATTAAAGACAATTAGCAAGTATAATTTCTTTTCTAGATCTAAAGATTTCTGGAAGAAATGTTGATGAATGTTGGGTTCTTAATGTTCAATTTATAAGTCAAATATGACAGAATTTACATTATCAAATCTTTGGATCGATATAAGGAATTATCATTTACTGATATGGAAAGCAAGTAACAACAAGATCTGAAACTCGCTTCCAATACTAATCGTTTTGTGTTAAACCGATTACGAAGGCTATCATGATTAAGGTGATCTAATCAAATTCGATTTGTTGTTGAAGTTTGATCGACATTTGCATACCTTTTTTGGAAGGTGTGATTATTCAATGGGTAGTCGATGAGGAGGATTGTCGTGTTTATCACTTACAATTCTGGAAGATGTAGTAAGATCAAAGATGAAGTGGCAAACAAGTGATCCTTGTTCTTGACTAGGGTTGTCAACGGATATTTTTTGATACAGATAGTGCTACATCCGTATCCGTATCCGAAATCATTTTCGGATATCGGATATCCGTATCCATGGATATGGGCGGATATCGGATAATTGTCCTATCCGCCAACGATCGATAAATCAAGAGATATAAATGAAAATTTATAGTTTAACATAAGTGTTTTTCAATTTCTTTGATCACCAAAGTGTTAAAAATAAACATATATGATGAAATTAAATGAGTTTAGAAGCTAATATGCACTTTGTGCATATAATATAAACCTTTAACTTAGTAAAGCAATAAATAAATTTGATTCAGTGTACTAAAATACATATAATTTTGAACATAATGTTAAAAAAATTCGAATGGATAATTTTCAGATGTGGATATTTATGTATCCGTATCCGCATCCCTTTTTTCGGATATCAGATATTTATCCGCTTTTCGGATAAGGATGCGGACATATATCGGATTTTTTGGGTATCCATTGCCAGCCCTAACCTTGACAACAGTTTATATAACTGATTTCAATAGTTACATTACATAGAAGACATGGAGAGTAAATGATTTACTACACATAGATGCAACAACTACCCTTTGTGGGGTTACTTATGCTTTAAATCTAGATAACCTGATTTTATCAACAACTGGACACATTCAGAAGCAACTCTAAAATGAATTCGCTCTGTAGGCCAAGTGTTTGAAGATATCTTTGTGGAACTTTCATGATACATCTTAACATATAACATAGCTTAACAGATTGCTCAACGAGTTGGAACAAGTATCTAAGTATTCTTGTGCACGGAGAGGCACACATTATTTTCTTATTTGCTTTTGATTGTGTGTATAGTCTCTTTATTATGTATTTGGGTTTTATGTATGTTTGTATTAGATCTGATTGCATACTAATTTCTATAAGTTAATAAAAAGGTTACCAAAATTTAAATATATATATATACGACTTTGGCATTACAAAAATAGTATCATGCCTTCACTTTATACGGCTTCACCACTATCCATACCATCGCTTGGGAAGTGCATGGTACCAAAGTTCGTATTTAGTGCTACAAAATAAAATGGAATGGGAGAAAATTGCTTAAGGTTACGCACTTGCCTCGATAGGAAAGCCGCACTCACACTTATCCAATGCACTTCGTTTTATTTAGGTGTTAAAGCACTTTTGTCGCCTTTACTTTAGAATTGTACTACCTCTGTTTCTAAATATAAGAAGTTTTAAGAAGTTTGGCGTGTTTCAAAATATAAGACATTTAAGGTTTTAATGCCCTCTTTATCCATAATTCATAACAAATAATGAAACTCTTTATACATCTATTCATGTTTCAACCACTAATTGTGCATGAAAAGATGCTAATTTAATAAAGAGACTTAATTTGAGTATGAATTTAAGAACAATTAATTGATTCCTCAATTCTTGAGCAAACTAGTAAAACATCTTACATATAGAAATGGAGGGAGTATATAAATTGGTTTTGAATCAATATTTAACACCTTGCCGCCATTTTAAGAGGTCGACACTATTATGGACAGATACACCGTTTCATGTAGCTCCGGTCCTTAGTTTGTACCATTATGAGTTTTGAATCCTATGATTTTCACCTTGTTTTATAATTGAAAGAGGGAAAAGCCCCTTGTACACACTCATCCATTTTTTTATACTTATTCTTTAAATGGTTTTGACTCTTTGGCCTTAAGTTTGAAGTACATTTATTTCCAAAATTAATTGATTATCATTAACAAATATTTTTAAAGATATATTTCAAAGAATTGAAACAAATTTTAATGTCGATATTTTTAAAGAAATATTAAGGGTATTTAAGCAAGTATTTTACCAAGTATTAGTATTCCTATTACAATTAGTTAAATGGGATAAGGATAAATTTTACTTAAATGATTAGAAACCCAGATGGGACTAATGTAATGTCGCACCTTATACTTCATCCACCCCACAATTCAAGGCAAAATTAAGATAAAACTATAATTATGATAATATGCACAGAAAGGAATACATGATGAGATTGGTTAATTGTGAGCATGCAAAACCACTAGGTTCTTAGTCACCCAAGAAAAAATATGAATAGATAGAAAATCATATAAAGAGTTTATATTCAGATTAACCATCCAATTTTCTTTCCATAGATCGATAGGTATTTATATCTGGTAGGCCCAATTTAGTCATTTAGGTTTCTTAAAATGGCAAAGCAGGGATTGATTGTCATTTGGCTATTTAGAATGAGAACTTTAGTTTAATTGTGATTCTTATATTTAAAAACCATTATGATTGCTGAACCAAAATTTGAATATTGTAAATAAGAGTCCTAGTAAGGGGAAACCCCTTCCGCTAAGTGGCATGATCTCACTAGATTTTTGTTTATCGAGATTGTATATTTTTATTCACATCAGACTAATTATCTGATTCAAAAAATTTTCCCCTTTAACTCTCGAATACTCATTTGAGTAGAGTGAGAGCAAGTATTTCAGGTTTGCGGGTTTGACGAATAAATCTTTCGAAGACTTATAGAAGGAAGTACTTGCTATTTAGGAGTATCCTTAGAGTCTATTGTATTTTAGGTTATGATCATTGAATGTCGTAATGATTTATGTATATCAAGTTACTAGTATTCTAATCAACCAGGATTCATCTTTATACGTCACTCTTGAAATATTTGTGTTATTATTTTTTGTCAAAACCTAAGCAACATTTGGGATTATGTTACAAATGTAAGATATTATCCTTATGAAATGATAATATATTTTGGTATTATTAAATTTGTTTCATATTCATGTAATGTTTATCGATACAATTAACATGTACAAATTTTATCACCGAAATTAATAATATAAATCAATACAATATCTATTATGCTTTGTTGTAGAGATCAAAATGGGGGATGTTACATAAGAGGAACAAAAGAAAAGTGCGATGAGAGGTAAAAGGATGATAGGATGACATTAAAACATTTTCCTTGGATCTTTTTTGAAATTTAAGGGGGATACTTGGCAATATCATGTGGCAGAATTGAATTAGACAAATTGAAAAATGTAAGACAATTCTAAGTAGTAGCTACTCAATATTTAGAATGAGTTGCATGCCATTATTCAATATTAGAATCATAATTTACTCTTAAATTAGCAAGTATTGTTTTGTTGATTATTCGGTCATAGATATGTTATCTAGTGTTTTGTAAAGCAAAGTTAATTTATAATTAGTAATTACTACTACCTCACAAATTATTTGGTGAGTTCCTTATGGTTAAATCTCTGATAAATCTTCACTTTAGTCCATTACGCTCTTCAATCAGTACGCTTTTTCAATATAGTGCTATTAGATAGTAGATCTACGCTGATCCCCATTATTTTCTACTACCATTACTGAATCATCTCTTTATTTTTTATTACACCAATTAAATAAAAGATTTTAACACTTTATTTTACAAACTTAATGTAAAAATGTTGATTTAGCTAGTTCTTTTAAGCAAAATCAATGAAAAAACAAAGCTAATTTTAAGGCATAAGTAGAAAACACATGTTAGAAATCTATTATAATCGTCAAATCTGGATTTATAAATCATGTTCTTCATTGTTGTAGTTAAATAAGATTAATTATATTTCTTTTTTCTATGGAAATAATATTTTAATAGGAATAAGTTAACTTTATATATTTGATCTTATATCAAATGATTCTCATGTATCTCCGTTATTTTCCGTTATATCCTTAATATAAATTTTTTGCATCTCAATCAATTTTGAACTGCTAATTCATGACCTACACAGACAGAGTGAATAGGTTAAATATGAAAAAAATGTTGATGTCCACTTGTTGAATCTCTTACAATAGGCTGGGATTTATATTTTAAAACATACCTTCTTGCACTTGCAAGATACTCATTAAATATCCTTAGCTACTGGTTGGCATGATTTTTCTCACTTAGAGAAAATTGATGTCTGTTATAGTAATTAACATTTTTTTATTGAAATAAAGCTATAAGTGCTTTCTATTTAATTATTGTTAGGTCTAGTTTTTAATGGATTTTTCTGAGGCATAGTGATGAATTGTTGGCCAAAACATTATGTCTTAAAATTTGTGGCTATAAATAGTGAAAGTAGGTAGAACTTGGAAATTATGCGTTTCTTGGGAGATGGTTTGTATTATTCAAATGTAAACTATAGCTGGATTAATAAACCTAATTCCATAATAATAACTAACATGAAATGTAAAAATTCCTAACATAACATTTTTAAGGAGCAATAACATTAAAATAATTTTTTAATATAATTACATGTAATAAAAAAAATCAACAAGCAATAGTAAAACTAATAAACGACAATGAATAGTAGTTATAATCAAATAAAAATGCCTGTTAATTCATTTGTTCTTGTTTCTCCTATTTTCATGTTGTTAACCTGTCTTTTCGCAAGGCAATAACACAATGGACTTAGCTAAAAGAGTCTTACAATTATTGAGGGAAGAAGTCTGAAGAGATGATTACTAGACAGGGAGATCTATTATAAAGAAGGTTGTGAAACAATAGCCAATGGACTTAAGTGAATGATATCTTAAAATTAATTAAATATTCATAAATTAAAGTTATAAAATTTCAAATTGTTAAATTTTCCACTTAACAGTGTCTAACACTATTCATAACAATGCATGATGTCCATATATCATTTATGTGAAAAAATTCAATTGATACCTACTCAAATACATAATACCCTTTTCGAACTAGTATCACTCACTTGATTCCCTAGTGTGGACTCCGATCATGCTTCTTGATTAAAAACAACTATTCTGCTAATATGTTCATGTGCAATAATAAAAAAATTGGTTTTATATCCAGAATCCTCACTGATTACAAGCCATCGAGAAATGAGTGGAACATCCTCATTTGGTATAGCGTGAAACACCTTAGGATCATATACTTGAATCTTACATCAAAACTATAAGATAACGAATGATCTACATACAACCTACGAACTTATCTTATTGGTACTCTCAAATATCTATTCTATTCTCTTAAGCTTATTAAACATTTCTAATAGCTAAACTTAGATTTAACTTGCATAATACTCTACTAAGACCAAAGAATATATGACCTATCTTATTTAGTTTCCCTTTGTGAATATGACTTATTTAAGTAAATCCACGATCCTAATACCCAATCTTATTACTAAATGTCTCCTTTTAAAATGGAACTATATATTTTAACTATAGAAAATATATGTATAGCTCGAGCAACTCAAAAATGATACTTATCATACATTCCCTTACCAAAAGGGAAGATACCCAAGAGAAGTTTGACCATCTGAACACGTCTCCTTCCTAATTTTAAGTTTTTTTGGAGACACTCAAACTAGTTAACTAAAAAGTACCTTTTCTTTTTCAAATTCATTTTGAATCAATACTCAATATATTTTCAAAATATCTATTACAAACTTTCTTTACATTCATCCAAATTTTGAACTTGTTCTGATTGTACGAAAGTAAAGAAAATAATATATTACCTACACTACAAAAACGTTTTTGTTAATACCAAAATTAACACCGAAGTAGGCTGACGGTGAAGGGGTGACAGACCATCAAAAACATAGAAGAATAACCCAAAAGCAAGAATCAGACATAAGGTAAAACCAAGAGCATAACGGAACAACCCGAAAGCAAGACAATCGACACCATCATTAAAGAAAAGAACTCAAAACCAATACAAAGGAAGGATACCGGTAGGGTAGCTCCGGAACGAAAGGTAGATAATGAAGGGTCACCCAAAACCGGAAGCCAATGAAGAGAAAGACCAAGAATCCTCCAGGCCGAGACCTGGAAGGACGAAAGTGCTTTCAGTATTGACTTGCTTAATACCGAAACATAGAGAACCGAGAGCATCAGAAGCACAAGGGAATCATCCGGGAACCAGTTACTGAGACCCTCACTAGATGGTCACTGAGAGACCATTTTAGCAACCAACTAATAAAGCCTCGAAAGCAACCCTATGGAAAGCCGAGATACACTTCAGGAATCTACCGGAAGGCAAGCCGGAACATTGAAGAAAGACAAGTTATACACACTAATCAACTTAGTGTCGATATCGACTGGGGTGGCGGATCCATTAACCATCCCCTCGAATCATGAAGGTAAGTTCAACAAAGAATTAATAACAAGACCGAGAGTCTATATCTGGAAGCCACAAGCCTTCCTAAAGCTATCCGTACAGACAGGTTTGACATCAACAAGAAGCTCCAAAAACCGGCTCCATCCTCCTAAGAGCCAGAACTGACACCTTAAAAAGCCATAAGAAAAGTCTAAAAAGAGGTCGAGTGCCAAAGCCTCGCGAACTAAGAGAAAGGGCGGCCGAGAGCCAAAGCTTCCAAAACCAAAGGGAAAAGCGGCCAACATGGGCTTCTGCTGGCCCTATAGCAAAAGGGCGCCCAATCTGTCTATAAATAAGACCCCAAGGGTCTCATTTTCGAGGTGATTTTCTCATTTCTCATTCTTTCACTCTTTTTCTCTGGAGTAAACCCTAATTTCTAAATCAATTTGGGTATTTCTATTTTAGTCACTTATGTACTCCAAATCAAAGATCAATAAAGAGCGGATCTGCACTTAGAGTATATCTTATGAGTTTCTTACAAGTTTTCTTAGCTATTGCTCACACGATATACCGAATGCTTTCTACATAGTCATCAGTTCCTACTCAAGTTAGACCTATCCGTAAGGTTATCGCAGAACCCCTTCTTACAAACCTTTTAGCCTTCTATCGAGGGTCGTGCATAAAGAACCTTTGTCCCAAGATAACTGTTGGTTCTTGAGTCGCTTAAGCGTGATGCTTACCCCATCGAGGGAAGATTAACTAATCTTTTAGGCACTAAACCTTGATATCTAGGAAACGTTGAACTAACTCAAACCCGTGAAAGCTGGATAACCCTATTTTAGCCTTAGGTCCATTTCTATAGACATATCTCCGGTGTTGACGAAAAATATCTTTAACAGTTCGCTTAGGCAATCATCGCTTAGAAGATTAATTATAATAATACAAAACAAATCAAGACTCTTTCTCTCTCTTTCAGTTTCTAAAGAAAGTTCATAGACGTAGAATATTTTATGCTTAACCAAAAATATTTTCAAGTAATACTATAATTACTTTCCAAAACATCGAAACACTTGGCTGTAAATCCAAAAAAAGTCTTCGTTCGACAAGACTCATCTTGTAAACCAATTCTATGCAAAATCAACTTAATAAACTGCAACGACCCGTATTTTTATGTACCAACCGATCGTAAAATAATTGTATTTTATTCTCTAGTGATCAGATCTTTCTCCGATGTTAATATATTGTTGACAAGGATGTAAGACATATCCATTATTTTTACGTAATCTAATTATGACCATTTTGCCCTTGAGTTTACTGTTTGGGCCATAACTTTTGATAGGGATCAAATTAGGTGCTGAAATTGGTCTAATTGGATTGCAATGGTGATTTACGATTTCGTTAAGTGGTCGCATGAAGGATTTGGTTCAGCAATTTGGAAGGAAACACTATTTTAAGTTTCAGCTTGTGTCAGGCTGACTGATTAGTAACTAATGGGCTGATCAGCCAAGTCTAATAGGCTAATGACCTGCAGATATAAATAGGGGTGTTTTAGGAGAGAGCTGGGTCACTCTCTTTATTCTGAACTTTAGGTCTGTGATTCTCCGGTTGAACCTAAACATGATTCTCCATTCTTTTCATACCAATTCATAGTAGATTGCATTTAAAAGGTAGATCATCATCAATGGAAGTTGGATCACATCAAATAACATCATATCCTAAGGTTTTCAACGTTGTCCAGATCTGATCACATCAGATTTACATCGAATTAGGGACTAGGTGAGTGATAAATATCTCTTACACAGATGTAGAGGGTTGTATAGGTTAAATCTATATTAACTTCATTCATATATGTTATAATCACTTTAGATATGATCATATATGTTTAATTTAGATTTAGAAACCCTAGAAAAACCTAATTGGATTATTTAATCGGATAATTGATAGACTAATCATGTTTATACGTTTAAATCCAAATCATGCTAAATCTCATAATTGTGATATGTTTATGTTTTAATTGGAATTTGTTCATGTTTACAATATTATGTATTGCTGAATTGCCTTTTGTTTATTAAATTAATAGCGTTGTTTATTAGAATTGGTTACTGAAGATCTTAGGTTTGAAGAACAGGGCAAATCAGAGGTTCAGATGATCAGGTTCGGACGAAACTTGGTAGAAGCACTCTGAAAGACAAGAGAAGGCAACACGAAAGATTCCATGCCGAAATACACGAAGTGTATGGGCTAGTACAACCCATCATGGGTCAGCACTAACCCATCACCTTAGGTCGGATGAAGGTGAAAATTTGTGGGGAGCATCGAGGTGATTGATCGAGGCTTCTAGTGGATTTTCGTATTATTTAGGGTTGGTTTCTATGGTCAAAAGTTGATTGGTCAAAGTATTGATAGACCGGTAGGTTTTCCCCTTGGAAAATCGAAATTCTAGGAAAATGGAACAGAAGGATATGATCGAGACAAGGATGAACAGAGGCCAGCTACTTAGCCAAATTGGCTAAGTATATGGGTCGGCACTGACCCATAAGGGTAGGCATGGTGCACTTGATTTTTGGGGAGCTTAATCACAGTGGCTTTTGTAGGTTGCTGGTGAAGTTTGGATTGAACTGGACTTCAGATGATGGATGTGCAACTCAAAGATGGTTGGTGCTTCGATTGTGAACTTGCATTGGAGTGGTCAAAGTCGGATCGATGTGACTCTGGTCGTGATTCGATATATGATTCAGTATGATGATGGTTTGAAAGGATGGGAGTCAATCATGGATGATAATGGGATGGTTCGAGAATGAATTGAGTCGCCGAGATGAAAGGCTTGACAGGTTTGAAGCGCCAAGGAATCTTAAGTAATCGAAGGGTTCTAGCAGACTCAAAACAGGGGTAATATGGGGAAGCTCATTAGGATCGAATTCGATAGATCGTGTACCCTGGGCAGTCATAATGGGCCTGGTTGTCATCGTCGATTAAGACCAAAAGGCACATGGTAGTTTGGCTAGAACCGAGGATTTACATTAGCCTTTTTGATTTTTGAAAGCAAGTTCGATTATCGATGGATTTAAGGCTGTAATCAGTGATAACTAGGATAGTGGGTGTTATGGAAGCTATGGTTGATTTTGTGCTTTCTTCTATTTTTCTCTATTTAGCCTATCACCGTAGGATTTCAAAGAGAAGAGGAGGGATTGGGGTTTTTCCTTTCTTGTTTTATAATGGCATGTGATAGACGGATTTCACGTGTTAACTTGTTAGTTACTGGGCAGTTCGCATTGTTGATCCACTTATACTCATACTATCCTATGTAGTTGTTATCAGTTATTTTATCGCTCACTAAGATTTTTGTCTGACTTAAGGGTTTATTTTATCACCTTGAGTTGTTTATCAATGTTGTTGATGAGCAGATTGAGTAGCAGGTAGCAGGTTGGGTGCTGTTAATGCTGTGCGGTGATGAGCAGGAAGCTGTCGTACTATTACTACCAACTATTTAGATATTTATTTTCTATTTTCTCATACGTTGATGGTTATTGAGACTCTGAGGGATGTAGTGAGGTATATTGTATTCAGAGATTCATGTACTCAGATGTACCATACTTGAGATTCTATGGTTTTATAAAGATTTGATTTTCTGTTCAGTTATGCTTCACTACTATATCCTATTGTATATTTTATTATTATATATTATCCACGTATTGTGAGTTATATAACAGGTTTCATTTCGAGTTATTCTCCCATAATGATCGTCCCGTACTGTACTGGCATGTCATATAGCGCACCTTTTCTCATTTCGGTGTAGGTATGGGGCATTCGTCCCATTTGGTATTAGAGCTTTGGTTAATCGATATTACCTAAAGTTCACAAACGTAAAAGCGTATGAGAGATGAATTTGTAATTTTGTTTGGATGATTACTATATTATATATGTATGTAGTATAATATAGTAGGTTAGTAAACACTTGAACATCAATGCAGCTTTTTTAACGTAGATTGACTCTCATTTCAACGTAAGAATGAGTCGATGAACTTGGAGATATGTTGTTAGGGATAAGCATGCGACTGGAGGGGTAGGCGACGATATCCAGTCCGGAACTGCAGCTGCTATACCTGATTATCCTTCTATGTTCGAGGCCATTATGGTAGCAATCATGAGGAGGATGCCCACTCTAGGAGCAGCAGTAGATGGTGGTGTTCCTATGCAGGTACCTAGGGCATGAGATTTCTCTATGTCGTGCAAGGATTATACTTCTTTGGGTGGTAAGCCATCTGTTAGGACAGAACCGGTGGTTGAAGTTCATAATTCGTTAGATACATGCGTTGGAATCTTTGGAGGCTTTGGAATTGACGATGCAACTAAGAAGAAACATGCATCGAAGCAGCTACAAAGTCGAGCGATGGATTGTTGGAATTCTATTACCTTGGGGACACAGAGGACCAGATCACTTGGGATCAGTTTAGGACTAAGTTTGAGGGGAAGTTTATTTTTATGGTCCAGAAATCGATGTCGTTTGAGAAGTTTGTTGAGCTTAAGCAATGAGATTGACCAGTGTTTGAGTATGTGGTTGAGTTTGAAGCTTTATCTAAGTATGATTGTTCAAATTTGGAGACTCCTTACCATAAGAACGAGAACTTTATCTTGGGATTAGATGAGAACATTGGAAAGCAATTGATTAACTATATTGATGACACTTTTGACAAGTTAGTTGAGAAGGCTTTGAGGAAGGATAACCTGTTTCCGCGTAAGGTTAAGGTTGTTGTTGAGAATAAAAAGGAGGATTTGAAACCACATCAAGGTGGTGATAATAAGAAAAATTAGAATGGTAAACGAAAACAGCAACAACAAGGGAAGAATGGTCATAAGAAATCGAAGGGTGAAGTTACTTGTTATAATTGCCTACAGAAGGGCCATCGTTCCTAGGATTGTAAGAATGCTAAGCTGGAAAGGAAGTGCACAACTATTGTGGATTGAGATGACAATCGATTTTTTCTTGACACTAGAGCATCACATTCTTTTATTCATAATGAGCTTGTTTGTAAATTAGGTTTAGAACCTGAAATTGTTGATAGACCATTTGGTCATGACTAATCTAGTAAAGGGTTCGCCTAGTCTTTGTATGCTTTTTCGTGGTCTAGTTTTATTGACTCATGGTTGCTCCTTGCGTGTGATTGTTTTGTTTTGAATTTTTCTATGTTAGGGAATATATTGGGTATGGACTAGCTCAAGAAGTACACAACTATTATGGATTGCGAGAGACTTGAGGTGACAATCGGGAATGTGGAAGGGCAATTAATTGTGATACGTTGTCTACTAGAGGATGGATTTCTAGTTAGATTTTTATATCTCTTGTGATTCCACGGGATGGGTTGTTATTAGTGCCAATTGTGCGAGAGTTTTCTGATGTATTTGATGAGGTCAGAGGATTGACCCCACAGCGAGAAATCGAGTTCCGAATCGACTTAGTGAATGGAGCCAAACCTATTGTTATGCCACTTAGGCGGATAGCGCCTAAGGAATAGCGAGAGTTAGAGGTGCAAGTGAATTACCTTTTGAGTAAATGATTCATTCAGAGAAGCGTATCTAAATAGGGTGTGCACCAGTAGTCTTTGCAACCAAGGTTGATGGATCGTTACGATTATATATGGATTACCATGAGCAGAATAAGGTGACCAAGAAGAACAAGTATCCATTGCCGAGAATATATGACATGTTTGATCAGCTTCACGAAGCTAAGATGTTTTCCCAAATGGATTTGGCAATGGGATTTCACTAGTTAAGTGTGGCTAGGGATAGTGTGTTGAAAACTTCTTTTAAAACACCATCCAGATTTTATGTGTGGCTAGTGATGCTGTTTGGATTAACTAATGCACCAATATATTGTATGGATCTTATGAATCGTGTCTTTATAGATCACTTAACAAGTTCGTACTTGTGTTCGTTGGCAATATATTGGTTTATTATAGGATTGAGGAGGAACACAAAACGCGCTTGAGTATTCTTTTAGAAGTCTTGCAAAATCATCAGGTGAGGGATAAGTTTTTGAAATGTCACTTCCGGAAGGAAGAAGTGAGATTTTCTGGCCATGTCATGTCAGGAAAAGGTATAATAGTGGATCCCGCTAAGGTAGCAGCAATACAAGATTGTGATCGACCAAAAAAATGTGATGGATGTGAAGAGTTTCCTTGGTTTAGCAGGATATCATTGACGATTTATCGAGGATTTCTTTAAGATGGCTGCACCATTAACCGGATTAATGAAGAAAAACTAGGTCTTCGCATGGGATGTGAAGTGTGAACAAGCCTTTGGAATTCTGAAAGAGAGATTGACGAGTACTCTTGTTTTGACTATTCCAAGTGGAAATAAGGAGACAATAGTATATACCGATGCATGTGCACTGGACTTGGTGCAGTTCTAATGCAAAAGGATAGAGTTGTAGCTTACGCGAGTCTCCAATTGAAACCACACGAAAAAAATTACCTGAATCACAATTTGGAATGGCAGCGATAATATTTTCTTTGAAGATTTGGAGGCATTATTTGTTGGGAGTAAAATTTGAGTTGTTTATGGATCATAAGTCATTGAAGTATCTTTTCTCCCAGAATGATTTAAATCTTCAACAATAGCGATGGTTACAATTTTTGCATCATATGATTTTAGAATAGCGATACTCTGGGAAAAGGTAACGCAATGGTCGATGCATTAAGTAGAAGACATGCTAGTTTAGGAGCCATGTTTTCGGAATGGAAACATCTTAAGTATTTGGCCGGATTTGATTTTAGACCTCATTGTGAGTTAGTTCCCGAGATGTTAGCAAGTTTATCGATTAGATCAACTCTCATAGAAAGGATTGGCGAAGACCAAAAATGAGACAAGAAGCTTTTGGAAATAATTCAAAGAATATACATGAGGGTCAACCTTGAGGAAATTAAGGATTTCGATGTCGATCGAGATGGTTGGCTTCGCAAGAATGGACAATTGGTTTCTGATTTGAACGGGTTAAGAGATGAAGCTTTAAGGGAGTGTTATACTCTAGATTGACGATTCATCCTGGTGGTAATAAGATGTATCGAGATATGAAACGAGTTTGCTACCGGGAAGGTATGAAAAGGGATGTCGGAAAATTCATCTCGAAATGTATGAACTGTCAGTTGGATAAAGCCAAGCAGAAGAAGTCGAGTCGACTTTTACAGTGACCGGAAGTTCATACATGGAAATGAGAGAAAATATCGATGGATTGCCTAGGACAAGGATAGGGAATGATAGTGCTTGGGTTGTCGTGGATCGTTTGATCAAGAACGCAAGGTTTATTCATGTCAAGTCAACTAGGATGACATCGAAGTTGGCTAAGCTACATCTTAAGTGGATAGTTTGATTCCATGGAATTCCGGAGAGTATTGTTAGCGATCGAGATCCATTATTAACGAGTGGATTCTAAAAGAGCTAGCAAGAAACATTGGGAACCGAGCCATGTTACAACTTATCATCCCCAGACAGATGGTCAGACTGAGAGGGTTAATTAAGTATTGGAATAACTTCTCAAAGCTTGTTATTGAATTTTGGAGTTTCGTGGGAAAATCATCTACATTTAGCGGATTTTTCTTATAATAAAAGTTATTAGTCGAGCATTGGAATGACATCATATGAAGCACTGTATTGTAGGTCGTTCATTTCTCTATCATGTTGGTTAGAAACCGACGAGAAGTTAGTAATTGTGCCTGAAACTATAAGACAAACTACAAATAATATGGAGATAATTCGGCAACGAATGAAAGCAGCCCAAGATCGCTAGAAGAGTTATGTCAATAAGTGACAAAGGGATTTGGAATTCTTAGTTAGAGATTTGGTATTCCTTGATTTCATCTCTATGAAATGTTGTTCATTTCAGAAGGAAAGGAAAGCTAGCTCCAAGGTTTGGTCGTTCATTTCCGGTTGTCGAGCATATTGGGAAATTCGCTTACAGATTAAACTTACCTGAGAAGATGGCTAGTACACATAATGTTTTTCATGTGTCGTTTCTATGAAAGTTCGTGCACAACTCGAGTGTGGAGGTATCTCCAAATCAAATTAAAGATTTTGAAGTCAAGTCTGAAGTTTCTAGGCCTCGTAAACTACTCGCATCGCACAGAATGACACGAAATAGCTTAGGAGGTAGGTTAATAAGCTAATAAAGGTACAGTGGAGCGAGAACGATGACGATTATACGTAGGAAATGAAAGAGAGTGTTGAAGTCAAAAAATGACAGCAATACCAAAGGTGTTTCTAAAACACTTCCCCAAAAGGTAGGATTCAAGATTATGGAGCCACAAACACAAAATAATAAGCAAAAAAGTAGAGGATAGAGAGTTTTCGGGTGGTTCGGCTTAAACATAGCCTACACCCACTATAGGAAGAGCTTTTATTACCACTACAACAATTACAAAGTACATGACTTCTCTTTTTACATTCATTTCTATCTTCTACAATGATCTTCTACTTTTTTCTCTCTTTTCGCTTTAGATCTTGCTTGAATTCACGATGGAATGAGTGAGATCTTTTGATTTG
This sequence comes from Allium sativum, assembly GCA_030737875.1. Taxonomy (NCBI): domain Eukaryota; kingdom Viridiplantae; phylum Streptophyta; class Magnoliopsida; order Asparagales; family Amaryllidaceae; genus Allium; species Allium sativum. Next base: position 297,051,473 of record CM060918.1, on the reverse strand, counting down.
TGACAGTAGTTGTGTAGATATTCAACCACTTGAACACTTAAACGATCTTCATCGGATCCATGATGATTTTGCATTAGATCTAGGCTTGAGAGAGAATTAATGGTAGTTGGAGATCACTTGGATTGAGTTTACTAGATTTCTAATGGAGTTTAGAGAAAATTGATCAATTTTTCGTTAGAGGAAGATGGATTGAGCTTGAGAAGCCATTAATGGAGCTTGGATTGCTGAGAATGGTAGAGCATGACTTGGGCAGCCCTTCGAGTGGAAAAATCGGTCCCTTGAATGGTTGAGAAATGGGGTATTTATAGGTGTAATATGGAGGAAGTGGATGAGTTGTAATTATGGTGTGCAGGGTTCGGGTTGGCCATAAATGTATTTACAGAAACGCCACTGGTACAACTAGCATATTTTAATACCGACCCATGCTAAAAAAAATGAGCATCGACCCTTCAACAATTTGGGTATCGACCCATCCAGGAAATTGGATATCGACCCATCTTCTAAAATGGTACTGACCCTTGTACATTTCTTGCCACCGCATTATATCGTCTGCACCGATTCATACTTGTGTTAGTAGCATACTGGCCCACGTGTAACTTTTACTTACCGTACTTGAATTTGGTACCGGCCCATACCTTCTTTTTGAGGCTGGTCCATTTGTATTCCACTTTGTTGTACGTATAATATAAATACTCCATGTTGCGTCCTTACATCAACACGTGGTGTGCTTCGTATATTAATACATTTATTAATATATATTATCCACCTACCTTTCCTTTGTTAACAGCAAGCAACATATTTGGATAAGATGACCGACCCATGATACAATTTGATGTCGCCGCCTTCTTATTCGAAGCCCATCCATTACAACTTTCATCAGTTGGTGTGCGTGCTCCATACAGTGCACATGCACTTCTTTATATTGTGTCCATCCTCCATATTATATTTTGATGTGTCCAATTTCCTATGGAGTGGCTTTTATATTGTACGCAAATATGAGAGCCGACCCATATAAGTATTTTGCACGTGACTTGCAGCTGATCCCATGCGTTTTACTCTAAGCCAATCCATATATTTGCTAACGACGTGTCTTAGCCATATGAACATATTGATGCATCCATTTGGTTCATGAGTGAACCAACTTTATATTTTAAATATATAAAAGCCAACGTGAGTTTGTAACCAATGCTTCCGCGTGGCTCTTGCTCAATGAAGACATGTGATCGATCCTTGTAATAATTTACGTACATCATGTTTCCACTTTATTATATTATGCGTGCACTATAATACGTTCTATTGTTTAAGTTGTTATGCGGACTCATGTTATCGAAAGCATATGTTCAAATAGGAACAGATCAATGCACATTAAGTATATGCCATCCCATGTTGACATGCGGTTCTTCATTTTAAGCAGGGAGTATACATAAACATGGTACTCCAAACATCCAAGTAAGCATTTACACTCCTATATGTAATAATTAATCATGGAGCTTTGCACGGAGACGATCCAAAACTGAGATTGTAGGCCGACCCACCATGATATTAGATGCCAATCCATGGAAATGTTTTGCGGCCGATTCACAACGTGTGGAAACTGCACCGACCTAGTTGATGCCGACCGATCCATAGTTTACAACATGACGGACCGATCCATCGTTCACAACTTGATCGATTGACCCATATTGAACTGAACTGACCGATCCATGCATACTAAGGCCGACCGATCCATTAAAACAACATCAATCCATGTCATTTAAAAGTTATCAATCTGTTACGCATGCATTTACTAATTATCTTCGACCCGCGTTTTTAAAGGGTTAACATTTGCCCCTCGAAGCTTGTATTTTTGCTTATGAAAAATGCGAGCTTCGAAACGGACGTTGTTGTTAATATATTCTGTATTAAATGCACATGAATAGATCATAGATAAACGTATAAGATGGATCAGAGTGTTTTTACTTGGATGTTCTTTCTATATCCGGATCAAAGCATCGCTTCCTTGGGTCGGCCTTTGCTCACTTCTTCACTTCTCGGTCGTAGATATTTTAATAATAAACTTGGGCTTGAGTCACTTCATTTGGCTTTTAGCTTCTAGAACATAAGCTATTGCATATTGAACTTGTGTACTTGATCCAAATTTGGTCAAATTTTTAATACTGAGCACTTGAAAGCTTGTTGGTGATAATTCGAACTCAAATTCATTCATTAAATCCTCTATTGCACGAATCTTGTTGCCCTAAAAGACGCTCCAATTTTGAATTTGAGTGTTTGTTATTGATAGCGCTATGCCAGTGTGTGAATGCCCAGGTTTTAACTCGAGCTCAAGTGCATAAAACAAGTGAAATTTGCGATGGATTGGTCATGCACGATTTTCATTGAGATAGTCATGGCCAATCTATGTTGAATTATTTGTTTTACAAACTCATCTATCGACTGAATTTTTACTGAAGCAATGTACACTTTTTAAAGCAAACAATGACAAATAGAACTCGCAACTAATGTGCTACTCATGCTTTTTCTTGCCGCTGCAACCTGTTTTGCAACAACAAAAACATTGCATGTTTCTAGGCGAATATTTTGCTATCGACTACCCATATCGATAACAGATTAGTTAGTAAAACTTTAATTATGGTGAATTTTTATTTTGATTTGAATGATGTGTCTATAAAAAACTGTTTTATTCAATGGTTTATAACTCGTCGAATATTTTCTGCACAAACACGATATTCTAATTCGAATTCGCATTAACGCTTAAGATCAACTAATAGAAAAAAGCCGATTGTGGATTTCAAGCGTCATTGTTTTAATGACTTATATGATGGTGTATGACATTTCATATTTGGGAAATACGTTTCTATGATTTATTTTCCGTTTCTTCTCGGAGAAGCTCTTGATATTAGTGCCCCTGCCTTGGAGGTCGTCATTAGTCTCCACTGTGGGACAAACTTTTACAGCTCATTGTTCGTCTGCTTTGTCGATCAATTCTGACATCAGAGACTCCATTGGATGCCCTTACTATGGAGAGGTCGTTCATAACCCAACGTTCGTCTTCTCCTGCTGACTGAATCAACATTGTAGACTCCACAGAACATCGTTGATCTCTATTGTGGAGAGGTTACTTTATCTATGGAAAGGATTTTTGGTTGTCGCATCCTTTCGTAAAGCGAACTCCCGTGAGGTTTGGGTGAGGTCGCATCTTTTCGCGTAACGAACTTCCGCGCATCATTTCGCATGGCGAACTCCCAAACTTTGTTGCATAACAAACTCCCGCTTCTTTTGGGTGAGGTTGCATCGCTTCGCGTAACGAACTCCCGTGCATCGTCTCGCATAGAGAGCTCCCAAGCTTCGTTTCGCACAACGAATTCCTGCTTCCTTTAGGTGAGGTTTCATCGCTTCACGTAACGAACTCCCGTGCATCGTCTTGCATAGTGAGCTCCGATGCTTCGTTTCGCAAAATGAATTCCCGCGACCTTTGGGTGAGGTTGCATCGCTTCGTGTAACGAACTCCCGTGTTTCATCTTGCATAGTGAATTCTCGCTCTTCATTTCGTACAACAAATTCCCGTGACCTTTGGGGTTTTAGATCCGTGGATGTTTGCTACTCTCTTCGCCGTTTGACTCGTTGGGACTTTTTCAATCTACCTTTATCTTAGTTTCATTGGGGTTTCTCACTTGGTCGAACTCTAAGGAAGAAAACGCCTGTAGAACAGCCTGCAATGAGAAAATCGCCTTTAGCAAACTTTGTATATTTTATAAGGAAGAGATTTATACAGGAGGGTAAGACTTTATTCGTAAAGATATTGTTCGGTACAATGCATGTAAAACATTACAGACTTTTACAAGAAATTCAAACATAGCAAGAAGTAAATCATGAAAATAAAGTTGTGGCGATGATGATTGCTTATTCCGAGCCACCGTTATTAGAGCATCACCAACGGCTACCAGTTAATGATCGACTGTGCATTGGTTTGAGCAGAAGCTCCGTTGCTTGGATCAGACTGGCGATTTGATGCCCCTTTCCCTTGGGGAGTTGTAGAAAGATTTCTAGCTTGGGGATTCTTCACATATTGTTGTAGATGATTCTTCCTAATCAGCTCTTCAATCAATGATTTCACATGCCTACATTCATTGGTATTGTGGCTTGGCTGATTGTGGAACCAACAAAACTTCCCAGATTTGTTTAGATGGTCACTCATCTTTATTGGCGGAGACTCTGGGTATTCTTATGCATCCTTCGTGGCAAGGTAGATTTTTCCAGGAGTGTTATTTAGAGGAGTTAGATCTGACGAGCCAAGAAGGCGAAACTTCTTATTAGCCTTGTTGTCGTTCCCGTCATTGGCTTGCTTCTACCCCTGAGTTATCTGCTGATTAGTTTGAGCATTAACTGTGACGAACCGCCCCGAACTAGCCGACATTTCCCTAAAATGCGTTGTACCAATGCCCGACTAGCACAGGACGGTCGTAAAAGAAAAAGGGTTTTGAAACGATGAATCACCAAAGAACCTATAGTATATCTCACGACGCATGGAATAAAATATAATAATAACATAACTTGACATAAAACAGGCGAGACAGTGCACAAGATGAAAACCAAACCATCATAGCAGCGGAATCCAAAATACATCTTATGATCCAAACCATCATTAATACAACTTCAAAATACTGTCTCTAAAGAAAAATAGAAAAGGTACACTACTTATACCCAAAGCAGTGACTAGCAACAACACAAGGAGAATATATGTATATAGTACGTGGAAGCCTCCTGCTCGTCTTTGAACAGCTACTCGTGCATAACCACCTAACATGTCTCTAGTCTGTTCGTTTAGGAGCACCCAGAGTAATAAGAAAAGACATAAAACTCTGGGCAAGACAGAAGTCTGATATGAGCGTTAGCAGCAAAAAAAACAATAACAGGTATAAATAATCATACCTGAATCTGGACCTGCGACCTGCGACCAAAGAGTTCGCACAACATGATGTACAACACTCTAAGATAATACTAACATATAGTGTAAAAGTGGGAGTGTGCGTATCATAGTGATAGAAAACATCAAATATAGAAATCATCCTCACATCTCTCATTCAGTGCGTAAAGCATACGATATCCATCACTTTGATCACCAAATCCATTGGGGCCATGACGACAACTCCGTACGACTATTGCTATGACCATACATCCCTGGTCTATAGTCAATAAACCTATCCAGTCCACACATCCCTGGATCTAGATTAAGGGCCAACCAGTCCACACTTCTCTGGCTCTGGTTCGTCTCCATGCCCTCTCTCTTAAATGGTGAATCAAAGTTATAGATATCAATAACCCCTTTGCAAACTTCCCGCAACAAAGTCCAACTCTGGAAGTTAACTCGTTGGTTCCCATTTGGATCCTAAGTGCTAACTTCTCATTTGGACTACCTTTGCATCTCGGTTCCTCCGGTTCAGTTCGGACTCAGCTCCTCGGTTCACAACTCTTCGATTTGTGGTCCTCGTATGAATCCGGTTTGTGATCCTTGCCTGGGTCCAGCTCATGGTGATGCTCCCCCAGGCGGCTCATGGTGATGCTCCCCAGGCGGCTCATGGTGATGCTCCCCAGGCGGCTCGTAGTAATGCTCCCACAGGCGGCTCATGGTGATGCTCCCCCATAGCGGCTCGTGGTGACCTTCCCATTGCGACTCGTGGTGACCTTCCCTCCCCACGACCCGGTTCGTGGTCATGGTAACCTTACCTCACAGCAGTTTCCAACAAGCTAATTTTCGCCTCACGACGGCGTTTTTATCCGTTCTAACTTTCCTATGCAATCATAACACATACCAAACAGTAGCAGCAATATATAGGATCAATCAAAAACATTAAAACATCAACCATATGAGTTATTTTGGATCAAGAGTACCCAAAAACATGATTTTCCCCTTAATCCCTTTAATCATGTTTTAACTATAGAATTAGCAAACTTAATCCAAATTAACCCAAATTTTTACCAATGACATAAAATAATATTTTAGAGTTTCTACATATTTTTCCTGATTTTTATGATGTATAATTTCGCTAATTATCACTAATCACTCCTAATTAGCCGTAATTAGTTAATAGAAGTGCAAATCACTCACCTTGGCCACAAATAAATTATAGATCTGAAAACTCCACTGATTTGGGTCGAATTCCTATGTGTTCCAGCAGCTATATCTCGATTTTGATGCTAATCCGCTTTAATTTGATGTAATTTTGCTTAATTTGTGATTAGGAAGTGATTAGGGATGAATTTAGAAGGTGGAGGCCATTACTTGGGTTAGAGGAAAGTAATTGGTAGCTGGAAAAATGAAAATGAATCAACCTCTGACTCTTTACAGCCCTCTCATAACCCTAATCCCGAAGTGGGTTATGGGCCTAACCACTAATCACCTAATTAAACCCAGTTAAGCTGTTTTTTCCATCTTCCAAACCTATTTCAGCCATATCTTCCTAATGGTAAGTCCATTTGATTAATGTGACCACTCTACGGAATGGTAAACCATCATCTGAGTCCAATGGAAGTGGTTTCAAGTCAAAACTCCTTACCAACCAAAAGTTATAGGAGAAACAAGATTCGCAAGGGGAAAAACGATCATTTAAAATTTGGCATAAATCGTGAACATAGGAAATGACCCCAGTAGTCGATTTCCAAAGTTACATGACCATACGACTTTGTATGTTTATGAAATGAATATTCTTCGATCCTTCATTAGGTAGAATGTGGGTCGTTACACTCGCCTCCCCTTAAGAAATTTTGCCCCCGAAATTCCTTAACTAAAACATACAATCGTGCCCCACATGCCTATCAGCCATTTACAAATAAACAAACATACATAACAACACAACAAGCCTAACCTAGCATGTAGTTTACTAACAAGGGAGTTACTATATCGCGATTAAAATCTTACCAGATAAAGATTTCTGGATAACTTCCTTATGCTCTCCTCGGTTTCCCAAGTACAGTCGTTCTCATTATCATCCCGCTGGACCTTAACCAATTTCACCGTCTTCCTTTGAAGTTGCTTTGTATCATGTTCGACAATACGAATCGTTCTGTGGCTCCTAACTGCCTCAGATTCCACATCGATATTATCCAACTGACTTGGTGAAATAGTCACATCAGAATCGTGCACACACTTCCTTAATTGGGAAACATGAAATACATTGTGCATTCCCACCATCTTGTCTGGTAATCCAACTGTATACGCTAAATTCCTAACTCGCTCGAGAACTGGAAATGGACCAACAAACCTTGGTGCTAATTTACCTCTCCTACCAAATGAATCACACTCTTTAATGGAGAAATCTTAACAAATACCAAGTCGCCAACGAAGAATTTCAAATTTCTTTGCCTTTTATCAACATAACTCTTCTTCCTATCTTAGGAAGTTTTCTTTCTTTGTTGAATAACCTTTATCTTATCTGGCATTTCTCTTATTACATCTGGCCTATGCACAAACTTCTCACCAGTCTCCAACCAACATGATGGTGAGTTGCACGATCTTCCATACAAAGCTTCAAATGGAGTCATACCAATAATAGATTGGTAACTATTATTATATGCAAACTCACTGGATGCAAATGGTCATCCCATGACCCTCTGAAATCCAATATACAAGCTCTTAAGAGATCCTATAGTACACGATGAACCCTCTCTGTCTGACTGTCAGTTTGAGGATGGTATGCGGTACTGAGATGTAGTTCTGACCCTAAGGCCTCTTGTAAGCTCTTCCAAAACCCACTAGTAAGTCACAGATCTCGGTCACTAACAATACCTTTAGGTACTCCACGAAATCTCATTACCTATTTCATGTACTGTTCTGCTAACTTAGCTGTCGTTCTATCCGACTTAACCAGTAAAAACCTTACACTTTTGGTCAATCGATCCACAATCACCCAAATACTATCATGACCCGATTTAGTCCTTGGTAAACCATCAATGAAATCCATTGAGACTTATTCCCGTTTCCATTCGGGAATTTCTAGCGGTTCTAACAAACCACTTGGCTTCTTTTGCTCGGCTTTAACTAACTGGCAATTCATATACTTAGATATAAACTTCCCAACGTCTCTCTTCATCCTTTCCCAGTAGTAGGTCTACTTCATGTCTCAATACATCTTGTTACCCCCGGGATGTATAGTCAATTTTGAATGATGACACTCTTTGAGAACTTCATCTCTTAATCCATTTACGTTGGGTACAACCAACCTCTCAATCTTTTGAAGCCATCCTTATCTATCAAGTCCATACTTGTTCATCTTCTCATCGTTGATATCCATCTATACCTTGGAGATGATTTCCAATAGGTTAGGATCACCACTCTGACTGAAACCGATCCGCTCAATCAAAGTCGGTCTGATCGTCAAACTTGCTAACATATCTAGATCTAGTTCACACTTAAGTCTGAAATCGTATCCTGCGATATATTCTAGTTGCTTCCATTCCAAAAACACAGCCCCTAAACTAGCATGTCTCCTACTCAGTGCATCAACTACCACATTGCCCTTCCCGGGGGTGTATGCAATATTGAAATCATATGAAGCTATGAACTCTAACCATCTCTGCCGATGAAGATTTAAATCCTTTTGAGAGAAAAGAAACTTTAATGACTAATGATTGGTAAAAAAACTCGAATCTTTCTCCCAAGAGATGGTGTCTCCACATCTTTAATGCGAACACGATCGCTGCCAATTCCAAATTAAATCATGGGTATGATATCTTTTCTCATGCGGTTTCAGTTGCCGACCAGCATAAGCTACAACCCTACCTTCTTGCATTAGTACAACAACTAGTCCGGTACCACAGGCATCCGTGTATACCATCATTTCTTCGTTCCCTTTAGGAATAACTAACATTGATGCGCACATTAACTTTTCCTTTAGGCTCTTAAATGCGTTCTCATAACTTTTTGTCCCAGACGAAAGCTTGATTCATCTTGGTCAACTGAGTTAATGGTGTCGCTATCTTGGAGAAGTCTTGGATAAACTTATGACAATATCCAGCTAATCCCAAGAAAATTCTTAAGTCCATTGCATTCTTGGGCGTAGACCAATCTTACACCATAGCCACCTTCGCAGGATCCACGGCAATACCATACTCTGAAACAAAATGGCCCAAGAATCTCATTTCCCTCCTTTAGAAGTGACATTTAGAAAATTTTGCTTTCAATTAGTGTTTCCTCAACACCTCCATCACTATCCTCAAATGTTCCTTGTGTACTTCCTCTGTCCTCGACTAAAACAAGATATTGTCCATGAACACAAGAACAAACTTATTCAATTGATCCCTGAAAACCCTATTCATAAGATCAACAAAATATGCGGGTGCATTGGTCAACACGAATGGCATGACCAACCACTCATAGAATCCAGATGGCATCCGAAATGTCGTTTTAGGTTTACTCTCAACTGCTACTCGGAGCTGAGGAAAACCCGTCGCGAGATCCAATTGGGAGAACACTCTTACTCCATTTAATTGATCAAACAAATCATCTATCCATGGAAGAGGATACTTATTCTTCCTAGTCACCTTGTTTAGCTCGCGGTTGTCTACACATAAGCGAAGGGAACCATCTGCCTTAGTGACACATATAACCAGTGCTCCCTACTCTGAAACACTCCTTCGGATAAATCCCTTCTTCAAAAGATCGCCTGCTTGCACCTCGAGCTCTCGCTGCTCTCTTGGCGCCATATAACGAAGAGGCATCACTATAGGTCTGGCATCTTTCACTAGATCAATCTGAAACTCGATCTCTCGGTGTGGTGGAAGCCCGGTCACTCCCTCGAAGATGTCCGGATACTCGCCAGCAATAGGCACATCTGATAACTCATCCTACGGGATGTCGGGGGTATGTTGAAAACTAGCCATCACCTCATCACTAGATAGGCAACCCAATACCACCCTCCGCCCATCACCCGCTCTAATGGTCCCAGAAGACCCCTCACAGTCTACCACCACCCCCATGTTTTTGGAGCCAATTAACTCCCAAAATAATGCCAAACCCAGTAAAGCCGAAAACAAAGCAATCACAAGCAAACATACATTCATGACTCGATAAGACCAAATCACGACAAATAATACTAAGGCTAGTCGAACCACGGATCAGTTTCATCACAACTAAGGTTTGTCAACAATCTCGGGTTCCAATCGCAACCTATCTACCAGGTCATTAGATACGAAGGAATAGGAAGCCCCAGTATCAAACAATACTCAAGAAGGAACATCATAAATAGAAAGCATACCTTGAATAATGACACCATTTCCCTTTTGCACCGCAGTTGAGGCATTCAACGAAGAAGGAACAACATTGATAGCATGTGCTTTCATAATCTGCTTCTCTTTAGGAGGTTGTGGACATTCATTCTTAAAATGTCCCACTTGGCCACAGTTGAAGCACTTCCTTTCCCCAGGTTTTGATCGATAATTGCTGGCATAGTGGCCCTTCTTTCCACAACAAAAGAACTCGATATCTTTTTTATTCTTTTTTCTGACCATCCTTGGTCTAGTTCTTCCTCCTCTTATTCTGGGAATTATTCTTGCCTCCACTGCTTGCCTGCGGATTTGGCTCCTTTACAGATGTAACAGCAACCTCAGTTTTTTGACTTAGGGTAAAGGCTCTCAGACCCCAATGCCTTACCCACAATAGGTTCGAATGTCTCATCGATATGGTTTATGAGTCTTTCCCCTAAGTACTCATTTAGGCCAGTTATGAACTTCTCGTTCTTCTTCTCTACAGTATCAATGAAAGATAATCCATATTTCGATAAAGTATCGAACTCGGCAATATATTCCGAGAATGCCCTACCATTCTGCTTAAGTTCCAAAAAATTCCTGAAAATTCTGATTTCTGAGTAGTTGGAATAAACTTATCACTGAAGCGAGTCTTAAACTGATTCCAAGTAACTTGTTCCTTGGGAATAGCTGCTTTAATAGCATTCCACCAATTCATAGCCCGTCCTTGAAACCGACACAATGCTAACTTTCTCTTCATTACATCATCGATTCCTAAATCCTAAAAGATGCGCTCACAACTATCAAGTCAATCTTGAACTTCCGTAGCCGATTCCATTCCGTGGAATGGTTTTCCACCAAGACTAGTATTAATCATTGCAGAGCTTGGTGAAATCGGCTCTAGCTGCCTACACTGCTGCACCACCACCGTTAGTAGCATTAGAAACTACTCCCTGAGCATCCCTAAGCATCTCTGGTATGAAGGTAGTAAACATCGTCCTTATATCAGGGACATTCCCATTGTTGGCCCCTGAACCCGTACTCCTCGTATTTCGGCTCATCGTCCAATCTGTAAAGAGAAAATGATTAACCATCTCCTTGGTGGTGCCAGTGCAGTGCGACTTCTTCCTTAGATATACTAATAATATATATATATATATATGTATAGTTTTGAATACCAAAATATCACACATACGAGCTCTCATATACGTATACTATCTCTCCCTAATGTCTTCACCTAGGTTAACTATGCAAACTAGGCTCTGATACCAAGTGTGACGGACCGCCCCGAACCAGCTGACATTTCCCCGAAATGCACTGTGCCAATGCACGACTAACATGGGATGGTCATCAAAGAAAAAAGGTTTTGAAACAATGAATCATCAAAGAACCTGTAGTATAACTCACAACGCATGGAATAAAATATATAATAACATAACTTGACATAAAACAGGGGAGACAGTGCATAAGCTGAAAACTAAACCATCATGGCAGCGGAATCCAAAATACAGCTTATGATCCAAACCATCATTATTACATCTTCAAAATGCTGTCTCTAAAGCAAAATAGAAAAGGTTCACTACTAATGCCCAAAGCAGTGACCGGCAACAACACAGGGAGAATATATGTATATAGTACGTGGAAGCCTCATGCTCGTCCCCGGACAGCTACTCATTCATAACCACCTAATATGTCTTTAGTCTGCTCGTTTAGGAGCACCCAGAGTAACAAGAAGAGGCATAAAATTCTGAGTTAGACAGAAGTCTAGTATGATCGATAGCAGCAAAATAAAACAATAACAAGTATAAATAATCATACCTAAACCTGGACTTGCAACCAAAAAAGTTAGCACAACAAGATGTACAATACTCTAAGGTAATACTAACATATAGTTTAAAAATGGGAATGTGTGTGTCATAGTCATAGCAAACATTAAACATAGCAATCATCCTCACGTCTCTCACTCAGTGCGTAAAGCATACAATATTCATCGCTTTGATCACCAAATCCATTAGGGCCATGGCGGCAACTCCGTACAACTATTTATGACCGCCCGCCCCGCACCAACTATTATTTCCCCGAAACACGCTATACGGATGTCCGACTAGCATGGGATGGTCATCAAGGAAAAAGGAATTTGAAACATGAATCATGAAAGAACCTTTAGTATATCTCACAACGTATGGAGCAAAGTATAATAATAACATAACTTGATATAAAACATGCGAGATAGTGTATAAGCTGAAAACTAAATCATCATAGCAGCGGAATGCAAAATACAGCTTATGATTCAAACCATTATTACAACTTCAAATTACTATCTCTACAATAAAAAAGAAAAAGTACACTACTAATGTCCAAAGTAGTGACCAGCAACAACACAGGGAGAATATATATATACATATATATATATATATATACACACACACACACATATATATATATAATACATGGAAGCCTCCAACTCCTCTCCGGTACAGCTACTCGTGCAATCACCTAACCTGTCTCTAGTCTACTCGTGTGAGAACCCAGAGTAATAAGAAGAAACATAAAACTCTGGGTCAGACAATAGTCTGGTATGAGTGGTAGCAAGTATACATCTCTAAGATGAACAAATAACAGGTATAAGAAATCATACCTGAACCTGGACCTGCAACCAAAGAGTCAGTACAACAAAATGTATAATACTATAAGGTAACACTAACATAAAGTTTAAAATAACGGGGAGGGGGTGTGCATGACATGGTTATAGCAAACATCAAACATAGCAATCATCCTCACGTCTCTTACTCAGTGCGTAAAGCATACGATATCTCCCGCTTATATCACCTAATCTATTGGGCCATAACGGAGTCCAACTCCGTACAACCATTACTATGATCACTTTGCCCTTTGGAGTCATAACAACTCCACTGCACTGATCCATTGCCCCTAATCCTTCTCCTAGTGGTGAACCAAAGTTATAGATGTCGATAACCCCCTTGCGCACGTCCCGCAGCAAACCCCAAGCATGAAGTTAACTCATTGGTTCCCAATTGGATCTTGAGTAATAACTTCCCATTTGGACTTCTTTTGCATCTCGGGTTTTAGTCGAATTGGTGTTTGGTTCGGTTCTTCTATTCGTGTCTTTCGGTTCGGCCATGCATGGTGCTCAAGCTTCAGCTCGAAATACATTTCTCAACCTTCACGTTTGGTTTGGATATATATATCCTGGTTCAGTTCGGACGTGCTCAAGTTCCTAGCTCGGTTTCCTTCACTCGATTTGGGCGCTCATCTTCTACTCGATTCAGGTTGGCACCTTCCATTCGGTTCGGGTCCTCCTGCCACCAATCCAACTCGTTTCGGTTCGATTGCTCCAGCCTCGGTTTGGTTCGTGCTCACCATTTCCGATCAGATCCCCACGCCCCCGCTTCCAATCCGAACCCAAATCCAACTCTATGCATATGGCCTTCCTTCTTGCCAAGCCTCCTCTTATGCCAAGTTCTGGTCCGGTTTGAATTTCCTTACTCGATTCACCGATCCGATCCGAGCCCTATAATTCGATCCGATCCGAAACCCTGCACAATTTCCAGCGAGCATATATCGTCCATATTCGCCATATGACAGCGTTCTCAACCATTCTAACTTTCCTACAAGATTACTTAATATTCCAAATAGTCATAGTATCATATAGAATCAGCCATAATCATCCAAACGATGAATTAACATGTATATATGGATCAAACATACCCAAACCCCATGTTTTTCCCTGAATCATGTTTTAATCAAATCTAACATTAGGATTAGCAAGACATATCCAAATTAACCAAAATTTCTAACAGAGGCCTAAAATAATATTTAAGAATTTCTAAATATTTTTCCAGATTTTTATCATGCATATTTTCGCTAATTATCACTAATCACCCCTAATTAGCCGTAATTAGTGTAAAAACATGCTAATCACTCACCTTAGCCACAAATGAACTATAGATCCGAACTTTTCTACTGTTTTAGGTCGAATTCCTATGCAACACAGCAGCTTCAACTCTAATTTGGTGTTGATTTGCCTTGGTTTGATGTAGCTTAGCTTAATCTTCGGTTAGAAAGTGATTAGGAGTTGTACAGAAGAGATTTAGAAGGTGGAAGCCATTGTTAGGTTTGAAGAGAATGTTTTTGGTGGCTGGAAAATGACAAAGGAGGGTTTCTCTAGCCCCTATCAGCCCTTATGCAACCATAATCCCGAAATACCGAATGGGCCTAACCGCTAATCACCCGGTTAAGCCCAATTATGCTGTTTTTCACCTTCTAAACAGTGTTTCAGCCATATCTCCCAAACGATAAGTCCAATTGGTTAATGTGACCACTCTACAGAAAGGTAAACCATCATTTGAATCCAATGGAAGTGGTTTTAGGTCAAAAATCCTTACCAATCAAAAGTTATAGATGAAACAAGACTTGCCAGGGGAACAACGGTCATTTAAAAATCGGCAAAAATCGTGAACATGGGAAATGACCCCGATAGTCGTTCCCCAAAGTTACTTGACCATACGACTTCGTATGTAAATGAAATAAATATTTTACGACCCTACGATACGTAGAATGCGGGTCGTTACATTCTCCCCCCTAAGAAATTTCGCCCTTGAAATTCCTTAATCAAAACATGTAATGATATCCCGCTTGCCTATCAGCAATACACAAACAATCAAACATATATGATAAAACAACAAGTTTATCCTAGCATGCGGTTTACTAACTAGGGAATAACTCTATCGCTATAAAAATCTTACCAGGCAAAGGGTTCTGGATACGACTTCTTCATGCTGTCTTCGGTTTCCCATGTACAGTCATTCTCATTATCGCCGGCCCATGGGACTTTAACCAGTTTCACTCTCTTCCTTCAAAGTTGTTTCATATTGTGTTTGAATATACAAATCGGTCTTGTAGTTCCCAACCGCCTCGGGTTCTACTTCGATATCATCTAACTAATCTGGCGATATAGCTAAATCAAAATCATGCACGAACTTCCTTAACAGAGAAACATGAAGTACATCATGCACTCCTGCTATCTTGTCAGGTAATCCAACTCTTATACGTCAAATTCCCAACTACATTCCAAATTTCTTTTCAAGTCCAACCTGAGTCTTTCCTACATTCGTACTGCCCATCCAACGTACATTCACCTTCAAAGGTAAACTAGACCCATCTGATGAATCTGGGTACTCTACCTACGAGTCCAAGTCCAACTTGAAGCTCTCCTATATTCGCTGAATCTCCAAGATCAACGAACACCCCCATAATGTTCCAAACATACTTCAAATCCATTGTGAAGTATCTTCACATTCGTTATATCACCATGACTAACGAACTTGCCCCATTTCCATTCTAAAATTTCCAATGGTTGTAACAAAGCACTAGGCTTTTTTTGCTTATCTTTAACTAACTGGCAGTTCATGCACTTGGATATAAATTTCTCAACGTCTCTCTTCATCCCTTCCCAGTAGTAGGTCTGTTTCATGTCTCAATACATTTTACCACCGAGATGTATAGTCAGTTTTTAGTGATGACATTCTCTAAGAACTTTATCTCTCAACTCACTAACGTTGGGTACAACTAGTTTCCAATCCTTTCAAAGCCATCCTTCTCGATCAAGCCCATACTTTTTATCTCCTCGCTATCGATGCTCATCTTGACTTTGGAGATGATTTCTACTAGGTTAGTATCGTCCTTCTGGCTGGAACCGATCCACTCAATCAAAGTTAGCCTGACCATCAAACTTACTAACATCTCTGGATCCAATCCACACTTAGGTCTGAAATCATATCCCGCAATATATTCCAGTTGTTTCCATTCAAGAAACATACCTATCTGGTATGTCTCCTGCTCAATGCATTAACTACCGCACCTAGTCTGGTACCACAGGCATCCGTGCATATCGTTAACTCTTCGTTCCCTATTGTTGGAATCCAACGGGTGATAGTCTACTCGAGAGAAGAAATATGGGAACAAACATAGCAACCAGAACATCCACAAACAAGCCCTATCTGTCACCTGCTAAAGCTATGAATACGTCAATACTCGTATGATTGGTCCAACCAATATCAAGGGCTAATGGAAGCCCTGGCTCCCAATGGACTATCGTACGTCCAATGTACGTTTATCCTCCAAGGATAACTAGATCACGTCCAAAGGATCCAAGGTAAATGGGCGTCCCCATATACCTCTGCTTCGAGTCCACTTAGAACACTCCAACTATCGACGATTCCTTGGCACTTTGGTCAGGAGAGCTACCTACAACCCCATCCTCAACTCGAGTCCAACCCAAATCGATCTATTATCTTGCAACCTTCTCGAGTCCAACTCGAGTCATCTCATAGCCTTGTCGAATATAACTCGGGGTAGTCCATATCATCAAACAGCCTCATCACATCACCAGCTACACATCACTCCTAGAGTGGGCCAAGATACCATCCAATGGAAATCATAACAACTTCCCATATCTTCACGCAAACCATCCTAGTCGAACTCGACATTCCCCAAGCACAAGCCCCAAAGGCCTAAACCAATATCAGACAAGCACCCAATGAAAATCTCCTCTGAATTTAGGCAATCTACATGAGATGATACGATCAAAATAACTAAACACTCAAACATTCATAATTGACTCTAGCTATACTAGCTAATCCTGCTTCGAAACTGTCCTTGATCGCATGACGGCCCATGCCATATGTCAAGGGTTAATGAAAATCCCAGTTCTAACCAGGCTACTATACGACCAATGTACACTTGCCTCCCTAACTCCCGTAATATTCTTCATCACTAGGTAGGTAATCCAATACCACCTTCCGTCCATCATCCACTCTAATGGTCACCAAAGGCCCTTCACAGTCTACCATTACCTTTGGAGCTAATCGACTCCCCGAAATCAAGCCAAACCCAGTAAAGCCCAAAACAAAACAATCACAAACCAACATGCATCCATGACTCGATAAGACCAAATTTCGACAAACCTACTAAGGCTAGTCGAACCACCATTCAGATTCGTCACAGCTAAAGGTCTTTTGACTGTCTTGGGTTCCAGTTCCAACCTCGGCATCAAACCAAACTCGAATAGAAACATCTTAAATAGAAAGCATACCTCAAATAACAACACCTTTTCCTTCTATGACGCAGTTGGGGCATTCGACGAAGAAGGAACAGCGTTGATAACATATTCTTCCATGATCTGCTTCTCTTTAGGAGGTTGTGGACATTTATCCTTGTGATGTCCCGCCTGACTGCAATGGAAGCACCTCCTTTCCCCAGGCCTTTCCCGACAATCTCTAGCATAGTGGCCCTTCTTGCCATAGCTAAAGCACTCAGCATCTTTCTTGTTCTTCTTTTTCTGACCATCCTTGGTCTGGTCCTATTTTATCTTATTCTGGGAATTATTATTGCACCCACCGTTTGCCTGTAGCTTTGGCTCCTCTGCAGATGTAACAACAACCTCGGTTTTTGGCTTAGGGTAAAGACTTTCTGACCTCAATTCTTTTCCTACTAGACATTCAAATGTCTCATCGATGTGGTTTATAAGCCTTTCCCCCAAGTACTCATCTAAGCCAGTTATGAACTTCTCGTTCATCTTCTCGGCAGTATCGATAAGAGATAATCCATATTTTGATAAAGTATCGAATTCAGTAATATATTCCGAGACTGCCCTACCATTCTGCTTAAGCTTCAAGAATTTCCTAAACAATTCTGATTGCTGAGCAGCTGGGATAAACTTATCATTGAAGCGAGTCTTAAACTGATTCCAAGTAACTTGATCCTCGGGAGTAACTACTTTAATAGCATTCCACCAATTCATAGCCTGTCCTTGAAGTTGACGCGAAGATAGCTTTCTCTTCATTGCATCATCGATCCCTAAATCCTCGAAGATGCGCTCGCAACTATCGAGCCAATCCTGCACATCCGTAGCAAATTCCGTTCCATGGAATGGCTTCCCACCAAGACTAGTATAATCCTTAGTAAGCTTGGCGAAATTGGTCCTAGGCGCCTGCACTGCTACACCACCACCATTAGCAGCATTTGGAATTGCTCCCTGAAAATCCCTAAGCATCTCTCTCATGAACGTAATAAATATCGTCCTCATATCAGGAGCATTCCTATTATTGGCCCTTGAATCCGTACTCCTTGTATATCGGCTCATCGTTCAATCTGTAAAGAGAAAACGATTAACCATCTCCATAGTGATGCCAGTGCAGTGCGACTTCATCCTTAGATATATACTAATAGTATATGTATACCGCTTTTGAACCAAAATATCACAAATACCGGCTCTCATATACGTATACTATCTCTCTCTAATGTCTAGTCCTAGGTTAACTACGCAACCTAGAGCTCTGATACCAAATGTGATGGCCCTCCCCGCACCAGTCGACATTTCCCTGAAATGCGTTGTACCGATGTCCGACTAGCACGGGACGGTCGTCAAGGAAAAAGGAATTTGAAAGATGAATCATCAAAGAACCTGTATTATATCTCACAGCGCATGAAGTAAAGTATAATAATAACATAACTTGATATAAAACAAGCAAGACAGTGCATAAGCCGAAAACTAAATCATCATAGCAGCGAAATGCAAAATACAACTTATGATCTAAACCAATATTACAATTTCAAATTACTGTCTCCTCAGAAAAAATAGAAAAGGTACACTACTAATGCTCAAAGTAGTGACCAGCAACAACACAGGGAGAATATATATGTGTGTGTGTGTGTATATATATATATATATATATATATCATACGTAGAAGCCTCCAACTCGTCTCTTGTACAACTACTCGTGCAACCAACTAACCTGTCTCTAGTTTACTCATGTGAGCACCCAGAGTAATAAGAAGAAACATAAAAATCTGGGTTAGACAATATGAGTGGTGGCAAGTATACGTCTTTAAGATGAACAAATAACAGGTATAAGAAATCATAACTGAACCTGGACCTACAACCAAAGAGTCAGCACAACAAAATATACAATACTCTAAGGTAACACCAACATAAAGTGTAAAATAACGGGGAGGAGGTGTGCATGACATGGTGATAGCAAACACCAAACATAGCAATCATTCCCATGCCTCTTACTCAGTGCGTAAAGAATACGATATCTACCGCTTCTATCACCTGGTCTATTGGAGCATAACAGAGTCCAACTCCGTACAACCATCACTATGATCACTTTGCCCTTTGGAATCATAATGACTCCACTGCACTGATCCATTGCCCCTAATCCATCTCCTAGTGTTGAATCAAAGTTATAGATGTCGATAACCCCTTTGCACACATCCCACAACAAAGCCCAATCATGAAGTTAACTCGTTGGTTCCTAATTGGATCCATAGTAATAAATTCCCATTTGGACTTCCTTTGCATCTTGGGTTTTGGTCGAATTGGTGTTTGGTTCGGTTCATCTGTTCGTGTCTTTCGGTTCGGTTCGGCCATTTATGGTGCTCAGCTTCAGCTCGAAATACATTGCTCAACCTTCACGTTCAGTTCAAATATATACACCCCGGTTCGGTTCGGGCGTGTTCAA
This sequence comes from Allium sativum, assembly GCA_030737875.1. Taxonomy (NCBI): domain Eukaryota; kingdom Viridiplantae; phylum Streptophyta; class Magnoliopsida; order Asparagales; family Amaryllidaceae; genus Allium; species Allium sativum. The sequence goes on along the minus strand of CM060918.1, from coordinate 297,031,689 downwards.
GTTCCCAGCTCAGTTTCCTTCACTCGGTTTGGGCGCTTGTCTTCAGCTCGAATTGGGTTGCCACCTTCCATTCGGTTTGGGTCCTCCTATAACCACTCCAACTCATTTCGATTCGATTGCTCCAGCCTCGGTTCGGTTCGTGCTCACCATTTCTGATCCGATCCCCATGCCCTCGCTACCGATCCGAACCCAAATCCAACTCTATGCATATGGCCTTCCTTCTTTCCAAGCCTCCTCTTATGCCAAGTTCTGGTCCGGTTTGAATTTCCTTACTTGGTTCACCGATCCGATCCGAGCCCTATAATCGGATCCGATCCGAAACCCTGCACAATTTCCAACGAGCATATATCGTCCATATTCGTCATTCAATGGCGTTTTCAACCATTCTAACTTTCCTACAAGATTATTTAATATTCCAAACAGTCATAGTATCATATAGAATCAGCCATAATCATCCAAACGATGAATTAACATGTATATATGGATCAAACATACCCAAACCCCATGTTTTTCCCTGAATCATGTTTTAATCAAATCTAACATTAGGATTAGCAAGACATATCAAAATTAACCAAAATTTCTAACAGAGGCCTAAAATAATATTTAAGAATTTCTAAATATTTTTCCAAATTTTTATCATGCATAATTTCCCTAATTATCACTAATCACCCCTAATTAGCCGTAATTGGTGTAAAAACATGCTAATTACTCACCGTAGCCACAAATGAATTATAGATCTGAACTTTTCTACTGTTTTGGGTTGAATTCCTATGCAACACAGCAGCTTCAACTCTGATTTGGTGTTTATTTGCCTTGATTTGATATAGCTTAGCTTAATCATCGATTGGAAAGCGATTAGGAGTTGTTTAGAAGAGATTTAGTAGGTGGAAGTCATTGTTAGGATTGAAGAGAAATTTTGTGGCGGCTGGAAAATGACAAAGGAGGGTTTCTCTAGCCCTTATCAGCCCTTATTCAACCCTAATCCCGAAATACCTAATGGGCCTAGCTGCTAATCACTCGGTTAAGCCCAATTATGCTGTTTTTCACTTATAAACCTTGTTTCAGCCATATCTTCCAAATGGCTAGTTCGTTTTGTTAATGTGACCACTCTACGGAAAGGTAACCCATCATTTAAACCTAATGGAAGTGGTTTCAGGTCAATACTCCTTACCAATCAAAAGTTAAAGGCGAAACAAGATTCGCCTAGGGCAAAACGGTCATTTGAAAATCAGCAAAAATCGTGAACATAGGAAATGGCCCCAATAGTCGTTCCCCAAAGTTACACGACCATACGACTTCATATGTAAATGAAATAAATATTCTATGAGCCTCCGATATGTAGAATGTGGGTCGTTACACTATTGCTATAACCATACTTCCCTGGTCTATAGTCAATAACTCTACCCAGCCCATACATCCCTGGCTCTAGGTTAAGGGCCAACTAGTCCACACTTCCCTGGCTCTAGCTTGTCTACAAGCCCCCTTTCTTCAATGGTGAATTAAAGTTGTAGACATTGATAACCCCTTTGCACTCATCACGAAGTAAAGTTGTAACAACCCGTATTTTAATAACCTATTATAACATAAATCGAGGCAGAATTTAATTCTAAAATCTGAATCAAGGGAAACGGGCTATGCCATTGCGTTCGTCTCGGAAAAATACGCGAAATAGAGTCCGAGTTTTCGAAAATCGGAGTCCGTATGACCCAGTTAAGGCCCATTGAAGTTTTCAGAAATTTCCGTGTCAAAAACAGATTTGAATTTCAAGTTCAAAGTTGGAAATTAGGGCAAACTGGCGCAGGCGGGAAAATTCCCGCCAGGACCCCCATGTCGACAGGCATGTCGACAGGGTCCCCAGGGTGTCGACAGTCCTGTCGACAGCCCTGTCGACACAGGGTGGCCGGGCAGTTTTGCCTGGCGCACCATTTTGGGTCTTGGTCTGGTCTTGTGGCTTGGTTCTAGAGAATTCCGAAATCAGATGGACCTAATTCAACTAGGGTTTAATCCTATGGTCTAAATCACTAGCCTAATCTATAAATAAGACCCTAACCTACCCTAAATCATTCATTATTCATACTAGCAACTAAACTATGTCAAAATCCATCCTCTCATGGCCTCCACTCTCTTCATACAATTCCTAAACAAATTCCTAAGAGATTTCCGTGCATACAAGTGTATTTAGGCTTGTATGATCCTCTTTAGCTTGCATTAAAGTCTTGTTTCTCTATTGTCATCATAAAGGAGGAGTCTTGATCAAGTTTGCTTGCATTTTGGGGTTTTATTTTGTTGCATAAGGGGTTTCTTACATTTGCTATACTCATTTGAGTCCGCATAAGCATTGTAAGCCCTCTTACCTTCATTTTAGAAACTCTAAAGTTAATATGTGATGAAAGTTGGGATTTATGCATGTTTAATAAGTTATGCATGCTTATGCGAGTTCGCTATGCTATGTTATGCATGTTTAATAAGTTATGCATGCTTATGCGAGTTCACTATGCTATGTTACACATGTTTGACAAGTTATGCATGTTTATGCAAGTTCACTAAGCCATGATTTGCAAGTTTATTGAGTTATGCATGTTTATGCAAGTTCACTATGCCATGATTTGCAAGTTTATTGAGTTATGCATGTTTATGCAAGTTCACTATACCATGATTTGCAAGTTTATTGAGTTATGCATGTTTATGCAAGTTCACTATGCCATGATTTGCAAGTTTATTGAGTTATGCATGTTTATGCAAGTTCACTATGCCATGATTTGCAAGTTTATTGGGCTATGCATGTTTATGCAAGTTCATTATGCCATGTTATGCATGTTTGACAAGTTATGCATGTTTATGCAAGTTCCATATGCTATGTTAGGCAAGTTTAACATGTTATGCATATTTATGGTAATATGCAAGTTCACTATGCTAAGTTATGCAAGTCTAACATGTTATGCATGTTTGTTGTGATATGCAAGTTCATCATGTATGTTATGCCAAGTTCCCTCTTCCTATCCTTTATGCGTTATTACGAATATGTAAGAGATAGAATGACGTTGGGGGGTTTGGGTAAACTTAAAATACATGAAAATATAAGATTGGGAATTTACCTATTAAGTTAGGTCTACCCCTTGGGAATTTACCTATTAAGTTGGGTCTACCCAAGTATTTGTTGACTTGTAATTATGTTTTGAAATAAAGTGGACATGACACTTAGAGAACATAAGTGTGGCCAACTCGAGGTTGGGTTGAGTTTGTAGCGTAATTCTACCCGGAACCTACCGGCATAACTAGTGGCTACAAAACAATAGGACCCAATGTGAGAAGTTGGTCATGTGGTGCCAAGACCCGAGGTTAGACCAAGTTGTGGTGTAAATCTACCCGGAACCCACCGGCTTAACTAGGTAACCACAACAAGGTCTAATGTGAGAGGTTAAGGTGCATTAAACTAATTAATGCCTCATGATTAGGGTTAAGTCAGGGTCCACTAATACTTAACCAATTTGGGGATTCGAGGGATTGAAATGGGGTTAAGTCGTGAACTGTCGGTTACACTTAACCAATTTAATCCATTTGGGGGTTTGAGGGATTGAAATGGGGTTAAGTTGTGAACTGTTGGTTACACTTAACCAATTTAATCCATGATTAGTGAAGGGTTAAATCGCACTTAACCCTCTTAGGAAACCCTAGCAACGTGGTCTGTTCCAGCAGTAATCCCAGTTTGGTATCATCACAACCCTAGAGGCTGGGCTAGGGCGGGGCACGATTACTGGACTGATGTAAGCGACCAAAGCGACGGCTGAGTGGTACAGCGGTGCGGGTCCAGGAGGGCTACGGACGTGCACGTAATCCGGTATTGGACAAACTCGAGGCACGGGTACCAGTAGGTTTAGACTGTGCATTATTGCTTCAGTGTCTGGGGTTGACACCCGAGGGCTTGATACACCTGAAGGTGGACCCAGCACAGTCTGACTACATCCATATGTGGGCCGTATGGACACCAACACTTGACGTGTTAGGCTTATAGGGAGCCGATCGACTAGACCGTTTGGTTGGACCTTATATTAAGGTCACTTTATGTTATTGGGTCAAAGCTTGGGCCAAGGGATCAATACCTGTTATGTTGGTTTGCTAGTACACCGTGGTGCAGAACTTAACCTTGTTTATGCGATGACACCTCTATCTATCTTGTAGTTAATTTATCATGCCAGTATGTTGTTATCTATGATCATCTCAGTTTCCATCATGTTGTTAACTTTATTAGTTTATAGACTGATCGTAGCAGGGCTTACTCAGTCTTTTTGACTGACCTGTTTTCTTTCGCCTCTTTTCTTCCGTTCCCCCCCCCCCCAGGTTCTCAGGGAGGGAATACAGGAGCCTAGCTTGGATCTTAGCTGCTTTCTTGGATAGCTCATGTATGCTTTGGACTTGAGCTCGCTATGGTTTTTCCACTTTGGGGATAGCTACTTTTATGTTTTCCTTTTCAGTTTCAGATGATGTTATCTTATGTACTAGACTTGTTTATTTGGGAAATTGACATTATGATGTAGCAGACTTGTTTTTGAAATGGTTTAAAATTCTTCCGCTGTTTTATCTATCTACTTACTCTGTTTATTTACATATATATATGTCATGTCCTGCCTTGTTATATCATTATGCATGTTTACCTTGTTTTAAAACGCCCCACCAAAGTCAGAGTTTCTTGCAAGAGCCACCCTGGCGGAGGTGGGGTGTTACATTTGGTATCAGAGCATATGGTTTACGAGAAGGGATAAAAAGGTTTTTAAAACTTTTGAAAAACTATTTTCAAAACCAAGTATAAAGTATTTTCCAAAGAAAAGTCTAGTTATTTTTCAAAGGCTATTCCCCAAAAGCCATTAGCACTATCCTTTGACCCCTCGTTTGAACTCTTTTCTTTTCGTTTCCAGCATGTCTGATAATCTCATCTTTCCCGAAGGGGTAACAATACCCGATTGGTTTCGTCGGTACTTGGAAGTCACGGCACCGGTCCCGGGTGTCTCTAATGTTGTCTTTCCAGTCAAGGCCGCTGTTCCTCCTCCTCCTTCCGTAGCTGATGTTCCTCTTCTCCCTCAGCCTCCACAAGCGGATTTTGCGGAAACTTGTAAGAACTTTAAGATGATGGGTGGCAAGAATTTTAGTGGAACAGAGACTTTTGTAGAGGCAAGGAATTGGTTGAAAGAGACCGAGGATCTTTTAGCCACCTTTGATATAGGTGACCGCAGGAAGGTTTTATTAGCAGTATGGTTGCTAAAGGAAGAAGCTGCACGTTGGTGGGTAGTCACCACCGTTACTAGGCCAATTGAGACTTGGGATGACTTTAGAGGAAGGTTTGGACTGAGGTTCTTATCACTGAAGCAAGGGGACATAACTATTAGGGAATACATAGATAAGTTTAATCAACTGGCTCGGGTCGATTTAGACTTGGTTAATACAGCTCAGAAGAAGGCCCTACACTTTGCTCTAGGATTAAACGAGCCATTACATGGTTTGGCCATGTCTCATATACCCTTGGGGGCGACTTTCGAGAATTTGGTGAATACGGCCCTACTTCAAGAAGAAGATAACAATGACAAGAAAGAGGTCAAGGCGAATGAGTCTCAAGGCAAGAGGGTAAATTCCGGGAAACGAGGCAAGAATAACAACAACCGTAAGGACAAGCCAAGAGAGAATAGGAAATGCAACTTCTGTGGTAAAGTTGGACATATATCCAGGGAATGTAGGAAGAAGAAGAGAAAGCGGGGCGAATGCTTTCATTCTGGTGAGTTTGGACATCTCAGCAAGGATTGCCCGAAGAAAACAAGGGCAAGGTCAGACTCAGTGTGCGGGACTATCTGGAGGGCGAGTTCATCCCCTCAACACCGTTCTTCCAGCTCATGATAGAGGTAGTGTTTCTGTTGGAAGTCTTGTTTACATTTTCTGATTTTCCCTGTTCGTACTTTGTTTGATTCTGGCACATCGCATAGTTTTATTTCATCTGATCTAGTTGAAAGTTTGCACCTAAGTACTAGCCTAGTTGATGATCCCGTATGTGTTTCAAATCCAATTGGGGGTTCCGCCCAATTGTCTGTGGTCTGGGTGGATTTGAAAATTTCTATCTTGAGTATAGAATTCTCGTGGGATGTTTATATTCTCGGTTTCAGGGGATATGGGTTGGTTTTGGGCATGGAATGGTTGTCCTGTTTTGGAGCCATTCTTGGTTTTTGTGCATAGGGTTGTGAGGCTCATGATCCGCCTCGGTAATACCCTAGAAATTTCTAGTAACCCTATGGGTCCCCGTCATGTTATGTTATCTTGAATCCCTCAACTCGTCTATCGATGGTTTGCAATCTGTGAGGGTGGTCCGAGAATATCCTGATATCTTGGGGAAAGTAAAGGGGTTACCCCTAGACGTGGGATAGATTTCCGCATTATCTGGTTGGTAATACCAAGCCAGTTTTGTGGCCGGTTAGGCACATGACCTCACGAGATGAGAGTTAAGAAAGCAAGTCAAGGAGTTGCTTGAGAAGAACTTCCTGAGGCGAAGCATTTTCGAGTAGGGTGCTCCAGTAGTATTCGTTACTAATATGGACAGTTTGCTTCGTTTATGTGTTGATTATCGTGAGGAGAATAGACAACCGTTACCAAGGATTGATGATTTGTTTGATCAGCTTGTAGGAGCATCTGTTTTCTTTTGATCTAGCTACCGGATTCCATCAGCTTAGGATGGCTGAGGATGGAATTGACAAGACTGCGTTTAGGACTCTAGATGGATTTTTAGAATGGCTAGTCATGCTACTTGGTTTGACTAATGCACCCACATATTACGTGAACTTGATGGGTAGGATGTTTTGGGAGTCCTTGAACAAGTTTGTCGTGGTCGTCGTAGACGATATTTTGATCTCCTTAAAAGAACGAGGAAGAGCATGCTAGACATCTCAAGGGGGTGATGGATACGCTTAGAGCCATCAGTTGAAGGTCAAGTTCTCCAAATGTCACTTTGGAGGAAAGAAGTTGGATTTCTTGGACACATAGTTCCTAAGTAAGGCTTGGCGGTGGATTCCGCTAAAGTGGTTGCGGTTTAAGACCGGAAAACTCTGAGGAGGGCAATTGAAGTAAGAAGCTTTCTCCGTTTGGCTAGTTAGTTAGCATTCCCTGAGCTTAGACTTACTCTTCTGGATCAAGAAGGGGGTTTCACAAGAAGAAGACCCGCAGTTAGTCAAGAACATGGACCAGTTGATTCGAGGCGAGATGTTAAGTCACCTCGCTAGATATATTATAGATGACAAGGGATGACTAAGGCGCGTTGAGAGATTATGTGTTCCTCGAGTGGAAGACTTGGTAAAGAAGGTTCTTGAAGATGCGCATCACTCGAGGAGGTGGCCGAGTTGGTCTCAGGATGCATGTTGTGCCACCAGGTTAAGGCCGAGTCATAGAAGCCCGGCAGGTCATTACCTCCATTGGAGGTTCCGCAAGGGAAGTGTGAAAACATCTCGATAGATTATGTGGATAGATTACCTAGATCAAAGAAAGGGAATACGGGTACGTGGGTCATAATAGGTAGACTCACGAAGAGTGCTCATTTCAGTCCGGTGAAGAGCGAAAGGACTGCATCATGGTTAGCAACGGTTTACCCTCAAGAAGTTGGCTAGTTTTGAAATAGCCTACAGGAAGCCATGGGTAGGCAACTGAATCTAGGTATGGCCTATCACTCATAGGCGGATGGTTCATTTCGATTAAGCATGAGTTATAGAAAATCACGCTTGTAAGGGCAATTGGCAACGTGGATTGGTATTTTCAAGAAAAGTTCTGCTGCGTGGAATACTTTATAGTAAGTAGACGAGATCCAGGATTCACTAGTGAATTTTGGAGAGCTTTCATGAAATCATGAGGTTACAGTTATGTTTAAGCCAAGTATACAGAAAAAAAGAATAAGTGGAAAAGGAAGACGAGAGGCGATAATGAAATGAGTTCCAACTCGAATTTGGGAAATAGGAGTTAGGAAGCCAAGAAATCATGAAGTAAAAGACGGTCAAAGCATAGCGGAGTTAAGCTCAAGGAAACGTGACTAAGAAGAGTAAAGACCAGATACGCGCATCATATCTCTTTTTAAGAATGCATCCTTGATCCTTGTTTTCCTGTGGAGCTTGCTCGCAAGTTATCTTTTGTATATATCCTCTCGATCTTATTTCTGCTGTAAACTCCATAAGGGGGTTATGACTCATCGGTTAGTACTATATGTCAGAGATGAATGGATTTCTTGTAATCCAAAAAGGAGTTTATCTTGCTTATCTTCTAAGATCTCTTTTTATCCATGTTTATCTAGTTTATCCAGTTTATCGTGTTTATCTTGTCATGAGAACCTTAGGTAGAATCCTTTGGATGAAACATGTGTTTGAGACATGTTATGTTTGATGGTTGCAAGTGGTTGCAAGTGTTTGCAAGTGGTTGCTCGTGGATGCATTATACACAATTAGACACTAGATCGGCTCGCACACTCCTCATATTACATATGCATGAGTGTTTATGCTTATTCATGGATGAAAATTGTGTGTTATCACATGGATGTTGCATATGGGTGTATGTTATGTGCACACATATAGATGATATACATTATGTTAGGAATTGCATACATATGGATTCATTTCACCAACATAATTCGCATTGATGATATTTGCATTAGATAAGTACATATACACACACCTCTGCATATGTTCATCCAGCATTTAGAATCTTGTAAGGACAATGATTGCTCGTGGATGATGCTTTGAGTAGATGGATGAAGGGATGGTAGGATACGTTCTTCCTAACTTGAAGATTTCGGGGACGAAATCCTTTAAGGAGGGGAGAATGTAACAACCCGTATTTTAATAACCTATTATAACATAAATCGAGGCAGAATTTAATTCTAAAATCTGAATCAAGGGAAACGGGCTATGCCATTGCGTTCGTCTCGGAAAAATACGCGAAATAGAGTCCGAGTTTTCGAAAATCGGAGTCCGTATGACCCAGTTAAGGCCCATTGAAGTTTTCAGAAATTTCCGTGTCAAAAACAGATTTGAATTTCAAGTTCAAAGTTGGAAATTAGGGCAAACTGGCGCAGGCGGGAAAATTCCCGCCAGGACCCCCATGTCGACAGGGTCCCCAGGGTGTCGACAGCCCTGTCGACAGCCCTGTCGACACAGGGTGGCCGGGCAGTTTTGCCTGGCGCACCATTTTGGGTCTTGGTCTGGTCTTGTGGCTTGGTTCTAGAGAATTCCGAAATCAGATGGACCTAATTCAACTAGGGTTTAATCCTATGGTCTAAATCACTAGCCTAATATATAAATAAGACCCTAACCTACCCTAAATCATTCATTATTCATACTAGCAACTAAACTATGTCAAAATCCATCCTCTCATGGCCTCCACTCTCTTCATACAATTCCTAAACAAATTCCTAAGAGATTTCCGTGCATACAAGTGTATTTAAGCTTGTATGATCCTCTTTAGCTTGCATTAAAGTCTTGTTTCTCTATTGTCATCATAAAGGAGGAGTCTTGATCAAGTTTGCTTGCATTTTGGGGTTTTATTTTGTTGCATAAGGGGTTTCTTACATTTGCTATACTCATTTGAGTCCGCATAAGCATTGTAAGCCCTCTTACCTTCATTTTAGAAACTCTAAAGTTAATATGTGATGAAAGTTGGGATTTATGCATGTTTAATAAGTTATGCATGCTTATGCGAGTTCGCTATGCTATGTTATGCATGTTTAATAAGTTATGCATGCTTATGCGAGTTCACTATGCTATGTTACACATGTTTGACAAGTTATGCATGTTTATGCAAGTTCACTAAGCCATGATTTGCAAGTTTATTGAGTTATGCATGTTTATGCAAGTTCACTATACCATGATTTGCAAGTTTATTGAGTTATGCATGTTTATGCAAGTTCACTATGCCATGATTTGCAAGTTTATTGAGTTATGCATGTTTATGCAAGTTCACTATGCCATGATTTGCAAGTTTATTGGGCTATGCATGTTTATGCAAGTTCATTATGCCATGTTATGCATGTTTGACAAGTTATGCATGTTTATGCAAGTTCCATATGCTATGTTAGGCAAGTTTAACATGTTATGCATATTTATGGTAATATGCAAGTTCACTATGCTAAGTTATGCAAGTCTAACATGTTATGCATGTTTGTTGTGATATGCAAGTTCATCATGTATGTTATGCCAAGTTCCCTCTTCCTATCCTTTATGCGTTATTACGAATATGTAAGCGATAGAATGACGTTGGGGGGTTTGGGTAAACTTAAAATACATGAAAATATAAGATTGGGAATTTACCTATTAAGTTAGGTCTACCCCTTGGGAATTTACCTATTAAGTTAGGTCTACCCAAGTATTTGTTGACTTGTAATTATGTTTTGAAATAAAGTGGACATGACACTTAGAGAACATAAGTGTGGCCAACTCGAGGTTGGGTTGAGTTTGTAGCGTAATTCTACCCGGAACCTACCGGCATAACTAGTGGCTACAAAACAATAGGACCCAATGTGAGAAGTTGGTCATGTGGTGCCAAGACCCGAGGTTAGACCAAGTTGTGGTGTAAATCTACCCGGAACCCACCGGCTTAACTAGGTAACCACAACAAGGTCTAATGTGAGAGGTTAAGGTGCATTAAACTAATTAATGCCTCATGATTAGGGTTAAGTCAGGGTCCACTAATACTTAACCAATTTGGGGATTCGAGGGATTGAAATGGGGTTAAGTCGTGAACTGTCGGTTACACTTAACCAATTTAATCCATTTGGGGGTTTGAGGGATTGAAATGGGGTTAAGTTGTGAACTGTTGGTTACACTTAACCAATTTAATCCATGATTAGTGAAGGGTTAAATCGCACTTAACCCTCTTAGGAAACCCTAGCAACGTGGTCTGTTCCAGCAGTAATCCCAGTTTGGTATCATCACAACCCTAGAGGCTGGGCTAGGGCGGGGCACGATTACTGGACTGATGTAAGCGACCAAAGCGACGGCTGAGTGGTACAGCGGTGCGGGTCTAGGCGGGCTACGGACGTGCACGTAATCCGGTATTGGACAAACTCGAGGCACGGGTACCAGTAGGTTTAGACTGTGCATTATTGCTTCAGTGTCTGGGGTTGACACCCGAGGGCTTGATACACCCGAAGGTGGACCCAGCACAGTCTGACTACATCCATATGTGGGCCGTATGGACACCAACACTTGACGTGTTAGGCTTATAGGGAGCCGATCGACTAGACCGTTTGGTTGGACCTTATATTAAGGTCACTTTATGTTATTGGGTCAGAGCTTGGGCCAAGGGATCAATACCTGTTATGTTGGTTTGCTAGTACACCGTGGTGCAGAACTTAACCTTGTTTATGCGATGACACCTCTATCTATCTTGTAGTTAATTTATCATGCCAGTATGTTGTTATCTATGATCATCTCAGTTTCCATCATGCTATTAACTTTATTAGTTTATAGACTGATCGTAGCAGGGCTTACTCAGTCTTTTTGACTGACCTGTTTTCTTTCGCCTCTTTTCTTCCGTTTCCCCCCCCCCAGGTTCTCAGGGAGGGAATACAGGAGCCTAGCTTGGATCTTAGCTGCTTTCTTGGATAGCTCATGTATGCTTTGGACTTGAGCTCGCTATGGTTTTTCCACTTTGGGGATAGCTACTTTTATGTTTTCCTTTTCAGTTTCAGATGATGTTATCTTATGTACTAGACTTGTTTATTTGGGAAATTGACATTATGATGTAGCAGACTTGTTTTTGAAATGGTTTAAAATTCTTCCGCTGTTTTATCTATCTACTTACTCTGTTTATTTACATATATATATGTCATGTCCTGCCTTGTTATATCATTATGCATGTTTACCTTGTTTTAAAACGCCCCACCAAAGTCAGAGTTTCTTGCAAGAGCCACCCTGGCGGAGGTGGGGTGTTACAAAAGTCCAACTTTATAGTTAACTCGTTGGTTCCCATCTGAATCCTGAGTGCTAACTTCTCATTTGGACTACCTTTGCATCTTGGATTTTGGTCTCCTTCGGTTCGGTTCGGACTCAGCTCCTGGGTTCGTAACTCTTCGATTCGTGGTCCTCATATGTATCCGGTTCGTGATCATTGCCTGGATCCAGCTCATGGCGATGCTCCCCCAGGCGGCTCGTGGTGATTCTCCCCGGGGGCTCGTGGTATGCTCCCCCAGGCGGCTCATGGTCATGCTCCCCCAGGTAGCTCGTGGTGATGCTCCCCCCTGGCGGCTCGTGGTGATCTTTCCCCGTGACTCGTGGTGACCTTCCCTCCCCACGACCCGGTTCGTGGTCCAGGGTCATGAACTGTACCACATAGCAGTTTCCAACAAGCTAATTTTCACCTCACGAGGGCGTTTTTAACCATTCTAACTTTCCTACACATACCAAACAGTAGCGGCAACATATAAGATCAATCAAAAACATTAAAACATCAACCATATGAGTTATTTTGGATCAAACGTACCCAAAACCATGATTTTTCCCATAATCCCCTTAACCATGTTTTAATTATAGAATTAGCAAACTTAATCCAAATTAACCCAAATTTTCACTAGTGATATAAAATAATATTTTAGAGTTTCTACATATTTTTCTAGATTTTTATGATGCATAACTTCACTAATTAACACTAATCTCCCCTAATTAGTTGTTGTTAGTGAATTAAAAAGCAAATCACTCACCTTAGCCATAAATAAATTATAGATATGAAAACTCCATTGATTTGGGTCGAATTCCTATGTGTTACAGCAGCTTTATCTCGATTTTGATGTTAATCCGCCTTAATTTGATGTAGTTTTGCTGAGTTTGTAATTAGGAAGTGATTAGGGATGAATTTAGAAGGTGAAGGCCATTACTAGGCTTAGAGGAAGGTAAGTGGCAGCTAGAAAAATGAAAATGAATCATCCACTAATTCTTTTTAGCCCTCCCATAACCCTAATCCCGAAATGGGTTATGGGCATAACCACTAATCACCTAATTAAGCCCAGTTAAGCTGTTTTTCCTTCTTCCAAACCTTATTTCAGCCATATCTCCCAAATGGTGAGTCCGTTCGATTAATATGACCACTCTACGGAATGGTAAACCCTATCCGAGTCGAATGGAAGTGGTTTCACTCCTTACCAACCAAAAGTTATAGGCGAAACACTATTCGCTAGGGGCAAAACAATCATTTAAAATTCGGCAAAAATCGTGAACATGGGAAACGACCCCAATAGCCGTTTCCTAAAGTTACACGACTATAAGACTTCATATGTGAATGAAATAAATATTCTACTATCCGTCGTTACATAGAATGCAGGTCGTTACATTAACACTCTTATTATCCTCAGCAATGTTGCTTGTGCCAATAGGAGGGGATCGTCGTCCGCTCTCATGTACTCTTCCGCTTTCTTATAAAACTTGTCAAGCGTATTTGATTCCTTTATTTCTATCCATCTCCCAAACTCACTTTTCTTATCTATATCGTTGAGTAAAGCCATGAGGATTATGCGAGGCTCTGGATTCCTCACTTTGGACAAGGCAACATTGAATCAACTGAGAAAAGCTTTAACGAATTCCCCTGGATTCTACTTCATTGTTGAAAGTGTTATAGCATCTTTGGCTTTGGTAGCATACAGGCGGAACTGCTCCTTGAACTTTTTGGTCAAGTCAAAGAATCGGTCTACGGACTTGACTGTTGCATTTGCTACACTCATATGCCACTCGTACTGAACATAAAGTAGTTAGGATCAACAAGGCCATTGTATGGAGGCAAAGTTGGATGAGTGAACTTCTTCGGACACTCTGTTTCTCGGATTTCCTCGGTAAATGGAGTCCTATTGGGAGAGAAATTCCATTCTCTTTCATCATCATTATGAGCTTGATTATTCTTCACGGTTTGTTCTATCATATCCGAGATGTACTCTTCAGTGTTATGTCGCTCCTCGGCGCTGATTTTAATCTCTTTACCAGATGTTCGTCTAGGCAAGCGATCATGATTAGAAGACTTAGGTCCATTACCTTCTCGGCGAAGAGGTGCCCCCTTTGCATGACTAGTAACCCTTCATGTATTTCCCTTAGAATGATTCTTAGCTTTTGGTTTCAGGTGTTCGACATTAGCCTCATCTTTGTCGCTCAGTCATTCATTATTGTCTTCCATGTTGTTGTTGCGATTATGATCAGAAGCAGATGAATTGGCATTTTCTTCGAGATTAACATGGACCTTTCGAGGTGGTGGATTTGGTCGAGCATTGAGAACCACATCTAATTTATCCATCAAAGCCTTCGTAGAACTATCCATTTGTTGGTTTAAATTAGAAATAGTGACGTCCAACTCATTCCTAATCACACCCGCTCCACTTACCGAGTTTTTGCCAACTTCAAAGCGGTTAGAAAGTGGCGTTGTCTCATCGTTAGCAATGTTGCCAGCTTTCCCATGGTTTTACTTGCAGTTTCCTTAGATTTGGCCATTATTTTGGACAAAGCTTTGAATTTCAGAGAGAAGTCGTATATTGTCCCGGATCTTAGATTTGGAGAATCTATAGTGGAAACGGGCTTCGCAATTTAATGTAATTACAAGGCAATTAATTATGAGAGATTGAACGTGGCCCCACGGTGGGCGCCAAATATTGAAGTCAAAAAATGACCACAACACCAAAGGTGTCTCTAGAACACTTCACCAAAAGGTAGGATTCGAGATAATGGAGCCATAAACACAAAATAATAAGCAAAAGGTAGAGGGTAGAGAATTTTAGAGTGGTTCGGCTTAAACATAGCCTATGTCCACTATAGGAAGAGATTTCAATACCGCTACAGCAATTACAAAGTACACGACTTCTCTTTTTACATTCATTTCTCTCTTTTACAATGATCTTCTAATTTTTCTCTTTTCACCTTAGATCTCGTTTAAATTCACGATGGAATGAGTGAGATCTTTTGATTTATGACGAAGTTGTGTAGATGTTCAACCACTTGAACACTTAGATGATCTTCATCGAATCCATGATGATTTTGCATTAGATCTAGGCTTGAGAGAGAATTAATGGTAGTTGGTGATCACTTGGATTGAGTTTGAGAGATTCCTAATGGAGTTTGGAGAAGATTTAGTCAGTTTGTTGTTAGAGGAAGATGGATTGAGCTTGAGAAGCCATTAATGGAGCTTGGAGTGCTTGAAAGCGGTGGTGCAATGATTTGGGCAACCCTTCGAGTTGGAAAAACCGGTCCCTTGAATGGTTGAGAAGTGGGGTATTTATAGGTGTGGTTTGGATGTAGCGGCAAGTTGTAATTATGGTGTGTAGGGTTCAGGTCGGCCATAAACGTATTTACAGAAATGCTAGTGGTACAGTTGGCATATTTTAATACCGACCCATGCAAAAAAAATGAGCACCAGCCCTTCAACAATTTGGGTACAAACCATGTATATTCTACTGTTTGCGGCTGATCCATTTGTATTCCACTTTGTTGTACATATAATACAAATACTCCATGCTGCATACTTACATCAACACGTGGTGTGTAACATCCCACAACTTTTACGGTTCTAAAAGTTAAGTAATTAAGAATTAATTATTACTAGAGAATAAACTGGATGTCATATCTATTACCATTGCAAAGGTCTTTCCGAGACAATCAGTATGATATATAATTTTGATATATTTGAAATTATCATTTACAAGATATTGTTTTTTTTAGAATGAGAGATAACCATTAATTTTCAATGTCCTAATTTAAAAAACAAGAAATGTGCTTGATGTAGTTGTGAAGTTAGTGGAATTTGATACATGAAGTCATGAGTTCGATTCTCGTTATTGGCATATTTTTGAATTTTAAGTAAAACAAACAAAAAGATATTTGTTCCATGTAAGAAGTATGTGTGTATGGATGCATATATTATAATACGTTAATTTCATAGGATCACATTAATTAACATGTTATTCAAATCCTTTGTGTGTGTATACATATATATGCATATATACATATATGTAGGTAATTTGATTATACATTGACTTTGCATGCCATAAGGAAAGTAGTGAAAAAGTGGGATGGAAAATTATATACCAGATTTGCACTTTTAAAATTTAATTAGCAATTAGTTGTGCATTAACTGACAATATATTTTATTTATGGATGGTTGTGGGGTTTATGCATATTTTGCTACTATTAGACATTAATCGGTATAACTTTGAATTATCATATATTCATGTATATATGTAAATGTTTTGATTAATCGTGCATGTGAGGATTAATTAAGCACTGATTGACATGTAAGCGAATTGATTTGTTTTTATTAGGGATTTATTTCCTTAAGACTAGAAATTAATTCCCTTGTATAAACTATAAAAAAAAATTAGCAAGATTTAAAGATACATTCATTTTTTTTCTTTTCTTTTTGGTTAGTAGACATATAAGATATGCCTTAAGAAATTACTTGTGTTAGATAAAACGGTGAAGATACACATGTATGGATTGTATGAGTTGAAGATTATTTGCAAAAGCATTGGTATATTTTTTTAACATAACTAATTGAAATTAAATTATTGCGTTCTCTTGATGCATATTTATGGTTGTTAGTTTATGATATGATGTGATATGTTAACAATTGTTTGATATTTGAGACATTTTAGGTGGTTGTGCCAAAAAATATTGCTTATTACTGATTATTGCACTATTAGGATTTTAATTAGTTTCGGAATTGAATATATGAGTTATTCATTAAAAATAAATTCATGAAATTGAGTAATGACATTGAAATATGCTAAATAAATGGAAAGTATGATTATCCATATTTGTATGCATTAATGGTGTTTGAAAAGAAAAAAATGAAATTAATTAGAGATGTTAAATAAGGTCATTATTTATCGATTCCTGAATAATATCATAAGTATACTTGTTCAACAAAATAAGATTTACTGAAAATTGCACAGTTTTGGAATAAATGGCGATAGAAATGACTTTCTGATATATTAAAAGAATTTAGTATAAAATCACTATTATTTTGGCATAAAATAAAAACAATTATTGTAAATATGATTGAATGGTTACAATGCATGTTTAATAGTTGAATTCTTTTATTTAATGTTTTGTTTCACGATGATGGTTCGCATTAAGAATGAATATGCGATGTTATACCGTTATTACTGCAAATTGATGTGCAGTTAATTATGGTTATCTGATGATGGATGTTTTGTTACTAATATTGATTGAACTAGTACACGTTCGATGATGTTGTTGACCGTGTTACTATTTTCGAATGGTTAGTATGCACTGAACTGTTTATACTTACATTGAAGGTGGATTATTATTAGTTGATAAATAATAATTGTGTTGTTATCTTCTTATCTTGTAAGTTGGAATTCTCATGGGATATTGTAAATGTTTGATGACTACATGTTAACATTATTGTGATAGACGAGCAAAATATTATTTTCTAGTCTTATTTGATTATAGTAGTGCAGTGATTGCATTAATTATGTTGATTACAATGTTTACATTGGTGTTAAATTACATTGATTGCATTGGTTAAATGGATGTAATGGTTTTAATGCACTAACAAGTATTTGGATGCAGGGGAAGAGAAGGAAACAGAACTATATGGGATTGATCCCTCAAAAGGTGCACGTAGGCAGTCTTTTCTTATGCAATAACTACTGGAGCCCTTAAATTAGGCTAGGGTGTATAGGGTTGGGCGTAGTCGAAATATAGTTGATACTCTTTTTTTTCCTTTGCATAAATTATCAAAAATGACACGTGAGGGAAAGCAAAAGGAAAGGGAAAAGGAACAAATGGGAGCTTAGGTATTATGCAACATCCACATATTATTTTAGTTTTATAAATATAAATATATAAAGAGGATTGTGATGATATATTTATGTGAATCATTTATTTTATACCATTATGTATTCTTTGTTATCGGTTGCTTTTGAAAGTATATTAAAAAAATAAAAAAAATACATAGCCCACTATTTTTAATATCTAAAATCAGTTGTAAGCGTGTCAGATATCGTTTATAATTGACTTTAGATTTAAAAAATAGCGGGTCTTCGCATTTGGTATCAGATCTTAGGTTTAGCGATTACTAGAGCCTTGGGTAGGTTTGACTGTTATGTTATAATGATTTGCACTTTAAGGTTGGTTAAAATATGAGAGAGAATGTTTTGATTGCATGTTTTATGTGTATGTATTGTTTGTTTGATTATTATTACCTCCCTCTACAACATTGTTTATTTATGAGAAACCTTTTATAGAGGATAAAGAAAAGAACAGTGAGACAAGATGAATAGTTATAGGGTAAGTTATGAGTTTGGTTATAACCTAAATGGCGTACACATGATTATTAGATTGCAATTGAAACCCAACTTTTATAAAGATGGAATCATTTTGATTTTAAGAGAACAAAAATGGTCTAGAATTATTAACATATATCCCTTATTTTAAAGCTATCTCATTATTTAATAGAAAATGATCATTTGTGAGGGATTTACATATTTATACACTAATTAGTGCTAATTAGGGGTGATTAGTGATAATTAGCCAAACTACACATCCAAAAATTATGGAAAATATGCATAAATTATAGAATCATATTTTATGTCACATATATGAATTCGGGTTAATTTGGATTAAGTATGCTAATACCGGAATTTAGGGGATATAGGGGAAAATCATTGATTTGGGTATGCTTAATCTAATATAGCCTATGTGATTGATGTATTGCTCATCTAATTTAACCAATATGTTGTTACTGTTGTTTGGAATGTTTTAGGATTGTTTAGTAAAGTTAGAATGGTTGAAAATGCTGTCACATGGCGAGAGTGAACGAAACAAGCTTGTTGGAAGGACCGGGTCCGGTTCGACCAAGGCGGATCGGATCGGTAGTCGAACTGGACCGGATTGGGAGTCCGGAGGGGATGAACTGAACTGGAACTTAAGCATAAGGAAGTATGGCAACAAGGAAGGCCACTTGCATAGAGTTGGAGTAGGGAGCAGATCGAACTAAAGTAGAGCGGGCTGAAGCATCAGATCAGATGATAGGAGCTAGAGCAACCGGATTCGATGAGAGGAGCTGGAGCAACCATGTCGGAAGGAATCGGTTCAATATAGCCAAACTGAACGGAGAAAGGAGGACATAACCGACTCGAACGGAGGACTTGAACACCACATACCTGAACCGAACCAGATTTGAACTTCTACCACTACCACGGAATGACGATCGTGAATACTTATGAAGACCAACTTCAATTTGACCAAAAACCCGAGATTCAAAGGAACTCCAAATGGGAAGTTATTGCTCAGGATCCAGATGAGAACCAACAAATTAACTTCAAGTGTTGGGCTTTACTGCGGGACGTGTTCGAAGGGGTTATCGATATTTATAACTTTGGTTCACTATTGAGTAGGGGGCATGTAGACGAACCAGAGCCAGTGAAGTGTGGAATGGTTTGCCCTTAACCTAGAGCCAAGGATGTGTGGACTGGGTAGGATTATTGACTATATACCAGGGAAGTATGGGCATAGCAATAGTTATATGGAGTTGCCTCCATGGACCCAATGGATCTGGTGATCAAAGCGGTGGATATCGTATGCTTTACACACTGAGTGAGAGATGTGAGGATGATTGCTATGTTTGATTTTTGCTTATTAGTTCATGTTATGATTGTTTGGATTAATTCTTTTAATTGAATTGATTATTGTTTTCTTATTTGATATGTTTAGTTTGCTTGTATGTTATTTGTTCGTTTGTTGTTGTATTATTAGATAGTAAGCTAGTGTTGAATATTGATTGAATTTACACTCGAGAAACAAAAGGATCGAAGGGTTGACATGATTAGTTTAGGCATAGTGTGAATATGTTGTTTCCTAAACTAAAGAAGACTAGTATTTGGAATGACTAAAAGTTTTGAAGATGTTCCCTGAAGGTGAGAAGGGTAAAATGGAGAATTTTAGTGATTTAAGACTTAATGATTACTACTTGGGAACATGTATGAAAGTTGGAGTGATTCAAAATGCATATTTAATGTTTTTCAAATAATTACCATCTTCCAAAACTTAAAAAAAAGTTATGAACTTGAGAATTTTTATTTTATTTTAAACATAGATGAAAGCTTTGATTTGAAAGCAAAATCTTAAATTTTTAAAGGCATATGAATCACTCCTATCTAGTGGATCCCTCTTTGGTATTTTGGACGGTTTAACTTTATCATCAAATGAAGGAACTTGCTATATATGGATTATCACTACTCCAATACAACGACGAAGAAGTCTTTTGAAGAAAAACTCCAATCGATTAAAATCCAAGATGCAAAGGTAGCTTAAAAAGGAAGTTGTCTTTAAAGGTCCAAGTGGGGACAAAGAGATTCAAGATGGAATCATGGGGTTCAAGTGGGAACCAAGGGTTCAAGTAGGAATCAATGTGTCAACTTCCAAATTTGGGATTTGTTGCACGACATTTGCGAAGTGGCAGTTGACATTCGAGACTTCGGTGCATCCTTGGGAAGTTCGTACAGGGAAGGTTGGGGACTCCACCATGTGCGGGTATAAATTTGTTAAAGAGAAAAGAAGGAAAGGGCACATCATTACTACAAATGCGAGGCTTTAAAGAATTTCATCACTTTTTTTTATAGAATACACATATTAGGATGATTATATGGTTAGCACATTAATGAACATACACGTGTTCATTATCTGTTTGATGATGTGTTAATTGTTCTTTGGTTTACATATGCTTTATTCTTGTGAACCACGTTGATTGTTAATTTATGTGTGTTCTTTTATTTGTATGAGGATGTTGTAATAACTATTGTTTGCTATGGATTTCAATTATAGTCAGTTAATGTTGAAATGCTATGGTACATGTTGTCAAGTAGTGATTCTCGTTATCTTACACTTTGTTGATGGATTATTATTTTTACACACCACATGTTCCATAGAATGACAAGAAAGTACATATTTTATTATAGCGTGTTGCGATTGGTAAGAAACTATGGTTATTACATACGGGAAGATAACTTATGATTGATGAATTTTCATACATTTTGTCATAAAACCCATAAGAAAGATTTATTATTTTGGGTGGGTTTTATATTTAGGTAATTGCGGGGGCGCAATTCTTTTAAGGGGGATGAATGTAACATCCCGTAATTTTTACGATTCTAAATTTTAAGTAATTAAGAATTGATTATTACTAGAGAATAAACCGGGTGTCGTATCTATTACCATTACGAAGGTATTTCCGAGACAATCAGTTTGATATATAATTTTGATATATTTGAAATTATCATTTACAAGATATTGATTTTTTTTAAGAATGAGAGATACGCACATGAAACCATTAATTTTCAATGTTCTAATTTAAAAACAAGAAATGTGCTTGGTGTAGTTGTTAAGCTAGTGGACTTTGATACATGAAGTCATGAGTCGATTCTTATCATTGACATATTTTTGAATTTTAAGTAGAACAAACAAAAAGATATTTGTTCCAAGTAAGAAGTATGTGTGTATGGATGCATATAAAAATGGGAGACATATAGGATTAAAAGTTGCACATAAGTAAAGATTTTATGTGTGTGTGTGTAATGTGTATATATATTTGTATGTATACATATATATAGGGCGTATGTTGTTTCCAAATTATAATACATTTAATTTCATAGGCTATGAATTAATTCACATTAATTAACATGTTATTCAAATCCTTGGTGTGTTTGTATACATATATATATATATATATATATATATATATATATATATATATATATATGCATATATACACATGTATGTAATTTGATTATACATTGACTTTGCATGCCATAAGGAAAGTAGTGAAAAGGTGGGATGGAAAACTATATACCTGATTTCCACTTTTGAAAATTTGTCAGCAATCAATTGTGCATCAATTGAAAATATATTATATATATGGATGGTTGTGGGGTTTATACATATTTTGCAGCTATCAAACATTAATTGGTATAACTTTGAATTATCATATATTCATATATATATATATATGTATATGTATATGTAAATGTTTTGATTAATCGTGCATGTGAGGATTAATTAGGCACTGATTGACATGTAGGCGAATTGATTTGTTTTTTATTAGGGATTTATTTCCTTAAGACTAGAAATTAATTCCCTTGTATAAACGGTATTTTTTTAATAAGATTTAAAGATGCATTCATTTGTTTTTTTTTTGGATTATTCAAATCCCTTTTTATCACGAGTTAGATAAAAATAATAGTAATTGACATATGAGATATGCCTTAAGAAATTACTTGCGTAAGATAAAATGGAGAAGATACACATGTATGGATTGTATGAGTTGAAGACTATTTGCAAAATCATTGGTATAGTTTTTTAACATAACTAATTGAATTTAAATTATTGTGTTCTCTTGGTGCATATTTATGATTGTTAGTTCATGATATGATGTGATATGTTAACAGTTGTTTGATATTTGAGACATTTTAGGTGGTTGTGTCAAAAATTATTGCTTATTACTGATTATTGCACTATTAGGATTTTAATTAGTTTCAGAATTGAATATATGAGTTATTCATTAAAAATAAATTCATGAAATTGAGTAATGTCACTGAAATATGCTAAATAAATGGAAAGTATGATTATCCTTATTTGTATGCATTGATGGTGTTTGAAAAGAAAAAAAATGAAATTAATTAGAGATATTAAATAAGGTCATTATTTACCAATTCCTGGATAATATCATAAATATTCTTGTTCAACAAAATAAAATTTATGAATGATGACATAGTTTTACTGAAAATTTCACAATTTTGGAATAAATGGCAATAAAAATGACTTTTTGATATATTAAAAGAATTTTGAACAAAATCACTATTACTTTGGCATAAAATAAAAACAATTATCGTAAATATGATTGAATGGTTGCAATGCATGTTTAATAGTTAAGTTCTTTTATTTCATGTTTTGTTTCACGATGATGATTCGCATTAAGAATGAATATGCGATGTTGTACCGTTATTACTGCAAATTGATGTGCAGTTAATTATGGTTATTTGATGATGGATGTTTTGTTACTAATATTGATTGAACTAATACACGTTCGATGATGTTGATGACCATGTTACTATTTTCGAATGGTTAGTATACACTGAACTGTTTATACTTACATTGAAGGTGTATTATTGTTAATTGATAAATAATAATTGTGTTATTACCTTGTTATCTTGTAAGCTGGATTTCTCATGGGATATTGTAAATGTTTGATCACTACATGTTAACAATATTGTGATAAATGAGCAAAATATTATTTTCTAGTCTTATTTGATTACATTGGTCAGTGATTGCTTTAATTGTGTTGACTACAATGTTTACGTTGGTATTAAATTACATTGAATGCATTGGTTAAATGGATGTAATGGTTTTAATGCACTAACAAGTATTTGGATGCAGGAGAAGAGAAGGAAATAGAACTACATGGGATTGATCCCTCGAAAGGGGTACGTAGGCAGTCTTTTCCTATGCAATAGCCATTGGAACTCTTAAATTAGGCTGGGGTGTATAGGGTTGGGCGCAGTCCAAATATAGTTAATACTCTTTTTTTTCTTTGCATAAATTATCACAGATGACATGTGAGGGAAAGCAAAAGGAAAGGGAAAAAGAAAAAATGATAGCTTAGGTATTGTGCAACATCCACATATCGTTTCTTATTTTATAAATGTAAATATATAAAGAGGATTGTGATGATATATTTATGTGAATCATTTATTTTGTACCATTGTGGCTTTTTTGTTATTGGTTGCTTTTGTAAAGTATATTAAAAAATAAAATATCCATAGCCCACTATTTTTAATATCTAAAATCAGTTGTAAGCGTATCAGATATCGTTTATAATTGACTTTTGATTTTAAAAATAGCGAGTCTTCACATGGTGTGTTCCTTATATTAGTTCATGTATTAATATATACTATCCACCAACCTTTCCTTTGTTAACAGCTAAAATCAGTTGTAAGCGTATCAGATATCTTTTATAATTGATTTTCGATTTTAAAAATAGCGGGTCTTCACATGGTGTGTTCCTTATATTAATACATGTATTAATATATACTATCCACCAACCTTTCCTTTATTAACAGCAAGCAACGTGTTAGACAAGATGACCGACCCATGATACAATTTGACGACACCGCCTTCTTATTCGAAGCCCTTCCATTACAACTGTCATCAATTAGTATGCGTGCTCCATACAATGCATGTGTACTTGTTTTATATTGTTTCCATCCTCCATATTATATTATAATGGGTCCAATTTCCTGTAGAGTGGCTTTTAGATTGTACGCAAATATGAGAGCCGACCCATATAAATATTTTGCACGCGAATTGCAGCAGATCCCATGCGTTTTACTCTAAGCCAATCCATATATTTGCTAACGACATTTCTTGGCCATATGAACATATTGATGCATCCATTTAGTTTACGAGTGAACTAGCTTCGCGTTTGAAATATATAAAAGCCAACGTGATTTCGTAACCAATGCTTCCACGTGGCTCTTGCTCAATGAAGATATTTGACCGGTCCTTGTAATAATACACGTACATCATGTTTTCACTTTATTATAATATACGTGCATTATAATACGTTCTATTGTTTAAGCTGTTATGTGGACTCATGTTATGAAAAGCACATGTTCAAATAGGAACCGATCCATGCACATTAAGTATATGCCATGCCATGCTGACATGGGGTTCTTCATGTCGAGCAGGGGTATACATAAACATGGTACTCCAAACATCCTAGTAAGTTTTTATGCTCCTACATGTAATAATTAGTCATGGAGCTTCGCACAGAGCTGATCCATAACCGAGATTGCAGATTGACCCACCATGATATTAAATGCTGAACCATGGACATGTTTTGTGGCCAATTCACATCGTGTTGAAACTGCACCAACCTAGTTGATGCCGACCGATCCATAGTTTACAATGTGATCGACCGATCCATAGTTTACAACGTGACCGACCGATCCATCGTTCACAACTTGACCGACTGGTCCATATTGAACTGAAGTGACCAATCCATGCACACTAAGGCCGACCGATCCATTAAAACAACACCAATCTGTGGCATTTAAACGTTATCGATCTATTACGCATGCATTTGACTAATTATCTCTGACCCGTGTTTTTAACAGGGTTAACAGAGAGTATGAGGTCGACCCATCCAGAACTCTTTAAGTGGTATGTCCCAGATATCATATCCTGCTTACACCATTTTTTCATGCACTATTAGAAGTTTTATATGCTAAGATAGGATTTTGGATGCATGGATTGTTAGACGCTAGATTGCATGGTAAAGTTGACTGCTCGTGGGTGGTAGGCATGCCGAATATCTTGTTTACTCGTGTTTGCTTGGAATTTCGAGGGCGAAATTCCTAAATAGGGGAGAATGTAATGACCCATATTTTTACGTATCGATTGATCATGAAATAATTATATTTTATTCCATGGTGGTCGGATCATTCCCATATTTTAATATGTTTTTCATAGGGATTTGAGACATGTCCATGATTTTTACGAAATCTAATTATGACAAATTTCCAGTTGAGTTATTGTTTGGGCCATAACTTTTGATAGGTATCAAATCGGGTGTTGAAATTGGTCTCACTGGATCGGATTGGTGGTTTATGATTTCACATATTAGTCACATGAAAGATTTGGTTCAACGATCTAGAAGGAATTGCTATTTTAAGTTTCACCTTGTGTTAGGCAGACTGATTAGTAGCTAATATGCTGACCAGCCAAGCCCATTAGTCTAATGACTTGCACATATAAGTAAGGTTGTTTGGGGAGAGAACTGAGGTTACTCCATTCATTCTAAAATTTAGGTTGGGTGTCAGTATGATGATGGATTGACAAGATGAGAGTCGATCATGGATGATAATGGAATGGTTTAAGAATGAATTGGGTTGCCAAGATGAAAGGCTTGACAGGTTTGAAGCATCAAGGAATCGTCAGTAATTTAGGTGTTCTAGCATACTAAAAACATGGGTATTGTGGGGACGCCCGTTAGGGTCGGGTTCGATAGATCATGTACCCTAGGCAGTCATGATGGGCCTAGTTGTCTTTGTCGAGTAAGGCAAACATGCGATTCACGATGGTATATGGTAGTTTGGCTAGAACAGGGTTTTTCCATTAGCACTTTCGATCGTTGAAAGCAAGTTTGATTATCGATGGATTTAAGGCTATAGTCGTTGATAACTATGATATTGGATCTTATGGATGCTATGGTTGATTTTGTGCTTTCTTCTCTATTTTTCTCTGGGTAGGCTATCACTGTAGGATGTTAAAGAGAAGCAGGACAGAGGTTTGTCCTTTTCTATTTTGTATTGGCGTGTGATGGATGGATTTCACGTGTTAACTTGTTGGTTACTGGGCACATCAAATTGTCGATCCACTTATACTCATATTATCATATGTAACTGTTGTTAGTTATTTTAAAGCTCATTAAGACTGTTGTCTGACTCAAGGTTCTATTTTCCCTCTTATTACCTTGGGTTGTTCATCAATGTTTTTGATGAGTAGACTCAGTAGCAGGTAGCAAATTTGGTGTCGTTGAGGTTGTGCGGCGATGAGCAGGAAGCTGACATACTACTATTACCTACTATTTAGATATTTCTTTTCTATTTTCACTGTATGTTGAAGGTTATTGAGACTCTAAGGGATTTAGTAAGGCATATTATATTCATAGGTTCATGTACTTAGATGTACCGTACTTGAGATTCTATGGTTTTATGAAGATTTGATATTTTGTTCACTTATGGTTCGGTACTGTATCCTATTGTATATTTTATTATTATATATTATCCATGCGCTGTGAGTTATACGACAAGTTTCATTTCGAGTTATTCTTCCTTGGTGATTGTCCGTATTGGCCTGGCATGTCAAACAATGCACCTTTCCTCAGTTCGGTGCTGAAGGTACGAAGCGGTTGTCACACAAACACTAAAATTCTCAAATATTAAACTTCTCCATAACAAATTAAGTTCATTGAACTTATCTTATATAATGAATGACTGATAGTTAGATTGTGAAACTGAATTCACTAGTGTTCATATCTAATGTTTAAATGAGACCAACCAATGATTGCTCATAACTAACTAAGCTTAAACAAACCAACTTTTGATGATAAATGATTGCCAACATTTCCTAACAAGCGAACAACCTTAACTAAAATTTCTGAAAATTATTCCTTTATGCATGAAATATAATTCTTGGTAAAATTATTTCTTTTGCTAAATTTTCTAAATTTGTTGATTTTATGTTCAGGTTTTTACGAACCCTTAACAGTAATGCCATATAGACGCATCGAATTGAATATGAAAATTCAAACTTAACATACCAACTAACATAAACTGTAATACCTCACACCTCATAGGACTCCCCAAACGAGAGTCATATCAAGAAACATGAAGTTTTGTAGGTATAAAGAAACAAATCACAGAGACTAAGATTCAAAAGACATGAAAATAAATACAATGGAAACATTTATAGTAAAACGATAGATTATTATTTCAACTTCATTTCAGAATAAAACATTAAGAGCCTTGCCAAAGAAAAAACATTAAGTCATAATAACCAAATGTCTCACAATGAAAAACACAGTTTCACATAAAATCCGAGTACATCCATAATAATATTCTCATAATGCTAATACAACCAAACCAAACTGAAAAGACGTAAAATGAAAGAATACACCATCAATAAGATAGAAACTCCAAGAATGAATCTCCAATATGTCTGAATCAAGTAGTCTCAGCCCTCGAGCCTAGTGGAGGAAAAAAGGAAGATAGAGGAGTGGGACGGACATAAAGTCTGGTAAATGAAGTAATTACTATCATGATTATTCAAGATAAAGGTAATAAACTTAGTAGTAGTTATAGTGTCATAAGGAAATGTGTATGTGCACAACTTAGAATAATTTTTAAGGTAACAAGGTTATCCATCTAGCTCAAGTTGAAATGATTATTTGATTGTTTGTATCGTTCTATTACTCTGAAAATCTGACGAGGATAAGTTTTCCTAATTCTACCTACCAATCATCTTTTCCACTTTATGGAAGTGTGCCGCCATGAATCTGGCCATCGTAAAATTGGATCTGCACGAATCACAATCCATCGATCCGCCAGGAGAAGACACATGCTAGTGCATGGATGCAATAAGGAATTATTTACCCCAATCAATGTTCCACATGCACGACCATCTCCAGCACACACTATCTTAATGCCCCATCTCTTTGACCTCTTATTCTATCCCGCATAAGTATGCCAAATCTCAGTCCCAGACATGAGATCATTATTCCTAGAATTAAAGGTATTGTGGTCGGTATGGGTCCCTAACATCTAATATTCTAATTGCGCTCCCAACCCATTCTTATTCTTTTGATCGTTTATTTACTCCAGTCAGCATCAGGATGCTTAATCTTAATCCTAGATCTGAGATCATCGGTTCTCGACTTAAAGGGAATGCTACCAATATTGTCCTTACTTAATAATCTACTTTTGTTTTCTTAGCCCAACCTGTTGACTTATTCCTTGACCTGAGCTTATGATGTTTTACTTTTACGTAATATGTTTAGTTCTTTTTTTTTTACTATGATTTTCAAACATGTCAATATAATTCTCAACTACCATAATAAGCTATCATTTTTCCTACTTCTTAAATTATAACATTTATTATACTTTACTGCAAATCCTACAATTTGCCTAATTTGGTCTGATTCCTTTTTATTATAGATCTACAATTTATATAAATACTTTTTGTATATTTAGTATTCTATTACTTAATCTACATACGTGAAGTTTACACTCCTTACATTTTTTTTAACGTGCAAAAATTGGATTAAATCCGCTTCTTTAAACTTACATTTAGATCTAGGTATCTTTAAAAATAATTGTTAATAATTACATAAAACTTTGAATAACAGAAGGAAATAAAATAACTACAAGGGAAAAAGGTAGAAAAACAAACTTATAGAATTTAACTAAAACTACATGAAATGATAGAAAAATACTTATAGAAAAATAGCTTAAACTTGTAAGAAAAAATTAAAACTATTAAGAACCCTATTCCTTAATTTACTTAAAAGTATAAATAATTACAGCACTTTCCTGTAGTCCTTAGCACTTATCCACGACCTCCCAAATCCTTACCTCGGATTTCTTATAAAATTTTATATTCACAAATCTCTTTCTATAGAATACCTGAAGGAGAAATATTTATTTTTATTAATTTTTTCATTTAATTCATTTCAAATAAGTTGTATCTTGTTCAATCCAATCAGTAGAGCTAGAGTTACAATAAAAAATCGAAATAACTAGTTATAGTAGGCATGAAAGAGTTAAACTAGATATCTTCTTTCTCAACATACGTTGATAAAACACTTACCTAAATTTCCATTTTTTCATATATGAAAGTAAGATAAAATCAACTGAAAAAAAATGGTTCTAATTGATAGTTCTTACTTAATTCACTAGTATTTATATTTAATTATAGGGCTCTGCCTAAGGCAAAGGAACTCAGTGAGGAAAGACTTGTTTATTACTGAATAGCTAGGTCTAGGGTCTTATTTATAGCGGAGCTTAGGATCTCAAACCGTAGGATTTAGTGATTTAATATGGTCCAGACATGTCACAAAAATAATTTTAGCTATCCAATAAATCAAACATCGAATCAGATTTCGTGAATTTACTTTTAAAACACGCTTGGCTCATAACCGTGAAAAAATTTCATTTGGGACGCTCTGTGGGCCGACCAGGCTTTGGTGGGGGTCGACCCTACAGGTTGATCCGACACTATCCAGGGCCGATCCCTACGGGCCAAAGTTCTTTTTTTAACTATTTGTTCTTACATTATCTTAGTCTTTTTTTCTTTGATAACTTTTTCATATGAACTCGGATTTCGATAAGTTACATCGGTAAATTGCTCAGAAAATTGCAATGGAGTCAAGATGCTAATACTGTAGCTAAATTCTAAAAATATCATAAACTTATTCATTTCTTAATTTACTCTTCAATTAATTAGTATTACTTAAATTTATATGTTGTTACATTTTTCCATTCTTAAAGGATTTCGTCTTTGAAATATCCAAGGATAGAAGAATGAAATAAGCAATCATAACTAATTCCTTTAGCCTCTACTTCGTGTCATTCATTGCATCTATTATACATAATTTTCCTAATGCAATTCATATAATTATGCAATAGTTTAGTGTATATGCCCCTAGCTAATTCAAAAGATTAGGCAGTTTACTGATTTAGTCGGCCTTTTTTTTATGCAATTATGCTTGTGGCATGTATCTAAATGTATGCAAATATCTAAATGATAACTGATTGTTCTATATGCGTGCTACAGTCAACATCTATATGCGCTAACCATATGATAATCATCCATTTAGAGCAAACACTAAAAAAAAATCACACATATCCATATGTATATTTGATATACACGTAATTGTGTATATTTTATCCGCTTATTTATCTTATTTTATATTTAAAATAATTGATACTGTGTATTTATAGTTGTGTTTTCAGATTATTTATGATGAATGGATTAATGCACTTAATTGTTGAAAAGCTTGAAGAATTGGTGTAAGAAGAGTGTTGATTTTGAGAGTTAGATTAAAGCTTGAAGAAATGTTGCTGTTCAACCACCTTCTGCCACATATTTTAATAATCCAATGCCTTTTCATAAAGACGGCTTGTTGCAGATGATATGGAGTTCCTATTCATGCTCAAAACAATTGAAATTGATGTCATTTGATGCCCGCAAGCCATGCTAATTGCAAATCCATTCACACTGCGTTCACATTGGCTCACTTACAAAGCCTCTCACTTTACAGTTGCATTCACACTTGCTTATGTGTTATTTGGGCTAAATCTTTAGTCCCACATTGTGTAATTAGCCTCTAGGTCTTGGCCAATACAACTATAAATACCTTGTATCTTATTCATGTAAAAACACACTTAGTTTTATTCTGTAATTCTCTTCTTGGAATAAAACTCTTCTTTTCCCTTTCTCTCAGTTGTTATTTTATTTTATTTATGTTCATGTTATTTAGTTTCTGTTCCTCCTCTTCTTTAGCTATGTCTAGCTAATCCCCTTTAATTGGGGGGTGATGACGCTAATAGATATGATTCAATATGAATCACATAGCCAATAGATGAGGACTTTATATATGTAGATCTGGATCTGAATCAAGGGTTAGATCTGAACCTTCATATCCTATGTCGTTTAAGAGCTATGCTCCTTCACAGGGTATATTCGTGTTCGATCTAACAATTATCATATTTAGATCTAATTTTAGGATTTTAGAAATTAATTAGTGAATCTGTCCTGATATCCTATGGTTGTTTAAGAGCTCAGCTCCTGCATAGGCTATGCTTGTCGTTATTTACTTATTTGTTTCTAAGAACCTAATTATCGTTGATTCATGTTTGTGACAGAAACATGAATTAGAACTATATTTATTTGTTGGCTATTGATGAGTATGAATCCAATCTATGTCATTATCCCCTAATTGCTTTCTCTTATTATATAAATTTCTCTTTTTATTTAATTGCTATTATTTTCTGTGTTTTCAACCAATCAAAATCCTGGAATAACTTGATTGGATTTATTAATTAAAATATTTTTGGTCCTAGAGTTCGACACCCTCTACAACAATCCTTGTTGTTTAGGAAAGCCGAACGGATTTTACAGTTGTTTATAATTGTATAATTTGTTCGCAAACAAATTTTGGTGCCGTTGCCGGGGACCAAAATAATTTAAATTCATAGATCCTTCGGTTAATTTTAATTTTATTTTATTTTTTAAAAAAACACAAAAATATTTTTGTTCTACTTTGTTTCTTTTTGTTTTCCAGCATAGATAGAAAAGAAAAAAATCTTGTTAGTTGATTTGGTGTTTGATCTGTGAAACCGTAATCTACCAAATAAGAGAAAAAAATAATAACTTGCCAGATTTCCTTGATTTTATTTCCATTTCTTTCATTTTTTTTCCTTTTTATAGTTTTGTTTCCATCTTACAATAAAATATATAAAAAGAAAATCTTCTGCAGGGCATCAGCTTGCTTGTAAAAAAAAAAAATCTGTAATTTCCTGATTTGTGACTGTTCTGTAACTGTTCTAAGACTGTTCATTCTGTGACTAAAAAAATAAAAAAAATCGCATTCATTTTTTTTTCTTCTAAGGACTTCATTATATTTTGATAGATTGGTTTAGTTCTAACGGATTATTTCTCGGTGTCTAGACTACGGCAGAGTAATAACCGTTTATAAATATTATGGTGATTCGTAAATATTATATCAGTTGTTCCTCTGAAGGTACTTAAACCTTCGGCTGCATTGCTAGGGTAATTCCTGGTGCACTGATAACTCCTGTCCGTTAACTGGCTGAGAAATCTTTTATTGAAATAAATCAAACCGTCATTATATAATTCTAGAAATTGTAAATAAGTAATTTGCATTAGGTTCATATAAAAAAACAATTTTCTTTTGTGTCTAATTCTTTTCTCTAGAAAAAAAAAGAATTTCAAAACAATTCTCGTTTTGTAAAAAAAGAAAACTTCGCTTCTCAATTTTTTTTCTCGTTTTCCCTTGTTCTTCTCGCTAGTGCATGCGTAATTGGACTCGTGATCCTTCGGATAATCGTTTAGTTCGAACAAACAGTCCTTTAACCATGGCCGAAAAAAAACCCCCTTGATCTCTTATGGATAGATACTTCCCCGATCGGGTTTCTATTCCTTCTTACATCATATTGCCCGCCTCAACGGGTAACCACTTTGAAATTCATTCGAATCACATAAATACTCTTCCAAAGTTCGGCAATCTAGAATGTGATGATCCTTATATTTTCTTGACCAAATTTGAACAAGTTTGTGCAACCATGAAATTTCAACAATTAAGTGACGATGGAATCAAACTTAGGTTAATTCCATTTGCACTTACCGGTTATGCTGAGAAATGGTTGTATAGCTTGCCTTCAAATACGATTGGAACTTGGGGTGAATTTGTGAAACTTTTTCTAAAGAAATTTTACCCTCTGGAAAAAACATCCAAAATTCAAAACGAAATAGTCAATTTTCATCAATTTGGGGCTGAATCCTTTGGAAAATATTTTGAAAGATTTAAAGAGCTTCTAGTCAAATGTCCACATCACAATTTCGAAAAATGGACTCTTTGTCAAATTTTATACGATGGACTTGAAAATAACTCTCGAACCATGCTCGAATCGATGTGCCAAGGAAATTTTCTAGCCCAAGATCACAATGCCGCTTGGCAATTTCTCGAAAATTTGGCTGAAAAATCAGCTCAATGGGAAAGATCTAACGAGAAATCGATTTATTCCCGATATAACGCTCATTCGGTAGGATCATCAGGAGCCTTAGAAGCAAAAATAGATGCGATGATATCCAAATTTGATAATTTCCTTTCATCAACTCAAATAAATCAAGCTCAAGCGTCTCAGACCTCATGTTACAAATGTAACGATCCTAACCACATAGCCGATCAATGCCCACATTCATTGGAACAACTCAACGCATTTAACAAAGCTAGGAACGACCCATTCTCCCCAACATACAATCCAGGTTGGAGAAACCATCCTAACTTCTCTTGGGTCCAAAACAATGCAAATTCGAATGTGGTTCGACCTCCTTTTCAACCATTTTCAAATAATCCTTCGAAACCTCCCTTTCAACAAACTCCATTCCAACATCCTGCGCCACCTTCTCAACACTAAGTGCAACAATCTTTTGTTCCCCAAGACAATAAACGATTGACCTCACTTGAGAAAACTCTCGAAGAATTGACTAAAGCGACGACTCAAAATCTCCAATCAAATAGCAATCTTCTAAATTTATTGACTTCGCACATGCAAAACACGATTCAATCGATCGCTAAACTTGAAATGCAAATGAGTCAGTTAGCCACTTCCGTAAGCGAACGGGAAAGAGGCACTTTCCCGAGTAAACCCATTCCAAACCCCAACCGTCAAAATCCTAACTCCAACCAAATTCACATCATTCAAGACTCAAACCTAAGTCACTTGAATGCGGTCACGACTCTTAGATCTAGCAAAAAGATTGACAACCATGTGGTCAACCCAAATGATTTACCGGACAATCTTCCAAACCCAACCGAAAATTCGACCAACTCAGATCAAAATATCGAGCCCATTTCTGACGAGGGTCATCCTCAAACTCAAGTGTCCCAACCTACTGAGTTGTATGCTCCATTTCCTCATAGCTCCGACCTAGGAAAAAGACGGATCAGCTAGAAAAGATCCTTGAAATATTTAAGCAAGTTAAAGTAAACATTCCTCTTTTAGATATTATACAACAAGTTCCACAGTACGCGAAATTTCTAAAAGATTTGTGCACTCAGAAACGTCATACACATGTACCTAAGAAAGTGTTTCTAGCGGCAACTCTAAGCGAAGTCTTGTCCCAATCAATGCCAGTGAAATACAAAGATCCTGGCTGCCCCACAATATCATGTACTATTGGGGACAAGAAAATCGATAGATGCCTGCTAGACTTAGGTGCTAGTGTTAACTTGCTTCCATATTCCGTCTATCGCCAATTAGGGCTAGGAGAATTGAAACCCACCAAGGTTACCCTTCAGTTTGCTGACCGATCAATTAAGAAACCTGTGGGAGAAATCGAGGATGTGTTGATCAAAATTGGCGAATTCATCTTTCCAATTGATTTCATTGTCTTAGAAACTCAACAGGTTAGCAATCCTGCAAACCAGATCCCTTTGATTCTAGGACGACCCTTCTTAGCAACATCTACTGTTCTCATCAACTGTAGAAATGGGTCTATGAAACTTTCTTTCAGTAACATGACTGTTGAGCTAAACATCTTTAGAACCGAAAACTCTCCTAACTCTTATGTGGACCAGTTTTTTGAAATCCATGCTGTCCACGATAATGAAATTGAGCTCGACCATCTGAATAACGAAATTGAATCAAATTATGAAACTTTTTTTTCAAGAAATTCCCGAAAATGTCTCTGATTCGATTCCTGTTGAGCCGCTCACAATTGAGCCTGTTCCTCAACCAATTTCTTCGGTTGAGTCGTCCCTAAAATCTGAACTCAAAGTGCTGCCCAGTCATCTTAAGTACACTTACTTAGGAGACAATGAAACTTTTCCTGTCATTATCGCGTCTGACCTTACTTTAGAGCAGGAATAATTGCTCCTTCCCATCCTTAAGAAAAATAAGGAAGCACTTGGTTGGTCCGTGGCTGATATTAAAGGGATTAGTCCTTCGATTGTCCAACATCGAATCCACCTAATAGATGATGTCAAACCCACTCGTGATCCCCAGCATCGACTAAACCCCATCATGAAAGAAGCAGTTCGTGCTGAAACCCTTAAATGCCTTGACAATGGAATCATCTACCCGATTTCCGATAGTCAATGGGTTAGTCCGATTCATGTCGTACCTAAGAAATCAGGGATTACCGTAATCCAAAATGAAGCTAACGAGCTTATCCCAACCCGCACCTAGACCAATCGGCGTGTTTGCATTGACTATAGGAAACTTAACGCTGCAATATGTAAGGATCATTTCCCTTTGCCATTATCGATCAAATGTTAGAACGACTAGCTGGTCACGAGTACCATTGTTTCCTTGACGGGTGCTCGGGCTATAATCAAATCCCTATCACTCTTGAGGACCAAGAAAAAACCACTTTCACTTGTCCATTTGGTACATTTGCATACCGTCGTATGCCTTTTGGTCTCTGTTATGCACCTGCAACCTTTCAGAGGTGTATGATTAGCATTTTTTCTGATATGATCGAGCGATTTTTAGAAGTTTTCATGGATGATTTTTCCATATTTGGTGATTCTTACTCTAAGTGTTTACATCATCTTGATCTTGTTCTTAACCGTTGCAAAGATAAACACTTAACTCTTAATTGGGAAAAGTGTCAATTCATGGTCAAACATGGCATTGTTTTAGGACATGTCATCTCTAATAAAGGAATTGAAGTAGACAAAGCCAAAATCGAAGTTATCTCGAATCTTCCCATTCCCAAATCCGCTAAGGACATCCGATCCTTTTTAGGTCATGCTGGTTTTTACCGTCTCTTTATAAAAGATTCTAGCAAAATCACTCGACCTTTGACCAATCTTCATGGTAAGGATGTTCCTTTCGACTTCAATTCTGATTGCATTTCATCTTTTGAGCATCTTAAAAATGAACTTGTCTCTGCTCCGATCATCTTCTCTCCCAACTGGAAGCTGCCTTTTGAAATCATGTGTGATGCCTCGAATTTCGCTGTTGGCGCTGTTTTAGGACAACGCGTCGATAAAATTCTTCATGTCATTTACTACGCGAGTAAGACTTTGAACGATGCCCAAATCAATTATACGACCACTGAAAAAGAACTTTTGGCAGTTGTTTTCGCTCTAGAAAAATTCAGGCCTTATCTAGTTGTCTCACACATCACAGTTTATACCGATCATTTCACACTTAGGTATCTTTTCTCTAAAAAGGATGCTAAGGCTCGTCTCATTCGTTGGATCCTTCTACTTCAAGAATTTGACCTTACCATTAAGGATAAAAAGGGATCTGACAATGTTATTGCAGACCACTTGTCTCGTCTTCCAAATGCCCCATCTTCTCCTCTTCCGATCAACGAGAATTTCCCTGATGAACAGTTATTTTCTCTATCCACTTATCCTTGGTTCGCTGACATTGTCAATTACTTAGCCACCAAACAGACCCCTTCTTTTTGGTCTAAGCAGGATAAACATAAATTCTTTTTCCAAGTGAAACATTTTTATTGGGACAACCCCTATCTTTTCAAGTATTGTCCCGACCAAATCATTCGACGGTGTGTTCCCGACATTGAAACTCACAGTTTCCTCTCTTTTTGTCATGACCAAGCCTGTGGTGGTCACTTTGGTCCCAAAAAGACAGCCAAAAAGGTTCTCCAATCTGGTTTCTACTGGCCCAACCTTTTCAAAGACGCGTACGGATTTTGCAAAACTTGTGATCGATGTCAATTTTTAGGGAAAATTTCTAAACGGAACATGATGCCTCTAAACCCCATTCTAGAGGTCGAAATTTTTGATGTTTGGGGTATAGACTTCATGGGACCCTTCCTTAATTCTTTTGGGAACCTTTACATTCTCTTAGCTGTCGATTATGTTTCTAAATGGGTCGAAGCTGTTCCATGCAAAACAAACGATAACAAGGTTGTTGTGCGCTTCTTGAAAGAAAATATCTTCTCTCGGTTTGGCACACCTCGCACAATACTCAGTGACAACGGAACACACTTCTGTAATCGTTCTTTTGAAGCTCTCATGAGAAAGTATTCGATAACCCACAAGTTATCTACTCCTTACCATCCTCAAACTTGTGGGCAAGTTGAAGTATCGAATAGGCAGATTAAACAAATTCTTGAGAAAACTGTGAATCGAAATCATAAAGATTGGTACCAAAAGTTAACCGACGCTCTTTGGGCTTACCGCACCGCTTTCAAAACCAACTTGGGTATGTCCCCTTATCGGTTGATTTTTGGTAAGCCATGTCACTTGCCAGTTGAACTAGAACATAGGGCGTTATGGGCAATAAAAACTTTAAATCTTGATTTAGAGCAAGCAGGTGAGCATAGGAAGCTTCAACTTAATGAATTTGATGAAATTCGAAATGATGCTTATGAAAATGAACGAATTTACAAGGATAGAACGAAAGTTTTTCATGATAAATCAATTTTACGTAAAACTTTCATGCTAGATCAAAAAGTTCTGTTGTATGACTCAAAACTGCATTTATTTCCGGGTAAGTTAAAATCTAGATGGACAGGACCTTGCACTGTATGGACTGTTTTCCATATGGTGCGGTAGAAATTGAGAATCCAACCGATGGATCATCCTATAAGGTCAATGGTCAACGCCTTAAACCTCACTTGGAACTAATACACAACCAAGAGGAAGAGCTCATGGTCCTCCATGAGCCACATTACATTCGGTAAGACGCACTAACCCTCTTTCGTACATATGTAAATATTCTCTTATTTGTTTTCCCGTTTCACTAAGATATGTCTGATTAACAACTGTGAGGACACAGTCACACTCAAGTGTTGGGGAGGGGGGAATTTACATTACATCAGCAATCAAATTTTATGAAGTAGGTCATTCATTGAACAAGGATTAACTTAAATTCATAAATAACACCTTGGTTCTTGTTTGATAAGTTGAATTGTTGGATGATGGGAATGAACATTGTTTATTCATTGAATCGTAATGTGTCTTTTTAAGATGCTAGCTTGAGACTGTGCAGACGTTAGTCATGTTCTGGAGTAAGCATGTCAACCTTTGTTATACATGTTAGAATGTGCAAGTAAAAAAAAATCAAAAAAAAAAAAATCAAAAAAAAATCAAATAATAATGATTTTGTACTTACATTTGATTGGATTTTCTGAGTTCTTTTTCATGCATAATATTTTCTTTTCACTCAAATTTTCAAAATCGTAAGTTCTAAAATCCACTTGGCCCAATTAAGGAGAAATGACTCATTGTAGCGTTCTTCTTCGATACCCCACATTATTCAAATCCAAGTTTTAGTCGATTCACATCCATGTTTCGACAAGTTTATCTTATATTGGTATACTCAAGAACCTTTGTTTAAAGGTCAAAAACGTCACTTTTTATGCCAATATTACACCACCCACTCCGTACTTGTTTTAAGGTAGGATAACCATATACCACATCTTATTTTACATGGGTTATCTATCTTACGAAACTTTGCTTATCATTCCTTTCAGCTTTTTGTATAACATCAATCCAGACTTGTGTGTTGAATTAGGGTTATAGAAGTAGAGTAACTAGGGCACAAAACTTTCCTTTCATGAAGTATTGGTTTAGTAGTGGAGGAATCAAATGAAATAATGTACGGCATCATTCCATTCCATCTCCATTCATCATTCATCATCCAAAAAAAAAATAGAAAGAAAAAAAGGAAAATAAAAGAGAAAAAAAGAAAAAAAAAAAGAATAAAGAGAGAGTCTCTCTGAATAAAATAGTCGTTCATCATTCTTGACTACAAAGCATTCGGTTCTGTTCCATCCACATCCATTATACCGTACTTGGAAGTGAGGATTGTAGTAGAGGAGATGAAAGGAAATAAAAATGTTCATATATGCCTTAGTATTACTTTATCTTTTGTAGCCTGAAGTTTAACTAATACACTTGCCCTCTTATCTTGAATATTTTAGAACTTACAAAATTCTCCTTCATCTATGCATAACTCACATCCAATATATTACAGTTACACTGGTGCAAAATTATTCAAAAAAAAAGGGTTGAATAAATGATTGGGTGCACATTGTCGATGTATAGAACTTTGGTTGACACCACGCTCCTAACCTTCAAGACAATTATAGTGTTATCAAGGAATTATGTTCAGCTTGAAATTTTTTATTCATTTTTGCACCAACAATGGGATGGACAAATTGGGATTGAACCGTTATTATTGGAGTTAGGTAAAGTCCTTGGAATGTGAAAGACCTTAAATATATTGTTTGATTAATCCACGTACATAAGACGCTTTGGATTTTGTGGGTAGTATCCGATGAAAACCCTCACGAGACAACACTCGTCCTGCTGGGGACACCCAGAGGTTTAACGGCTTGTTGCATACGCTAAATGCAATCGTGTTTCCTACGAAAGTGTGACATATCTTAGTTTAGTTTATTCGAGGACGAATAAAAAGATAAGTATGGGGGTATTTGATATACACGTAATTGTGTATATTTTATCCGCTTATTTATCTTATTTTATATTTAAAATAATTGATACTGTGTATTTATAGTTGTGTTTTCAGATTATTTATGATGAATGAATTAATGCACTTAATTGTTGAAAAGCTTGAAGAATTGATGTAAGAAGAGTGTTGATTTTGAGAGTTAGATTAAAGCTTGAAGAAATGTTGCTGTTCAACCACCTTCTGCCGCATATTTTAATAATCCAATGCCTTTTCATAAAGACGGCTTGTTGCAGATAATATGGAGTTCCTATTCATGCTTAAAACAATTGAAATTGATGTCATTTGATGCCCGCAAGCCATGCCAATTGCAAATCCATTCACACTGCGTTCACATTGGCTCACTTATAAAGCCTCTCACTTTACATCTGCGTTCACACTTGCTTATGTGTTATTTGGACTAAATCTTTAGTCCCACATTATGTCTCTAGGTCTTGGCCAATACAAATATAAATACCTTGTATCTTATTCAAGTAAAAAAACACTTAGTTTTATTCTGTAATTCTCTTCTTGAATATAACTCTTCTTTTCCCTTTCTCTCAGTTGTTATTTTATTTTATTTATGTTCATGTTATTTAGTTTCTGTTCCTCCTCTTCTTTAGCTATGTCTAGCTAATCCCCTTTAATTGGGGGGTGATGACGTTAATAGATATGATTCAATATGAATCACATAGCCAATAGATGAGGACTTTATACATGTAGATCTGGATCTGAATCAAGGGTTAGATCTGAACCTTCATATCCTGTGTTGTTTAAGAGCTATGCTCCTTCACAGGGTATATTCGTGTTTGATCTAACAATTATCATATTTAGATCTAATTTTAGGATTTTAGAAATTAATTAGTGAATCTGTCCTGATAGCCTATGGTTGTTTAAGAGCTCAGCTCCTGCATAGGCTATGCTTGTCGTTATTTACTTATTTGTTTCTAAGAACCTAATTATCGTTGATTCATGTTTGTGACAGAAACATGAATTAGATCTATATTTATTTGTTGGCTATTGATGAGTATGAATCCAATCTATGTCATTATCCCCTAATTGCTTTCTCTTATTATATAAATTTCTCTTTTTATTTAATTGCTATTATTTTCTGTGTTTTCAACCAATCAAAATCCTGGAATAACTTGATTGGATTTATTAAATAAAATATTTTTGGTCCCAGAGTTCGACACCCTCTATAACAATCCTTGTTGTTTAGGAAAGCCGAACGGATTTTACAGTTGTTTACAATTGTATAATTTGTTCGCAAACAATATTCGTGGTGTCCTAGTTTGTCGATCTATAACAGTGCCTAGTATAAGTCATGCTTCCATTTGCATTCACAAGCAAACACTTGCAACCATATGCATCCATCACACAACACATTGTAATAACGTATTTGCAATCGATTCTACCATCCTTAGGCTTTATCCTAGGACCAACCCTTTCTAAGGATTTGAGAGATAAGAACTTATTCAAAAGAAAATCTAAAGATGGATAGATTCGAAACGTACCGTAAAATGAATACGATAGGAAATACAAATCTTCTCTTCAGCCTCCCATGTTTCTTCTTCTGCGCTATCTCTCCATTGGACTTTCACAAGCTTAACTTCCTTTTTCCTTAGATGCTTCACTTCGTGCCCTAAAATCTAACAAGACATAATGCGAATATATGCTTCTCACTTGATCTCCACCTCCTCGAGTTGATTGGTCTCAATTAGCTCTGCTGAATCATACATGACTTCTTCAAATGTGAGGCATGAAATACAACGTGAACTCCTACAAACCTCTCTGCTAGTCTCACCATATACATTATCTTCCTTACTCTAGATACAATTGGGAATGGTCTAACGAATCTGGAGGCAATCTTTCCAACAAAACCAAATCTCATAATACTTCTAAGAGATGAAACATAAACAAAAAAAATCAAATCTACAATCTTGAATTCTATGTATGGCCTACTTTGGTCAGCATAAAATTTATGCCTAACTTGGGACGTCTTTATTCCATCATCATCAGAATTATTTTCCAGCGATCGAAGTGAGTTCAATACTATATCCCTTTAAAAATATCTCTTAAACACTTCAATTTTGAAATTACTTCAAAATACCCCTTTCAACACTTAGAAAACATTTTCAAATCTCCTGGGATCTTAGAATTTCCTTATATTAATTCAAAATTCATTTACAAACACTTTGCCAATTTCCAAAGTTTTAAATTCTAAATCTGGTTTAAATCCAAATTTAATTCGTCTGAATTTATATATTACATTCGTATGAGTTCTGATTGGTTATTTATAACCAATCTCAATCATAATATTATTTGATTATAATCACAACCAACACATCCAATATGCTATAATAATTCCAAGATATATATTTTCTTTATATCAAAATATATTTTGGGTATAATTATATTCATTTACCCTCATTTCAAAAACATATCGTGTCGGTTCATCATATTCGGGTGTTTAGAAACCCCTATCGACATTGTGGTGCCCCACCATCGACCAGAATTTATAAGCCATTTAACCAATAAATCTCCACAATATAGAATCATTTTATATAATCTACAAATACGTTCTCTCATATATATGCACTTAACTCAGTCTAAGGTATTACTAACCCTATCTCTATTGAGTCACGCCACAGATCCAAGGTAATCACTTAAACATCAGCTTTGATACAACTGTAACGACCTAAGGATTTTCCAGTTTTCCCTACCTAAATTTATCCTCGTATTTTCAAATTATTTAATAATAGTTTTCCCACTTTATTTCTACATATCTTTTATAAATCGATCTACTTGTTTTAATATAATTTAAAACAAGTTATTATATTCTAGTTTATTCGAAATTCAAATTTTATTTAAATATAGATTATTCTTTTTAAAACCCCAATTTCTTTTCCAATATATTCGAATATATTTCACGATATTTATATACCAATTATTTCAGGTCAATGTTGCTCAAACATACAACAATCAACACTAGAATATTTATCACATCACATAAAGCAATATATGAAAATCAACAATAAAATTGTTTAGGAATATAGTTGGATCCCTCCAACCTATTTCCCTACATCCATAGATGTTAATTAACAGAATTAAAATTTATTTCATATCAATATGAAATATTATAATAAACAAAATCAATATTTAAGAAACGTTTT
This sequence comes from Allium sativum, assembly GCA_030737875.1. Classification (NCBI taxonomy): domain Eukaryota; kingdom Viridiplantae; phylum Streptophyta; class Magnoliopsida; order Asparagales; family Amaryllidaceae; genus Allium; species Allium sativum. The sequence continues at coordinate 296,988,723 of CM060918.1, read as the reverse complement.
ATATATAGCGGTATGTATAATTTCAAACAATTAATTAACAAATCGTCCAAACAACCATCACATACAACATTCAATCATTTTTATCAATATTATAACATTCAAAATTTTATAAACTGGACAGAATTAGTGAGTTTACTCACCATGTCTGCTAATCGTTAAATAACGGTTAATGTTCGACTGGTCATATCCGGTGTTTAATTCTACCATAAACTGAAACCATCTCCAAATCTCTCTAGACTAGTTCGTTGTGTAGTCTACGACCATACGATCCTAATGTGACAAACGGGTTGTAAACATGACCACGTATGTATAAGATATGGCAACTGAAAGTTTGTATATATATATACATATATATATATATGTATATATCTTATTTTATTATGCAAATATTTGAATTGTGGTGAAGCTTTTTCGCTTTTCTAGAACAGTCCTTCAGCCTTCAACAACTAGAGTGCAAAAACTAATTCAAATTCAGGGCAAACATGCCATTTTCCATTCCAGTACCCATAACTCAGTTCCGTTTGTCAACATGTTTCATTTTTTAGTTTATTTTTCCACCCACTTTCTCCGCTTCATCCTCCAGCTTCTTCTGGATTTCCTCCTTTCCTCAATTACTGTCAACCCTAAAATTCCAACTTCAAGATCTTTCATCGGTTTTCCTCCCTTTTCTGCTTATTCCCCCCTTCGTTGCTTCACATCTAACATTTCTACTTCCTTTACACCCACGACCCGTGCAAACGACGCTCAAAACCATCTTCTTCTTCTCGCTTCTCCCTAGATCTACCACTACTTTTCAATTCTGCAACTTCGGTCAACGGGTACTCCACCTCAATCACCACATCTCAGGTAAAATCTTTTTAGTTTTATATTTACAATGTACAAAAGCTGGGAAACTTATATGTAATACTAATTCCTCTTTATGACTTTGTAGGTTAACATCTATAAGCTCCACGCAAGTTTTCATTGAATCAAATATTTGCAGAATGAACTGCATATAAAGGTAAAAAAAAATATTCCACTATGTTTTTTAATTTATAGCAGTATACTCTTTTAATTCATCTTATATAAAGTTGAAGTTTTTAAGTTATTATTCATTATATTTAACTCATGTTTAATTGACAGGTTTACGCATCATGGAGCGCAAACTCGTCGATTCACCTAGGAGTCGCATCATCTTGCTTAAATTGTCCTAATTTCTGGCACCTTCGAGTTTGCTCAATTCATCAAATGGTACTTAACTTTGAAGTTTTCATAGAATAATATATATATATATATATAGTTAAAAAAAGATATTTGCATCAATTATTGGTAAATATTTATTGTATCTATTGCATAAAGTAAGAAGCTATATGTAGAATTAAACTACTAGTATTATTGACTCTTAACTATGTTATGCTCTTATTCACGAGCAGAGAAAGCAAAACCTAGTAGAAGTTTACTCAGATAATAACAGTTTATATTAGTTACAAGTGGTCTCGGAAAATTTTGGCATGGCATCCACATCTGGAGTTCACGCCTCCCCAATCACTCCACCTACCACCAAGATTAAAGTAGCTATTCACCTACCCCTTCAGAAAATCCTCCCAACTAAGAACAAACTTCGGCAAAGAAAAAAGCACGGACATGTAACTCCTAGTAATAAAAAAGGGCAGATAGGAGGGTCTGTAAACATCTATGCATGCAATACCTTTCATTCTAAGGTAAGCATGATAATTACTACTACTTTGTTTTATCTTGTTCTTTTAAACTTGAATTTTGATTCATCTAACGTTAAGAGAAACTTGATTAGTTGACCAGTTTATTATTTGACGGTTAATTAATTTGATTACTGGATGCTAAGTTTGGTTATTCTATTACAGAAATTGACTTTTTTTACTTTTGATATTGTTTATAGGTTGTCTTGGTTATTTAACATTGCAAAATACTTCTATGGGTATTTGAGGTGTGCGTGAGCAACATATTTCCTTTTGAGTGTGCTTAATTTTAGTATGTGTTGTTTGGTTAGCTATCATCTTTTCGTTTGTGCTTTGATCCGTATTATAGCTTTATGGATTCTGTGCAGCGGGTAGTTCACGAAGGTAGAATTTAGTGGGAATATAAATCATTTGGTTATAGCAGATTGCTAATAAAAAACAGAAACAACATATTAGTGTTCATCCTTAGTTGTTATTCCATGATATTTTTACATGAAAATTTATAACTATATTTTCCTACGGTTCATCTTTTATTACGGTTCTAGAAATTATATGGCAAGGATATTTCAGATAAGTATGAGGTGTTTAACATTAAAGTAATTTTAGTGCAATCATTTTAGAGTACACTAATAGATCTATTTGTATGAAATTTCAAAGACACTTGATGATACAGATAATCCATGCATTTGTAATTAAATATTTTCTGCAGTACGTAATCGTTAGTGACTAATTTTGCAGTAAACTGATGTTCATTCACAATTTGAAGTAAATTGATGTATCCAATTTTTTTGAAATGTTGAATTCCATGACATTGTACATCGAAATTTATAACTATATTTGCTTATATATTCATCTTTGATTATGGTTCTAGAAATTGAATGATAAGGAAGACTAGGTTTTAAGAGATAATTTGGAATAAGCATGATATTTAACATCAAAATAATATTAGTGCAATCATTTTGGAGTACACTAATATATATTTTTTATATGAATTTTCAAAGGCATTTGATGACGTTAATAATCCATGCATTTGAAATGAAAATTTTCTTTAGTGTGTAATCATCACTGGCTAATCTTGCAGTAAAGGGGTTTTTATTCATTCATTTTGAAGTAAATTGATGTATCCAATTTTTTGAAATGTCATATATACATTGGTGGTAAGGCATGTGTGATAGAATATTATCTTAAGTGCATAATTACAATTATAATATGCAGGTTTAAGTGCATAATTGTTTCAACTTATTTATGGGAGTAAATGGACATTTGTTGGTTTACCATATTTTTTAGTGAGACATTACATAATTGGTTTCGTCAACTGGAGTTTTTTTAATCGACATATCCTATTTACATTACCAAAGTTTGAGATATTCATTTGAAATTTGAATGTATAATTGATGTTTGAAATAATGACATGGGTGCTAACTTCTTATTGTCTGAAATGGCCAGGTCCTAGGTGAATGACATTCATTGCTAATGATGTATAGTAAATTGCGGATGATATTAAAATGGACATTGCAAATCCAACACCGCTCCAGGCTGAGTTTATATCTTCATGTTACAAAAAAAATTCTACCATCTTCTCAACAATATTCGAGGAATCAGATGAGGAAACTGGAAATTGGGTTGACCAAGATTATAACTTCTTACCTAAAGGTGCAACATCACTTCTATTTTGCACTATTTTCATATTATACCTTAGTACGCCCTACTGATTACGCTGTTTTTTCCCATTGTTTACAATCCTAACTCCAATATACTGATTCTTCGTTGTGCTGCAATGAAGGTCAGTCGTTTACTTTTAATCTGTTACTATTCTGACACTAAGTAAGTACAATTTTATTGCATAGCATTGATAATTGGTTTGCTTGAAGACATCACTTATTTTTGATCAACTTTTATAGAATCAACTTTATTGTTTCCTGTGGAACCATTCTTATTTTTCTTTATTTACTTTGATGTGACCTTCATTTTCTGCATTATTTTATTTTAGCACTCATACCCTATGTCGGTTGCAACAATTGGGGTAGATGATAACCTTGCGGTCACATTGGGATTATATACAGGTAGTTGCAAAATAAATTTATGCTCTGAACATATGGTTATAATAGCAGTTAACTGAATATTTGATTTTTTAATTCAACTATTTACATCTGTTAGCAAGCATTTAAAAGTTATTCATTACGTTTATGAAGTATATTTATAAGATTTTTCAGTGCAAGTACAAAAAGGTTTTAACATAAAAAGAAAATCGCAAAAGTTAAATTTGTGGTCTTCTATTACTCATGTTACATTGCAATTTTAAGATATAGCATGGACAATTATATTTAGTTGACAGTGGATACCTTTACTACGATATGGATGACATACCATTGGGGTTTGGGAATGAAACTAAACTTTGTATACTTAACAACTTACTTCATAGCAAATCTGTTTAAAATACATTTTCTGGGATAAGTTAGTCACTGACAGTTCGTAGACCCACATCAAATGCTAATTTAATACAAATTTACTAGAAGTAGGACCAAATTCTAATGGTATTGAAGCAGAAACAAATCCCATATATGTCAATGAAGATATTAATGTATATCTAAAAATTAACATGGAGCTTCAGTCATACAGCTTGGATTATGTGGTAATATAAAAATGTAAATGGTGATAAAAGGAGAAGTTACTATAGTAATAGAATCTTACAAATGTAAAACCTTCGTGGTTTGTACATGATTTGGATGTCTTCTCTTATCGCTCGCATCTACACGTCATTTGTCCATCACTAAATGATTTTACCGTTGCGTGCAGGTTTTAGTTCATACATGAAGGATTTTGTATCTATTTCAATAGACAATAAACTGTGTTTCATGCCAACCTAAAGTCTTGATGGAGCATCTCTACTATATTATCTTCCTATAATTCCAATGTAGACCTTAGGTTTGTATTATTGTTTTCACTCTAATGCACTAATTTTTCATATTGTACGTTAATATACTCCATTTATTATGTTGTTTTTTTGGCCATTCTTCACACTCCTCATTCTGATGGACTGTATTCGTCATTGTGCAGCAATGAAGGTTACCAATTAAGGTCAGTACATATATTGTGATTCCTATGCTGTCTTTCTTAAATAATTTCCCTATTTTTATATTTTTTTATAAAGTTGATTACAGTTAATGTAAATTTATATCTGAATATCATGATAAAACGTTTTAATAAATTTATCAACTTTTCCTTTGCAACGGTTGATTCTGGAGATGCAGTGGAGATTACTGTGTTTTGTTAGAATATTATAACTCACCATTACTCTTTTACATATTGGTTCTATTGCACTGGACGATGTCAATCATACCGATGCACAAGATAGAGGGAGGTAGTTATTCAATCCTCGATGATTTCCGCTTCAGCTTTATTTAAAATATTTGTTTGTTTTATTTTCTACTGATCGTAAGTCCTTTTCTCTTTTTAGTATTATACACTATCAGTGACTGTGAAGTTACTGTAAGCAGGATCAGTGCTATAGATGCATAGAAACATTCTATGAATCTCAATTAAAATGCTCAACTATATCCAAAAATAAACTAGGTTTTAAGTTTGGTCATTTCAACTGAAGTTGATCCACTGTCTATTTCTCCGATGGGTGTTCGAGTATAGGGTAGGGGAATTAACCTGTTTTGTTATGGGGAAGGAATGTATGCTCTAAACACATTTTAAAAGTAAGCAATGAAATTAATCTACTTGATACTACTGAATCTTATGGAAATTGAAACATGTGGAAAGTGAAATATTACTTTAAAAAAATATGTTTTTCAATAACAAAGTTAGAGAATTTTTAAGTACACGCTTATGGGATTAAATAGGTAAATGAGCCCAAATATACAGTCAGTAGTTTCCATTAAAACAAACTATAATATAGCAATTATATTTCTTTATTATAAATTTGTAGTAGTATTCCAACTCCAACATGGCGCTATGCAGGAGGCACCTTTGAGAGATGGTTAGTTCAGACAGTATTGCTAAACCTTATTGCTTATTTTTGGTTAGAACAAAATTATATTAATTCATTCAATTTTAAAAGTGCAGATTATGTTTGTAGAAACTTTCTCAACCACTTAGTTTTAATCCAATCAGCAGTTGACTACTCCAATTTTAACCTTTTTTTAAATATCTCCAAATATCCAGGGGTTATTTGCTGCAACAACATTGCAGCTGTGGTTAATTCTTCCCATATGATTTAATCAACACATTCCTACACTTCCTTGATTGTCTCCTTCTTTTCTGACCTTTCATATACACCGTTACAAACACAATACGTTTGTAAATTACAATTTCTCTTTCTTCTTTTGTAATATCTTTTCTCCACCATTTATAAAACAAAACTACATTGACTACTTATCTCTAATTTCCTTCTGCACCTGCTTCATATAATTCTACCTACATATTTCTCCATTAATCCAGTGAACGATCAACGTCGAGAACAAAGGCGGGTGGCGCAACGAGCTAGTCGTGCTCGACAGTCATCCGAAGAATGACAACTCCAGTTGGAGAATCGTAGACAACAACGATGTGTGCAACGCTCCCAATTGATTACTCCATCCCCAATTCTGACACGATATAACTGCGGTAGAAATTTTACTGCCTCTCAACAATTTCTCCCTCACACGTTGCCCCAATCCACGTACTGTCATGCAAAATTACTCATCCATGAGACAAGTGATAACTGCTGTTCAAATGATAAAATCATCTCTACTCAATCCATGCCACCTTTCGAGTTATTCACTTTATTTACCTCTGATGGAGAATGTGGTTCGCATTTTCGCACAAACATAAGATCGTACAACAATGCTTTTGCATTTACTTCAATGGGTGCTAGTATTGATCAAAACTTAGCAAATAAGCGAGAAGGAGTATACTCTTATCGTGCACAAGGTTCTATCTACCGTAGCATTGGAAGTGTTTTACCCATGATGGGAAATAGGTCAATATATATCTTCAGCTCTACATCTACAATACTGATCATGAGATTGAAAATAGACGTCTATATAATGCACTCCTACGGCCCGACATCTTAGAAACACTAAAAAATATGTTATATGAGTATAACCCTTAAGTCCATGTGTTCATACGTTTGGGACAGAGTGCTAATGTAGCTAAATGTAAACTTATTATAAAGGAAGTTAATGTGGATTGACATGTTCATCGCTTACCGACGTCCTCTCAAGTTGCAGGAATTGTTGTTGGAGATGATGACTTTGATGAAATTAATGAAAGGGATATTGTAGTTCAAACTAGATCAGGAACTCTGCAACGAGTACCCGACACAATAGGATTTTATGATCCACTACAATATCCTCTTCTATTTCCATTTGGTGAACAAGGTTGGGACCTAAATATCCATAATTCCGGTGACAACATAATCAGATGTAGAGGTTACTACTCTCATTTGTTACAGGTATATTTTTTGTTAAACTAGTCCACAATATTTTCTTCCATACATATGCTTCATCTCATCCATAGTTCACACTATTGTGTTTTCCTCATGTAGATACGACCTTTGTCGATGTCTCTTTTACTTCATGGTGGTCGTCTACTTCAGCAATTTGTTGTTGACACTTTTGTCAAAAATGCGGCTTCGATATATTCGTGAGCATCAGCATACTATTCGAGCTGATTTATATCAGGGTATATAAGATGGTCTCGCAACAGGGGAGACAAGTGCCAGTAAGCACCTTCTGTTCTTCTTTTCCAACATCCACGCAATAAGTACGTACTTCAACTACGTACGCACTTTTACTACATCTAGGAAATGTTGGTGTTAGAAGAGTTTTGCCATCTTCTCATGTTGGCAGCACTTGCGACATGCATCAATGCTATCAAGACGCAATGGCAATAGTATGGAGGTATGGCAAACCTGACCTATTTATCACTATAACATGTAATCCTAATTGGGTAGAAATAACTTGAGAGTTGCTACCCTTTCTGTAACACCCCGCCTCCACTAGGGTCACTCGCAAAGGAATGCACTAGCTTTAGAGGGGCATTATTGGTAAACATGCACAAAAATATCACAAGACAGAACATATAAAATAGCGGAAGTAAAATCGAACTTTCATAAATTCAATAATTAAGGTCTAAAGCCTTTTACATCAGAGTACATCAAAACCTGTCTTGCAATAGTAAAGAAGCATAAAGACTTTTTAATAAATTATTCCCCAAGTAAAAACAGTAAAGTAGCCATAGCCAAGAGAAGTCCAAGCCATCCATGATGACCTTCAAGCAGAAGAAGTCCGAACTAAACAGCATTGTTTCCTCCCTGAAACCTGGGGGGGGAACGGAAGAAAAGAGGCGAAACAAAACGGGTCAGTCAAAAAGACTGAGTAAGTCCTATCTACTTCCAGTATAAAAACAGGTAAAGGTAACATGACATGCATAAACTGAAAGTAAACATAAGGATAACTACAAGATAGATAAACTAAACCAGGGTAGCCGGTTGAACTACAGTGGCAAGGTAAACTAAGGTATCATGATAAACTACGGTGTTATGATAAGTCAAGGTATCACATTGTCAGATTTCTATCGAGTACATTATCCCAAGGTATCTGCCCCATCTAACATCCCACGGTATCTATTATGTATATTCTCCCTAGTTCTAACATGTATATTTGCTCTGCAACTCTCGTACTAGTATTCCTACCCGCGTCATGTGTTAACCATGAATGTCCCTTGCTCAAAGTCGTGTAATGGTCCATGTCAACTTAATATATCGCATATATAGGTTACTCAAATCATATGTTTCTTTCCATGTATATAAGTTCAGTCCTTTGCCGTACCTCGTACGGGCTTCCCCATGTCGTATTATCCTTGAAATCGTTTGGACTGTCACCCTTGTTCTAGCTAGGCTCTTCCATATGAATCATTGTTTGAACTACTAGGACTTACGCCACCTAGCACCACTAGGGATTATGCTTACCTATTGCACGCTTTCGTATTTCGGTTTGGGTTAAACCACCTAGGCCACTAGGGATTACGCTAACCGTCAACCGCGCCCTTTTTCCCACGCATTCATCGTGAATCGTTTTTCTATAACTGTATGCACATGTATCACATCGTGCCATCCAAGTCCTGTCACAGGGCAAAACAAGAAATACAGGACTCGGTCGGGAGCTTTAGATTTATCTGCCGATGCAGATACTAAGGTCTGCTTTTCTACACGTGGCTATGGTCCCACGAGACCCCTCCCTCAACTAATGAAAGGCAACACAAGAGAAAATCTTGCATGAGAACTACACTCCGGCCAGCCCACATCCTACGGCCTACCTCACCCATAATTAGATAGCAAATTATGGTCTGTTGGGTGTTCCCTGCCTTTCCGTACGTACACGCTTGACTCAAGATGGTAGATGATCGACGAACTTGCTATCTCGGGCACCTTATGTATTCGTCGACTCACTGCTATCCACCCCAGTCTTTAGGTCGCTCGCATAGCAACCAAGGCATATTCTTGGTTCTTCTACCGCAGACCTCAACCTCTCGTGAGCCTAGTATAATGACCTGGCAGCTCACAGAGGGATCCCAAGAATATCCTCACGTTCCCCGAAGCCGCTGCTTCGTTACCCAGTTCGTTGGAGCCTTTATCTAAATCAGATAGCCTGCTCCTACACGCATACTTAAACGTTGACCTAACGTATCGGGTTACTAATCTATCTAAGAAATGGTCCAAATTTCCTTGACTAAGAATTATTACTTAGTTTCCCTTAACTAAGGTTTACCACTTAGCCTTATTTCCATAATCCTTGTTAACTATGGTTATTTACCTAATCCTCCGAATTAGGGTTTATCTAATGGGTTAAGTGTCACTTAAGTTCATAACTCAGCCCGTCTACAAACCATGTCAAAATTGGCTAAGTATCCAAGTCCAAGACTTAACCCTACAAACCATGTGTCAAGTTGGCTAAGTATATTAAGCAATCCATAACTTAACCTCGTCTAATTATCATTTTAGATTGGTTAATTATATAAATTAACTTGACCTTGTCAAATTACCGAGTCAAATCGGTCAAGCGTATTCAAGTGATTCGTGACTTAGCCTTATCATGTTTTCACGTTATATTGGTTAAGTATGGGTTAACTTAACCTCCATAAATTCACGAGTTAGATTGGCTAAGTATAGGTCACTTAACCACATCCAATTAACGAGTTAGATTGGTTAAGTTTAGGTCACTTAACCACATCAAATTAACGAGTTAGATTGGTTAAGTTTAGGTCACTTAACCACATCAAATCATCATGTATAATTGGTTAAGTATAAGTTGCTTAACCCCATTAAATTATCACATTAACTTGGTTAAGTATTGGTTACTTAACCTCATTGAATTACCAAGTTTAAATTGGTTAAGTGTTTAACGTAACCCTATCGAATTACCGTGTTTAGATTAGTTAAGTGTGGATTACTTAACCCCATCTAATTACCGTGGTTAGGTTAGTTAAGTATCAATTACCTAACCCCGTCTAATTACCGTGTTTAGGTTAGTTAAGTCTTAATTACTTAACCTCATCTAATTACCAAGTCTGAATTGGTTAAGTGTCATTAAGGAAATCAAGCCCGGTCCCACTTAACCTACCCATTCGTGTCATATCGGTTAAGTGTCATTAGTCAAATTTGCTTAACCTTATCATGTGGCATTAATTTAATTAATGCACTCTTAACCTCTCACATTAGACCTTGTTGTGGTTACTAGTTAAGCCAGGCGGGTCCGGGTAGATTTACACCACAACCTAGTCTAACCTCGGGTCTTAAGCGCGACATGACCAACTTCTCACATTGGGTCCTATTGTTTGCAACTACTAGTTAGGCCGGTCGGTTCCGGGTAGTTTTACGTTGCAAAATCAACCCAACCTCGAGTTGGCCACACTTATATTATCTAAGTTCATCATGTTTCCAAAACATGTTACAAGTTTTTCAAGCATTTGGGTAGACCTAACTTAATAGGTAAATTCCCAAAGGGTAGACCTAACTTAATAGGTAAATTCCCAAGCTCATGTTTTTATGCATACTTACATGTCAACTTCCATGTTATCTTTCAAGTCATATTTTCAAGTATAAACACATGTCATATTCAAGTTAAGATTTCGCGACATGTTCATGTTTATCTAACTACCCAAAATCGTGTTTTCCCAACGCAAGCAAAGCGAGTCAACATAGTAGGTATACTATGGCTACATGTAGACCCCAAAACATGCACGATGCCACAAAAGGGATTGGCTCCAAACATGCATGGCGTCATAAGGGGGTTTGGCCTTAAAACATGCATGATAGAGTCATATAGGGATTGACCATAAGCATGCATACTATCATATAGGATTTGGCCACAAACTTGCATAATATCATAAGGAGGTTTTGCCACAAACATGCATGAAACATAAGGGGTTTGTTTTCATATGCATGCATAAGCCCCAAGGTCAAGTATTTGCCTATGTTTCACAAGTCAAATGGTTCCCAAAGGTTCATGCAAATCTTCCATAGACAAAGATCCAAACTTGCAAGATAAACTAGGCTAAACATAACATGAGTGACATGATTAAGTTGCTACATCTTAGTCTAAGGTCATAGATCATAGAAAAGGGACAAAGTTAGGTTCACATACATGCATACTTATGCTTTATCTCATTTTATCCCATGTCAACATTAAAAATACCGTTTTGATCCAAAAGTAGCTAGAACTTACATAGGCAAGGCTTAGAAAAGGGGTCATGCATCATCTTGACGAAGAAAGGTGGCTCCTTTGAAGAAGAACCTTCATGAAACTCGCATAGCAATGTTGATTTGGCCTCTATTTGGTGTAGCAAGCTTGCACCTTTTGATTTGAACCCGATTTGAATGCATAGGCTCTAGGGATTGGAGATGGAGGCCATGATCAAAAATGATTTTGGCAGCACTTAGTTGCTAGGATTGATTTTTAGGGATTTAGGTTAGGTTTAGGGTCTTTTTATAGAGATTAGGGTGTGTTTTAGGCCATAGGATTAGATCTAGGATAGATTAGGACCATCAGATCTCGGAAGCTTCCAGAACCAACCCAAGAACAAGACCAGGTGAGACAAACAGGTGCGCCAGGCAACTTGCCCCGGCCACCCCCTGTCGACATGCAAGTCGACAGGGCTGTCGACTTGGTCTGGACCCAAGTCGACAGGCCTGTCGACAGCCCTGTCGACATGGCCTAGGCGGGTAACTTCCCGCCTAGCCCCAGATCTGATTTTCAAAGCTATTTCCGAAGTTCAAATTTCCAGAAATCTTCTTTGGGCCTTTAACGGGTCATACGGACTCCGATTCTCGAAAACTCGGACTCTATTTCGCGTATTTTTCCGAGACGAACGCAATGGCACAGTCCGTTTCACTTGATTCAGAATTTATAATTTAATTCTGTCTTGATTCTTGATTTAACGTGTTGTAAAAATTCGGGTTGTTACATTCTCCCCTTCTTAAAGGATTTCGTCCCCGAAATCTCAAAGTTAGGAAGAACATATCCTACCATCCATCATCCATCTATTCAAACCATCATCCACAAGCAACCATTTTCCTTAGACGACTCCTAATGCTTTATGAATGTATGCAAAACGTGTGTGTACATGTTCCTTAGCTAATGCTAATGATCAGGCCTGAAAAATCTTTCTAATGCAAAGTATGTTTAGTGCCATGAATCCAACATGTATGCAAATAGCCCTAGTCATGTAAATACTATATGCGTGCACAATCATTCATTCATATGCAACATCCGCATGATAACACATTCAATTTCATCCATAAGCAAGTATAAATACTCATGCATATGCAATATGAAATGTAACCGAGTTGAGCTAGTATCTAATGTGTATTCGCGCGTCCACGAGCAACCACTTGCAACCATTTGCAACCATATCAACCATAACATGTTTCAAATACATGTTTACATCCATAGGGTTCTACCTAAGATTCCCTGAAACAGGGTCGAGAAGATAAGCAAAACAAACTCCTTACGGGATTTGTAACAGAGACAGGACCGAGAGGATATCCATAAAAGATAGCCTACAAGCAAGCTCAACAGAAAAACAGGGATCGAGGATATATTCCCAAAAGAGGTATCATGCACGTATTTAGTCTTCAGTCTCCTGAGTCGCATTACCTTGAGCTTAGTTCCATCGTGCCTTGACCGCCCCTTTTACTTCACGATTTCGCAGCTTCTTATTTCCTGTTTCCATAACATGAGTTGGAACTCATTTCCTCGTCGCCTCTCGTTCCACTTGCACTTATTCTCCTTCTAGAATACTTGGCGCAAACAGGACTGCGTACACATTATTCCATGCGAGCCCTCAAAATTCACTAGTGAATCCTGGACCTTGTACCATAAGGTATTCCACGTAGAAAAACTTTCTCTTGAAAGTAAACAAGTTACCGTGCGCACTTACTAGGGTAATTCCCATAACCCATACATAATCGAAGTAAACCATCCGTCTTATTAGCGAACACCATTCGATCGGGTTTCTAATTTCCAACAAAGGCATCTAGGGATTCTAAGTAACTAATCATGACAGAACCCAAAAGGTTACACGATACTTCAAGGGTATTACCAAAGCAAGCCAAGAGTCTAACTACCCTCCTTCTAAAACCGAGAGTGGCACCCCTTACTGGATAACCACTTCATCCCTAGAATCCATCCACAACTTATAAACATAAGCATTATTTCCAAGCTCAACACTTGATATAGACATTCTCAAATCCAAACAAACCATGAGTAAATGGACCGATCTTCCAATAGGACTTGAGACAAAAACGGGATCCTCTACTACGCTAGTACTAAGGTGCAGAGACTCAACTATCGAAGCGGACTTAAAAGATGCGGTGATCAAAACAAAGTCCCGACAGGATGATAGAGAAGAAAAGCTAAACCTTTAACAAGATCGTTACCCTCCTTCTGAGGTACCCTAGAAATGAGAGCATACTATTGCCCTCCGAATGATCTTGTCCCTGTTCCATGATACTTAACTATCCGTCCCGTTTCACCATGCCAAAGGTACTCTCTCGTCATGGGTTTCATTGTTCATCTTTCTCCCTCCTTTTAGGACTCAGCCATACCAACATGTTGCTTATCCCTGAGCTCGTATCCTTTATCCTTGTTCTTACTATCCTTTCATGCATAACTCTGCAACGGTCTCTCGAGAACCACCTCCATCGTACGGGAAACACTTACGCAGCTAGAAAGACTAGTCGCAGTCAAAACCACTGTGACTACAGATGGAGGAAAGAAAGGAAAAGATATTCAATCAAGGAAACAAGGATAATGCTAATGGCCTTTGGGGAATGGCCTTTTTCTTTTTAAAAGAAAATTTTCTTGAAAAATGCTTCTTTGTAAATAATTTTCAGAAGGTCTTTAAAAACTTTTGCCCAGTCTAGTAACCTTCTGCTCTGATACCAAATGTAACACCCCACCTCCGCTAGGGTCACTCGCAAAGGAATGCACTAGCTTTAGAGGGGCATTATTGGTAAACATGCACAGAAATATCACAAGACAGAACATATAAAATAGCGGAAGTAAAATCGAACTTTCATAAATTCAATAATTAAGGTCTAAAGCCTTTTACATCAGAGTACATCAAAACCTGTCTTGCAATAATAAAGAAGCATAAAGACTTTTTAATAAATTATTCCCCAAGTAAAAACAGTAAAGTAGCCATAGCCAAGAGAAGTCCAAGCCATCCATGATGACCTTCAAGCAGAAGAAGTCCGAACTAAACAGCATTGTTTCCTCCCTGAAACCTGGGGGGGGGGAACGGAAGAAAAGAGGCGAAACAAAACGGGTCAGTCAAAAAGACTGAGTAAGTCCTATCTACTTCCAGTATAAAAATAGGTAAAGGTAACATGACATGCATAAACTGAAAGTAAACATAAGGATAACTACAAGATAGATAAACTAAACCAGGGTAGCCGGTTGAACTACAGTGGCAAGGTAAACTAAGGTATCATGATAAACTACGGTGTTATGATAAGTCAAGGTATCACATTGTCAGATTTCTATCGAGTACATTATCCCAAGGTATCTGCCCCGTCTAACATCCCACGGTGTCTATTATGTATATTCTCCCTAGTTCTAACATGTATATTTGCTCTGCACCTCTCGTACTAGTATTCCTACCCGCGTCATGTGTTAACCATGAATGTCCCTTGCTCAAAGTCGTGTAATGGTCCATGTCAACTTAATATATCGCATATATAGGTTACTCAAATCATATGTTTCTTTCCATGTATATAAGTTCAGTCCTTTGCCGTACCTCGTACGGGCTTCCCCATGTCGTATTATCCTTGAAATCGTTTGGACTGTCACCCTTGTTCTAGCTAGGCTCTTCCATATGAATCATTGTTTGAACTACTAGGACTTACGCCACCTAGCACCACTAGGGATTATGCTTACCTATTGCACGCTTTCGTATTTCGGTTTGGGTTAAACCACCTAGGCCACTAGGGATTACGCTAACCGTCAACCGCGCCCTTTTTCCCACGCATTCATCGTGAATCGTTTTTCTATAACTGTATGCACATGTATCACATCGTGCCATCCGAGTCCTGTCACAGGGCAAAACAAGAAATACAGGACTCGGTCGGGAGCTTTAGATTTATCTGCCGATGCAGATACTAAGGTCTGCTTTTCTACACGTGGCTATGGTCCCACGAGACCCCTCCCTCAACTAATGAAAGGCAACACAAGAGAAAATCTTGCATGAGAACTACACTCCGGCCAGCCCACATCCTACGGCCTACCTCACCCATAATTAGATAGCAAATTATGGTCTGTTGGGTGTTCCCTGCCTTTCCGTACGTACACGCTTGACTCAAGATGGTAGATGATCGACGAACTTGCTATCTCGGGCACCTTATGTATTCGTCGACTCACTGCTATCCACCCCAGTCTTTAGGTCGCTCGCATAGCAACCAAGGCATATTCTTGGTTCTTCTACCGCAGACCTCAACCTCTCGTGAGCCTAGTATAATGACCTGGCAGCTCACAGAGGGATCCCAAGAATATCCTCACGTTCCCCGAAGCCGCTGCTTCGTTACCCAGTTCGTTGGAGCCTTTATCTAAATCAGATAGCCTGCTCCTACACGCATACTTAAACGTTGACCTAACGTATCGGGTTACTAATCTATCTAAGAAATGGTCCAAATTTCCTTGACTAAGAATTATTACTTAGTTTCCCTTAACTAAGGTTTACCACTTAGCCTTATTTCCATAATCCTTGTTAACTATGGTTATTTACCTAATCCTCCGAATTAGGGTTTATCTAATGGGTTAAGTGTCACTTAAGTTCATAACTCAGCCCGTCTACAAACCATGTCAAAATTGGCTAAGTATCCAAGTCCAAGACTTAACCCTACAAACCATGTGTCAAGTTGGCTAAGTATATTAAGCAATCCATAACTTAACCTCGTCTAATTATCATTTTAGATTGGTTAATTATATAAATTAACTTGACCTTGTCAAATTACCGAGTCAAATCGGTCAAGCGTATTCAAGTGATTCGTGACTTAGCCTTATCATGTTTTCACGTTATATTGGTTAAGTATGGGTTAACTTAACCTCCATAAATTCACGAGTTAGATTGGCTAAGTATAGGTCACTTAACCACATCCAATTAACGAGTTAGATTGGTTAAGTTTAGGTCACTTAACCACATCAAATTAACGAGTTAGATTGGTTAAGTTTAGGTCACTTAACCACATCAAATCATCATGTATAATTGGTTAAGTATAAGTTGCTTAACCCTATTAAATTATCACATTAAGTTGGTTAAGTATTGGTTACTTAACCTCATTGAATTACCAAGTTTAAATTGGTTAAGTGTTTAACGTAACCCCATCGAATTACCGTGTTTAGATTAGTTAAGTGTGGATTACTTAACCCCATCTAATTACCGTGGTTAGGTTAGTTAAGTATCAATTACCTAACCCCGTCTAATTACCGTGTTTAGGTTAGTTAAGTCTTAATTACTTAACCTCATCTAATTACCAAGTCTGAATTGGTTAAGTGTCATTAAGGAAATCAAGCCCGGTCCCACTTAACCTACCCATTCGTGTCATATCGGTTAAGTGTCATTAGTCAAATTTGCTTAACCTTATCATGTGGCATTAATTTAATTAATGAACTCTTAACATCTCACATTAGACCTTGTTGTGGTTACTAGTTAAGCCGGGCGGGTCCGGGTAGATTTACACCACAACCTAGTCTAACCTCGGGTCTTAAGCGCGACATGACCAACTTCTCACATTGGGTCCTATTGTTTGCAACTACTAGTTAGGCCGGTCGGTTCCGGGTAGTTTTACGTTGCAAACTCAACCCAACCTCGAGTTGGCCACACTTATATTATCTAAGTTCATCATGTTTCCAAAACATGTTACAAGTTTTTCAAGCATTTGGGTAGACCTAACTTAATAGGTAAATTCCCAAAGGGTAGACCTAACTTAATAGGTAAATTCCCAAGCTCATGTTTTTATGCATACTTACATGTCAACTTCCATGTTATCTTTCAAGTCATATTTTCAAGTATAAACACATGTCATATTCAAGTTAAGATTTCGCGACATGTTCATGCTTATCTAACTACCCAAAATCGTGTTTTCCCAACGCAAGCAAAGCGAGTCAACATAGTAGGTATACTATGGCTACATGTAGACCCCAAAACATGCACGATGCCACAAAAGGGATTGGCTCCAAACATGCATGGCGTCATAAGGGGGTTTGGCCTTAAAACATGCATGATAGAGTCATATAGGGATTGACCATAAGCATGCATACTATCATATAGGATTTGGCCACAAACTTGCATAATATCATAAGGAGGTTTTGCCACAAACATGCATGAAACATAAGGGGTTTGTGTTCATATGCATGCATAAGCCCCAAGGTCAAGTATTTGCCTATGTTTCACAAGTCAAATGGTTCCCAAAGGTTCATGCAAATCTTCCATAGACAAAGATCCAAACTTGCAAGATAAACTAGGCTAAACATAACATGAGTGACATGATTAAGTTGCTACATCTTAGTCTAAGGTTATAGATCATAGAAAAGGGACAAAGTTAGGTTCACATACATGCATACTTATGCTTTATCTCATTTTATCCCATGTCAACATTAAAAATACCGTTTTGATCCAAAAGTAGCTAGAACTTACATAGGCAAGGCTTAGAAAAGGGGTCATGCATCATCTTGACGAAGAAAGGTGGCTCCTTTGAAGAAGAACCTTCATGAAACTCGCATAGCAATGTTGATTTGGCCTCTATTTGGTGTAGCAAGCTTGCACCTTTTGATTTGAACCCGATTTGAATGCATAGGCTCTAGGGATTGGAGATGGAGGCCATGATCAAAATTGATTTTGGCAGCACTTAGTTGCTAGGTTTGATTTTTAGGGATTTAGGTTAGGTTTAGGGTCTTTTTATAGAGATTAGGGTGTGTTTTAGGCCATAGGATTAGATCTAGGATAGATTAGGACCATCAGATCTCGGAAGCTTCCAGAACCAACCCAAGAACAAGACCAGGTGAGACAAACAGGTGCGCCAGGCAACTTGCCCCGGCCACCCCCTGTCGACAGGCAAGTCGACAGGGCTGTCGACTTGGTCTGGACCCAAGTCGACAGGCCTGTCGACAGCCCTGTCGACATGGCCTAGGCGGGTAACTTCCCGCCTAGCCCCAGATCTGATTTTCAAAGCTATTTCCGAAGTTCAAATTTCCAGAAATCTTCTTTGGGCCTTTAACGGGTCATACGGACTCCGATTCTCGAAAACTCGGACTCTATTTCGCGTATTTTTCCGAGACGAACGCAATGGCACAGACCGTTTCACTTGATTCAGAATTTATAATTTAATTCTGTCTTGATTCTTGATTTAACGTGTTGTAAAAATTCGGGTTGTTACACTTTCAACAACCTTTTGACCGACCTGATTTAACAACTAGAGTTTTCTGTGCAAAACTAGAATAGCTTAAACAAGATCTATTTGAAAAGCACGTCCTAAGGAAAGTCATTGCACATGTTCACGTAATTGAGTTCCAAAAAAGGGGTCTGCCACACTCCCATATTCTAATTATTCTTCATGAAACTGACAAACTTAGCTGTCCTGATGATTATGATTCTATAGTTAGAGCAGAAATACCAAACCAAAATGCAAAACCTGATTTGTATACCGTTGTTATAAAACATACGATTCATCATCCATGCGGTCGTATTAACCCCCATGCTAATTGCATGCAAGACAAAATATGTAAAAGAGGTTTTCCAAAACCTTTTGCCCCTTCTAACATAAAAGGTAATGATTCATACCCCATTTGCAGAAGATGCGAGATGCCTTTACAAAATCAAACATCTAACAAAACAATCGACAACCGTTGGATTGTTCCTTATAACCCATATTTAGTGCTGAAATACGTCTGTCATATAAATGTTGAAGTTTGTTCCAGTATTAAATCGGTAAAATATCTTTATAAATACGTCTACAAAGGCTCGGATTGCATCTCTATGGAACTATCTTCTACAGTTAATGACAGTGATGAAATTTCTTAATTCCTTAATGCTAGATGGATTTGTGCACCAGAGTCACTAAGGAGAATCTTTAAGTTTCAACTTAGCAACATGCGTCCATCAGTTATTGGCTTACAAATACATCTACCTAATATGCAACAACTTAATTTTCAACCACATGAAAGCTTACAAACCATCTTAACTGATTAATATAGATCTAAAACTATGCTCATGGGTTTTTTCGAACTAAACTCGTGTAATGAGAAAGCACGTCAATATCTATATAACGAAATTCCAGAACATTATTGGTGGAACTCCACTCCAAAAAAATGGATACCTAGAATTCATAATCGTAATGTTATTGCTCGAATTTATACCATATCTCAAACCGAAGGCAATTGTTACTACTTACGTTTATTTCTAACCCATGTTAGAGGTCCCGTGTCTTTTAACAGAACTCAATATCCCACATTCAAACAAGCTACCGAGCATAGAGGCCTGCTGGAAAATGATAATAGTATTCACGATTGTTTAGTTGATGCTTCAAATACTCATATGCCCAAAGTTTTACGATGTTTATTTTTAACTATTTTTAGCATATTGTGAACCATGTGCTGTACGAGAAATATGGTAACAGTTTTTGCCTTTTTTAACTGAAGATTATCAGCCTACATATTCTTCCTCCATCCCAAATGCTTTTATATCCAACAAATGCCTATCAGATATTAACAATCTTTTAAAATAGGACAACAAAACAATTTACGATTACGATTTACCTCATAACTTGCTACACTCACAAGAAAACCATGTTATTCCAACGCTAATTTTAGATGAACAAGCAATACCTGTATCGCCATCTGATTTGCACTTAATTAATGCTTTAAGCAATGAACAAAAGGCGACATTTGATATGATTTAAAATCAGTAAATTGTAAAAAACCCTCCATTTTCTTTATTGACAGTCCTGGAGGTACGAGAAAAACTTTTTTATACAAATCAATTTTAGCTCATCCACGAAACCATTGTCTTATTGCACTTGCAACCGCCACTTCTGGGATAGATTCTATCGCTTTTCCCGGTGGTAGAACTGCACACTCACGTTTTAAGATTCCTATTAACTTAGACTCTGCATCTTCCTGCCATATTTCAAAGCATTCCGATACTGCAAAACTTCTAGTTGTTGCGACTGTTTTACTTTGGGATGAAGTGACCATGGCTCATCGTCACGCATTTGAGGTGTTGGATAGAACATTAAGAGATTTGGCCTCTGTTGATATTCCTTTCAGTGGAAAAATTGTTACCTAGGAGGAGATTTCCGTCAAGTTTTACCAGTTGTTCAAGGAGCAACTAGAGCTCAAAGAACTGATGCATTTAAACTACGATCTTATTTGTGGTCCTCTGTTAAAGTAATTCGTTTAGCAATTTATATGAGAGCATGAAATGATATGTCCTATGCTATTTTGTCCTACGAGTTGGAAATGGAACCGAAAGCACCATATAAAATGATATTATTAGACTAACTGATGATATTGTTATAGCATCGGAGGATATAAGTTCTTTACATATGTTGCTTGCGAACATCTACCCTTCATTAGCTGATAATTACTCAAACATATGCTATATATTAAACAAAGTGATCACAGCGTAACAAAACAACAAATGAAATTAATGACATGATTATAACTGAATTTCCCGATGATGAACATATCTATTACTCTTTTGATAGAGTTGAGGATGACACAAATAACTTATATCAACTAGAGTTTCTTAACTCACTAACTCCAGGTGGTATGCCACCACATAAATTAACTCTAAAAATTGGATCTCCAATTATGTTACTGTGAAATTTGGATCCACGTATTGGATTATGTAACGACATGAGACTATTATGTAGAGGTTTTCACAGAAACGTTATTGATGCTGAAATTTCATTTGGTCAATTTCAAGGTACAAGAGTATTTATTCCAGGAATACCTCTAAAACCTTCTGAAAACTTAAAGCTTCCTTTCATCCTGATCCGTAAACAATTTCCCATACATTTAGCTTTCGCTTTAACTATTAACAAATCACAGGGCCAAACCATTCCACATGTTGGAATTTATCTTCATGACCACGTTTTCACCCATGGACAACTTTACTTTACTTTATCTCGGGGAATTTCAAGTACATAACCGAAAATTTTGGATAAAAATGGAAAACTACATCGCCGAGCAGGTACACACACCAAAAAAGTAGACTACACTGATGTTCTGTTAGCGCGTTCTCAACTTATTAATTAACCTTATGTTATTAATCAACCTCAGTTTACGTTATTAATCAAACCCGCAGTAATAAAACTACATACAAGGGTTTAATGATATGTACAAATCATTCATCAACTCTTGTCTGCCAACTACCTAACATAATTATTTCAATAACTACAAGACATCTACACATCGTAAAATCCCTTACACCGTTTTTAACTCCACCATCGATGGTGCTTTTGTCATCTAGATGCAGGTCTCCAGCCCGGATAAAGGAGGAGAGGAAACAAGGTAACCTATTACCCTTAATTTAAGTTTATGGTATTACTCCCTTTCTTTCTAATTCATAGTTCTCTTTGTTAGTCATACATGCTTATATTCTTTACATCCTTCTGCCTGCTTCCTAATTATGCTGACCTCACACTGATGCAGTACCTGATATCTTCCTTTTTCCTTTCGACATTCAACATCAGGTACTGTTTATTTTTTAATTATATTACATTGTATTTATTTTCCCTGCTATCTGCTTCTCACTCATACGTTATTTATGTGTCCACTTTTTACTACACAATTCATGCTAAAAAAATACTATGCTCACCTGTTTCTTTTCACCATTTTACAATTTGCTTTCATATTTTTATCACCTATCAACATATCCTGCATGCATATGTTTTTGCTTGAAAACACATGCTTAGCTATGCAGATTACAACACGATACTTTGCGGGTCTTCTGCGCTTTTTTGGTTATTTCTCTGCTTTTTTGTACTTGCTAATGGATTGAATTGTTTGCGTCAACAGTTTTCACAAGATTATGAACAAACAACTAGGGGTGTCTGGACATTTATTAGCAGCTAGTCCACAAATTTTACGTGCCTGATCTCACAACGAAGTGGTGCCATATAGTTTCATCCGTCGGAGGCATAACATAAATATCAAACATGGTACGGACTGAAAGCTATATTCAAATAAAATGCTTCTTTAGCATCATTTTTTTTTATTCCTTGCACACCTGCTGACCACGACACCACAATCTCAACTTAGTTGTCTTCTTGGTTGGCTTTTATGTGCTCATCTGCCAATACAAATGAAATTTTCAAACAAAATGATGCATTTTTTGAAGTAGTTTTCCATGTTATCACCAATACAAATATTCTTTTCTAACATAACATTACATCTTAATCTTAATAAACATTTCCACATTTACTGTTCCATTAAGTCTACAAGTTTTTATTTTGTTTCTTTAATATTGTTAGTTGTGAAGTTTTAGTTATGAGCATGAAAACTAATTATGCTTTGTAAATATATTTTTTAACACATATATACTTTACTGTTCATTATATGTTCATGCTTCTACTCTATTTTTAAACAGTGTAATGGTATATGCAACCATCAGTATAATGGTACATGCAACCTTTTTAATGTCGATTCTAACTAAATCTCATCTTCATGTATTCTACATGTTCACAAAATGATTTGACGGGCATTAGCCAGAGCTACGGATGAAGGCAGAGCTTGAATATTGCATGAAATATGGGCACCGGAGTGCCTTGAGGAAAAAGCGGGAGACTATACTACTTTTGAGGCAACCTAATCCTGGGCATTAAATTGATCAACTAGATAGCGGCATAGGTAGGTGCGAAAACTATAGCCCTTCTTCCTAAAACTATTAATTAATGGTGTCGATTCTTTTTTATCCTTTTCACTCTGTAATTCACTTTATTCCAACTTTTTTTTTAATCATACAGGAAGTATACATTTTAGATTTTCAAAGCAGGTTCCTTATTTCATTTGGAAAAGAAAACATGTATACGGATTCGTTCACGTCCATGTTCTAACTTTGAAAAAGGTACGAATGCTAAAACTTCTTTGTGTATACATTTTTGAGTGATATGTACTTCTCTACAATTACTATTCAGCACTACCACTTTTGTAACTTATTAACGACTGTACTCAAATTAATTTTTTTCCAACTTATTCGAAAATTGTTTACATCTGAACAATCGACTTTGACTACGAAAACGCAAGGTCCTCTTACGCCTTTCCTCTCCTTCTCCCTCTTTCTAATTCAACTGCATTTCCTTTCTGTCTGTTTTTAAGTTATGCTTTATCTTTATTTAATAAGTTCTGCATCGATTTTTAAATTACCGTGAGCTAATTCTCCTGTTTGTGTTTTATTTCATTATACCATCACGTTTTTTATTTTTCTGTTTTACTTAGCACACTCAGTCATTCCTTTCTTTCTCCTACTATTTCTCCTGATCTACCACTTACCACTTTATAGCCGCTTTTTCTAACCAAGTCAAAAAAATAGTGGGATTACAATGTCTTTTCTACTACCATAAATACAGACTTCCACGTCCATATTTCTTCATATCCTGTTTCTGCTACCTTACTATCACACTTCTTTTCCTACGACTAACATGACAAAGGTATGTCTTTTAAATTGTTTTTTCTTGCACTTTCGTTAATATGTACTAACTTTCAACTACCAACTCAACCTGCCTAAAGCTTCAAAACATCTCAATATCACATCGGTGTCCTCTGCTGACGTAAAATTGAAGCGTAAAACCACGCGTTCCACAAAACAACTTTAGCCAGTAAATTGGGGTAAATCTGATGTCATAAACAATGTCTCTATTCCAACTAGCTCTCAGTCTCAACTAGAAAATGTTGTCACTTCGCATTAATCTGTTGATCTCCCCCCTGGTCCAACTATCAACATTATTGTGGATAACAGTGAAGACTTCGACAGGGATGCATACATCAATATTCCTGAAGTGAAATCTCATCTTCAAGAATGTGACAGGATTGTTGCAGAATTACATGCACAATATTCATGCTAATCTGGCTACTTAATAGATTTTTTAACTTCCATTTCCCTCTTTCTCACTGTTCTCAATAAGCTTTGTACTCAACTGTTATGTTTTTTTCCAGTTTTGTATGCCGTTTGTAACGGTCTATGAATAAACTGTTGTTCAGTTGAATCTATGAGCTATAATCTTCTATCATTACGCTTACAAATAACCATGACTATATTGCATTCTTTTAACCTAATACACACATTTCTCCTATAATTGAAAACTGCAATCTATTGATGATAGTTGAACCATATTAATTATTTCAACTATTTTGACTGTCCACTTATGCATCAATGAATTTGGAATACTACCATGTTTTTTATACTTATTGTGAATTTGTTCTATTACTAAATATTATGGTACATAGGTAACTTCAATGTTTTTTATATTTATTGTGAAAGCGACTTTGGAATCTTTTTGGTCGAGACATGGTTGACATACACACATAGGTATATAACTCCATTGTTAAATAATTTAACAGTTCATTAGGTTATAGAAGCTCGGCTTATAAACGCTGGCTTCTTATAGTA
Source organism: Allium sativum (assembly GCA_030737875.1). Lineage (NCBI taxonomy): Eukaryota > Viridiplantae > Streptophyta > Magnoliopsida > Asparagales > Amaryllidaceae > Allium > Allium sativum. The sequence goes on along the minus strand of CM060918.1, from coordinate 296,963,875 downwards.
GGCTCAGTGATCGCGTTACCAAACAAAGCACAAGGGTGCACACAGTAGAATAGTTGATATGCACCAATTTGTTTGCACTTTGCACATAAAAATATATAGAAACACGCAATGAATCATTAAATGAAATTAATACATGTAATAAACCAACAAGTCCACATCAGCATAGATGTAATTTGTTATAAATATGATTACACCAATTATATTAGTTAATATATGTAATATTATTATAAGATCCGTTATCTTTTTAAAACTGAAACTACAACGAAAAAATGTATGTACTTTCATGCCTAAATTGAATGTCGCTACTGAATGATGTTGTCCTCACATTTAAGAGCAGTCTAATTAAAATGAAAGCTGAAGGAGACGTTGGCTGTACGAAGCAAGTTTATATTAAACTTCTATTTCCTTAACTGCTATTTTTACCCTTTTTCCTTCTGCAGCTTGCAAAAGGTGACAGGAAGGCAGAGTATTTGACCACCCATTCAACTAAATAGCCATGAAAGTTCGATCTGCCTGCATTTTCCTTCCCACAACTGTTCGTTTTTAGTTTCTATTCAGTCATAACATGTATTCCATAATACTATGTACTTGCTGTTTCTAATTTGTATTTGAAATAAATATGGACTGCAGTGTTCTCTGTTTGCCTATTACTTTATATACCTTTTGCAACTTAAACAATTTGCACGTACAGATTTGCTTTCCAACTTTGACCCAGATGTTTGTCGTTCATCTTCCTTACATTTTTATCTTTTCATGATTAACTTTATGCCTTTTTTACTGCGTTCAATGTTCTCTGTTTTCTTTGTTCATATTGAATAAAATGCTAATTTTATATGCACAAACAGCCACAAAGACTGTTCTTCAGACGACAATTTCAGTTTTGGTCAAATACATCTATGCACATGCCCATCGGGCATGTGGGTGTACTGCTATTTAGTAAAATTAAAATTAAAATTTATATTAACTAAAAATGTGCCTCACCTCCTTTTGATCGGCCCACATGCCCTCCTATACCCAGCCCGCGTAGCTACTGTAGCTGTTTCTTCCCATCTTCATGTATACCACCAACCCGTGCCCAGTATTCTCTGCTATAGCCGCGTTTTCAAGCTTATCTTCCTCCTTATATTTTTCACGTAACTCCATGATACCATCTCCATCATAACTTCGGCCCAACCAGAAATCCCACCCATTATTTTCCAAAACCCAGAGCCACGTATAACACTTCTTCCCTGGTTTGAAGCTACAACTCCAGGAAATAGAACATGCCATTATCGAATTCTTTCGACCAGTTCTCCGCCTATACTCCACTACTTCACCAACCGAAAACTCCATCGATCTTCTCTTCTAAATTAACACCATTTCATCACCACTGTGAGGCACCCGAATCCCCCTATGAAAGTACGATCTCGACTTCGTAAGAGCGCCTCCCTCGAAAAACTGTGTCAACTATCATCATAAAACCCCACAAAATTTTCAGAACTTTTGTTGATTTGTTTCACAACCATAACTCCTTGCTCCATCGCACTCAAAACCACTGAACTCGAAGAAAAACAAACCCCTATTTTTGCTGTTCAAAACGAGGACTCATGTAACATCGTTGCACCCTTCGAAATGTTTACTATATCAAAGAGAATCCCATTACGATCTCAAAAATAATATATATATATATATGCATTTTAGATTTTGTATGAATTTATGGAAAGCTTTCAAAAGCCATTAGAACTCGTTCCTGAAGCCAAAGAAATAAACGAAGATAAATGTGGTATATGTAACGACCCGGATTTTCGGCGACTTTGGTTATCGACATAAGCTCGATGTCGATAACCAAAACATCGAAAAATCCTGGTAATTAAAGAAAGAAATTAGAGGGTGAGGAAAGATAAGATAGAACTTATAGAATAGAAGAAGAAGAAGGACATTATCATCAGAGTAACACGAATCTCACAGCGGAACGAATAAAATATAACATATAACATAACTTTGAAATATAACAGTTATGTATACAATAGCACTTATCAAAGTACAACACTTACAACACAGCGGAAATAACTTTAGCTATATGATCTTGAAGCCTCCTACTCCAAGATCTCCAAGTATATCTGTAAAACCCGACTACTTGACTGCCCGTACAAATTTAGGCACCCAAGAGTTTAGGGAAAACAACAAAGTAAACTCCGGGTCAGTCATGGGGCTGGTGTGAGTAAAACAGTTTAAACAGGTATATGAACAAGTAAACGATATCTGATAAGACCACGCCGCAGAACGGAACGGGTTTTTCCCTTATGAGAATCCAAAGTATCTTTATATCAAAAACCTTTTGATATTATAATAATGTCTATGTACAAATAGATATCAACTAGCAGAAACACTTTCATCTCACGTTCTACATATATAGTATACAATCAAAATCGCAAGCACGTATTGGATAGTGGATCTCCAACTATGACAAGGTATGGAACCACCTTCCGATCAGTGTACTCTAGGAACGATACACTGGAGTTCAACAAGAACATCTTGTAACTCAGCCACACATGACCGACCACTCATTTTGCTTGAGTGTATCGAATGTATATCACCAACGGTTGGGATCAGCAACCGTTCCCATATATATATGGGACAACATTGATAGATTTAAGAAACAAATGAATATTCTCTAGATAGGTGATTATACACCCTACTTCGGTGCGACCGACTTAGCCATGTTGCCTGTCCGATTTCTGTCATTTACCGGTTGATGAGGCTAGAAGCTACGCTTTATCATTACATCAGATTCACTTTGAATGCTACATTGTCAAATCCATCGAAATCACTAATTGACGTTTACAACAGTACATTACGTGTCAGCTAAAAGAAGTTTCCTTCTCCGCTTCCACTCTTGGTATGGTTGAAGAAATCAATGTACGTGACCTTTCTGAAAATACTCTGTCAGACATCCATCTTCATTCACTTAGAATGTCACATCGTCATACCCGCCAAATCACAAATTGATTTATCCAAAAGTAACACGGGTATACAACTTAGAGAAACGAATTCCTCCGCCACCAAACGTGAATACGTTTGAACAGATCAACTTACGCGATCCATTGGATATACTCTGTCAGACCTTCGTCCATACAAGTTGTCCTGGGACTGGACAAACTGAAGGCACTATTCAGTATATCCATCTTAGTCACTGTTATCTAAGACTTATACAACAGCCCTTGCATTTTACTCCGTCTTCAATTATCTTTGGCATATATGATTCGCAACGCTTATGCCAATACAGAGTGGTTCTTTGGATAATAATCCAACCGGTCTCTCCATATTAACAGCGTTAAAATGGTCAAAACTTCGATAGTCTGTGATTTAACTATCGAAGAAAAACAAGTGTGCAAACAACTATATTATTTCCAGATGGAAATTATATCGATCAATCATCAACATATATCTATATATATATTCACATTGCCTTATTTTCTATGTTTAGAAAATATATGTTATTAACACTGGAAAACGTTTTCCATTTGCTTATTTACAAATCACTAATCTTCCCCAACTATCAGTCCCTGACTATGAACTAGTATGAGAACAATTCCCTAAGTATAAATCCCGAAGGCCAAAACCAACATCAGATAGACACTTAGAAAACCATTCAATTTGCTAATCTCTAGACAGTTCTAATTTTTCTTAACTCTATTTGATTAACTCTGATTGATTAACTCTAACTGGTTAATTCTAACTGATCAACTCTAACTGGTTTTACTTGGTTTGACTAACTCAATTTATTAACTCGACTGACTAATTCAACTCGATTAACCTAACTTGATTTACTTATCTCGATTAACTGAACTAATCACTTTGATTAACTCGACTAATTCACTTTGGTTAACTTAACCAATTCACTTAACTCCTGTCGAATAAACTATATTCTATAACTCACTTTAACTCTATTCGAATAAACTATATTCGATTAAATCATTTACTCTATTCGAATAAACTATATTCGATTAACTCCTTTTCTCTATTCGAATAAACTATATTCGATTAACTCCTTTGATTTAACTCTAATCGATTAACTCCATCGAATAAACTATATTCGATAACTCCTTCGATTTAACTAATATTCTATAACTCACTTCGATTAACTAATAATCGATAACTCCTTCGAATAAACTATATTCGATAATCTCCTCTCGAATAACTAGATTCGATTAACTTACCTTATTTAACTTAACTTGATTAACTCCTATCGAATGACTAGATTCGATCAACTTAACTTATTTAACTCATCTTGATTAACTCCTATCGAATGACTAGATTCGATCAACTTAACTTATTTAACTCATCTTGATTAACTCCTATCGAATAACTAGATTCGATTTAACTCCATTCGCTTGACTCTAGATCGCAACGATCACAATGGTTACGCCTGATTCCCTTAGGCAACATCCGACCGCCTTAGGCTATTTACAGCCCAGCGAATTACGCTAGCAGTCGTACGAGATGGCAACTTACCTTGAATACTATGTTTGACTAACTCTGTCTCAAATAACTATATTTGATTAACTCTAGTTCGTTTTAACTCTAATCGATTAACTCTAACTGAGTAACTCTAACTCGATCAACTCGACTTGATTAACTCGACTTACTTAACTCAATTGGTTAACTTGACTTACTTAACTCACTGGTTAACTTGACTTACTTAACTCACTGGTTAACTTGACTTACTTAACTCACTGGTTAACTTGACTTACTTAACCCAACTGGTTAACTTGACTTACTTAACTCACTGGTTAACTTGACTTACTTAACTCACTGGTTAACTTGACTTACTTAACTCACTGGTTAACTTGACTTACTTAACCCAACTGGTTAACTTGACTTACACAACCCAACTGGTTAACTCTATTGAACTGGTTAACTCTACTGAACTAGTTAACTCTATTCAACTAACTCGACTCGACTAACCCCTTTCGAATAGCATATTCGTTTTACTAACTTTAGAATACCATATTCGATTTACTCCCCTCGAATACCATATTCGATTTAACTCCTTTCGAATACCATATTCGATTTAACTTTATTCACTTTATAAAGATTTCCTTTTTAACAACGTTTTATTCATTTGAAAAGATTTACTTTTAAATAACGGTTCTACACTTTAAAAATGATTTCCTTTTTATAACGTTTCCTTTTCAATTCTATTTGTAAATGGTTTATAAATATTTCCTTTTCAAATTTATTCTTGAAATATTCTAACTCCTTAAATTCTCTGAAAAATTCGCCAAAACCTCCTTTGTAACGGGAGCATCGGGAAAATCCCCAAACCCGCCACACAGGCCTTTCCATTCAAAAAGAAAATGGTTTGTAATTATTTCCTTTTTGAATATCTCCTATTTATAAATATTCCAATTTATAAACATTTCTTATTTATAAATATTCCACTTTATAAATATTCTATTTTCAATATCACCTTGAAAATCCCCTTATCAACATTTCGGTATGTTATGGTATTCAATCATATCAAATCACGATGTACAATATCGTCCAAGTGCATATAATCGTCCACAGATTTTATATCACATCATATAACAATATATGAAAAATAATAAAATAACTGTTGAGGAATCCAGTAGGATTCCTTCGACCTGTCTCCCTGCATCCACAGATGTTACACAATATGATTATCATCACTTTCAGTTCAATATAAATTATTCTGATAGCAGAATCAATATATATATATTTAACGGTTTATATGTATATAATTACATATATATATATAATTTTCACTAACTGACTAGCAGTTCAATCAATCAACCAACACACAGCAATCAACAGATGATTAACAGTTCTAAAAATACATTATAAAAATATAACTGTTCAGAGTTGGTGAGTTTTACTCACATTGGCGCGTTAACCGTTTAAATAACGGTTTGCGTTATTTGATTTCGATGGACAATTTATTTCGCCATAAATTGTAATGAGCTCAGATGGACTTGCGGTCAGTCCCATTGTGTAGTGTCCGTCCATACGATCCCAACGGATCTTGTTTGGCAAAATAGTCGGCCCAACTTCTCAACAAGAAATCCAATCCGCTCCTCATGCCGTTCTTTCTTCTCCTCCTCAACGCACTACATTCCCTTGCTCCCTCTTAAAGTCCACGACCGAATCTTTTCAACCCTTCTTTCTATTCTTTTGAGATTGATTTATATTGGGCCTCACATCAAAAAGAATCGGCCCAACCATTTAAATTGGGCCCAACAACCCACCTGCAAAAGCCAAAACCGTTCCCCAGTCTTGCGAAATCATCTTCCCGACCCAGTTATTCAACCGTGCTCAAACTCCCTCCTCATCGTATAGCAAATCCCGTTCCATTTTTCCTCCTTCATACCAAAACCCAAATCAAGATTTGCCAACGATTATCTCTCAAGTCCCTCTTCATCTTCAGCCCATCGAAGAAACACTCGAACTCCTCAACTTCAAACTGTCGAGGCCAAGCTCGACGCTTAAAATAGAGGACGCGACAACCTCTGTCATTGACTTCACCAGACTTCGGCAATTAGTTGGTAAACGATGTGCTAATACCAAATCAAAACACCCAAATTGAAAATTATTGCCCTAATTTCTATCGCATACCAGTTTTGCTAAAGCTCCGTCATTTATTCGACCGACAAAGAGGAAGTTCGAACTTCCTGCAAATCATATGGACGCATAGAGGAACTCCTGAGGAATCCAAAAATATAACTCTCCTAATTTGTAGGCTTATATATGATTTGTTTGATTTTTCTTTTATTTTCTAAGTGGGATATTTTTACTGTTTCTTCCCAAAACTGACGGCGCAGAATTTGTATGATGAAATTAGGTTAAGAGGAGTAGTGAGGGTATTTATAGCAATTTTAGATATTTTATAAAAAGAATATTCTCGGCATATTCTCTTTTATATAATCATTCTGCTTTCTAAAATCTCTCGTGATTACATACAGTACCTAAAAATCACCAACTTGGACATGTAGCTAGAGTTCGACACTACGGTCCCAACGAAACTGGTTTCATCGATTTCCGACTTCGTATGCTCACACAGCGTATTTTTAACTATCAAAATACTGACTGTTTCTCACTCTAAAAATCTGTACGACCACACAGTGACTCTAAAAATCACGAAAACTGACATCTAGCAACTATTTGACATTGCGGATCTAACAAAATGAGTTTCGTCGAATTCCGACTTCGTTTGCAAAACCGGCTATTTTTAAAGCTCTGGATGACCCATTTAAATATATAAATATATTTAAATATAATTAAATAAAATATTAATAAATTAATATTATCGTATATATTCACATATGATATCGTACAGCTCCAGAATATCATATCAGAATTTACAGTTTGATATTTCAGATTTTAGATTTATCGATATTCAGTTTATATCGAAAATCCTTTTATAACGTAAATAAAGCGTTGCAAAATATAAAGGAATTCTATAGCGACTTTTCTGAATTTTGATTTGGACGTAAATCAAAATCTACCCGATGAAATCCCGATTTTTCACTTCCACTAGAAAGATATACTCCACCATCTCCAAACGTTTCTTGTTTCACAGAAATCTGGCTTAAAACGAATCCTGTACATTCAGTTGAAGTTCAAATCGCCAAATCGCGAACTACAGCGCCATTTCAAGCTCGATTTTAATTATATTATAATTATATGTTCAAACTTTCGTCGATTGAATATATTCGTCAATATAATTCAACTCTAAGCTGAATTAAATATAAGGGACGACCCCGTTCACAGAATATTGTTATTTCCAATATTTTTGATTATTTCTGAATTAAATATATTATTTAATTATTTAATTAAATTAATTATTCCATATTTTTTTATTTAAACCTCTATTTAATTCATTACATCACTATTTATATAATTAAATAAATTAATTATACCCCTGGAAAATGCGGGTCATTACATTCTTCCCCACTTAAAATAATTTCGTCCTCGAAATTGCTAAGTTAGAGGACAACCCTACCTATTGGAATTCCTAAGATTTGTTTACCCCTTATTTCTGATTTTAACTGAACCAATTAATATCGACTAAAATATTTATTCATTCCGACTAACTAAAATTTTCAAAAATTCTTAAAATTTTCTAACACTTTAAACTTTCGAAAAATTTCGCCAGCACCTCCTTTGTACTGGTCAATAGCTCAAACTCCAACTCGCCTCTCTGGGCCTTCTTCACCCCAAAAGAAAATCAAAATGCCAAACGGCTTGCCAATTCGGCTCATAAATTCCAAACTCATATAAAATATAAACTTGTACCTTTTTGTTGGGTATATCATTATATCCCTACCATCTGTTATCAACTCGGCATATACAAATGCCATCCCAATCAACTCCAACCAAGTTATTCTTAACACAACCATTCGCTTATTCAAGCCGAATTTAATTTCAAATTCGAGTTTCAAATTCCAAACTCTCAACTTATCATTTCAAATCCAGATTATTCTCTAATCACTTCAGTTTTTCTTAACCTATCATCTCAAGTTAAATTCTGGTTTATTATTTACTTTTACCATCCCATTCGAATTTACTTCACAAGTTAAATTTTAATTTCTAGAACTTAAATTCCCGGTTTTATTTCAAATCAAAATTGAAATCATAATACCAATTCAAAACCTTTGAATTTCTAAACAACTTGTTTCTCTTAAAACAATTCAAATTAAAATCTCTGGTAGTAATCCACCACTTAGAACTCGAAAATTACACCGATGATACTACGCAGTCATCATCGGAATTATTTTCCAGCGACCCAAGTGATTTCAATACTATATCATTTCAAAACCCTTACTAAATACATCCATTTTGAAAACATCTCAAAATTTCCCAAGAACTTAAAATTTCCTTATTTTAATTCCAAATCTGACTTAAATTCATATTTAATTCATCTTATTTCATATACTTTACTTATATGATTCCTATTAGTTATTTATAACCATTTCACTTTTATAATCTTACTCGATTATAATACAACCAATATATCTAATATATGATAATATATTACATATCCATACTGTGTCGGTCCATCGTATTCAAGTATTTATTTACTCCTACCGATACAGTGGATCAAACTGATCGACCAGAACTCATAAACAACTCAGCCAATGAATCTCCATAATATAAAACCATTTTTGTATCAAATACAAATACGCACTCGTATATATACACTCAACTCAATCTAGGGTACTACTAACCCTATCTCTACCGAGTCACGCCATAGAGCTAAGGTAATTCTTAACTTAAACTCTGATACCAACTGTAATGACCCGGATTTTCGATGTTTTGGTTATCGACATCGAGCTTATGTCGATAACTAAAGTCGCCGAAAATCCGGGTCGTTAAAGTATATTTATAGCCCTAGGACCCTTAGTGGCCAAGGCATGTAGCTCTGCATCTAGGCACCTAGATGAATTTGTTTGCAATTAGTTCCTTTGCCCTAAGTCTTAGGGATAGATACGGTTTGGATTTTTGGGTTGTGTGAATACTCAAATTAGGATAGTAGGTTAGCCGTTGTTGATGGAAGAAAGAACATAGCAGGATTTGTGATGTTTCATGAGGTACAACAAGCATGTAGGTTACTTCTCTAAGTAGAGACTTAAGTATGAAGCATTTGAAAGTAGGTCCGCGATTGGAAAATACATGACAGTAATCAGATGAGATAGGCAGAAAATCTGTATATATATTTGATTTAAATTTTAAGTTTTAAAAAATAAATTTGAATGGTACACTATCGCGTAAAACTCCATTCGAGTACGAGCCACTACGGACAAAAGTAAAAATATCGCTGTGTTGAGCAATGTGCTACAGTCCCAGAAATATAATGAAATGGACAAGATAACCTATTCTATATAATCTCAAAAGTGTTGATTTAGAGTGCAAAATACTTTAAATAAAAAGTAGCTTATTTTCCAAAATAAAAATTATTGAAAATTTTTAAATATTAAATTAAGATTACATCTTAGTAATCTTGTCCGAATACAAAACCAATATTTAATTATAATTAAATATATTGTTATAGTTTATAAACGATTCCATAGCGACTTCGAAAATTTGATTTGGGCATAACTCGCAATCTATAAGATGAAATCTCCATTTTTCACTTCTATTATAAAAATAAAATCAATTAGATTCGAACGTTTTTTTGTTTCGAAGAAATCTGACTTGTAACGAATCCTGTATACTTTGTTGAAGTTCAAAACTCAATATTACGAACTACCACGACGTTACGAGCTCAATTACAATTAAATTAAAATTAAATTAAAATTAATACATTCAACTCTTATTTATTAAATAAATTTTTTATTATAATTCAATTCTAAAGTGAATTAAATCTACTAAATTTATCTTATTCACACAACATTGCTAATTAAGCCAAATTTGACTATCTCGGAAATCAAATCTATTATACGTTATTTATATTTAAATTAAATATTCAAAATATTTAAATTTTAACCATTTAAATTATCAAACCTATATATAAAAATAATTAAATAAATTAACTATTAAATGCTAAAATTCCGTGACATTACATTTCCTCATTGTGAAATTAACACAAAATCTTTACCTTTTACTCTGCCTTTAAATTATTCTCAAAATTATATACGTGTAATGGGGGAATGCTGCTGGATCAAACAAAAGCACATCAATTAGGACTTGCATACGTACGACTTGGATTGGACTTGAACTTACTGTGGCCTAGTGTTATATACAATTTTTTCTTCACCAAGACTCACTGTGAGTTATAGTTATTTACAGACTTGATTTCTTAGGCCTTGAACATGACAATTAAATAAAATTGGTTAGGATCTACAGTGTTTGTAAAATAAATATTACACCTGTTTTCACTTTAAGTCACCTATGCTTATGATCGGTTATACATATGCATGTGATGGTGCAAGTTATATACATGCATGTGGTGTTAATTAAAACAAGTTATACATACATGCAGTGTTAATTAAACAAGTTATACATGCCTGTGATGTTTAAACAAGTCATACATGCATGTGATGTTACTTAGACAAGTTATATACATGCTAGTGATGTTAATTAGACAAGTTATAAACATGCCTGTGATGTTAGATAAATAACAAGTTAAACGTATATATCTTCCTTTATCCATTTTTCTATGTTTATTCCAGTCTTGTCTATATGCCTATGTGATTCTATTCTTCTTCCTCCGTATTCTTTTTATTTTACGCCAAGCCTAAGCCTTTAGAATCATAGGTTATACCCGATTAGAGTGTGCGTATAATTAGAACAATAATAAATGACATAAAAAGGAAGTTAGACATATTAACTAATTGGGGCTAATTGACTATATTTTGGGAAAAAGGACAAATATACACATGTTAGGCTTGCCGCAAACTAATAAGAGGGATAATTTATATATGTTATGACTTGGTAGAAATATGCATAAACCTATAACTTGGGAAAATAGTTGATGAATAATAGACATGTGAAATGGTGATTCATACATGCTGTAATTTGAGTATTATTTGCATATAGTTTATACAGGCTATAGTAAGATAACATGTATACCTGTTGTAATTTGGAATATGTAATTATGCATACTTGTTGTCATTTAAAAATGTAAAATATGCATAAACTACTGTCATTTAGAAATGTAAAATATGCATACCAGCTGTCATTTAAAAATGTAAAATATGCATATTTGTTGTCATTTAGAAATGTAAAATATGCATATGATCATACATGCTGAAATTTGAGGATAATATGCATAAAATTGATACATGCTGCAGCTTGAGGATAATATGTATAGAATTTATACATGTTAAAATATGATAACATGCATGCCTATTGTAATATAGAATATGAGAATATGCATACTTGTTGTGACTTGGAACATGATAATATACATACCGGATGTAATTTGAAATATAATGTATACATACTGTAATGATATGCATAAAGTTGTACATGCTGTAATTTTAGGGAAATAACTGATAAATAATATGCATATATGTAAACATGCTAAATTAGACTTAATACTGACATTAAGTAAATAACATGTTATGAAAAGGTAAGTACCAGGTGTAGGCTTAGTAAACGGAATTGCTAAATTATACGTGTAAGGTAAGGTGATTGATTTGAGGAAAAGGGTTGTATAATAATAACATTTACAGAAAAATGTAATATTATAACCATGCTTATTAATGAACCTAAACCTACTAGGTTAAAACCAGATTACTAATAAGCTAAGAGGTCCCTCGTTCTGCTGTTGTATCAGGTTCTGGGGACTCTTAAATCCTTGTTTTGGGGGAACAAGCTTAGGGTTTTGGCTTGTGTCAATCTGCTATTTGGGACTCATATCAGTTAGTATCCCTGTTAGAATCTCGGTAGTGGCCTTGCACTAGGCAGCGACCAGGACACGCTTTACCGATCTGGAGAGTAAGAGGTTCAATGGTTTTGGGGGTGTTAGGGGCGCGTTTACGACGGAGTCATGAGCGTGCATGGTTCCGTCTACGGAACCTAAGACGCCAAAACACCTACGAATATTTTTATGTTCTATAAGTTGTTGGGTTAGGGAGTGATACACCCTACTATCGGGGTTGACACAGGGTATTCGGGTAATAGGGAGCCAATCGCATGGGTCGTAATTATGGTACATCTAATCCTGCTGTTATGTAATTAAGGTAACACCTAATCCTGTTATGTAATTAGGATACGCCTAATCCTACTGTTAATCATGTTGTTATGTAATTAGCTTAACACCTAATGTTGTTGTGTAATTAGGGTAATACATAATCCTGTTAATCCTGTTATACTAGTATTAGTGTAGACATAAGACATATATTTTCAGACATATCCGCTTAGGATATAAAGGTGAAGTGTTAGCCTGTTTTGTAACCAGACCACCCAAAGCTCAATTGATCGACATTGATTGGCGATCTCTTAGGTGAAGTGGCGGGACATTGGTGAAAACTCAACATCGCATGCACATGAGACAGGACCAGATCAGGATATTCGGCTCAGATCGGATGCTTGGCTCGAATGGAAGCCACATGACTTCACCAACATAGCATTCTAGCGAGTCAAACAGAGACAAAGGAGACCGGTTCGGCTCGGAGTTCAATCGCTCAATCCCTTTACACGCACAAGAAGACATAACCCCGTACCAACCATACATCAAATAGCTTCAGCAAGCTAACATCGCACCGGATCGGATAGAGCATAGGACATCGGGTCGGATCGGAATTACATGTCCCGATTCGCTTGTGTTTTGAAACTAATTATTGGGTCACTTCAGCTCGCACCACACAGGAGCCAACCTGGCTCATTGACCATGAACCTGAAGCATTTACCAATTCCATATTGTCCTATTCCTGCGCCTAAAAAAGGGGATCGGATGCCACATGTTTCCCACGAAATGAAGACCATTTCCCCACATTCTCCACTACAATTTCGAGATCTTCAAATGCTGCCACGTGGTGCTCGCCCCTAACCAATTATACACCTATAAATACACTTTCGAACAGCAAATTAGGGGGCTTTTTGCACTTAGATCATTCAGGGCTGCCATGGCTAGTATTCCTTAATAGAAAATCACTAATTTCTCCAAAAGAATTCATGAATTCGGAGAGAGCAGAGAGCTTTGTTGTAATCGATTGATTGAGTGATTTAAAGCCTTGTAATTGTAATTCTATGTTGAATTAAGAAACTATGAAGTGGATGTGGGCTCATTAACGCCGAACCACTATAAATCTCGTGTCTCTGCATGATTCTCTATGTTTTAGATTATTATTCTTCACAAATCCTATTTAATTGGGTCTCTTTATACCCGCTTAGGATATAAAGGTGAAGTATTACTCATTCCTGTTATTCATGTCCATTATGCTATTCTGTTTAGTTTATCTGTTATGACACCGTACATCTCTCATCCAGTATAATTTACTTGTCTTGTTATTTCTGATTTATGTATATTTGTAAATCACTGGAACTCGCCAGACATTATGTCTGGCCCTTTTTCTCTTGCTTCTTTCTTCCTTTCCCCCCTAGCTCATCAGAGTGGAAGCACATACCAGTGACTAGGACTTTCTGTAGCAGCTTGGACTTAGCTTGGATTTCTTGAGATGTATCTCTCTGCCTTTGTCCATCATGGCTTGTGGCAAGGATAAGGTTTTGTTTTATGGCATTATGTTTAAAAAAACCAGATTTGAAGGACTTTGTAAGTGATTGTTGTAACTGGTTTTGAGAAGTATGTTTTATTTTAGAAATAAAGTTGGAAGTTTTTCCATTGCTTATTTATACTTGTTTTGTAAATTTTTATACTATTGCTTATTGCGCTTCACGAAACTTAATGCATTCTCTTATGAGTGACATTAACGGACATGGTGTGTCACATTTGATATCAGAGCTAAAGGTTACAAGATCAGAGAAAAAGTTATCAATTTTTTTTAAAAAAAATCAAAGTATCTTCAAATAAAATCTGTTTTTGTAAAAACATATCCCCTCAAACCATATTCAACATTCTCTCGATCCCTTGTTAGAACTTTGTTTCTTCTCTTTTCTGAATATTTGGGGCTCCTAACTTCCCAAAGGATGTCCCCATAGAGACATGGTTCCATTGGCATGTTGAAACTATGGCGCATGCCTTGGGGAAAGGAAAGGCCCAACCTCAATCTGTAGCTGCGGTAGTGTCACTAACGGCTAATTTTCTCTAAGCTTCGTAAGGATTTCTATGCGATGGAGGCGAATTTCGAGAGACTTGTTAACATGTTGCACAAGGATGGTAAAGAGGAGAATAAGGGAGTTTAGGACGAGGAGGCTCGAGCAAAGGGCGAAAAACATAAATCGTGGCCCAAGAAAGGAAAACAACGGAAAAAAGGTGGTAAGACTTACAAGGCTCAGATCATGAAGGATATCAAGTGTCATGGTTGCAAAGCTATGTGTCATTTTGTGAAGAACTACAGAAAGACAAATAAAGCCTGCTTTAATTGTGGACAAGTATGACACTTCAGTAAGCAATGGCCTAGAAAGCAAGGAGAAGGGAAAAGAACTTCTGAATAAGTACATGCTTTGGAAGAAAGTGGACTTGGTCGAGATTGGAAAATCACAGTTAAAGGTTTGATTTTCCCTTTTTGAATTTCATGTTCGAACCCTGTTTGAATCTGGCGCTTCACATTCATTTATATACAGTTCTTTAGTTGATAGTCTGCACCCTAATACTAGATAATCTCTGAACCTGTAGTGGTCTCAAACCTCATAAGAGGAGAGGCTCATTTATCGATGATGTGTAGGGGTTTGAGAAATTCTATCTTGGGCATCGAGTTTGAATGCGATGCATACGTGTTGGGCTTTATGGGCAATGGTTTGATTTTGGGCATGGGTTGGCTAACCATGTATGGTGCCATCCTTTATTGTTAAAAGAGAGTGGTTTGACTTCTTTCTTGTCGTGGTATGACTTTCGAAATTCCTGCGACCTGTAGGGGTTGATAATGCTCAACTTTCTAGAACAATTGTTACTTATGTTGACAACTTGCGATCTGTGCCCATAGTTATTCTCCATACGTGTTTAAGGAGGTTAAGGTGTTACCTCCGAGGCGTAAGGTAGACTTCCGAATTCACTTGGTGAAAAATGTGAAGTCAGTCGCATTGCTAGTGCGCCACAACGCTCCTAAAGAGAGGAGGGAGCTCAGCAAGCAAGTAGGGGAGCTATTCGAGAAAAGGGTTTATTTGACATAGCGTATTAGAGTGGGGAGCTCCAGTCATATTTCCAACTAAGGAAGACAACTCACTTTGTCTATGCGTGGATTACAGAGAGTTGAATGAGCTCACCAAGAAGAATAGGCACCCACTTCCGAGGATTGACTACTTGTTTGGTCAGCTAGTGGCACATTATTTTTCTCACAGACGGATTTGGCCATGGGGTTCCATCAGCTAAGGAGGTAGAGGATAACATTTGGTCCTCTATTTGTAGAGAGGCAGAGCTTGGAGTTTTATCGACCTTCGATTTTAAGCCATCTACGGATTTCATGTTTGGATTGTTAGCATCATTGGAGGTGCAACCTACTCTTATGGAGCGTATTGGATCTTTGCACCGAGAGGACCCACAGATAGCAGACATCATGGACATGCTTAGTAGAGGAGAGACATCTAGTCACTTAAGTGAGTACTTCATGAATGGTAAGAGGGTGGGAGTCCAAGGACAGACTTCTTCTTGGACTTGAGATGATTTGAGACACTACCTAGAAGATTGATCTTATACGTCGAAGAATGAGAACCACTCAAGGCAAACAGAAATCTTATGATGATAATAGGAAGACCGACTTGGAATTTGAAGTAGGAGATATGGTCTTCAATAAACTGTCACCGCTAAGGAATGTAGTTTGATTTTGATCAGCAAGGAAGTTGACGTCGAGATTTGTAGGGAAATTCTATAAAGTGGAGAGGACAGGATAGATGGCTTATAAGATGAAGTTGCTGGATAAACTGGCAGGCGTACACGACGTTTTTCAAGTTTCCCATCTGAGGAAATATCTCCAAGATATGGCAAAGCTAGTGAAACCAAGCACATTTGAGGACGTGGAAGTTGAGAAGGAAGCATCAGTGAGATGAGTTCTTACTCATATCCTTGGACCAGAATAAAGAAGTTACGGAACAAGGAAATCAAATTGGCTAAGACCGCGAAGATGGGACGTGGGATCGGAACCCCAAGACGGGATTCACACTTCTTATCTTTTTCTTTTTGATAGTACATTCTTGACATCTTTTCTAAGCTTTTATGTTGCATTTGCTTCTATCAATCGAGTATGTTTATCCTATCATTCCCCTTCGATTCTTTAGGAAGAATCCAATGGTTGAAAACATGTGTTTAAAACATGTTATGATTGATGGCTGGAAGTGGATGCAAGTGTTTGCTCATGGATGCATATACACACACTAGGTACTAGATCGTCTCAAATCACTTACATATTGCATATACATGTGTGTGCATTTTAGATTTTCTATAGATGGAAATGGATGTATCATCATATGGATGTTGCATTTTGATGAATGATTGTGCTCACATATAGAGTTTACATGTTATACTAAGATTATTTGCAAACATTTTTGGATTCATGGCACAAATATATAATTGTATTAAGGAGGTTAACTGAATGAGTCGACCGCTTGATTTTCGCATTAGTGTAATGATATATATACGTGGCACTTCGTATATGTTCATACAAGCACTAGAAATATCTTAAGGACAATGGATCCCCGTGGATGATGGATGAGTAGATGGTTGTAGATGGATGTTAGGATTGTAACAGTCTTCGAGACTTGGAGATTTCAACGACAAAATCCTGTAAGTAGGGGAGAATGTAACACCTTAGAATTTAATACACTATAACCATGCTTAAAGATTACAAATTAAAAATAACTTAATTAAATATTCATAATTAAGTGAAATCGGCATTACCTTTGCGTCATCTCGGAATTTTGGTTCAGATAGACCCCAATTTTGCATAAAATGGATAATGTATGAAGAAGTTATGGACCTAAGAAGTTTGTAAACATATAAGGGGTTTATATATAAATATATTTCAAAATTCAAACTAGAATAATAAACATCAAAATCAATGCACGCTGATTGCAACATGGGGAGACCTATGTCCTGACCGGGTCGACCCTAGGGTCGACCCATGGGCATGTGGGTCGACCCACCCCAGATCCTACGACGTATTTGAATTATATTATGGCTATGTTCGTTGCTGACTCGGCGCTAAGTGTACGGACTGGATTTAAAGCCTAAATCTAAGGGTTGATGTTGGCTCTGTAACTCTACAAATAGACGGCTTCCCTCATTGTGAAATTCACACAAAATCTTCACCTCTTACTCTGCCTCTAAATTATTCTGAAAATTATATATATGTAATGGGGGAATGCTGCTGGATCAAACAGAAGCAACATCAATCAAAACTTGCATACATTCGACTTGGATTGGATTGGACTTGGACTTTCTATGGTCTAGTGTTATATACATATTTATCTTCACCAAGACTCATTGTGAGTTACATTTATTTACTTATCTGATTTCTCAGGTCTTGAACATGACAATTAAATTTGGTTATGATCTACAGTGTTAGTAAAATAAATATTACACATGTTTTCACTATAAATCGCCTATGCCTATGATCGGTTATACATATGCCTGTGATGTTGCAAGTTATATACATGCCTATGGTGTTGATTAAACAAGCTATACATGCCTGTGGTGTTGATTAAACAAGTTATAATGCCTATGATGTTTAAACAAGTCATACATACTTGTGATGTTAATTAGACAAGTTATGTACATGCCTGTGTTGTTAATTAGACAAGTTATGTACATGCCTGTGATGTTGGATAAATAACAAGTTAAATATATCTATCTTCCTTTTCCTATTTTTATATGTTTATTTCCAGTCTTGCCTATATGCTTATGTTATTCTATTCTTCTTCCTCTGTTTCCTTTTTATTTTATGCCAAGCCTGGGCCTTTAGAAGCCCATGCTATATCCGATTAGAGTGTGCATGTCACTGGGGCAATAATAAATGACATAGAAAAGAACTTAGGCATATTAATTAATTGGGGTTAATTGACTGTATTTTGGGAAAAAGGAAAAATATGCACATGTTAGGCTTGCCACAAACTAATAAGAGGGATAATGTATATATGCTATGATTTGTAGAAATATGCATAAACCTATAACTTGGGAAAATAGTTGATGAATAATAGGCATGTGAAATGGTAATTTATATATGCTGTAATTTGAGAATAATTTGCATATAGTTTATACATGCTGTAATATAATAACATGTATATCTTTTGTAATTTGGAATATGTAATTACGCATACTTACTATCATTTAAAAATGTAAAATATGCATACCTGCTGTCATTTAGAAATGTAAATATGCATACCTGCTGTCATTTAAAAATGTATAATATGCATACTTGCTATCATTTAGAAATGTGAAATATGCATATGATTATACATGCTGAAATTTGAGGATAATATGCATAAAATTGATACATGTTATTGCCCGAGGATAATACGAATAAAATTTATACATGTTGGAATATGATAACATGTATGAATGTTGTAATCTGGAATATGAGATTATGCATACTTGTTGTAATTTGGAACATGATAATATGCATACCGACTGTAATGTGGAATAAATGTATACCTACTATATGGATATGCATATACCTGTACATGTAGTTTTAGAGAAAAACTGTTAAATAATATGTATACATGTAAACATGTTAAATTAGACCAAATACATACACTAAGTAAATAACATGTTATGAAAAAGTAAGCACTAGGTGTAGGCTTAGTAAACGAAATTACTAAATTATACGTGTACATCTGGACAGGTGATTGATTTGGGGAAAAGGGTTGTATAATAATAACGTTTACAAAAATATGTAATATTATAACCACACTTATTAATGAACCTAAACCTGCTAGGTAAAAACTTGATTATTAATAAGCTAAGAGGTCCCTTATTCTACTGTTGTATCGGGTTTTGGGGACTCTTAAATCATAGTTTTGGGAGCACAAGATTAGGGGATTTGGCTTGAGTTAATCTACTATTTGGAACCATATCAATCAGTATCGCTGTTAGTATAACGATAGGGGCCTCGCACTTGGTAGGGGGTCAGAGCATGCTTAACTGATCTGGATAGCAAGAGATTCAAAAATTTTGGGGGTGTTATGGGTGCGTTTCCGACAGAGTCATGAGCATGCATAGACCCGACTACGGGACCTAAGACGTCAAAACACCTACGGATATTGTTGTGTTTTATAAGTTGCTGGGTTAGGGAGTGATACATCCTACTGTCGAGGCTGACATAGGGTATTCAGGTAAAAGAGAGTCGATCGCATGGGTAGTAATTAGGGTACACCTAATCCTTCTGTTATGCAATTAAGGTAAACACATAATCCTGTTATGTAATTAGGGTACGTCTAATCCTAATGTTAATCCTGTTGTTAATCTTGTTGTTAATCCTGCTGTAAATCCTGCTGTTATGTTGTTAGGGTAACACCTAATCCTTTTGTGTAATTAGGGTAATACCTAATCTTGTTTATCCTGTTATACTAGTATTGGTGCAGACATAAGACATATATGTTCAGACATACCCGATTAGGATATAAAGGTGAAGCATTACTCGATCATAAGCCTATTCATGTTATTCATGTCCATTATGCTATTCGGTTTAGTTTATCAGTTATGACACTATACATCTCTCATCCAATTTAATTTACCTATCTTATCATTTCTGATTTATGCATATTTGTAAATCACTGGAACGCGCCAGACTTTATGTCTGACCCTTTTTCTCTCGCTTCTTTCTTCCGCGCCCCTCCCCCCACCCCGAGGTCATCAGAGTGGAAGCACTCAGCAGTGAAAAGGACTTTCTGTAGCAGCTTGGACTTAGCTTGGATTTTTTGAGATGTGTCTCTCTGACCTTATTTCATCATAGCTAGTGCAAGGATATGGTTTTGTTTCATGGCATTATTTTATTTTATTTTAAAAAGACAGATTTGAAGTACTTTGTAAGTGATTGAAGTAACTAGTTTTGAGAAGCACGTTTTATTTTAGAAATAAAGTTGAAAGTTTTTCCACTGCTTATTTATACATATTCTGTAAATTTCTGTATTGTTACCTATTGCGCTTCCCGAAAATTAATGCATTCTCTTAGGAGGGACTTAACGGACGTGGGTTGTCACACATACTAAACATTTAGTCACATACTCAATGACATCTTCCTTCTTCCTCTCCAATAGAACACTTTGTTTATGTGCCTGTGCATTCTATCACAACTAGGATGAATGGTCATCACGAAGTACGTCTCTACGAGCACCCCACTAACCAAGTAATCAGTGAGGGGGACACACTGTCTTTTGTTTCTTTATAGTCAACCTTTAGCATCTACGAAATATCATTGGAGATGCCCGAAGGCCTCACCTTTGTCGATCCAATCAAAAATATCCACGAGCTCTTAATCCTCTTGCTGCCTCGAGCCGGTCCTATCCATAAGAGTAAGCTAAACCTCTAATGATGCCAATAATATGTGGTAAATTCCAAAGAGGAATTAAGTCAAAAGTAGAAATAAACTCCATGACCGGCCACTCTATGAACAAAGGACACAAAGATTTCCTCTTCCTACTCAATACATCCGCAACTACATATTCCTTACTAGGGGTATAGGATTTCTCAAAATCATACGATTTTAGAAACTCCATAAAATGTTGCTGCTTTAAATTTGAGTGCTTCTACTAAAACATGTATTTCAATAACTTGTGATCTCTGTAAAGAACGAACCACTCTCCCAGAAGGTAATATCTCCAAGGCTTGAGCGTGAATCCTATAACATCCACCTTCAAGTCATAGATGGGGAAATTATTCTTGTGTGTCTTCAATTGTCTGCTCTCATAGCTTGCTACCCTCCTATCTTGACTGGCCATAGGCCAGTACCACATGCATTGATGTAAACTATAAATACCTTAGAACCATCTGGAAGTAATTACATCGATGCACTGGTAAGAGCCCTCTTGAGTCACGTGAAGAAATCCTCACATTCCACGTCCGACATGAATGCTAAATTTTCTTAGTAATTTGGGTAAGTGGGAATGAAATCCTCACAAAATCCTTAATAAACTTTATGTAGTACCCCTCCAAACTGAGAAAGATTCTCACTAAGGTAGCGTTCTTGAGGGCTTTCCAATCATTCACCGCCACCATCTTGGGGGTGATCTACTACTAACCCCTCTCTCGAGACTATATGTTCAAAGAAACAAACCTTCTTAAGCCAAAAATGAAAGTTGAAAATTTAGCTTTCAACTGATGCACTTGAAGAGTGCAAAGATCCTCCTCAATGTTTACACCATGCTCCAATTCTCTCTTAGAAAATACAAGAACGTCATCAACAGACACTATAACGAACTTGTTCAAAACATCTGGAAATCCCCTAATCATATGGTCCACAAAATATACTGGGTTATTGGTCAGCCCAAACGACATAACTAGCCACTCAAATAATCAATCTGGCATCCTGAATGTTATCTTGTCGATGATATATTTTTCTACTTGAAGCTTATGAAAGCCAAGAGCTCGGTCTAACAAAGAAGATATTAAAGCACCAACCAACTGGTCAAAGAGATCATCTATCCAAGGGAGAGGGTAAGTTCTTTTTAGTTAGCTTATTTAACTCTCAGTAATCCACATAATTTCGAAGGGAGACATCAGCATTTATAGTAAAGACGGCAGGTGCATCCTACTCAGAGATATTACACCTAAGAAGACATTTTCCAAGAGCTCACCAATCTGCTTTCTTAGCTCCTTTGTCTCTCTCAGAATCAATGCCTTACATGCAATACCATAGGTTTGGCATTTTCTCTTAAAAATATCGAAAAACCAAACTCTTGATTGGGAGGTATCCCTCTCACCTCCTCAAACACGTCTGGAAAGCCTATGACAGTAGGATCTAAATCCATATCACTGAGACATACATCAAGGTAATAAAGAAAACTCAACATGAATGAACCTTTCAGTCATAATTAATCTCAATAGTTTGTCCGTCACATGTCCCTGGCCGAAAAACCGTCCACTCGTAGTCTAAGATAGCCTTATATGTGGCTAAACAATGCATCTGTTGGATCATCCGATATTCTAAAGTCTTAGTATGCAAGCATTGCAGTCAAACCCTATCCGAAGTATCATAATTTTCAAACCACGACAAATCATCAACAAATACATTGATCCTCGTATAGGGTTTGAAACAACCATATGATTTGAAACTATAGTGATATTCAAGTGCAAACTATCGACTAATGAACTAATAATGAAAGAATGTGATGCTTCAGAGTCAAAGATAATACAAATATGAAAATGCAAAATGATAATCAAAACTTCTACTCACTTTGCAGGATCGATCAGTGAAAATGGAGAGTTAATACTAATGATAATTCAAATATGTGGAAAAGAAAGGGACTACTTGGCTTAATTTGATCATGCTAAAAAAGTCCTTCTCTTAAGGTCCCTGAAGATGATTCTTAATATTGTGCTTAACCGGAGCACTGAGAAATTCGTTTTTGTCAGGATTTTCCATCGACCCTGAGAGATCGAATTTCCTACCTTTGTCATGCCTGCTACTAGATGGAGCCGCATCAAAGATCAAAACCTAAGCCACTAGTGCGCTAGCCATCTGTGCTCCACCAACTCTCCGAGGACAAGCTTTACTAAGATGTCCGGCATGCTAGTAATTATAACACTTCCCTTTCATCGCATCCCTCTTTTAGTCATTGTCATAGTGACCGGGTATCCCACAGATATTGCACCTATTAACATTTCCAATTTTATCTTTTGGGGACCCTGATCTTCTTGTTGTTGTTCCCCTTTTATTCTTCCACCACGGTTTCTTTAAATCAACTTCTTTCGGAACCTCTTTAACCTCATCCTTGCAACTTCAAACATCAATGCCATCTAGACCACGAACTCAAATGTTGCTCCCGTAGGTGTTATGTGTTGATGTCAACCCTTGGTAGGGCTGGTTCAATTTCTTAGCAACTTGAGAGCTTTATTATGAGGTGTATTGATCAAATCCAATCCAACCTAACCTAGACAATTCCTTAAACTGATTGATGTACTTTTTCCCGAAAGATCTCCTTACCTCAACTGAATGAACTTCTCTAACAGCAAACCCTCCTCGTCCTATGTTAGGAACCTCATCTCCAATATCTCTTGAAATATATCCCAACACATCACTCCCGCCTTAGCCTTTACCACTTCCCACCATTAGGAAGCCTCCTTTCTCAGCTTTCATGAGGCAAGCTAAATTTTACCTATATCCACAAGCTGCATGAGATCGAGTATCCTCACTATACTACGTAACCAATCCTGTACATTTCCAAATGTGTCAATCCCAAAGAATGGCTTATCACCAAAATTAGAAAAGTCCAAGAAAAGTCATCCATTGCTAGCGGACAAGCAGAGGGCTCCACCACTGGGTGTTGGATCATGCACATTGTCTTATGATGGGTCTACTGGTGTCATATCCTAAAGATACCGAGAGAACCAGGCATGATTTTCAATGCCCTCATGATAATTTGGGACATTCACCATACCGTGCAAGAGAAAGATAAAGATTAAGATTCGAAGGAATCAAATGAAGGTTTTACTGGACTTGAGGGGCAAAATTTATTTTCAAAATTGCTTTTTTTTTAAAATCTATTTTCTTTTAAAACAAATTTTTAGGAGTCCTATAATCGTAGGATCCTATGCGAAATGTAAGACATCATACCCTTTAGCATTCCCAAAAAGAGGGTCATGCCATGAAAATGTGAAGCTTTGTAGGCATAAAGAAACAAATCATAAAAATTATGGTTCGGAAGACATGAAAATAAATATAACGGAAACATTCAAATTGAAAAAACAGCTTATTACAAAAGCCAATTTTCATTTTAGAATAGAACATTAAGCCATATTAACCACATGTCATATAAAGAAAAACTTAGTCTTACATATAATAAGAATATAAATCATAATAATCCTCTCATAAACTAAACTGAAAATGCAATATAGCAGAATACTTAACAAAGGATAGAAACCCAAAGATGAATCTCCAAAGAAGTCTGAATAAATCAATCTCAGTCCTACGAGCCTAATACGGAAGAAAAGGGAGAAAGAGGCATGGGTCAGACATAAAGTCTTATGAATGAAGTAATCACATGAATGATTACGTAAGATAAAGATAATAAACTTAATAATAGTTCTAGTGTCATAAGGGAATGTGAATATATTAGAATAATTTCTAAGGTAATTTGGTTATCCGTCTAGTTCGGCTAAAATATTGTTTGATTGTTTGCACTATTCTACTACTATGAAAATCTGAGTAGGTTAATTTTTCCTAATTCTACCCATCGATGGCTTTTCCTATCTCTACAATTCACCACACATCAATACACCAACAAAAGACAAAAATTAGTGCTTGGATACAATAGTGAATTATTTACCTTAATCGATGTTCCACATGCATGGTCTTCGTTAGTATACACTACCATGTTGTCCCATCTCTTTGACCTTTTGTTTACTATATTCCGCATATGCATGTCTTTTAATCCCATATCTGTGATCATCTACCTCCCGACTGAAAGGTAATGCAGCCAGTATAGGTCCTTAATTACCAATATTCTAATTGCGTCCTCTACCCTCATTCTTATTCATTTAATTAACCTCCTTTTATTATAGTCAGCTTGAGCATTCCCGATCTCAATCCCAAATCCAAGATAATCAGTCCTCGATTAAAAGGGATTGTCGCTAGTACTGGTCCTTATTTGACAATATAAGTTTCTTTTCTTAACCTAACCTACTGTCTTTGTCCCTAACTTGAGCCTATGATATTCTACTTTTACCATAATAGAATTAGATCATTTATTTTTTATGATGTTCAAACATATCAATATAGTCCTTAGTTATCACACTAAGCTATTCATTTTACTTACTTCTTAAATTATAACGCTTATCTTAATTTGCTACAAATCCTATAATTTTCCTAGTTCGGTCCCATTTTATTACAAATCTATAATTTACATAAATGTTTTTAGTAAATTTAGCATTTTATTATTTAACCTGTATTCGCGTAGTTTACATGTAACAACCCAAACTCCAGCAGGTTCAATTTTTTTGTAAAATGCTAAAACAAACGTCCAATGAAGCCCAAGTTGGGTATTTGGTATCGTGTAAATAAGTAGATAAGTATATCATAGCACAAAAAACTCATAGCGGAAATGATTAAAATATCATATTAAGTAAAAACTTACCAAAATATGAACAATTTCTAAACAGGTATCTTCAAGCTGATTAATCTCGGCCTATCACTTAACATGTGGATTGTTATGAGGAGAAGGTCAGAACTGAAGTTTTAATTAGTAGACAAATTATACACTTTTTAGATCAACATTACATATATATATATATATATATATATATATATATGTTGTTCTATCCTCATTTTAATTTATATTAGATTATCAAGGTTTATAATATTCTCGTCTCCATGCATAAACATACCCTTTTACCATTAGGTAGACCAAACCTAATAATCCATATATGTGTAGTTGTATGTATAATTGACCGTCATAAGCCTAGATTCTACTAATAGTGTCCTCCGTATCCCCATTGATATGACTCGATTGTCTCGTTGCGAAAGAGTAATCCAACTACATCCGTAACAAATAAATTTGTAAGGCCTACATTACAGCTATTGCGTCTCCCTAATGGTCGGACATCCACGGTGTCTCTCCTAGTGCATACATTGAGTACTTATATGTGGGCATACCCTTGTACGAAAATCCATCAAGGATTTTTTTATCCATAAAGGACGACTTCATTTGGCCTGCAATACATAATTTCTTTTTGGTCTGTCTTTTTCTTTATGGATATGGCTTCACGCATCTCCCTTCCACTCAACTAGTTGAAAGACCCATCGAAAGCTAAGTTTCCATGCCCTATAGCAAGACATCTAAACAACCAATTGGCGTTATCCCACATCCAATGTGCCAATAATGAAAGATCATTGGCCTATTAGTTTAGCTTAAGTCTTTCCCGTTTTCGTTCTAGCTAATTATGACAGGTATGCAAACAATTAATATCTTTATTGGGTTGTGACCAAGAAGCCTACTCCCTGAGCCTAGGCAACCTCTGAATCCTAATTTCATCCATTAGTCTTTTGACTACTTATAAATCAATGAAGTCAGGCATATTCTTTTTGATGGAATCACTACAAGCCTACATCCGGAGGTGCAGCTTTATTAGACCTACCCAAGAGGGCCATCTAGAGGATCCTTACGTCCCGTAGAAGTCTCGCACTTACCACCAGTATCTCATTGAATCCAAATTGGATGAGTTCTGACTTACTAAAGCATTTATGATAATCCACTTTGATAGGCTCTTCACCCAGTATCCATTTGGATTGCCACCAAATGCACCTCACTATTTTATTGGACCATATGTCTAATCTTTCATTATGCATTTAGATTTCTTTTCTTTTATTATAACATTGATTAGCATTTCTTGTCTAATTATTATTATTCTAGGCCTTATTTATTTACTTATTAACTTAAGCTGCAATCCAAGTTTTAATTTTAACAACCTCTTCCAATTACAATTCTCGTGTTATCATTTTTACATGTAAATATCCCAATTTGCTTAATTCAGTTAATTTTTCTTTTTTGATTAAAATGTATAATTTATGCACATGTTTGGTGTAAATTTAATTTTCTTTCATTTATTCCAAGTTTAAAAAGTTACAAACTTTATTCTATCTTTCGTGCACATAAAAAGGATCTATTCTGTTGTCTTTTTAACTAACATTCGCATAATTAGACATTCTCAAAGCATGTGTAATTTACTACATAAAATCTATAAATAACAGTATTTTCAACATTTTTTTATTACTATCTTTTTTATTTCTTTTATTTCAGGTTTCTTACTTTGCAGTTATAAGTTTAGCCTTTGGAAGTAGTCTTACCCTACTTGGTAGGTTACAGAAACTACATGAAAATATATTTCCTTGTTTTAATATTAATGCTAGGAATAGTATGCATTTTTGCAAGATATTTTTTATTTCTTTTCATAATTGTTGAATTAGTGAAAAATACAAAAACTTCCCTATTCTGCACTAATCTCACTTCCTTAATATTGTCCTGGTAATTATATTTACCATATTCCTTATAACATTAATATGAAAATATACCCCCTTTCTCAACCAACTAACTAACCTAATACTAACTTTCATACCAACTTACTCCTTTGAATTAACCTTTTCTTTTATTCCCTAAGTTTTGACAATTTATTGTAAATGTCTTACTTTTTGGGTTTAGTCTTATCCCACAATTCTAAATTACAATGTTACTTATGAATATTTTTTTCGTTTTATTCCACAATAATGACGATTTCATATAAGTACACTTCTAACAATTTAAATTATAATAAGGAATAACTTGCATATAGTATTTCAACCGTTGTCCCAAACGCAGCGTGTATAAACATTAATAATTTAATGGGAATCTAACAATACTATATATCATCATTAACATAAAAGATATATAATTTGAATTCATTCACCAAGAGAAAGCACTCCAAGTTCTAGACCTGATCTGAATCTAGATCTATTATTCGTATGCTTTTCCTTTTGTAAACCTATTTGAATCTACAAACTAGAAAATACAAGGGTTTATAGATCTACATCTAAAAGAAAACGAAATAGACTATTTAAAACCAGATCTGAAGAACTTACCTAATATGGAAAGAGAATTCAAATATTTGTATGTCAGTTCTATAGTTTCTACCTCCAAATCTTGAACCAAAAAAAGCTAAATCTAATCCTTTTAATCTATGAAGAATTGGAGGAGAGAGGTATATGACAGACCTTCCACGCCCACTCAGAAAAATATGACTTTGGAGGCTAGTCTTCACATTTATTTATTAATGTCCAAACGAGCCATGTCCGTCCGATTTAAACGAAATAAACCTTACAGTCAAAATCAGCCAAACACGTCATTTTTAACGTGGATGGTTCAAATCAGCCTGTGAGTGGGTCGACATATGGGTCAAACCAAATCAAACATAGGTCGACCCTAAAGCGTTAAGATGCATTTTCCACCGTATCTTTCCATTTTTGTTTCGATTATATTATTTTCATTAACATTAATTTTGAACGTTATATTTCCAATTTTATTCGATTAATTCTAGTTTTGGCGCGCGTTTATTGTCAAATTCAAATGCGAGTTATCTCTTCAGTTAATACATGCATGTATTTTCAAAATAAATATATTTATGCACATTTGCACATATAATTATTTTCTTACATAGAGCTTCAAATGTTAATAATTTTTTTGTACCAACTCCATTTGAAACATATTATATATGTAAATTAATCAGATAATCGCTATGAATGCAATGGTATATGTTTCGAGACCATATTCCAACAATTCCAAAAAGTCAATCTTTCGTTATTTCTAATTTTTGTAATTATTTTAAATTATTTAATTACTTAAAAATATAGGGTGTTACATTCTTCTATCCTTAAGGAAATTTTCCCTCGAAATTTGGCAAGGTTGAAACTATGCAATTCCTTGCATAATTTACATCCATCATGCGGACATTAAAATTTCCAACCATCCATGTCATTTTGAACACCCTATGAAATATATGAATTTCTAAGTGGTACCTGCTACATAAAATGCTCTTTTCTTTTAAAAATTCTTTTTAGAACATGGAACATATAAACTAAATATACTTGCAATCTCTACATGAATGCAATAATTTCAAAATCAAAATATCTTTTTAACCGACTTTTTTCCCATATTTCATGTAACAACCCGTATTTTCAATAACCTGTAATAACATAAATCGAGGCAGAATTTAATTCTAAAATGGGAATCAAGGGAAACGGGCTATGCCATTGTGTTCGTCTCGGAAAAATACGCGAAATAGAGTCCGAGTTTTCGAAAATCGGAGTCCGTATAACCAAGATATGGCCTCGCGAAGTTTCACGAAAATTCCCAAATTAAAGTATACTTAATTAAGTGAAATGGGTTGTGTAGATATATATATATATATATATATATATATTGATATATATATATATATATAATTGAAAATTTAATAAATAAATATGCAAAAATGCTCAAAACAGCGAATTGGGAGAGGGGAATAACCGAACCGGCCGATTTTTGAAGTCGACCCGAGCCCGCTGGGTCGACTAGGGGTTAATCCAGGGTGTTTGGCTGTCAACCCGTGGGCCGATTCGCTCAAGTGCAGATTTTGCATTTGAATGGTTCTCATGGTCCATCTTTAATCTAAAGGCCCTAGATGGTTCCTACACTTGACTTCTTCCCCAAGACATGCTTTGATGGCTTGGATTGAATCTAGGGTTAATCCTATGGCCTAAAACACTTGCCTAATCTATAAATAAGACCCTAACCTACCCTAATTCATTCATAATTAAACCTAGTGACTAAACTATGGCAAAATGCTAGCTCTCATGGCCTCCACTAATTTTATGAAGAGGGTTGCATACTAATCACTCTCTAATCAACTTCTAATCCCTTCTTAGCATCTTAATCTTCTTCATTTGGTGTTCAAAGTTGCTAGTTGTGAGTTTCTATCACTTTGATGATCTTTTGGTAAACTAATTAGATGAGATGTGATGAGATTTATGGTTTTGTATGTGGGTTAATGAGCTTTGAATCATATGATATGATGTTAGCATTAATCTTATGTTTATGCATGTTGAGTATGTAAGCTTATGCAAGTTTAATATGATGTATGTTATGTTTGCATGATGCTAAATATGCAAGTTGTGGGCTATGTAATCATATGCATGTTATGCAAGTTCATGGTAATATGCTATGCAAGTTACATGTTTGTTAATATGCAAGTTACATGTTTGTTAATATGCAAGTTACATGTATGTAAATATGCAAGTTACATGTTTGTTAATATGCAAGTTACATGTTTGTTAATATGCAAGTTACATGTATGTAAATATGCAAGTTACATGTTTCTTTATATGCAAGTTACATGTTTGTTAATATGCGAGTTACATGTATGTAAATATGCAAGTTACATGTTTATTAATATGCAAGTTCATGATGACACATTATGCAAGTCTATAAGCTAATATGCAAGTTTGTTATGCAAAATGAATATGTAAGTTATGTGACATATTATATGCAAGTTATGTGACATGTTATGCAAGTTCATATGCAAGTTATGTGTTTGTTAATATGCAAGATGGCACCTTTGAAACATGTTCATTCATATGCAAGTTGACACCTTTTATATGTGTTATATCATGAACGAAATTACGTGGGAACGATGGGGTAATTAAATGCATAAGTTAATAAGATTGTGTGAAATTAATATAATTATGCATAACACAAAATAAATAAACATAGTATGGGAATTTGCCTATTTGGTTAGGTGTACCCATACTATGTGTTGGGAATTTACCTATTGAGTTAGGTCTACCCCATGGGAATTTACCTATTAAGTTAGGTCTACCCATGTTAAGAAAACTTGATTAATTAGGGATAATTAATATAAAATTATGAGGGTGATTAATTAGGTGTAATTAATTGACTAAGACACGAGGTTGGACTCAGTTGTAGCGTAAAACTGCCCGGACCCAACCGGCTTAACCAGTTGCTACAAATGTTAGCCCAATGTGAGAGGTCTTAGGCACAAACTAAATACGTAATTAATGTAAAGACACGAGGTTAGACTCTGTTATGACATAAGGCTGCCCGGACCCAACCGGCTTAACCAGCGGTCATAAAAGACAGTCTAATGTGAGAGGTCTTTACAAAGGTTACGTTCTTAATTAATTAATTAAGAAACACTTAACCACATTAGCATGTAGAGGGACATGAGGGGTTAAGTGGGTGCCTCGGGTGGCATGAGAAAATCTAGTGGTTGCCTTGGGTGGCAATAGAAAATACGATTAGAATACTTAACCAAAATAGAACATGTAATTAAAACATGATTAAAGGGTTAAGTGGGATATACTAGAAAAAGGGACAAGCTTAGGTGGGTAGCTTGTGGAGGCCCATTTCAACCAGTAACCCATACGTATCTTTGTGGGCTCGACCCATGTCGAGGACGGGACACGCATACTGGGCTTGACTGTAAGAGGCAAACGGGTTAGCGGTGGCAACGCAAGTCCAACGGGCTTCATATGCGTGAGTGGGCCCGGGCTGGTAGGTAAGCCGTTGTTGCATCGAGTAGATATAAGCCGTGCACCTTTAGTTTCATCAGGTTGCCACATTGGGGAATGATACATCCCACGGTGGGGCCAGCACGGGTATCTACGTTAGGGAGCCGATCGAATGGGAAGTAGTGTGTACACCTAGTGGATTGTAGGGCCCCGTGGCGCCTACTTGGTCACCTAGGGGTACGCAGGTACTAATTAGTAAATTTTATAAGTCCTTGGGTGGGATCAACCTTTAAGTTAGGAACGACTGGTGTGGTGCAGTTTAGTAATTTACCTTAGGGAGGGTAGATGCGTCTTTATCCTTTATCTTCGTTTAGTTGACTGCTTAGGGTAGCCATTCATCCCTATATGTTACCGTATATCAGTTTATGTCTTCTCTGGTTACTTTAACGATTGTATTGTTAAAGTTATAGGACTCGCTCAGACTTATGTCTGACCCTGTTGTTTTTATCTTTTTCCCAACCCTCAGGTCCTACGGTGGATCCTAGCAGTAGTGGAGCTTGATCGGATTGCTGTTCCAGTCTTTAGGAGCTTGGATAGATGTAAAGCTCCAGTTATCCAGTTATCTTTTCTTTTGTTTGGCTATTGTATGAGAGTGGGATTATGTACTTCTTTATTTTGATGGATATTGTACTTGACCTTTATTGTGGTTTTATGATGTAACCAGACATGTTTTACTTCCGCTGTTATGAGATGATGTTTTAAAATTTCAAGTACTATTTATATCTGTCTTGTTGTAATTTTTCTGTTCTATATTCACTAAAATACTCCACCGATGCTATGGCATTCCCTTAGTGAGTGATCATAGCGGGAGTGGGGTGTTACACGTGGTATCAGAGCGAGGTTACCAGAACAGATAAAATTTTTGAGAAAAACTACTTTCTAAGAGTATTTTCGAAGAAAGTATTTTTAAAAGCATGTCTTCTAAGAGAAAAAGTTTTTGAAAAAGAAAAGCATAATCCCCAATAGCCATATCTTTATCTTTCGGAATCTCCTTTTTGAATCTTTCCTCTTTCGTTTCAGCATGGCTGAAGATCTTAACATCCCGGAGGGTTTAGTTATACCACTATGGTATAGGAGGTTGCAAGAGGCTAGGGCCGCGGCTGCGGGTCCGGCCAATGCTACTACACCAGAGACAACCGCTCCTCCTCCTCAGCCTAGAGTGGATAATTTTGCTAAGGTTTGCAAGGAGTTCAAGGCTATAGGAGGAAAACCTTTTCTTGGTTCAGAGACTTTCGTAGAGGCTAGAGATTGGCTTAAGGAAGTGGAAGAGTTGCTAGATATCTTTGAAGTGGAAGAGGGAAAGAAAGTCAAGTTGGCGGCTTGGTTAATGAAGGGAGAGGCCTCATTCTGGTGGGAGGTCACTAATGGAGAACGCCCTGTTGACTCTTGGGCAGATTTTAAGCAAAGGTTTGGGGCTAAGTTTCTCTCAAGGGCGGAAGAGAATCTGTTTATGGAGAAGTTCTTGAATTTGAAGCAAGGGAATCTCACGGTGAAAGAATATGTCAACAAATTCAATCAATTAGCAAGGTTTGGCATAGAGTTGGTGAATACACCGGAGAAGAAGGCTTTGAGGTTCGTTAGAGGCTTGAACGAACCATTGCAAGGAATAGCTATGACTCACATTCCTATGGGGGCCACTTTTGAGAAGCTTGTCTACATGGCACTTATGCATGAGGATGATAAGAATTCTAAGGCACCAGAGAAAAAGGGGGATCAGAAGAAACCGCAACAGCAACAACAAGGCAAGGGCGGAAAAGGCAATGGTGACAAAAAGAAGACGAAGAAGAAGTGCTTCAATTGCGGAACACCAGGACACCTCAGTAAGGATTGTCGCAAAAAGAAGAAGACCGGTTGCTTTCATTGTGGTGAAGCAGGGCATCTTGTGAAAAACTGCCCAAAGAAGGGGCAGAAGACGGGGTCTACCTCAGGAGGCCAGGTGCAAGCTCTTATAGCACCACCTCAGTCAGGGGGGCAAGTTCAGGTTCTCTCAGTTCCACCGATTCAGCAGAGAGGTAGAACTATTTCCGTTGAAAGTCTGGTTTTTCTGTTTGATCATCCAGTTCGTACTTTGTTTGACTCTGGCGCATCGCATTCTTTTATCTCATCATCGTTAGTTGAGTCACTGCACTTAGACACCAGTCTAGTTGAGGATCCCTTGGTTGTCTCAAACCCAATTGGGGGCTCCATATATCTGTCTATGATATGTTTGGGTTTGAAGATTTCTATACTTAGCGTTGAGTTTAGATGTGATGCTTTTGTATTGGGCTTCACGGGCTATGGGTTGATCTTGGGCATGGACTGGTTATCCAGTAATGGTGCCGTTCTTGATTGCGAAAGGAGAGTTGTCAGGCTCATGACCCGCTTGGGTAACACTCTCGAGATCTCTTGCAATCCCATGGAATCTGTTTTGCTAAGTTATCTTGAATCGCTCGATGCTTCGGTCGAAAGTTTGTGTTCTGTCAGAGTAGTCCGGGAATATCCGGATGTGTTTGAAGAAGTAAAGGGTTTGCCTCCGAAGCGGGAGATAGATTTCCGAATTTATTTGGTGGATAATGCCAAACCAGTGTCTTTGCCAGTACGCCACATGGCTCCTCGTGAGGGAAGAGAACTTCATAAGCAAGTAGGGGAGTTGCTTGAGAAGGGGTTCATAAGGCGAAGTATATCGGAGTGGGGAGCTCCAGTAGTGTTTGCCACGAAGGCGGATGGGTCCCTCAGACTTTGTGTGGATTATAGGGAACTTAATAAGCTCACGAAGAAGAATAGACACCCATTACCGAGGATAGATGATCTCTTTGATCAGTTGGTTGGCGCGTCAGTATTTTCGCAGATGGACTTAGCTACAGGGTTTCATCAGTTAAGAGTGGCGGAGGACAGTATAGAGAAGACTGCTTTCCGGACTCCGGATGGTTTTTATGAGTGGCTAGTGATGCCATTTGGGTTGACAAACGCCCCCGCATACTTTGTTGATCTCATGAGTAGAGTGTTCAGAGAGTATCTGAATAAGTTTGTAGTAGTTTTTGTGGATGACATCTTGGTCTTTTCCAAGAATGAAGAAGAGCATGCCTTACATCTCAAGGAAGTGTTGGAGACTCTTCGAGCGCATAGTCTTAAAGCTAAATTCTCTAAATGCCATTTTTGGAGAAGAGAAGTGCGATTCTTAGGGCATGTGGTCTCTAAGGAAGGGATAGCTGTGGATCCCGCAAAGATAGTATCTATCCAGGATTGGAAAGTTCCTAGAAATGCTACCGAGGTAAGAAGTTTCTTGGGGTTGGCAGGATATTATAGGAAGTTCATCAAAGACTTCGCGAAGATATCAGCCCCATTAACCCGCTTGACGAAGAAGAATCTGGTTTTCTCATGGGATGTAGATTGTGATGATGCTTTCCGACGGTTAAAGAGAGCTTTGACCACCGCTCCAGTTTTAGTGCTTCCAGATGGGAGTAAGCCGTTTGTTGTTTATACCGATGCTTGTGGAACAGGATTAGGCGCAGTCTTGATGCAGGACGGAAGGGTAATAGCCTATGGAGGGAGACAATTGAGAGTGCATGAGAAGAATTACCCTACCCATGATCTAGAGTTGGCCGCGATTGTTTTCGCACTTAAGTCTTGGCGCCATTATCTTCTTGGTGAGAGATTCGAGTTGTTCACCGACCATAAATCATTGAAGTACTTATTCTCTCAGAAGGATTTAAACTTAAGACAGCAAAGGTGGATGGAGTTCTTAGCATCCTATGATTTCGAGATAGCGTATACCCCTGGTAAGGGTAACGTGGTGGCAGACGCCTTAAGTAGAAAAAGGCTATCTTTGAGTCCATTGTTCGTGGAACGACGAAGCTTGGAGTTTCTTTCTTTGTTTGACTTCAGACCTTCTGTTGATTTTGTACCTGGTTTGTTGGCATCCTTGGAGGTTAGACCTACTCTTTTGAGACGGATTGGTGAGGCTCAGCGAGACGACCCACAGTTGGTTGTGTTGGTAGAGAAGCTTATAAGAGGGGAGTCGTCCAGCCATTTGGGTAGATACACCATAGATGATAAGGGATGGTTGCATAGAGACGGTAGACTTTGTGTACCGCAAGATGAGGGTTTGAAGAAGGCTATTTTGGATGATGCACATCGTTCAAGAATGACTATTCATCCCGGTGGAGACAAAATGTACCAAGACATGAAGAGAGTTTTCTTTTGGGCCGGTATGAAGAAAGATGTGGCCGAGTATGTGGCTAGATGCTTAGTGTGCCAACAAGTTAAAGTGGAGCAAAGGAAACCCGGTGGGTTGCTACACCCATTGGAAGTTCCACAGTGGAAGTGGGATAGTGTCTCGATGGATTTCATCGACGGGTTACCAAGATCGAGGAAGGGCAATACGGGAATTTGGGTTGTGGTAGACAGACTTACAAAGAGTGCCCATTTTATACCCGTAAAGAGTAAGAGGACCGCTCCATGGCTTGCTTCAGTCTATGTTAGAGAGATTGTTAGATTGCATGGCGTACCATCCAGCATTGTGAGTGATCGAGATCCTATTTTCACTAGTGAGTTTTGGAGAAGTTTGCAAGAGGCGGTAGGGACTCAGTTGTGTTTGAGCACCGCATATCATCCTCAGACGGACGGTCAGACCGAGAGGGTGAACCGTATCTTAGAAGATCTTTTGAGGCTTTGTATCTTGGATTTTGGAGGTACA
The DNA here is from genome assembly GCA_030737875.1 of Allium sativum. Classification (NCBI taxonomy): domain Eukaryota; kingdom Viridiplantae; phylum Streptophyta; class Magnoliopsida; order Asparagales; family Amaryllidaceae; genus Allium; species Allium sativum. The sequence continues at coordinate 296,927,395 of CM060918.1, read as the reverse complement.
TGGGAAGAACATCTTCCTTTGGTGGAGTTCGCATATAATAACAGCTTTCAGTCCAGTATTGGTATGGCTCCTTTCGAAGCTCTTTATGGAAGGCCTTGTCGATCTCCTACATGTTGGTGGGAATCTACGGATAAGATCTTGCTTGGGCCGGATATGGTTAGAGAGACTTCAGAGAAGATTGATTTAATTCGAAAAAGGATGAAAGCAGCGCAAGATAGACAGAAATCTTATGCGGATCGGAGAAGGACGGATCTTGAGTTTGAGGTTGGGGACATGGTTTTTGTCAAAGTATCTCCATTGAGAAATGTTGTTCGCTTTGGGTCCGTAGGGAAGTTAGCACCGAGATTTGTTGGGCCGTTTCCTATTAAGGAAAGGATTGGACGGATGGCATATAGGGTGGAGTTGCCCGACAGACTTAGTGGTGTTCATGATGTATTCCATGTATCACATTTGAGGAAGTGCTTACATGAGACCGCGGAGGTGGTAGAGCCGAGCTTGCTTAGAGATGTAGAGGTAGAGCGTGATGCGACGATTCGACGAGCTCCTACTCGCATCCTTGGGTCAGAAACTAGGAAGTTGAGGAACAGAGAAGTTCAGCTAGTTAAAGTGCAATGGGGAGATGACGAAAGCAATGCTACTTGGGAGACGGAAGCAAAGATGCGTTCTTTGTATCCATTTCTTTTTGAGAGTATGTCTTTTAACTTCTCCTTTATTGCTTGTCTAGTACTTATCTTATCTTTAGTATATCCTCTCGCTAATACCTATGACCTTTAGATAGGGTAAAACCTATGGTTGAGACATGTGTTTGAAACATGTTATGGTTGATGGATGCATATGGATGCAATTGTTTGCTAGTGGTTGCTCGTGGATGCATATACACACACATTAGGCACTAGATCGGCTCAGTCACTTCATGTTGCATATTGCATAAATGGATGTGGTAGTTAGATTGATGGATGTATCATGGCTGTGTTATCATATGGATGATGCATTTTTGTGCATGGTTGTGCACGCATGTAGAAATTTGTATGTGTCAATAGGGTTTCGCATACATATTGGATGCATGGCACTATCATGGTTTGCATTAAGGAGGTTTACTGTATCAGTAACCGCCTGATTTTCGCATTAGGTAAGTACATATACACACACTTTTGCATATATCCATCCAGCATTTAGAATCTTGTAAGGACAATGATTGCTCGTGGATGATGCTTTGAGTAGATGGATGATTGGATGGTAAGATACGTTCTTCCTAACTTGAAGATTTCGGGGACGAAATCCTTTAAGGAGGGGAGAATGTAACAACCCGTATTTTCAATAACCTGTAATAACATAAATCGAGGCAGAATTTAATTCTAAAATGGGAATCAAGGGAAACGGGCTATGCCATTGTGTTCGTCTCGGAAAAATACGCGAAATAGAGTCCGAGTTTTCGAAAATCGGAGTCCGTATGACCAAGATATGGCCTCGCGAAGTTTCACGAAAATTCCCAAATTAAAGTATACTTAATTAAGTGAAATGGGTTGTGTAGATATATATATATATATATATATTGATATATATATATATATATATATAATTGAAAATTTAATAAATAAATATGCAAAAATGCTCAAAACAGCGAATTGGGAGAGGGGAATAACCGAACCGGCCGATTTTTGAAGTCGACCCGAGCCCGCTGGGTCGACTAGGGGTTAATCCAGGGTGTTTGGCTGTCAACCCGTGGGCCGATTCGCTCAAGTGCAGATTTTGCATTTGAATGGTTCTCATGGTCCATCTTTAATCTAAAGGCCCTAGATGGTTCCTACACTTGACTTCTTCCCCAAGACATGCTTTGATGGCTTGGATTGAATCTAGGGTTAATCCTATGGCCTAAAACACTTGCCTAATCTATAAATAAGACCCTAACCTACCCTAATTCATTCATAATTAAACCTAGTGACTAAACTATGGCAAAATGCTAGCTCTCATGGCCTCCACTAATTTTATGAAGAGGGTTGCATACTAATCACTCTCTAATCAACTTCTAATCCCTTCTTAGCATCTTAATCTTCTTCATTTGGTGTTCAAAGTTGCTAGTTGTGAGTTTCTATCACTTTGATGATCTTTTGGTAAACTAATTAGATGAGATGTGATGAGATTTATGGTTTTGTATGTGGGTTAATGAGCTTTGAATCATATGATATGATGTTAGCATTAATCTTATGTTTATGCATGTTGAGTATGTAAGCTTATGCAAGTTTAATATGATGTATGTTATGTTTGCATGATGCTAAATATGCAAGTTGTGGGCTATGTAATCATATGCATGTTATGCAAGTTCATGGTAATATGCTATGCAAGTTACATGTTTGTTAATATGCAAGTTACATGTTTGTTAATATGCAAGTTACATGTATGTAAATATGCAAGTTACATGTTTGTTAATATGCAAGTTACATGTTTGTTAATATGCAAGTTACATGTATGTAAATATGCAAGTTACATGTTTCTTTATATGCAAGTTACATGTTTGTTAATATGCGAGTTACATGTATGTAAATATGCAAGTTACATGTTTATTAATATGCAAGTTCATGATGACACATTATGCAAGTCTATAAGCTAATATGCAAGTTTGTTATGCAAAATGAATATGTAAGTTATGTGACATATTATATGCAAGTTATGTGACATGTTATGCAAGTTCATATGCAAGTTATGTGTTTGTTAATATGCAAGATGGCACCTTTGAAACATGTTCATTCATATGCAAGTTGACACCTTTTATATGTGTTATATCATGAACGAAATTACGTGGGAACGATGGGGTAATTAAATGCATAAGTTAATAAGATTGTGTGAAATTAATATAATTATGCATAACACAAAATAAATAAACATAGTATGGGAATTTGCCTATTTGGTTAGGTGTACCCATACTATGTGTTGGGAATTTACCTATTGAGTTAGGTCTACCCCATGGGAATTTACCTATTAAGTTAGGTCTACCCATGTTAAGAAAACTTGATTAATTAGGGATAATTAATATAAAATTATGAGGGTGATTAATTAGGTGTAATTAATTGACTAAGACACGAGGTTGGACTCAGTTGTAGCGTAAAACTGCCCGGACCCAACCGGCTTAACCAGTTGCTACAAATGTTAGCCCAATGTGAGAGGTCTTAGGCACAAACTAAATACGTAATTAATGTAAAGACACGAGGTTAGACTCTGTTATGACATAAGGCTGCCCGGACCCAACCGGCTTAACCAGCGGTCATAAAAGACAGTCTAATGTGAGAGGTCTTTACAAAGGTTACGTTCTTAATTAATTAATTAAGAAACACTTAACCACATTAGCATGTAGAGGGACATGAGGGGTTAAGTGGGTGCCTCGGGTGGCATGAGAAAATCTAGTGGTTGCCTTGGGTGGCAATAGAAAATACGATTAGAATACTTAACCAAAATAGAACATGTAATTAAAACATGATTAAAGGGTTAAGTGGGATATACTAGAAAAAGGGACAAGCTTAGGTGGGTAGCTTGTGGAGGCCCATTTCAACCAGTAACCCATACGTATCTTTGTGGGCTCGACCCATGTCGAGGACGGGACACGCATACTGGGCTTGACTGTAAGAGGCAAACGGGTTAGCGGTGGCAACGCAAGTCCAACGGGCTTCATATGCGTGAGTGGGCCCGGGCTGGTAGGTAAGCCGTTGTTGCATCGAGTAGATATAAGCCGTGCACCTTTAGTTTCATCAGGTTTCCACATTGGGGAATGATACATCCCACGGTGGGGCCAGCACGGGTATCTACGTTAGGGAGCCGATCGAATGGGAAGTAGTGTGTACACCTAGTGGATTGTAGGGCCCCGTGGCGCCTACTTGGTCACCTAGGGGTACGCAGGTACTAATTAGTAAATTTTATAAGTCCTTGGGTGGGATCAACCTTTAAGTTAGGAACGACTGGTGTGGTGCAGTTTAGTAATTTACCTTAGGGAGGGTAGATGCGTCTTTATCCTTTATCTTCGTTTAGTTGACTGCTTAGGGTAGCCATTCATCCCTATATGTTACCGTATATCAGTTTATGTCTTCTCTGGTTACTTTAACGATTGTATTGTTAAAGTTATAGGACTCGCTCAGACTTATGTCTGACCCTGTTGTTTTTATCTTTTTCCCAACCCTCAGGTCCTACGGTGGATCCTAGCAGTAGTGGAGCTTGATCGGATTGCTGTTCCAGTCTTTAGGAGCTTGGATAGATGTAAAGCTCCAGTTATCCAGTTATCTTTTCTTTTGTTTGGCTATTGTATGAGAGTGGGATTATGTACTTCTTTATTTTGATGGATATTGTACTTGACCTTTATTGTGGTTTTATGATGTAACCAGACATGTTTTACTTCCGCTGTTATGAGATGATGTTTTAAAATTTCAAGTACTATTTATATCTGTCTTGTTGTAATTTTTCTGTTCTATATTCACTAAAATACTCCACCGATGCTATGGCATTCCCTTAGTGAGTGATCATAGCGGGAGTGGGGTGTTACATTTCAACTAGACAAAATTATAATTTAACAATTTTTTTATCCCAACTTTATTATTCAACTTTAACTATTCAAATTTCAGAACATTCTAATTTTTCAAAATCGACTTCTTATGTTAGAAAAAGGTAGAAAATGGAAAAACTCGTATTTCTACTTTACTTTTGCACATCCTTTTCCCTGTACTTGGAATTTATATCAGGGTTCCACCCAATAAAAGTATTTTTCCCAAGCACAATTTGCGTATGATTTTTTTTTCTTAAATTTTCCAAGCTTGACTTAGGGAATTTATCGTTCTCTTTAAAATTTTCTTTTATTACAGTTATTTCTTTTGTCACCCGTTTTTATGTTTGTCATTTTCCTAGTAGTTTTTCATTTTGTTTACTTTGTTTCCCTTTTAGTAACTGGTAGTGTTTAAATTCATTTTAAAGTGATCATTATAGTAAAATAGAAAAATAAAATATCATACAAAAAATACTAGTTACGTAATAACAAGTACCAATTGCACCATTTTGGAGGGAAACCTCTGTTGGCCATGAGTTCAAGAATGAAGTGCCAATTAACTGAATCAAATGCTTTCAAAAAATCCAGCTTTAGAAGCACTCCTGACGTGTATGATGACAGAAGGAAATGACTTCTTGAGTGGCTGCTACACAATCTAAAATTTACGGCCTAGGATAAATACAGATTGTTCAGCACCAATTAGGGATGCAATGACTGAAGACGGTAGGCTATAATTTTGAAAATAATCTTGAAGGTGGTATTAAGGAGGCTAATCGTGCAGAAAGAAGAAAGGATAGTTGAGTCAGGTGATGTGGGGATAAGCACAATGTTTGCATAATTTAGGCGTTCAATCGTCGACAGATCAGATTGGAATTTGCTGCACATTTCCAAAATATCTAAGTTAACAATAGGCCAGAAGTGTTTGAAGAAAAAGGTACCAAAGCCAAATGGTCCAAGTGCTTTGTCATATGCCCCGTCTTTGAGCGCTTCCCAAATTTTATCCTCAAAGAAAGGGTGATCAATCTGGATGGGAGAGGGGTCATGATAGAGACAGTTCCAGTCAATGAAAGGAAGATGGGGAGAGTCTTTGTCGAGAAGGTTATAGTAGAAGTCGGTAAAGAGGCGAAGGAGGTCAGATTGGTTTGAATATGTGGTGTTATTATGGTTGATCTCAGAGATGAAATTAGATTTACGTCTGCCATTAGTAAGACGATGGAAGTAAGCATACGTACTGATAAGATGTTTTCCATTCTTTATCTCTAGAAGATAATGGTTATGTCACATCAAGTACTTATGTTAACCTAATTAACTAAATTATATTTGTTTTACTTAGTAAATATGTTTTTAACATCTTAAAATTTTCCTTTAAATTTAGAAAAGTTCACAACATTACACACAACTTTTAGATGATCAAAAATCAACATTTTTGAAAACTCTTTTCGAACACATTTATGTTTCACTTTGAACTTAATATTTTTATAAATCAAATTTAAAAATGAATTTCCTATCATTAGTTATAAATTATTATAAAACCATGATTTTGGATATTTAAAATCGATTACATATTAATTAAAGTGATAAAATTCTGTTTTGTTATATAATGGAATGACATTTTCCCCTGCATTTGATGGACTTGGTTGCCCTCTAGTATATGTAGTTGGAGAATGGCTTCATAAGGACATATAATGAATTAATAAACAGTTTGATATGAAGTGCCAAGTCTATATCCTATGACCTAAGAATGTGATGTCATTAACAATGATAAAGAAGAAGGTTGGGGAATCCCTAAAAATTCATTGGCAAGGTTAAATATGGCAGTTGATTTGTTAGGCCAAATCTATCTATTGTATCGACGACAATAGTCTATGGAATTTTGGAACAACCCAAAATTTTTAAGACACAATGCTTAATAAAAGAATTAATTAAATAATAAAATAACTTTATAAAATTACATAATTTAGCTAAAAGCGTTATACTATTGTATCGATAGCCATTTTCAGGTCAATTTACATGTATAATTTGTACGAGTCAGACTTAAAAAAAAGATATTGAATTAATGAAGTTAAAAAGAAAAGCCAAGGGCCATCCTTTTGTTGATCCATTGTCGGCCTCCAAAAGGTCTGGTTAACCCACCGAATTGTCTAGATGAAATTTCTTCCAGTTACATTGCGAACTCGAGATTTTTCCAATTTTAGCTGACTTGGCCTAATCTAGTGCATTAGATTTGAGATCTGATTTTCCTAGTCCTATCAGTGATGTGGCGGGCTTGGATTAAATCTTAAATCCAATAGTTTGATATCCCTAGGCTACACTATAAATAGATACCTAAACCTAGTTATTCACTCACAATAGAATCTTTTCCCTCCCTGACTTCTTTCTTTTGAGATGGACCTGAATTTTAATTTTTCTAGGAAAAGATTTAATAATCAACTTGGAGACGGGAACTACCGCAGCCACAGAGAAGAGCGTGGGACCATGAGCGAGTTTAGTAGCTGTTTAGATTTTAAGTAATTTAAAAGTGTAGGGTTATTAATAGTTTTACTTATAGTTCTTTCAGTATTTTTTTGTAAGTCTTTTCTTTCTTTTTACAGCCTCTTTCATTTAAATTCTATAAGTTTAATTTTTCAATCTTTTTCTTAAGCATTTAATTCTATTAGTTATTTCACCTTTTTTCTACAATCATTTACATTTTTCTTAAACTTATAAATATTAGTTTACGAACACTACTTTTAATACTCTTTTTGCACATAAATAGAATAACAACATAAAACTTCGCAAATATGGATTAAATAAGAAGAGAATAAATTTATAGTAAATACATGTAGCAATTGTAGATTTACAATAAAAGGAAGCAGAATGAATTAAGCATATTTACATAAATTTACAATGGATCACAACCAGCGTCATAATTCATAAGAAACATGAAAATAAATAGATTATTATGATAGTAAAGAATGGAAAAATCATAATAAAAGGAAGAATAACAAAACCTATCATGATACAAGTAATACTATTACTCAGTTAGAAACTAGGTATATTAGTTGGGCCAAGAGATTAGGCTAAGAAAAAAACACAGACTATTAACCATGACCCATTCTGACTACCTCCTCTTTCAAATAGGATCTAGTGGTCTAAGGAAGACAGAGAACGATTAGGTGGCACAATGGTTTTAAGTGGTCAAAGGAATAAAATTGGGTTAGGGTGCAAAATAATTGTTCGTTAGGACACAACTGACCACCTCCCCATTCAGAGAGGATCCTATGGTCTCAAGAAGACTTGGCATGGTTGGGTGGCATGCCGGTACAAGAGATCATAGATTTTGATTGGTAGGACTACTAGTGTTTTCTAAGCATGCAAATTTCGATCAGGGACTAATATGACATGCACCACTTTACGTGTCTTTTTGCTAGCAGGCATGACCTACTAGTGGCATGTTACCATAGGATTGTAGGCCACAGAAGTGTAAGATCCGAACGAAGCTTAGAATTAATTAGGAAAACTAATTTAAACCAAAAAAATGCAAAATGGTAAATTGCAAATTATCAAAGAAGAAACTCAGTTATAAGACATATCTTTTGAAATCATCTTATTTGTACACGTATATAGAACTATTAGCAAGTTTATCCTTTATACTTACTTATCATGCTAGAAATTACTACATTCACCAAACTATATGTCTGATCCACTCCTCTTTCTTCCATTTCCCTCCTTCAAGCTCAAAAGGTAGATATTGACTATTCCTGTAACACCCCACGTCCATTAATGTCACTCTCAAAACGGAATGCATTAACTTTCATGGAGTATTATTGGTGAGTAGAACAGAATATAACAAGACAGATACATATATTGGTACTTGAAAAATTCAAAACAATTTTTATTGCAGCGAAGAAATAGTTTGATTACAAAAACATCATAAACCAACAGTAAAACCAAGTACACTTAGTAACCATCTTAACAAATTGTTTTCTGAGTACATAAAGTAAAAAAGCAAAATCCCAACATAAGTAGCCATAAAAGAGATGAGATGAACTTTACTTTCAGCAATCCAAGCACTTCCAAAAGAGAGAGAAAGATCCAGATCAAGCTCCACTAGTACTAATCCCACCCTGAGAACCTTTAGGGGGGGGGAGGAGGAAAAGAGGCGAAAACAAAGGGGGTCAGACACAAAGTCTGGCGAGTACCATAAATTTAACAATATAATTACTAAAGTAATTAGGATAAGGCATAAACTAGTAAAACAAGGAATGACTGTGAAACAAATGGGCATGACAAAGCAACCAAGAAAAATAAGATAACGTTAATTTCCCCTCCAACACTATAGGATAATTACTACATTGCACCATTACTAGTCACCCTAAAAGTTGATCCCGCCTTCTGAAAATAATAATCATAATGGTAGTTTCGTATACCCCTAGTTGTCTTCATAGGTGCCACCTGCTCCTATCTCCACTAGTTGTACCCACTACCCTCCCCATTCTAATTACAACATTTATTCATAATATGGTAGTTGGACTCCTTGCTGTCTCCATAGGTGCCGCCTGCTCCTATCTCCGCCAATCGTACCCACTACCTTCCCCAATCGATCGGCTCCCTAACTCGTAGATACCCGTGCTGGTCCCACAGTGGGGTGTATCACTTCCCAAAGTGGCAACCCGATACCACTAAAGATGCATGGCTTATACCTTAACGATGCAACAACGTCTTACCTACCAGCCCGGGCCCACGCACGCGCATGACCCCATTGGACTTGCTTTGCCACCGCTAACCCGTTTTGACCTATTACAATCAATCCCAGTAAGTGTGTCCCGTCCTCGATCTAACTCGAGCTCACAAAGATGCTTAATGGGTTACTGGTTTGAAAAGGGTCCCCCATGCTTGACACAAGCTTTCCACCTATGGTTGGTTCCCACTAAAATTTTCCACTTAACCCCTTCTTATTCATGTCTTCTTACATGTTTCAATTTGGTTAAGTGTTTATAATTATATCCCACATGTCACTCATGTTACCCACTTATCAAATCAACATGTGTTATTGGTTAAGCTTGTCTTAACTCTATCTTCTTATCAGATCAATATATATATATATATATATATATATATATATATATTATTGGTTAAGATGGTCTTAACCCTATCCACTTATATATTATTGGTTAAGTTGGGCTTAACACTATCCACTTATATATTATTGGTTAAGTTGGTCTTAACCCTATCCACTTTTATATTGTTGGCTAAGTTGGTCTTAGCCTTACCCACTTATCAAATTAATATATATTATTGGTTAAGCTGGTCTTAACCCTATCCACTTATTAGATCAATATTGGTTAAGTTTGTCTTAACCCTATCCACTTATCAGATTAATATATTATTGGTTAAGCTGGTCTTAACCCTACCCACTTATATATTTTTGGTTAAGCTGGTCTTAACCTTACCCACTTATCAAATTAATATATATTATTAGTTAAGCTGGTCTTAATCCTATCCACTTATCAAATCAATGTTGGTTAAGTTTGTCTTAACCCTATTCACTTATCAAATCAATGTTGGTTAAGTTTGTCTTAACCCTGTTCACTTATTAGATTAATATATTATTGGTTAAGCGGGTCTTAACCCTATCCACTTATATATTTTATGTATCATGTGTGTGTGTGTGTATATATCGTATAGAAAGTTTTTACTTAATTTATGATTAGGTACATCTTAGTTCACAAATACATTGGTTAAGAGAATAACTCCCTAAGTATCAACCCCGAAGACCAAAATCAACATCAAATTGGTACTCAGAGAATCACTCCACTCAACCAAACTTCTGTTTGTCATTTACATTCGTCTTTGATCAGCATTAATTAATTATTAATGCACAGACCTCTCACATTAAGTCGACTGCTTGTGGCCGCTGGATATGCCAGGCGGTTCCGGGCAGACTTCCACTACAAGCCAGACTTAACCTCGTGTCTAAGCATCTTTTAATTATGCCTACGACCTCTCACATTAGACTGACGTTTGTGGTTGTTGGATGTGCTGGGCGGGTCCGGACAGTCTTATACCACAAACGAGTCTAACCTCGTGTCTCAGGCATTTATTACTCATTTAATTTATGACTTTGACCTCTCACATTAGACTACTGCTTGTGTTTTTGGATTTGTCGGGCGGGTCCGGGCAGTCTTATACCACAAACGAGTCTAACCTCGTGTCTTAGGCATTTATTATTACACATTATTATTCAACCCCAATTTGAATTAATATCCCTATTTCAAATTGTCAATAACTTCCAAATTAATCTATGTCCATAATTGTCACCTAAATCATGTCCATAATTTCTATGCATATAAATTAGGGCAATTAATGTCTCAAATTTATTATATGTTTTTGAGCCATTTTATGCCAATTTTCACAATATTAATATTTAATATTTTCCCATTGCCCCCACGTTGTTCGTACGTGTAATACATATAATACGTAGGCTAGCAAATAGCCTAACTCACAAAAACATCACAAGTTGCATAACACGTAAAAATAGATCTAACTTGCAAATAGGAATTATAACATAAATTTGCATAGCCAATAATTTGCATAGACAATGGTCATATAGAATCATATATTTGCATAAACTACCATGGATCTAAATATCGATCTAAACATGAAATTGTGAACTTAAATATATGAATTATGGGTCCCACCTAAACTTGCATCTGTGAATATAATTTTCACCTAAAAATGTGAATATAGTTTTCACCTAAACTTGCATATGGATTCCTACAACTTGCATATGAATTTATCACATGTTTTTGCATATAAACTAGCATATGTATATACTTGATTCACACATAAATTTGTGTACAATTCACATATAGACTTGCATGCGATTCAAATTCAAACTAACATACAATTTAACATCCCAAACTTGCATAAAATTCACATACGAATTAGCATATGATTTAACATCATAAGATTCACATACAAATTAACATATATAAAAACGGACTTGCATAAGATTCACATACAAATTAGCATATGATTTAACATCCCCAACTTGCATAAGGTTTCACATACGAACTAGCATATGATTTACATCCCAAACTTGCATAAAATGAATCAAGTTAAACATGTATAATTGGAAATATGAAATAGATCTACCAACATAAGATAACAAAGTTAAACAACATCACATGGTTCAACAGACATGTTCTCATGATCCAATTATAACTCATCATAATTAATTTATTGATTATATTGTGAAAGAAATAGTACTCACAAAGATAGGTTAGAGAAAAGAATGGTTCGTTCGTCTTTTGAATTAGAATTCTGACTTGCTAAATCCTAAGCTTAAGGAAGAAAAACTATCCTAGCAGCAACATGGTGGCCAAGAGACAAATTTTTGTTTAGGTTTAGGGTTTGAGTGTAGGCATTCTTTTATAGAAGTTTAAATCAACCTAAGCCGTTAGATTATCATAAGAGTAAATCCAACCATCCAGACTAGATAGAGTTATCTAGAACAGCCACATCAGCCCTAATGACTCAGCAGAGAGTCAGAAATCGTCACATTTCAGATCTGCCCGGAGGGGGGGGGGGTAGGTCGACCCCCTGGTCGACCTGGCCTTTTGGCGGGATAATTCCCGCCCAGCCTCTTCCCTATTTGAATTTGAATTTCGAATTCATTATTCTGAACTGTTTTTATTTATATAAAATCATTGAAACTTCCGAGGGACATAACTTCATCATACGAAGTCCGATTTACGAAAACTTGGACTCTATTCCAAGCAGAATTTCGAGACGAACGGTACGGCGTAACCCATTTCCCTTAATTCTCACTTTAACAATTAAGTATTCTTAAATTTGTTAATTTTAATATTCAAAATTACGAGGTGTTACATTCTCCCCTCCTTAAAGGATTTCGCCCCTGAAATCTCCAGGTTAAGGAGAATGTATATCCTAACATCCAATCATCCATCTACTCAACCATCAAACAAAGGCATCCATTGTCCTTATAAGATTTCTAATTCCATATGAACATACGCAAAAAGTGTGTGTATATGTTCCTTATCTAATGCAAAATCAAGCGGTCCACTGATTCAGTTGACTTCCTTAATGCAAATCATGATAGTATCATGCGTCCATTATGCATGCAAAAGAATCCTAACGATACATATTATTTGTACATGTGTGCACAACCATTCACCAAAATGCAGCATCCATATGATAACACAACCATTATACATCCATTAATTTAAATATGCACACACATTTATATGCAATATGAAAGTGATTGAACCGATCTAGTGCCTAATGTGTGTGTACATGCATCCACGAGCAACCACTTGCATCCATTTGGGTCCACCAAACATAACATGTCCCAAACACATGTTTACAACCTTAGGATTTTTCCTAACTAAAGTTCAAAGATATCCTCGCAAAGACATACTAAATGATAGGATAAGTATCAACAAAGCGGTAGGAAAAGGAGAAGTTAAAAACATACCCTCAAAAGATCTTCAAGGATTCTGTTCACCCCTTTCTGTTCGTCCATCCGTCTGTGGATAATAAGCGATACTCGTACTTGCCGCCTTTTGCATATCATCTTTTCCTCTTGCATCGAAAACTGCTCCAAGCCCTGTCCCGCAAGCACCGGTATACACTGTGAATGGCTTACTTCCATCTGGCAAAACAAAAACTGGAGTTGTCGTCAAAACCCTCTTCAAATGCTGGAAAGCGTCGCCACAGTCATCGTCCCAAGCAAAAGTCGAGTTCTAAATGCAGTCTTATATATGCTGTCTTCAGCCACCCTTAGCTGAAGAAATCCTGTAGCCAAATCCAGCTGCGAGAAAACCGAAGTGCCAACCAACTGATCAAATAAATTATCCATCCTCGGTAATGGGTGTCTGTTCTTCTTTGTGAGCTTATTCAGTTCTCTATAGTCTATGCAGAACCTAAGTGAACCATCAGCCTTCATAGTAAAACAACTAGAGCATCCCATTCCGCAATACTTCTTCTTGTGAACCCCTTCTCAAGCAACTCTTTCACTTGCTTACTGAGTTCTCTTCTCTCCCTTGGAGCTATGTGGAACACTGGTGATGCAACTGGCTTTGCATTATCTACTAGGTATATTCGAGAGTCCATCTCGCACCTCGGGGTAGACCCCGATCTTCCTCAAAGACATCACCATATTCATGGACCACACGAGCGGATTCTAAGTCATCAATGGATGCGTCAAGAGATTCTAGGTAGTAAAGCATCACCGGACTTCTAGGGTCACAAGAAATATCAAGGGTCTTTCCACAACGAGTCAACAATCTAACTACCCTTCTTTTCACAGTCTAGGATGGCACCGTATCTGGCTAGCCAATCCATGCCTAGAATCAAGCCGTAGCCCATGAAGCCAAGAACGAAGGCGTTGCATTCAAATCCAATGCCCAAGATAGATACTCTCAAATCCCGACAAATCATCGATAGATGAGCCGAACCACCAATAGGATTTGATACTACTATGGGATCCATAACTAGACTAGTATTTTGGTGCAGTGTTTCAACTAACGAAGCAGATACAAACGAGTGTGAAGCGCCAGAATTCAAACAAGGTTCGAACAGGATGATCAAAAAGAAAAACCAAACTTCCAACCAAGATATCTCTACCTCTATCAGGTATGCCAACCATGAGGGAACGCGCCTGCCCTCCAAAAGATCCTGTACTTTGTCCTTACCTTTTCCTTTTGCTTCTTTTGACGACCCTAATAAGATGTCCTATTTCTCCGTAATGATAACAACTAGTCTTCTTCTTCTTTCTAATGTCCTAATTTAAGTAGTCAGGTATTTCACAAGTGTGGCTCTTCCTTTTCTCTTGGCCCCTTATTATCCTTACCTCCTTTCTTTGGATCTACTTATCGTGTGTCCTATCCATGTCTCTCCAGCCCATTCTCCATTCGTGACTTCCTACCAAAATGAGGCTTCGTCCTTCATTAACCAAGTGGCTAATTGAACCTTCCTCCCATTGTCCATCTTAAAGGTACCAACAAGTCCTCCACTTCCTTCTACCTTTGACGAATGTCCCAGTCCCATGAAGCGGTTTTCCGCCCACTGTACGGAAGTTCTTACATATCTTAGAAAAACATCTATACGTGGAGGAAGAAATTCAAAAAAGGAAAGAGGAAGAGATTCAAAACAGAGAATCGAAGGAAAGATATATGGCTCTTGGGGGTTATGTTTTTAAAACAAACTTTTCTCTTGAAAATACTCTCTTAAAACATACTTTTGAAAGTATTTCTTTATAAAACACTTTTGAAAAATAGTTTTTCAAAATCTCTTATCTGTTCTTGTAACCTTCAGCTCTGATACCACATGTAACACCCCACGTCCATTAATGTCACTCTCAAAGGGAATGCATTAACTTTCATGGAGTATTATTGGTGAATAGGACAGAATATAACAAGACAGATACATATATTGGTACTTGAAAAATTCAAAACAACTTTTATTGCAGTAGAGAAATAGTTTGATTACAACAACATCATAAACCAATAGAAAAACCAAGTACACTTAGTAACCATCTTGACAAATTGTTTTCTGATTACATAAAGTAAAAAAGCATAACCCCAACATAAATAGCCATAAAAGAGATGAGCTGAACTTTACTTTCAGCAATCCAAGCACTTCCAAAAGAGAGAGAAAGATCCAGATCAAGCTCAACTAGTACTAGTCCCACCCTGAGAACCTGGAGGGGGAAAAGAAGAAAAGAGGCGAAAACAAAGGGGGTCAGACATAAAGTCTGGCGAGTACCATAACTTTAACAATATAATTATTAACGTAATTAGGATAAGGCATAAACAGGTAAAACAAGGAATGACTGTGAAACAAATGGGCATGACAAAGCAACCAAGAAAAATAAGATAACGTTAATTTCGGCTCCAACACTATAGGATAATTACTACACTGCACCATTACTAGTCACCCTAAAAGTTGATCCCGCCTTCTGAACATAATAATCATAATGGTAGTTTCGTGTAACACCCCACGTCCATTAATGTCACTTTCAAAGGGAATGCATTAAATTTCATGGAGTATTATTGGTGAATATAACAGAATATAACAAGAAAGATAAATATATTAGTACTTGAAAAATTCAAAACAACTTTTATTGCCGTGGAGAAATAGTTTGATTACAACAACATCATAAACCAACAGAAAAACCAAGAACACTTAGTAACCATCTTGACAAATTGTTTTCTGAGTACATAAAGTAAAAGGCATAACCCCAACATAAGTAGCCATAAAAGAGATGAGCTGAACTTTACTTTTAGCAATCCAAGCACTTCCAAAAGAGAGAGAAAGATCCAGATCAAGCTCCACTAGTACTAGTCCCACCCTGAGAACCTGGGCGGGAAAGGAAGAAAAGAGGCGAAAACAAAGAGGGTCAGACATAAAGCCTGGCGAGTACCATAACTTTAACAATATAATTATTAAAGTAATTAGGATAAGGCATAAACTAGTAAAACAAGGAATGACTGTGAAACAAATGGGCATGACAAAGCAACCAAGAAAAATAAGATAACGTTAATTTCGCCTCGAACACTATAGGATAATTACTACACTGCACCATTACTAGTCACCCAAAAGTTGATCTCTCCTTCTGAACATAATAATCATAATGGTAGTTTCGTATACCCCTAGTTGTCTTCATAGGTGCCGCCTGCTCCTATCTCCACTAGTTGTACCCACTACCCTCCCCATTCTAATTACAACATTTATTCATAATATGGTAGTTGGACTCCTAGCTGTCTCGCCTGCTCCTATCTCCGCTAGTCGTACCCACTACCTTCCCCATTCGATCGGCTCCCTAACTCGTAGATACCCGTGCTGGTCCCATAGTGGGGTGTATCACTTCCCAAAATGGAAACCCGATACCACTAAAGATGCATGGCTTATACCTACACGATGCAACAACGTCTTACCTACCAGCCCGGGCCCATGCATGCACATGACCCCATTGGACTTACGTTGCCACCACTAACCTGTTTTGACCTCTTACAATCAAGCCTAGTAAGCGTGTTTCGTCCTCGATGTAACTCGAGCTCACAAAGATACTTAATGGGTTACTGGTTTGAAAAGGGTCCCCATGCTTGACACAAGCTTTCCACCTTTGCTTGGTCCCCATTAGAATTTTCCGCTTAACCCCTTCTTATTCATGTCTTCTTACATGTTTCAATTTGGTTAAGTGTTTATAATTATATATCACATGTACCCATGCTACCCACTTATCAGATCAACATGTGTTATTGGTTAAGCTTGTCTTAACCCTATCCGTTTATCAGATCAATATATTTACATATATATATATATATTATTGGTTAAGCTGGTCTTAACCCTATCCACTTATATATTATTGGTTAAGTTGGTCTTAACCTTATCCACTTAAATATTATTGGTTAAGTTGGTCTTAACCCTATCTACTTATATATTGTTGGCTAATTTGTTCTTAGCCTTACCCACTTGTCAAATTAATATATATTATTGGTTAAGCTGGTCTTAACCCTATCCACTTATCAGATCAATATTGGTTAAGTTTGTATTAACACTATCCACTTATCAGATTAATATATTATAGGTTAAGCTGGTCTTAACCCTACGCACTTATATATTTTTGGTTAAGCTGGTCTTAACCTTACCCACTTATCAAATTAAAATATATTATTGGTTAAGCTGGTCTTTACCCTATCCACTTATCAAATCAATATTGGTTAAGTTTTTCTTAACCCTATTCACTTATCAAATCAATGTTGGTTAAGTTTGTCTTAACCCTATTCACTTATCAGATTAATATATTATTTGTTAAGCGGGTCTTAACCCTATCCACTTATATATTTTATGTATCGTATATATATATATATATATATATATATATAGTATAAAATGTTTTTACTTAATTTATGATTAAGTACATCTTAGTTCACAGATACATTGGTTAAGAGAATAACTCCCTAGGTATCAACCCCGAAGACCGAAATCAACATTAGATTGGTACTCAGAGAATTACTGCACTCAACCAAACTTTTGTTCGTCATTCATATTCGTCTTTGATCAGCATTAATTTATTATTAATGCACAGATCTCTCACATGAAGTCGATTGCTTTTGGCCGTTAGATACGCCAGGCGGTTCCGGGTAGACTTCCACCACAAGCCAGACTTAACCTCGTGTCTAAGCATCTTTTAATTATGCCTACGACCTCTCACATTAGACCGACGTTTGTGGTTCCTGGATGTGTCGGGCGGGACCGGGCAGTCTTATACCACAAACGAGTCTAACCTTGTGTCTTAGGCGTTTATTACTCATTTAATTTATGCCTTTGACCTCTCACATTAGACTACCGTTTGTGGTTGCTGGATTTGCCGAGCGGGTCCGGGCAGTCTTATACTACAAACGAGTCTAACCTCGTGTCTTAGGCATTTACTATTACATGTTATTATTCAACCCCAATTTGAATTAATATCCCTATTTCAAATTGTCAATAACTTCCAAATTAGTCTATGTCCATAATTGTCACCTAAATTATGTCCATAATTTCTATGCATATAAATTAGGCCAATTAATGTCTCAAATTTGTTATATGTTTTCGAGCCATTTTATGCCAATTTTCACAATATTAATATTTAATATTTTCCCATTGCCCCCACGTTGTTCGTACATGTAATACATATAATACGTAGGCTAGCAAATAGCCTAACTCACAAAAACATCACAACTTGCATAACACGTAAAAATAGATCTTACTTGCAAATAGGAATTATAACATAAATTTGCATAGCTAATAATTTGCATAGACAATGGTCATATAGAATCATATATTTGCATAAACTACCATGGATCTAAATATCGATCTAAACATGAAATTGTGAACTTGCATATATGAATTATGGATCCCACCTAAACTTGCATATGTGAATATAATTTTCACCTAAAAATGTGAATATAATTTTCACCTAAACTTGCATATGGATTCCTACAACTTGCTTCTGAATTTATCACATGTTTTTGCATATAAGCTAGCATATGTATATACTTGATTCACATATAAATTTGTGTACAATTCACATATAGACTTGCATAAGATTCATATTAAAACTAACATACAATTCAACATCCCAAACTTGCATAAAATTCACATATGAATTAGCATATGATTTAACATCATAAGATTCACATACGAATTAACATATGTAAAAACGGACTTGCATAAGATTCACATACAAACTAGCATATGATTAAACATCCCAAACTTGCATAAGGTTTCATATACGAACTAGCATATGATTTACATCCCAAACTTGCATAAAATGAATCAAGTTAAACATGTATATTGGACATATGGAATAGATCTACCAACATAAGATAACAAAGTTAAACAACATCATGTGATTCAACAGACATGTTCTCATAATCCAATTATAACTCATCACAATTAATTTATTGATTATATTGTGAAAGAAATTGTACTCACAAAGATAGGTTAGAGAAAAGAGTGGTTCATTCGTCTTTTGAATTAGAATTCTGACTTGCTAAATCCTAAGCTTAATGAAGAAGAACTATCCTAGCAGCAGCATGGTGGCCAAGAGACAAATTTTTGTTTAGGTTTAGGGTTTAAGTGTAGGCACTCTTTTATAGAAGTTTAAATCAAACTAAGCCGTTAGATTATCATAGGAGCAAACCCAACCATCCAAACTAGATAAAGTTATCTAGAACAGCCACATCAGCCCTAATGACTCAACAGAGAGTCAGAAATCGTCACATTTCAGATCTGCCCGGGAGGGGGGAGAGGTAGATCGACCCCCTGGTCGACCTGTATAAGGGAGGTCGATCCCTTGGTCGACCTGGCCTTTGGATGGGATAATTCCCGCCCAGCCTCTTCCCTGTTTGAATTTGAATTTCGAATTCATTATTCTGAACTATTTATATATATATATATAATCACTGAAACTTCCGAGGGCCATAACTTCCTCATACGAAGTCCGATTTACGAAAACTTGGACTCTATTCCAAGAAGAATTTCGAGACGAACGTAAAAGCGTAACCCGTTTCCCTTAATCCTCACTTTAACAATTAAGTATTCTTAAATTTGTTAATTTTAATATTTAAAATTACGGGGTGTTACAATTCCATTTTCTTGGAGGAGCATGCTTGTTGGAGCTCATTCTTCATAACCAGTATATTACTTTTGCTATTTTTTTCATCACTTTCAATTGCTTGGTTTATACTATTACCTAAGTGGGGATGTTATGTTATCTGCTCTGATTTTTCTAGTGATGATGAGTCAAACATTTGGTTTATTTCATGACATAATATTATTGTTATGACTTAACGTGGGCTTTTGAAATGAAGGATACATTCTAAAATTAGTAATAATCTATGTCTTTTTATGTTTTCTTTATACCTATTTTACATGTTATATACATTTTTGTCTATGTGATTAGTTTTAGTTATACCTACAAACGCTATCATTCTTTAATGCTCCTATTTGGGGATACTAAGGGGTGCAGGGTTTTTCGTTTGGTATCAGAGCCAAATGTTATAGGATTTCTAAAAGATTATTTGAAAAAGGTAAATCATTTTATAAAGAAAATATATTTTCAAAACTCCCAATTTTCAAATTATAAAGAGTTTTATCCCCTCAAGTCTATAAAACCTTCATTTAACTCATTTGAATCTTAATTTCTACCTGTTTCTTTAGCCTATGGTATTGATAGATCTTCCATAGGAGCAAGTGCAAGATCATACACCGAATGTTGAAGCACCTATTGAGCCACCAATGATAGCTGCCTCAACTTTGCAAGGATTTGGACTGAGATGTTTGATGAGGCTCAGACATGTCTATATGTTACAAAGAGGATTTTCAACCTTGTGAGAATTCTCGATCAAGATAGAGTTCGGCTTGCCTCATAGCAACTGAAGGAGGATGCTATCTATTTATGGGAAGTGGTGGAGGCTGAGGTTGGAGCTATGTATTGGAATCGATTAAAGGAATGGTTCGATCAGATGTTCTTATCTTATATAAAGGAATGATTGCAATAAGAAAGGTCATTCACTTGAGAAAAAGAGACTTATCCATCAAAGAATACATAGATTAATTCAACGAGTGGTTTACAATTTGGGTTAGAATTTATTAATATGCCTCATAAGAAAGCCTTAAGTTGGTAAAGGGCTTGAACCAACCCCAAGGGTTGGCACTGACTTTAGTGCCCATGGATGCCACTTTCGAGCTTTTAGTGGAGATGGCATTGATGTCGAAGGGCAGTAGTGAGAAATTCAAGGAAGTGAAAGATGTTCCAAAGGTGGCTTAGACCAAGAAGAGATGGTGATAGATAATAAGAATAAGAAGAGATGGTGGAAAGATGAAAAGAATAAGAAGAAATGCGGTGGAACATAGAAAGGGCAGATTGAGAAAGACATTAAGTCTATAACTAAGGTTTGATGGGTCAATATGTTAAGGATTGCAAGAGGGATACAATACGAGGAAAATTCTATAATTGTGGCCAAGCCAAACATCTTAGTAGAGCATGCCCTCAGAGAGTCAGTGGAGCACCAAGGACTAGCGCATAGTTTGCGCAGGTTCTGGCGTTCGACACAGAACCATCGAGTGGTGGGGAAGACAAAGGTAAGTAGGTCTTAATTAAAAGTTTGATTACTCTTTCTACTTTTTCCATTCGAGAACTTTTAGATTTTGAAGCATCTCACTCCTTTATTTCTAGCTCATTAGTTGTTCATTTGCACTTGAGTATATCATTACTTTCAAACCCAATAGTAGCCTCAAACAATATGGGAGGAATGACACACTTGTCTATGATTTGCAGGGGTTTGAGAATTTTTCATATTATGCTTTTAGTTTGAGTGTGACACCTATAATTTAGGATTTTATAGGTAAGAAATGGTGCTTAGGTTGGATTGGCTAGCATTGTACGGAGTTATAGTAGACTACGAGTGAAGAGTAATAAAATTAGAGACTTTTAATGGGTAGACTCTCGAGATATCTTGCGACCTATAAGGGTCAGTTATTCTTAGCTTCCCTTATTCCCTCGATTCATCTTTAGCTTATATATATTCTATTCCTGTAGTAAGAGAACTCCCAGAAACTTTAAGGAGGTCGGGGTTTACCTTCTAAGCGAGAATTGGACATCATAATATACTTGAGTGATAATGCTAAACTTGTAGCCTTACCAATTCGTCATACGACCCTTAGAAAGAGAAAGAGTTAAGTAAATATATTAGTTAGTTTTAAAGAAGGGTTTAATTCGATGTACCATTTCAAAGTGGGGGGCATCAGTTGTCTTTACCATGAAGGCGGATGGTTCCCTCAGGCTTTAGGTCGATTACAAAGAGTTGAATAAGCTCGCAAAGAAGAATCGTTACCCATTCCCAAGGATCGATGATCTTCTTGACTAGCTGGTTGGCACCTTTGTATCTTCTCAGCTAGAAATGATACTAGGTTTGACCAGCTCCGAGTTATAGATGATATCATTGGAAAGACAACATTTAGGAAACCGGAAAGATTTTCAAGTGGTTGATCATGTCGTTTAAGCTGACCAACACCCCCACATACTTCGTTGATTTGATGAGCTGAGTCATTGGGAAGCTTTGAATAAGTTATTTTTGGTGTTTTTAGGCGACATTCTTGTGTTCTCTAAGAGTAAAGAAGAGCATGTAGTTCACTTTAAAAAGGTTATAGGAACCCTTAGAAAGCATAAGTTAAAAGCTAAATTTCAGAACTTCCACTTTTGGAAAGATAAGGTGCGTTTCTTGGGGAACATAGGCTGAAAAGAAAGGCTAGAAGTGCATCCTGCTAAGGTAGTAGCAATTCAAGATTAGAATGCCCTAAGAAGGCCACCAAAATAAGAAGGTTTTTAGGGTTGGCCAGATATTATACAAAGTTCATTTGAGATTTTGCTAAGATTTCAACACCACTTACTCACTTGACTAAGAAGAAGTTAGCATTCATGTGATACATAGGTTGTGGGGATTCCTTCACGATGCTTAAGCGGGCCTTTACTAATGCATCAACGTTAGTATTAATCGATGAAACTAAGCCTTTTACTGTATACGCTAATGCATGTGAAACTGGCCTTGCGGCGGTATTGATGTAAGAAGGAGGGTAGTATGATACGAGAGTATGCAATTGAAGACCCAGAGCAACTACCGTACCCACAATCTAGAGTCCATAATTTTTACTCTCAAACAGTGGATGCAATATTTATTAGTGGATAGGTTTAAGCTCTACAGAAATCAGAACTCACTAAAGTAACTATTTTTTAGAAAGATTTGAACCTACAACAGAACAACGGATGGAGTTCCATGCATCATATGACTTTAATATAGTCTATACCCATGGTAAGCTTTGTATAGTTGTTGATGCACTTAGTAGGAAGAGGGCAGGACTAAGCCCAATGTTTGTGAGAGTCGAAGAGATTAGAGTTCATTTCTACTTTTGAGTTTAAGCCTTCTATGGACTTTTCCCTAGGATTAGTACAAAAGCTTGAGATTCAACCTACCCTCATAGATCACATTGGCTCAAGGTGCGGGTATCTAGATCTAGAAGATATTTTTGAGAGGATTAGCTTATGAGAGACCTCTAGGTATCTCCAAAGTTACTTCATAGATGTTATGGTGGCTTATAAGGGATGGAAGACTTTGTGCCTTCCATACTAATAACTTAGTGAGTGTGATAATAACGAAGGCACATCACTCTCGGATGACGATTTATCTAGGAGGTGATAGAATGTATAGGGACATAAAGAGAGTATTTTATTGGGTTGATTTGAAAAAGGATGTAGCGGAATATGTAGCCAATTCTTAATTTGTCATAGAGTAACGAAAATGCAACGAAAGCCTAACGGACTGCTCCTGCCATTAGATGTGTCACAATAGAAGTGGGGGACTGTATCTATGGACTTTGTAGATAGACTTCCTCAATCTCAGAAGGGAAACACTAGTATTCTGGTAATTTGGATAGGTTAACAAAGAGTGCCACTTCCTTCCAGCTCAGAGTAAGAGGATGACATCTTGGTTAGCATCATTGTCCATCAACGGGATTTTTTTGACTCCAAGGTATAACTACCAGCGTAGTGAACAATAGGGACTCGATTTTCACAAACGACTTTTCGAGGAGCTTGCAAGAGGCACTAGGAATTCAACTTAGGTTAAATATGGCCTATCACCCTCAGACCGATAGACATACCGAAAGGATGAATATGATCTTTGAGGATTTATTGAGGCTATGTATCCTAGAGTTCGGAGGGGCTTGGAAGGAGCATCTATCCTTGGTAGAATTTTCCTACAACAATAACTTCCATACCAGTGTAGCAGTGTCTCCTTTAAAGGCACTTTACGCACAACCATGTAGATCACCTACGTGTTGTTGGGAGACTACAGACATATTGCTACTTGGATCGGATATGGTGAAAGAGACCATAGAGAATGTAGATTTGATAAGAAAAAGGATGAAGGCGGCCAGAGACTGACAAGAATCTTACTCCAATGGGAGGAGGATAAACATGGAATTCAATTTTGGAGATCTGGTTTTCTTGAAAGTATCACCTATTAGGAATGCGGTGAGATTTGGTTCAGTAGGGAAGCTTGCCACCAGATTCATTGGACCATTCCACATTGTAGCCACAGTTGGGGAATTGATGTATAGAGTTAGACTACCTAAGAGAATTTAGGGAGTTTATGGACTATTTAATGTCTCACACTTGCGAAAGCGCTTGCATGATTCAGCTGAGGTAGTCGAGTCCTGCCAGCTTTATGTGGTTGAGCGAGATACGTTTGTTCTTCGCATGCTTACATGGATTTTAGGTCATGGTATAAAGAAGCTTTGGAACAAGAGGGTTTAACTTGTTAAGATTTTGTAGGGAGACAGCCAGATGAAGCTACGTGGGAGGCGGAAGAGAAAATGGTATCTCATATCCCTTTCTTTTCGATGGTAAGCTTTGAATCATTCTATCTTTAAATTCCCGTTGAATATGATCTTTCGTATCCTTAGTAAGTCTTAGGATAAAACCTAAGGATTATAGGAATGATTGCAAACATGTTAATCGAACATGTTATGTATGATTTATGCAAGTGGTTGCAAATGTTTTCTAGTGGAAGCAATGGACTCATAAAACACACTAAGCACTACTAGTGATCGGCTAATTAGAACACCATCATATTACATATGGATGTATGTGCATTTTTATTTCAATTCCATGGCTGCAAATTTGGATGACTGGCATATGTGGTAAAATATGAATGGCAATTCTAGCATAAATGTAAATCCATCAGTTATCATGAGAAAACATGCATTCATTTGGATCATGGCACAGTCATATTTTCATTAAAAAGGGGTCGACTGAGTCAGTAGTCCGCCTAATCTTTTGCATTAATTAGGGATATTACACAACCCTATTTCTTAATTACATGAACAGCGCAAGAAAACTATTGGATAATTGATGCTAGCTGAGTGATGTTTGACTATATGATTGTATGTTTTGGACTAAAATACTTATCTCAATTTTATCCTTAGAAATTTCAAGGACAAAATCTTTTAAGAGGGGAGAATGTAACAACTCTAAATTTAATTTATAATTATTTTAAAGAACTAATAAAATAATAAATAAGGACAAAATTATCATAATTTAGCTACAGGAGTTACACGATTCTTTCTGTGATAATTTTTTGATAAATCTACACATATTGTTTGTCAGAGGCAGAGTTAAAATGAAAAATACATAATAAACAAAGTCTGAAAATATATAAGGCTTGGGGCCACCCCTGGTTACCACCAAATTTTCTAAACAAAAAATTCATCTAGGTACATTGTGAATTAGAGATTTTTCAAATTTTAGCTGTCGTAGCCTATCTAGTACGTTATATTTGAGATTCAATGGTCCTAATCCTATCAGTGATGTGGTTAGGTTGGATTAAATCTTAAAATGCAATGGTTTGAGATCCCTAGTATACACTATAAATAGTACCGTAGACGTATTTATTCACTCACAACACAATCTTTTCCCACTTTAGGTACTCTCTTCTAAGATGGACCTGAGCTCAAATTTTTTTAGGGAAATGTTTATAAATAAAAATATTTATAATATACTTGGGGACATGGTCTGCAGCAGCCACTGAAGTACTTAGGACCACGGGTGAGTTTAGTAATTGTTTAGATTTTAAATAATCTAAAAGTATAGGATTTAGTATAGTTTTACTTGCAATTTTAACTATGGTTTTCTATTAGTTTCTTGTATTTTTTTGTAAGTTTTTTATAAGTACTTTTTCTGTTTTTATTGGAGTTTCTTTTATTTAAATTCTATTATTCATTTTTTCGGTCTTTTTCCTAGCATTTATTTCTATCAGTCATTTCCGCCTTTTCTTCAATTACTTACAATTTTCTTAGACCTGTAAATGTTAGGTTAGAGACACAGTTTTCAATCTCCTTTTTGAGCATAAAATAGAATAATAACATAAAACTTCATAAATATGGGTTGAATAAAAAGGAACTAAATTTTCAGTAAATATACGTAAAAATTGCAGAATTATAAAAAAGGAATCAGACTAAATTAAACATATTTACATAAATTTTCAATCAATCATGACCAGCAACATAATTCATAAGAAATAAGAAAATAAATATATTATTATGATAATAAAGAACGTAAAGTTCATAAAAAAAGCTGTAGCAACCCGAATTTCGGTACCCTTTGAGTCGACCAAATAAAACATATGTCCAACCCGAAGTGCACTGGAAACCTGGATGCCAAAAGAGAGAAATTAGAGGGTGAGAAGAGATAAGAAAGAAAACAGTAGAATAGAAGAAGAAGAAGAAGAGGAGGAGGAGGAGGAACATAGAGACCACAAAATAAGAGCAGACACAAATCTCACAGCAAAATGAATAAAATATATTGTCTAACATAACTTTTGAATTACATATCTGTAACTGTATACACATACGATCATTAGAGTACAACACACAAAACATCGCGGAAATAAACTGTATATATCTAATAATGAAACCTCCTGCTCCAAGCTTCTCCAAGGGTATCTGTAAAATCCCGAATACTTGACAGCTCATATAAATTTGGGCACCAAATAGTTTAGGGTAAAACAAAACGAAATAAACTCTGGGTTAGTCATGGGACTAATGTAAGGAAATTCCAACCACTTTATTTAACATCTAAAAGTCCTTTTAAAAGAAAGGATAATCACAAGACCAATCCACACATAAACATGAATGGATTTTACCTTACGATAACCCAAAACATTCTTTGCATCAAGTTACCGTTTAATTACCTCTCAGACCTTAACTGAACAACATTCTTAACTTTGAAGTGGACGAAATTCACAACTTCGAACCTCAACAAACATTGCTTACGTCACTTTCAAATTCAATTTAAGAATCCACATCTCATACGGATATCTCTTATTATAACAATGGCGTTACAATCCGTGCTTCCAAAATATTTAAATATTACTTATATTCATTGATTGGAATAAATAATTAAACAAGTAATTAATTAATAACTATATCTTTATTTTAAACGAAAATTAAATAGTGCTTTTCCTAAATTCAACATAGTCGAATTCCAATGTATAACTCTCTTTGAAATCTCTATTCGATTAGTATTTCGAACTTTTGGAAAAAATTACCATTTCCGATCAACTCAATTTCCACTTTCATTCTAAATTCACCTTTAAATTTATCACTTCCAAATCCTTAGCAATTTCCTTTATAGCCCTTCCAGTTTGCAAAACGTTTGCTCTTTAACCAATATCCACTTTAAATTGTAAATATTATTCTTTTATAGAAATTTGGACATGTCTTATCAAATAAATCTTGAGTTTATTTGCAAATACTACTACCATGTTTATCGAATTTCTTTGAACACTCTCATTCACATTCTACTTCATTATCAACCCCACTTACATGTCAACTTTCCAGTCGATTTTATCTAACAAGTTTATAACCTTATATCGACTTCAAATCCAAATATAAATTATTGGTTTCAAACCAAATAAAAAATTCCTTGTCAATTTATAACTTTTGAAATCATTCGTAAATTAAAATTAAATAAACAACACGTTTTGTACTTTATAGCTAAGTACTACTATAGCTCTACATATATTGATTCACATCAATCATAGCAAACGCGACATCCAATAAATCATAAAACAATATCAATCAATTACATTAAGGAATCCAGTTAGATCCCTCCAACCTATTCTCCTGCATCCAAAGATGTTAGTCAACATAAATAATACCAATTCTGCTTCAAGACAAAATATCACAGTAAGGTGTCATCCGCTATTAAGAGGGATGCATGGGGTCTTATCTACTAAAATATGCAGGAATATCCAACTATCAACCTTAAATATAACTAATATATATATATAATAGCAATAATTGATAATAATGTATCAATTTATCTAAGAAATCATCTCACAGCATTCAATCATCACTAATCAAATTTAAAACACATTTATAAAATTATAAACTAGACAGAGCTAGTGAGTTTACTCACATTTTTCATTAATCGTGGAATAATGATTAATCACCGATAATTTATATCAAGTGTGTTAGCTCGCCAATAATTCTCATGATCTCCAAATTTCCCCAAACCAGTTTCATTGTGTAGCTTACGTCCATATAATTCCAATGCTTCTTGTTTCGACAAATTCTGATCACGTATGCACAAGATATTAATTTTTTAACTTTGAATACAATTAATAGTCATTGACATTAATCAATATTTAATTAATAAATATACTTAACCCTTAAACCTCCTTCCTCCTAATCTTCTTCTCTTCGTTCCAGTAGAATCCAAACTAGTAAATCAAACCCATGGTTGTTCCTTTCCTTCCCCCTTTCTCCCTCTCCTCTCTGCTATAAATCAAACAAAAATCACCAATATCCTCCTCATTTAAATCTTTTCCTCACCACCCATTTATGTAGTAAAAGCCCAACTAAAGCCCTGCAATATCCCCACTATAGTCCACAGCGCTCTTTAACCAATATGCTATTTCAATTTAGCGTTGATGAACAGTAGTTCCGCTTTAATCCCAACTACTATTTGCTACATCCTCTAAATCAAGGGATTTTAGCATCCATTTTAGTAGTATTAATATATATAACTTGGTTTGACTAGTTTAAAAAAAATTAATAAATTTAGCGTAAAGGGTTAAATTTATGACATAAGTGGCTAATATATGGTAAAAATCAATTACACTCATTTAATTTAGCATGCATAACTATGTTGTTCCTTGATTTTATTATATAAGTTTAATTAATATTAGTTTCTAGTACATAGACAACGTGAGAAAGATGTCTAATTAATTGTCAAATATATGGTTTTACATCTAGTGAACCTTTTTGCGCCTTTGCTATTTCCCCGCTTTATTCCGATACACCTTTTTACACCTCCGCCGCTATAGGATCGCTAAGCACTTTAACTGCACAACCACCCATTTTTTAAACTCGAGTAAAACTGGGAAGTCGCGGGTCCCGGGTCATCATGCTGCTTCAGTAGAGGCACCAAAACTTTTTAGCACCGATCATCACAAAATTTTGCATACACGTGCTACTTAATCCTGGAAATCTAAATACAACAACCATTCTTCAAATCGAAGCTTAAATTTCACAATTTCTCTAACCCTAGCATGTTGTAATAATAGATAGCGAACAAAAATGTTGTTTGAACTCAGTGAAACTTACACGAAATCGAAGATCTCAAAAAAGGGAAACTAATGGATTTTTTTCGCGATTTTAGTAGATAATTGAAGTTAATTTTTAAAAGCTTAGGTTTCCATTTTTCTTGGGTTTGATTTTTTTTAAATGGAGAGGTATGCCGCATATTTATACAGAAGAAAGGAACCAAAGTACATAACATATTAATTTTATGTTGGCTAAGTACATAGCAAAGGATTTTTTATATATTAGATTTGATTTTTTGTTTAAATTGACTTAATTTTCAATATGGTTTAATTTAATGCGATTTGTTTTTAAAAAGACGTGATTTGATTTTCCATTAATACGATTTGATTTCGAAGAGATTTTTATTTCAATTAAAAAGATATCGATTTTATTTCGATACAATTTATATACATATAATATACACACGAAACTTATGCATGAAGTAAAATGCATAAATAACCACATATGAGCTCCAATCGCGGTGAAAATTGTAATCCTACAATAATTTTATATTCCGGACATGATGGAACTAGTTTCGTTGAAATCCGAGATTGTTTAAAAATCGGTTATTTTATATGTTATATTAAGTCGATAAAATATAAATAATTTCAAAAAAAAAAATTCAATTTAATAACAATAGATTAATATCATCGCATATATCCAAATAGCACATCATGTAGCATCAAAATATACAAATATGGAATTTAAACTTGACATTTCAATATTCCGAGTTAAAAAGACGTTTAGATTCTTTAAAATCGATTTATTTATAATAAAAAGTTATAGGTCCAAAACGATTTTACCGTGATTTTTCTAAAAAAAATATTTGGACATAACTTACAACCGACAAGACAAAATCTTGATTTTCCACTTTCATTTGAAAACTATTGTCCAATATATCTGAACGTATCTTGTTTTAAAGAATTCAGACTTATAATGAGCCCTATATACTAAATTGAAGTTCAAAATGTAAAAATACAAACTATCGCATTGTTGCGAGCTTAGTTTTAATTAATATAAATTAATAAATTGAAAATTCGTTTAATCATAGGGTCATGCTAAGGAGGTATAGAAGTATAAGAGGTCATAGGGTTCGATCATAGGCATCTGGTGTTTTCTGAGCATGCGGATTTCGATTAGGGACTACTATGATATGAGCTAGTTTACGTATCTTTCTAATATTAGGCAGGACCTACTAATAGCATGTCACCATAGGAAAACTACTTCAAACCAGAAAAATCAAAATAGTAAAGTGCAAACAATCAAAGAAGAAACACAATTATAAGACTTTAGAAGTCATCTTATTTATACGTATACGTACATAGAACTATTACTAAGTCTATCCTTTTACATTACTTGTCTTGCTAGTAATTACTACATTCACCAGACTTTATGTCTGGTTCATTCCTCTTTCTTTTCTTTTCCCCACATAAGCTCATAGGATTAATACTGTCTATTACAAATTTCTTGGAGGAGCGTGCATGTTGGATTTCATTCCTGATTGCATGTGTATTTATTTTTCTATTTTCTATATCACTTTCAGTGGTTGGTTTGTATTATTACTTGAGTGGGGATTTTATGTTATTTACTCTGATTTTTCTAGTGAGGTTGAGTGAGACATGTGGTTTATTTCATGACATAACATTATTGTTATGAATTAATGTTGGTATCTGAAATGAAGATATTTTCTAAAGTAAGTAATAATCTATGTTTTGTATGTTTCCGTTGTTGTATCAATTTTACGAGTCATTTACACTTTAGTCTCTTTGAATATTTTCGGTTATATCTACAAACATTGAGCATTCTTTAGTGCTCCTATTTGGGGATACTAAGGGGTGCAGGTTGTTTCAAATTTCTTATCAAATTTACCTCAAAATGGCATTGGAACTGGTCCACCATTGAACTATGTCACAAATTAGGAATATTTATATTACAAGCTGATGTGGAAGCTAATAGAGAAAAGGTTAATGCAGTAAATGATGGTGGACAGTCCGAAGATGGTTCTAGGAAGGATAAAGGAAAGTGAAAAATAGATGATATCTTTGGTGAATAAAAGCGGCAAAGAGAGAACAAAAACCTTCTTCTTATACCAATTTGAATGAGACACATGAAAAGATTTACTTGGGCATTAAGGGGAAGCTTCCTAATAAAAGGCCGATGAGAAGAACCCACTAAACGGGAATAGACATTAGGGAAATGCTGCTTATTACCTAAGACGGATGAGCATAATATCAATGAATGCGCACATTTGTGGGATATGGTTAAGGAGGACTTCAGGAATGATACATCGCTAGAATAATAGGAATCAGTGATGAAGCGAGAGCGGTCATCATGGGCCACAAACCAAAGATACAAAGCCACTTATATAAATCTGGAACCATGATCAACCCTTAAACACGCTTTGAGGCAATGATAAGCTATTATGCTCGATGAAGAAGTGCTTAGGCTAATCAGTTTCATTTTTGATTATAGCTCAGGTAAAATAATTGGAACTCTAAATATTTGCATCCATGATAATGTGATTAAAAAAATAGGTTTCGGTTTTCCTGACCGGAGAGATGGGGAGATAACCGCAAGATGTGACTATACACATTCAAAAGTGAGTGGATAGGCTCGTACAACATGGATGATAATAATTCATTGGCAAAAGTGTGTTGAGGTAGATTGTTTTAAATAAGGAGAAAAATTAAGTCCCACATCACCAAGTCTTTAAGACTATTCCAAGGTATATAACAAAGCCTTGTATATGATATTGTGAATTAAAAATGACATGGGCTTGAGTAATGGCTTGGGTGGGTATGCATATGGGCATATGCCTATAAAATATTTATAGGTCAAAGATTGGGCACTTGGGCACTTGGTGCACGTGGGCGCGTGCGTGACCGTACGGATGCTTAAATGCAACAGTTCCAGAAACGGTCATGACTCTTTGCCCTCTATAAATACAATTTCGCCCAAACCATAACTTACTTTTGATCTTCTCCTCTGTCCTCTGGTAATTACAGTTCCTGTTTTATCGTCCACAAATAATAAAACCCACTGAACTCACAGGCATTGCCATGCCTCTAGGTTCTGGTTTTGTTGTATCCTGTGAGGCAGTCTGTCATTCAACCCGTTGGCAAACTCAGATGAGTGGGGGCAGATATTGCTTTAAGGATAGCGAACCTGTGCCTCAAAACCGACTCTGGTTGATTCTCCACTGCAATTTTACGGACAATCTTAAAGCAATATCCAATATGGATAACAGTGCAGAATCCGCCTTCAAACTGATGAACCAAGACTTTGTCCGTCTGGACAGAATGGATGGAACAAATTTCACGCGTTGGAAGGACAAGATGAAGTTCCTCCTTACTACCCTCAAAGTTTCATACGTACTTGATGAAAACCTTCCACCGATTCCTCCTCCAACAGACAAAGATATAGAAGAATTGAAGAAAAAGAGGATGAAACACGAGGAAGATGAACTGCTATGCTGAAGCCACATTCTTAATACATTATCCGATCGCTTGTATGATCTCTACACTCCGCTGAAGTCGCTTAAAGAAATCTGGGATGCACTGGAAGCAAAGTACAAAATAGAGAAAATAGGAACAGTTAAGT
Source organism: Allium sativum (assembly GCA_030737875.1). NCBI lineage: Eukaryota > Viridiplantae > Streptophyta > Magnoliopsida > Asparagales > Amaryllidaceae > Allium > Allium sativum. The sequence continues at coordinate 296,894,574 of CM060918.1, read as the reverse complement.
TTTTAACATTACAATATTTTGAATATGAAATGAAAGATGATGTCTCTGTTATGGACCAAATGCATGACTTACAAGTTCTGGTTGGAAAACTTGCGGATTTAAAAGTGCAAATTCTAGAATCTAATCAAGTAGGGGCGATTATTGCTAAGCTTCCACCTAGTTGGAATAATTATCGTAAAAAGCTCCTGCATATGACTGAAGAACTCACGTTGGAATGGATTGGAGAAAACATACGGATTGAAGAAGAAAATAGAATCCGTGATGGTGTTTCTCCAATAATGAACGTGATTAATGTCAATTCTGGAAAGAAGAGAAAGAATGCTCAGAATCAGAACTTTAAGCCAAATAAGAAAACTAAGACGGATGACAACTCTAATCTAAAGGATAAGAAAACAAGACTTGCTATAACTGCGGCAAACTTTGGCACTTCAAACGAGAGTGCAGGGCACCTCCAAAACAGAAGGGCCAGTCTAAAAACGCGAACATGGTTAAGAATAAATGAAGTCCAAGAAATTATTGCTATGGTTTCAGACTTACAGATCAGCATGATAACTTATTTGCACATGGCAATTGCGGAAACAAAATCTTCGGATTAGTGGTTTGATTCTGGTGCAATAGTTTATGTATGCAACAACAAAGGGTTGTTCAAAACCTACACAGAATTGGCAGAACAACAGGAAGTGCTTATGGGAAATGGAAATGGTGCAAAGGTTCTTGGGAAAGGAAATGTGGAGATCCATTTTACTTCCAACATGAAGATCACTTCCACTAATGTACTCCATGTTCCTGATATTAAAAATAATCTGGTTTCTCCATCAATCCTATGCAAGAGTGGTGTCAAATCTGTCTTAGAGGCTGATAGTTTAATTCTGTCCAAAAATGGCATGTTTGTGGGTAAAGGTTATGCATGTAATGGGATGTTCAAACTTAGTATTAATGAAATAAATGAATGTTCTGCTTATACTGTTGATTCTTTACCATTATGGCATGCACGTTTAGGACATTTAAATTATAGATCTTTGAAATATTTGGCAAAACATGGTCTCATTTCTGTTACTAATGATAAACATGATAAATGCAAAATATGTATACAAGCCAAGATTACAAAGAAACCATTTCTAACAGTTGAAAGAAATTCAGAACTCTTGGATTTAATTCACTCCGATATATGTGAATTAAATGGAGTTTTAACCAGAGGTGGAAAAGGGTATTTCATTAACTTTATTGATGATTTTTATAAATACACATGTGTGTATTTGCTCAGAAATAAAGATGAAGCTTTTGACATGTTCAAACGCTATAAAACAGAAGTTGAAAATCAAAAAGGTAGGAAAATAAAAGTTCTACGTAGTGACAGAAGAGGAGAATACTTCTCCACTGAATTTTCTAACTTCTATGAAGAACATGGGATTATTCATCAACACACTGTGCCATACACACCGCAACAAAATGGTTTGGCTGAAAGGAAAAATAGAACTCTGGTTGATATGGTGAATTCTATGTTATTATATGCTAAGTTACCACTTAACTTGTGGGGGGAAGCATTGCTTTCAGCATGTCATTTGCACAATAGAATCACTTCAAGGAAAACCAAAGTTTCTCCTAAGAACTATGGAATGGTCGAAAACCTAATCTACGGTATCTAAAGGTGTGGGGGTGTATTGCCTTTTAAAGAGTGACTGATCCAAAACGGACTAAACTAGTTAAACCCCGACATTATTCAAACACAAACGGATGTTTCTACATCTTCTGCTGGTAATAAAAGAAAAGTAACAAACGAACAAACAGAAATAAGAAGGACACAAACAATCAGAAAAGTGAAATCTTTTGGTCTAGATTTTATATCATCTCAAGCTATGGCATTCCTTGTAGAAGGAACTCGAGATGAAGTTACTAACAAACTTCCTATTGTACTGAATATAGAAGATGATCCAAAAACATACAAAGAAGCTATAACTTCTAGAGATTCTACTTTTTGGAAGGAGGCAATTGATGATGAAATGGATTCAATTTTATCAAATAATACTTGGGTGTTGGTAGACTTGCCTTAAGGGTCAAAACCTATTGGTTGTAAATGGGTGTTTCGAAGAAAACGTAATAACGATGGTAGCGTACAAACTTTCAAGGCTAGATTAGTAGCTAAGGGCTTTGGGCAAAAGGAAGGAATTGATTTCTTTGATACATATGCTCCAGTTGAAAGAATTACATCAATTCGAGTACTAATAGCATTAGCATCGATCTATCAGTTACATATCCACCAAATGGATGTGAAAACAACCTTCCTTAATGGTGAACTTAATGAAGAAGTCTACATGGAATAACCTGAAGTTTTTATCCTTCCTGGGAATGAAAGAAAAGTTTGTAAACTAACAAAATCATTATACGGATTAAAAGAAGCGCCAAAACAGTGGCATGAGACATTTGACTTAATTATACTTCAAAATGGCTTTACTTATAATATTGCAGACAAATGTATCTACTCCAAGTTTACAAAAGAATATGGAGTAATCATTTGTTTATATGTTGATGATTTATTAATATTCGGTACTAACATGAAAGGAATTCAAGACACCAAGAATTATTTAACTTCAAAGTTCAAAATGAAAGATTTGAATGAAGTTGATACAATTCTGGGCATAAAAGTTAGTAAAGTTAGTGGGGGTTATGCACTAAATCAATCACATTATATTCAAAAAGTGCTCCAGAAGTTTGAACATCTAAAAATTAAAGATGCCAATACCCCAATAGACTCGAGTATCAATCTCAATAAAAATGAAGGAAGATTTATTGCTCAACTCGAATACGCAAGCGCTATTGAAGTATAATGTATGCAATGCATTGTACAAGACCTGACATAGCATTTGCAATATGCAAACTTGCATGATATACTAGCAATCCTGGTATAGATCATTGGAAAGCAACTGGAAGATTACTTGGTTACCTAAAAAGAACCAATAATCTAGGACTTGTTTACAATTGATTCCCAAGTGTATTAGAAGGATATACTAATGCAAGTTGGATAACTAACGCTGGTGATAATAAATCTACTTCGGGTTGGATTTTTACATTAGGTGGAGGTGTTGTTTCATGGGCATCAAAGAAACAAACTTGCATTTCACACTCCACAATGGAATCAGAATTTATAGCACTTGCTGCTGCAGGAAAGGAGGCAGAATGGCTACGAAATATGATATTGGATATCAAGCTATGGCCAAAACCAATGCCAGCCATATCTTTACGATGCGATAGTCAGGCTACTATGTCACGAGCATATAGTACCATATACAATGGAAAATCAAGACATATAAGTCTTAGACATGAATATGTTAGACAAATAATAAACAATGGAATTACCACTATTGTCTACATAAGATCCAATGATAATTTGGCAGACCCATTCACAAAAGCATTGACTAGAGAAATGGTAAAATCCACGGCAGTCGGAATGGGACTTAAACCTTGTATTGATCAATGATAATGGAAAACCAACTTTAATATTAATTAACTTAACTTTAAGGTTTAACGGATAATAAAAAACTATCATATGATTAGGAAGATAGTAAGTCAAATTAGTGTAAACTATTACATATATGAAGAGGCTGATTTGAATAACTCTTAATAAAGTTCTAGATAGTCTGGTAATAGAGACATTGAAATGGAAAAAGAACATTACCTTTATGAACTTGGAAGTGGTGCTGCTTCTGAACTTGGAAGTTCTAGATAGTCTTGTAAAAGTTCATTAAGCTGGGATGGAGCACATGGCCATAACGGTGCTCACAGGTAGGGAAATTTATTGGCAAAATTGAAATTGCATGTGTAGCATTTCTAACTTTATAACTCAACGGAGACTTGGTTTAAGTTATGACTACCCAGCTCTCCTTTAAAGTCCTGAGATACTTACACTAATACATGGTTTAATCGAATAGATACCACATATGATGCGTAATTTCTAGTTAAGATAAAATTGAACCACATCAATAAAACAATCTAGTGGGGGATTGTTGAGGTAGATTGTTTTGAATGAGGAGAAAAATTAAGTCCCACATCACCAAATCTTTTAGACTATTACAAGGTATATAACAAAGCCTTGTATATGATATTGTGAATTAAAAATGACACGGGCTTGAGTAATGGCTTGGGTGGGTATGCATATGGGCTTGGGCCTATAAAATATTTGTAGGTCAAAGATTGGTCACTTGGGCACTTGGGGCATGTGGACGCGTGCGTGACCGTACGGATGCAACATGGCCTGAACGAAAACAATCGTATTTTTTGAATTTGAACAGACGGACGCGTCTGCTTGAATGCAACAGTTCCAGAAACGGTCATGACTCTTTGCCCTCTATAAATACAATTTCGCCCAGACCATAACTTTCTTTTGATCTTCTCCTCTATACTCCTGTAATTACAGTTCCTGTTCTATCGTCCACCAATAATAATTCCCACTGAACTCATAGGCATTGCCACGCCTCTGGGTTCTGGTTTAGTTATATCCTACGAGGCAGTCTGTCATTCAACCCGTTGGCAAACTCAGACGAGTGGGGGCAAATATTGCTTTAAGGACAGCGAACCCGCCCCTCAAAACCGACTCTGGTTGATTCTCTACTGCAATTTTACGAACAATCTTAAAGAAATATCCAATATGGATAATAGTGCAGAATCCGCCTTCAAACTCATGAACCAAGACTTCGTCCGTTTGGACAGAATTGATGGAACAAATTTCATGCTTTGGCAGGACAAGATGAATTTCCTCCTTACTACCCTCAAAGTTTCATATGTACTTGATGAAAACCTTCCACCGATTCCTCCTCCAACAGACAAAGATACAGAAGAATTGAAGAAAAAGAGGATGAAACACGAGGAAGATGAACTGCTATGCCGAGGCCACATTCTTAATACATTATCCGATCGCTTGTATGATCTCTACACTCCGCTGAAGTCGCCTAAAGAAATCTGTGATGCGCTGGAAGCAAAGTACAAAACAGAGAAAATAGGAACAGGTAAGTTTTTAACATTACAATATTTTGAATTCGAAATGAAAGATGATGTCTCTGTTATGGACCAAATGCATGACTTACAAGTTCTGGTTGGAAAACTTGCGGATTTAAAAGTGCAAATTCCAGAATCTATTCAAGTAGGGGCTATTATTGCTAAGCTTCCACCTAGTTGGAATAATTATTGTAAAAAGCTCCTGCATATGACTGAAGAACTCACGTTGGAACGGATTGGGAAAAACATACGGATTGAAGAAAAAAATAGAATCTGTGATGGTGTTTTTCCAATAACGAACGTGAACAATGTCAATTTTGGAAAGAAGATAAAGAATGACCAGAATCAGAACTTTAAGCCAAATAAGAAAACTAAGACGGATGGCAACTATAATCCAAAGGATAAGAAAAACAAGACTTGTTATAACTGCGGAAAACTTAGGAATGTCAAACGAGAGTGCAGGGCACCTCCAAAACAGAAGGGCCAGTCTAAAAGTGCAAACATGGTTGAGAATGATGAAGTCCAAGAAATCATTGCTATGGTTTCAGACTTGCAGATCGGCATGACAACTGACTTGCACATGGCAATTGCAGAAACAAAATCTTCGGATTTGTGTTTGATTCTGGTGCAACAGTTCGTGTATGCAACAAAAAAGGGTTGTTCAAAACCTACATAGAATTGGCAGAACAACAGGAAGTGCTTATGGGAAATGGAAATGGTGCAAAGTTTCTGGGGAAAGGAAATGTGGAGATCCATTTTACTTCCAACAAGAAGATCACTCTCACTAATGTACTCCATGTTCCTGATATTAAAAAGAATCTGGTTTCTGCATCAATCATATGCAAGAGTGGTGTCAAATCTGTCTTAGAGGCTGATAGTTTAATTCTGTCCAAAAATGGCATGTTTATGGGTAAAGGTTATGCATGTAATGGGATGTTCCAACTTAGTATTAATGAAATAAACGAATGTTCTGCTTATACTGTTTATTCTCTACCATTATGGCATGCACGTTTAGGACATTCAAATTATAGATCTTTGAAATATATGACAAAACATGGTCTCATTTCTGTTACTAATGATAAACATGATAAATGCGAAATATGTATACAAGCCAAGATTACAAAGAAACCATTTCCAACAGTTGAAAGAAATTCAGAACTCTTGGATTTAATTCACTCCGATATATGTGAATTAAATGGAGTTTTAACCAGAGGTGGAAAAAGGTATTTCATTACCTTTATTAGTGATTTTTATAAATACACATGTGTGTATTTGCTCAGAAATAGAGATGAAGCTTTTGACATGTTCAAACGCTATAAAATAGAAGTTGAAAATCAAAAAGGTAGGAAAGTAAAAGTCCTACGTAGTGACAGAGGAGGAGAATACTTCTCCACTGAATTTTCTAACTTCTATGAAGAACATGGGATTATTCATCAACACACTTCGCCATACACACCGCAGCAAAATGGTTTGGCTGAAAGAAAAAATAGAACTCTGGTTGATATGGTGAATTCTATGTCATTAAATGCTAAGTTACCACTTTACTTGTGGGGGGAAGCATTGCTGTCAGCATGTCATTTGCACAACAGAATCACTTCAAGGAAAACCAAAGTTTCTCCTAACAAACTATGGAATGGTCGAAAACCTAATCTACGGTATCTAAAGGTGTGGGGTGTGTTGCCTTTTATAGAGTGACTGATCCAAAACGGACTAAACTAGGTCCAAGGGCATTTAAAAATTTTGTTTGTAGGATATGCTGAAAACTCTAAAGCATATAGACTACTAGATTTATCTTCAAACATGATTGTTGAATCAAGGTATGTTGAGTTTACTGAAAATAAATTCAAAGATGATTCAAATGCAAATCAGTCGTTAAACCTCGACATTATTCAAACACCAACGGATGTTACTACATCTTCTGCTGGTAATAAAAGAAAAGTAACAAAAGAACAAACAGAAATAAGAAGGACACAAAGAATCAAAAAAGAGAAATCTTTTGGTTCAGATTTTATATCATCTCAAGCTATGGCATTCCTTGTAGAAGGAACTCGAGATGAAGTTACTAACAAACTTCCTATTGTACTGAATATAGAAGATAATCCAAAAACATACAAAGAAGCTATAACTTCTAGAGATTCTGCTTTTTGGAAGGAGGCAATTGTTGATGAAATGGATTCAATTTTATCAAATAATACTTGGGTGTTGGTAGACTTGCCTCAAGGGTCAAAACCTATTGGTTCCAGATGGGTGTTTCGAAGAAAACGTAATAATGATGGTAGCGTACAAACTTTCAAGGCTAGATTAGTAGCTAAGGGCTTTGGGCAAAAGGAAGGAATTGATTTCTTTGATACATATGCTCCGGTTGCAAGAATTTCATCAATTCGAGTACTAATAGCATTAGCATCAATCTATCAGTTACATATCCACCAAATGGATGTCAAAACAGCCTTCCTTAATGGTGAACTTTATGAAGAAGTTTACATGGAACAACCTGAAGGTTTTATCCTTGCTGGGAATGAAAGAAAAGTTTGTAAACTAACAAAATCATTATACGGATTAAAAGAAGCACCAAAACAGTGGCGTGAGAAATTTGACTTAATTATACTTCAAAATGGCTTTACATATAATAGTGCAGACAAATGTATCTACTCCAAGTTTACAAAAGAATATGGAGTAATCATTTGTTTATATGTTAATGATTTATTAATATTCGGTACTAACATGAAAGGAATTCAAGACACCAAGAATTATTTAACTTCAAAGTTCAAAATGAAAGATTTGAATTAAGTTGATACAATTATGGGTATAAAAGTTAGTAAAGTTAGTAGGGGTTATGCACTAAATCAATCACATTATATCCAAAAAGTGCTCCAGAAGTTTGAACATCTAAAAATTAAAGATGCCAGTACCCCAATAGACTCGAGTATCAATCTCAATAAAAATGAAGGAAGATGTATTGCTCAACTCAAATACGCAAGAGCTATTGGAAGTTTAATGTATGCAATGCATTGTACAAGACCTGACATAGAATTTGCAATATGCAAAATTGCACGATATACTAGCAATCCTGGTATAGATCATTGGAAAGAAATGGAAGATTACTTGGTTATCTAAAAAGAACCAATAATCTAGGACTTGTTTACAATGGATTTCCAAGTGTGTTAGAAGGATATACTGATGCAAGTTAGATAACTAGCACTGGTGATAATAAATCTACTTCGGGTTGGATTTTTACATTAGGTGGAGGTGCTGTTTCTTGGGCATCAAAGAAATAAACTTGCATTTCACACTCCATAATGGAATCAGAATTTATAGCACTTGAAGCTGCAGGAAAGAAGGTGGAATGGCTACGAAATATGTTACTAGATATCAAGCTATGGCCAAAACCAATGCCAGCCATATCTTTACGATGCGATAGTCAGGATACTATGTCACGAGCATAAAGTAAAATATACAATGGAAAATCAAGACATATAAGTCTTAGACATGAATATGATAGACAAATAATAAATGATGGAATTACCACAATTGTCTACATATGATCCAATGATAATTTGGCAGACCCATTCACAAAAGCATTGACTAGAGAAATGGTAAAATCCACGGCGGTCGGAATGGGACTTAAACCTTGTATTGATCAATGAAAGTGGAAATCCGACTTTAATATTAATTAACTTAACTTTAAGGTTTAACGGGTAATAACAAACTATCATATGATTAGGAAGACACTAAGTCAAATTAGTGTAAATTATTACAGATATGAAGAGGCTGAGTTGAATAACTCTTAATAAAGTTCTAGATAGTCTGGTAACAGAGACATTGAAATGGAAAAAGAACTTTACCTTTATGAACTTGGAAGTGGTGCCGCTTCTAAACAAGAGTTTTAGGGTTTGCTCTTGTAAAAGTTCATTAAGCTGGGATGGAGCACATGGCCATAATGGTGCTCACAGGTAGGGAAATTTATTGGCAAAATTGAAATTGTATGTGTAGCATTTCCGACTTTATAACTCAACGGAGACTTGGTTTAAGTTAAGACCACCCAACGCTCCTTTAAATTCCTGAGATACTTACACTAATACGTGGTTTAATCGAATAGATGCCACATATGATGCGTAATTTCTAGTTAAGATAAAACTGAACCACGTCAATAAAACAATCTAATGGGGGATTGTTGAGGTAGATTGTTTTGAATGAAGAGAAAATTTAAGTCCCACATCACCAAGTCTTTTAGACTATTCCAAGGTATATAACAAAGCCTTGTATATGATGTTGTGAATTAAAAAAGACATAGGCTTGAGTAATGGCTTGGGTGGGTATGCATATGGGCTTGGGCCTATAAAATATTTATAGGTCAAAAATTGGGCACTTGGGCACTTGGGGCATGTAGGCGCGTGCGTGACCGTACGGATGCAACATGGCCTGAACGAAAACAATCGTATTTTTTGAATTTGAACAGACGGACGCGTCTGCTTGAATGCAACAGCTCCAGAAACGGTCATGACTCTTTGCCCTCTATAAATACAATTTCGCCCAGACCATAACTTACTTTTGATATTCTCCTTTATCCTCCTGCAATTACAGTTCCTGTTTTAATAACAAATCCCACAGAACTCACAGGCATTGCCATACCTCTGGGTTCTGGTTTTGTTGTATCCTGCGAGGCAGTCTGTCATTCAACCCGTTGGCAAACTCAGACGAGTGGGGGCAGATATTGCTTTAAGGGCAATGAACCCGCGCCTCAAAACCGATTCTGGTTGATTCTCCACTGCAATTTTATGAACAATCGTAAAGCAATATCCAATATGGATAACAGTGCCGAATCCGCCTTCAAACTGATGAACCAAGACTTCGTCCATCTGGACAGAATGGATGGAACAAATCTCATACGTTGGCAGGACAAGATGAAGTTCCTCTTTACTACCCTCAAAGTTCCATACGTACTTGACGAAAACCTTCCACCGATTCCTCCTCCAACAAACAAAGATTCAGAAGAATTGAAGAAAAAGAGGATAAAACGCGAGGAAGATGAACTGCTATGCCGAGGCCACATTCTTAATATATTATCCGATCGCTTGTATGATCTCTCCACTCCGCTGAAGTCGCCTAAAGAAATCTGGGATGCGCTGGAAGCAAAGAAAAAATAGAGAAAATAGGAACAGATAAGTTTTTAACATTACAATATTTTGAATTTGAAATGAAAGATGATGTCTCTGTTATGGACCAAATGCATGACTTACAAGTTCTGGTTGAAAAACTTGCAGATTTAAAAGTGCAAATCCCAGGATCTATTCGAGTATGGGCTATTATTGCTAAGCTTCCACCTAGTTGGAATAATTATCGTAAAAAGCTCCTGCACATGACTAAAGAACTCACGTTGGAACAGATTGGAAAAAACATACGGATTGAAGAAGAAAATAAAATCCGTGATGGTGTTTTTCCAATAACGAACGTGAACAATGTCAATTCTGGAAAGAAGAGAAAGAATGCTCAGAATCAGAACTTTAAGCCAAATAAGAAAACTAAGACGGATGGCAACTCTAATCCAAAGGATAAGAAAAACAAGACTTGCTATAACTACGGCAAACTTGGGCACTTCAAACGAGAGTGCAGGGCACCTCCAAAACAGAAGGGCCAGTCTAAAAATGCAAACATGGTTGAGAACGACGAAGTCCAAGAAATCATTGCTATGATTTCAGACTTGCAGATCGGCATGATAACCGACTTGCACATGGCGACTGCGGAAACAAAATCTTTGGATTGGTGGTTTGATTCGGGTGCAACAGTTCATGTATGCAACAAGAAAGGGCTGTTCAAAACCTACACAGAATTGGCAGAAAAATAGGAAGTGCTTATGGGGAATGGAAATGGTGCAAAGGTTCTGGGGAAAGGAAATGTGGAGATCCATTTTACTTCCAACAAGAAGATCACTCTCACTAATGTACTCCATGTTCCTGATATTAAAAAGAATCTGGTTTCTGCATCAATCCTATGCTAGAGTGGTGTCAAATCTATCTTTGAGGCTGATAGTTTAATTCTGTCCAAAAATGGCATGTTTGTGGGTAAAGGTTATGCATGTAATGGGATGTTCAAACTTAGTATTAATGAAATACATGAATGTTCTGCTTATACTGTTGATTCTTTACCATTATGGCAAGCACGTTTAGGACATTTAAATTATAGATCTTTGAAATATATGGCAAAACATGGTCTCATTTCTGTTACTAATGATAAACATGATAAATGCGAAATATGTACACAAGCCAAGATTACAAAGAAACCATTTTCAACAGTTGAAAGAAATTCAGAACTCTTGGATTTAATTCACTCCGATATATGTGAATTAAATGGAGTTTTAACCAGAGGTGGAAAAAGGTATTTCATTACCTTTATTGATGATTTTTCTAAATACACATGTGTATATTTGCTCAGAAATAAAGATGAAGCTTTTGACATGTTCAAACGCTATAAAACAGAAGTTGAAAATAAAAAAGGTAGGAAAATAAAAATTCTACGTAGTGATAGAGGAGGAGAATACTTCTCCGCTGAATTTTCTAACTTCTGTGAAGAACATGGGATTATTCATCAACATACTGCGCCATACACACCGCAGCAAAATGGCTTGGCTGAAAGGAAAAATAGAACTCTGGTTGATATGGTGAATTCTATGTTATTAAATGCTAAGTTACCACTTAACTTGTGGGGGGAAGCATTGTTGTCTGCATGTCATTTGCACAATAGAATCACTTCAAGGAAAACCAAAGTTTCTCCTTACGAACTACGGAATGGTCGAAAACCTAATCTACGGTATCTAAAGGTGTGGGGGTGTATTGCCTTTTATAGAGTCACTGATCCAAAATGGACTAAACTAGGTCCAAGAGCATTGAAAAGTTTGTTTGTAGGATATGCTGAAAACTCTAAAGCATATAGACTACTAAATTTATCCTCAAACATGGTTGTTGAATCAAGGGATGTTGAGTTTACTGAAAATAAATTCAAAGATGATTCAAATTCAAATCAGTCGTTAAACCCCGACATTATTCAAACACCAACGGATATTACTACATCTTCTGCTGGTAATAAAAGAAAAGTAACAAATGAACAAATAGAAATAAGTAGGACACAAAGAATCAGAAAAGAGAAATCTTTTGGTCCAGATTTTATATCATCTCAAGCTATGGCATTCCTTATAGAAAGAATTCGAGATGAAGTTACTAATAAACTTCCTATTATACTGAATATAGAAGATGATCCAGAAACATACAAAGAAGCTATAACTTCTAGAGATTCTACTTTTTGGAAGGAGGCAATTGATGATGAAATGGATTCAATTTTATCAAATAATACTTGGGTGTTGGTAGACTTGCCTTAAGGGTCAAAACCTATTGGTTGTAAATGGGTGTTTCGAAGAAAACGTAATAACGATGGTAGCGTACAAACTTTCAAGGCTAGATTAGTAGCTAAGGGCTTTCGGCAAAAGGAAGGAATTGATTTCTTTGATACATATGCTCCGGTTGCAAGAATTACATCAATTCGAGTACTAATAGCATTAGCATCAATATATCAGTTACATATCCACCAAATGGATGTCAAAACAGCCTTCCTTAGTGGTAAACTTAATGGAGAAGTTTACATGGAACAACCTGAAGGTTTTATCCTTCCTGGGAATGAAAGAAAAGTTTGCAAACTAACCAAATCATTATATGGATTAAAACAAGCACCAAAACAGTGGCATGAGAAATTTGACTCAAATATACTTCAAAATGGCTTTACATATAATAGTGCAAACAAATGTATCTACTCCAATTTTACAAAAGAATATGGAGTAACCATTTGTTTATATGTAGATGATTTATTAATATTCGGTACTAACATGAAAGGAATTCAAGACACCAAGAATTATTTAACTTCAAAGTTCAAAATGAAAGATTTGAATGAAGTTGATACAATTCTGGGTATAAAAGTTAGTAAAGTTAGTGGGGGTTATGCACTAAATCAATCATATTATATTCAAAAAGTTCTCAAGAAGTTTGAACATCTAAAAATTAAAGATGCCAGTACCCCTACAGACTCGAGTATCAGTCTCAATAAAAATGAAGGAAGATGTATTGCTCAACTCAAATAGGCAAGCGCTATTGGAAGTATAATGTACGCAATGCATTGTACAAGACCTGACATAGCATTTGCAATATGCAAACTTGCACGATGTTATACCAAAATCTAGGCCTAACACCTAAATGCAGATCACAGATCACAGAATGCAGAAAACGGTAAATAAAGAGGAGACACACAAAGTTTTTATAGTGGTTCGGCTGTAGATGTAGCCTACGTCCGCTTTATAATCTTATTGTTATACTGACAGATTACAAGAATCAGTTACATGCAAGCACACAATTCGTGTGTTAATTGAGGTTACAAGGGTTTATACACGTAATCCACGTGTTAATTATGTAGAAAAGAGAAAAATTTGACTGTAGGAAAGTGCAAAGTCCTTGCACTTCAGTAATGGTGGAAGCAGTGAAGAAGAATGGCCAAAAGTCCTTGAAAAATAATCTGAATGGTGTATTTATAGCTGTTTACAGCAAGCGGATCGCGGGACACATGGCACGCATCCCAAGAATTTTGAAAAGAGGTGGAAAGCGTCTAGAAATCATCTCCAAATAGTCATATGACATGTGTAATAAGATCCATGCAAGTTGGAGCAAAAATAGCCATCAAAATAGGTCAAAACAGTGCAGAACTGCAGGCGGTTCGCGGTCCCCATGCGCTCCACGATCGGATCATGACATAGGAGTGCGACCCCTAGGAACGGATCGTGACCTAGGAGTGCGACCCCTAGGAACGGATCGTGACCTAGGAGTGCGACCCCTAGGAACGGATCGTGACCTACGGGGCGACCCCTAGGAAGGTCACGAAACCTAGGAGTTCGACCCCTAGGATGGTCAGCCAGTCAAGGAAGGTGAGAGATGATACAAACTACAAGATAGCTACGCTCCGCCACTTCATCCAAGTGAATTCCAGTCTACACTAAAGTCCTGAGTTGTTCCATATTATAGAAATTCGTGTTGAGACGATCTTTGCCAAAAGATTATGTAACAAGTTGCCCCCTAGAACTTATCTTGTTGGTTAAAGGAAGATGTGTTCTGGATAATCCGAGAAATCCAAATCCAGAATGCGACGATCACGCCAGATCATATTAAGGCCAGAAAACCGACGATCACACGGGATCGTATTAAGGCCAGAGAAATCCAAGAAGAACAGGAGTTTGTACCTGCAAGAAGATAAAACAAACAATGCAAGAATATTTCCTAGATGGCCTTACCGGAGTAAACCATCTGAGGAGATGTTTGAGGGGTTCCAAGACGGCCTTACCGGAGTAAGACGACCAAGGGAAAGCACATGAATTTCCAAGACGGCCTTACCGAAGTAAGACGACCAAGGAAAAGCACATGAGAATTTGTTTATACTGGACGGATCCAGTTGGGAGCCGGAGCTCATGTTTGTACTGGACGGACCCAGTTATGAGCCGGAGCTCAATGTTTATGCTGGACGGATCTAGTTAGGAGCCAGAGCTCAATGTTTATACTGGACGGATCCAGTTAGGAGCCAGAGCTCAATGCTTATTGCTAATTCATGAAAATCCAGCAGTCGTTTGCCGGAAATGACTGGAGACCACAAGCCGGTTCCATGCGTGTGGGCTGATGTGACTGCTCTTATTACATGCAGGGAAAACAAAGGAGGGCGAGAAGTCGTCTAAAAACCTAAAAACATGAACTATGGACCGGAGTCCAGGAAACTGAAGAGATCCGCTGAGTGGGATTAGCTAATGATAAGCCCGCGATTGCTCGATCCGGGATCGCTCCCTCTCCGGGGAGTCGGTGGTGGTAGCGCAGGTGTGGGCGCTATTGGTTGAATGACATACTCAGGTAGTTCTCCTCGCCTGACGCAGTCCTCAATAAGGTCACGCAAATGTCTGCAGTCATCAGTGTTGTGACCGTCCATGTCATGAAATATGCAGTGCCTTCCAGAGTTGCGTTGTGCTACTGTTGGCTCCCTCTTGGGAGGCCTTGGGTAGGAGGCGGCACCCCCTGTATGTAGATATTGCTCAGGGTGTCATTCAGTTCAGTGTATTTGTCGTATCTGGACCCTCTCCAGGGTGGAGCATTACGATCATTCTTTGCATTGGCTGTTCCTTTGCCTTTTCCAGGATTGGGCGGTTCTCCATCTCCGAGCATGTTGACGTCGAGAGTGCGTTTCTCAGAAGTTGCATTTTCTTCCCGCAGGAATCTATCTGCTTCAAGGTAGAATTCGCTGAGGTTTCGCGGTGGATCTCTATACAAAGACTTTTTGAATTCCGTATTATCTAGAACGCCGGATACTGCTGCCATCAGTACCATAGATTGTTCAGGGCGATCCACTGATGCTGCTGCAACGTTGAATCTTTCCAGGAATGAATGCAGAGTTTCTCTGGGCCACTGCTTGATTGTAGTGAGTGACATGACGTTCTTGGGTCAAGCGATGTGGACCCGAAACTGTTTAAGGAAGCATGCGACCAACATGTTCCAACTGCTGATCGATTCTATTTCCAGCTGCCGAATCCACATGGCTGCTATATCAGTCAGAAAGAGGGGAAAACATTTAGCCATGACGTTTTCTGATGCCATTTGAACTTCCATATGTCGTTTGTAGCGCATCAGATGCACGGTAGGATTTGTCCTGCCGTTGTAGGACTCCAGTTGTGGAAGTTTGAAATCTGGGGGATTGCGGGAATTCCTGATTTCCTGAGTGAATGGGTTATGGTTGACGTCATCCATGTCGTTCTGGTAAATACGGCCTCTCGATAGGCGTTAAATGAGATTGGCGAGCTGATCGCCCTCAAAAAGTTGTTGCAAGTTGCCAAGATCAGAGCCGGTGCCCCCAGCATTGAGTGCAGGAGAACATGGAAGTTGGTGAGCTGTCGCCTGGGGATCGTGGCTCCCGGATCATGGATCGAGGGGGGTGACCCGACCCGGTTCGAGGGGGACAGTTCGTGAGGTAGGTTCGTGAAGTCCAGCCCGTGAGGCCGAATCGTGAAGCAGGGGGGCGATCCGACTGGGTCCTGGAGGTAGATCACGAACCGTTTGATGCTGTTGAGGAGCAGGAGCTCGCAATCCGGTGTCTATATGAAACTGAGATGAAGTAGGCTGCTATGCATTTGCAATAAGGAGTGGGTTGCCCCCGAGCATTGGTGCTGGCGGGTCGCGGGTCGCTGGGCCCGACCCGATCTGATCGTGGTGGCCTGTGCCAGCCGTTTCAATGGCTCCGCCTCCAATGGCTTGAGCATTGCTTGGCCTTCCATCCATCCGAGCGAAGAATTGGTTGATCATTTCCTGTTGTTTCTAGAGGAGATCATCTTTCCGTGCCATCTGATCTTTCAGTTCAACGAGAACTCCGTCCATCTCGTCTCTGGTCAAGTATGCAGAAGGATCTCCATGAGAGGAAGCTTCCAAGCTTGCCTCGTTCCATGTGCCTTCAGCATCAGCATCATCAGCATGAGTGGAAGTTCCAGTCTTCTTCCTTTTGATTGCCATTGAGTCTCCTTTCAATCTAGAAGTTGAAGTTTTTGTGTGCCCCCCTTCCTGGTGCGCCAAAATGTTAGACCAAAATCAGGGCCTAACACCCAAATGCAGATCATAGATCACAGAATGCAAAAAACGGTAAATAAAGAGGAGACACACAAAGTTTTTATAGTGGTTCGGCTGTAGATGTAGCCCACGTCCACTTTATAATCTTATTGTTATACTGACAGATTACAAGAATCAGTTACATACAAGCACACAATCCGTGTGTTAATTGAGGTTACAAGGGTTTATACACGTAATCCACGTGTTAATTGTGTAGAAAAGAGAAGAATTTGATTGTAGGAAAGTGCAAAGTCCTTGAACTTCAGTAATGGTGGAAGCAGTGAAGAAGAATGGCCAAAAGTCCTTGAAAAATCCTCCGAATGTGTATTTATATCTGTTTACAGCAGGCGGATCGCGGGACACATGGCACGCATCCCAAGAATTTCGAAAAGAGGTGGAAAGCGTCCAGAAATCATCTCCAAATCGTCATATGACATGTGTAATAAGATCCATGCAAGTTGGAGCGAAAATAGCCATCAAAATAGGTCAAAACAGTGCAGAACTGCAGGCGGTTCGCGGTCCCCATGCGCTCCACGATCGGATCGTGACCTAGGAGTGCGACCCCTAGGAACGGATCATGACCTAGGAGTGCGACCCCTAGGAATGAATCGTGACCTAGGATTGCGACCCCTAGGAACGAATCGCAACCTAGGAGTGTGACCCCTAGGAACAGATCATAACCTAGGAGTGCGACCCCTAGGAATGGATCGTGACCTAGGGGGGCGATCCCTAGGAAGGTCACGAAACCTAGGAGTGCGACCCCTAGGATGGTCAGCCGGTCCAGGAAGGTGAGAGATGATACAAACTACAAGCTAGCTACGCTCCGCCACTTCATCCAAGTGAATTCCAGTCTACACTAAAGTCCTGAGTTGTTCCATATTATAGAAATTCGTGTTGAGACGATCTTTGCCAAAAGATTATGTAACACACGATATACTAGCAATCCTGGTATAGATCATTGGAAAGCAACCGGAAGATTACTTGATTACCTAAAAAGAACCAATAATCTAGGACTTGTTTACAATTGATTTCCAAGTGTATTAGAAGGATATACTAATGCAAGTTGGATAACTAGCGCTGGTGATAATAAATCTACTTCGGGTTGGATTTTTACATTAGGTGGAGGTACCGTTTCTTGGGCATTAAAGAAACAAACTAGCATTTCACACTCCACAATGGAATCATAATTTATAGCACTTGCTGCTGCAGGAAAGGAGGCAAAATGGCTACGAAATATGTTACTGGATATCAAGCTATGGCCAAAACCAATGCCAGCCATATCTTTACGATGCGATTGCCAGGCTACTATGTCACGAGCATATAGTACCATATACAATGGAAAATCAAGACATATAAGTCATAGACATGAATATGTTAGACAAATAATAAATAATGGAATTACCACTATTGTCTACATAAGATCCAATGATAATTTGGCAGACCCATTCTAAAAAGCATTGATTAGAGAAATGGTAAAATCCACGGCAGTCAGAATGGGACATAAACCTTGTATTGATCAATGATAATGGAAACCCGACTTTAATATTAATTAACTTAACTTTAAGGTTTAATGGGTAATAACAAACTATCATATGATTAGGAAGACACTAAGTCAAATTAGTGTAAACTATTACATATATGAAGAGGCTAAGTTGAATAACTCTTAATAAAGTCCTAGATAGTCTGGTAAAGAGACATTGAAATGGAAAAAGAACATTACCTTTATGAAATAGGAAGTGGTGCCGCTTCCGAACAAGAGTTTAGGGTTTGCTCTTGTAAAAGTTCATTAAGCTGGGATGGAGCACATGGCCATAACGGTGCTCACAGGTAGGGAAATTTATTGGCAAAATTGAAATTGCTTGTATAGCATTTCCGACTTTATAACTCAACGGAGACTTGGTTTAAGTTAAGACCACCCAGCTCTCCTTTAAAGTCCTGAGATACTTACACTAATACGTGGTTTAATCGAATAGATACCACATATGATGTGTAATTTCTAGTTAAGATAAAATTGAACCACATCAATAAAACAATCTAGTGGGGGATTGTTGAGGTAGATTGTTCTGAATGAGGAGAAAAATTAAGTCCCACATCACCAAGCCTTTTAGACTATTCCAAGGTATATAACAAAGCCTTGTATATGATATGTGAATTAAAAATGACATGGGCTTGAGTAATGGCTTGGGTGGGTATGCATATGGGCTTGGGCCTAAAAAATATTTATAGGTCAAAGATTGGGCACTTGGGCACTTGGGGCATGTGGGCACGTGCGTGACCGTACGGATGCGACATGGCCTGAACGAAAACAATCGTATTTTTTGAATTTGAACAGACGGACGTGTCTGCTTGAATGCAACAGTTCCAGAAACGGTCATGACTCTTTGCCCACTATAAATACAATTTCGCCCAGACCATAACTTACTTTTGATCTTCTCCTCTATCCTCCTGTAATTACAGTTCCTATTTTATCGTCCACCAATAATAAATCCCACTGAACTCATAGGCTTTGCCATGCCTCTGGGTTCTGGTTTTGTTGTATCCTACAAGGCAGTCTGTCATTCAACCCGTTGGCGAACTCAGAAGAGTGGGGGCAGATACTGCTTTATGGACAGCGAACCCGCGCCTCAATACCGACTATGGTTGATTCTCTACTGCAATTTTACGAACAATCTTAAAGCAATATCCAATACGGATAACAGTGCAGAATCCGCCTTCAAACTGATGAACCAAGACTTCGTCCGTCTGGACAGAATTGATGGAACAAATTTCACGCGTTGGCAGGACAAGATGAAGTTCCTCCTTACTACCCTCAAAGTTTCATATGTACTTAATGAAAACCTTCCACCGATTTTTCCTCCAACAGACAAAGATACAGTAGAATTGAAGAAATAGAGGATGAAACGCGAGGAAGATGAACTGCTATGCCGAGGCCACATTCTTAATACATTATCCGATCGCTTGTATGATTTCTACACTCCGCTGAAGTCGCCTAAAGAAATCTGTGATGCGCTGGAAGCAAAGTACAAAACAGAGAAAATAGGAACAGATAAGTTTTTAACATTACAATATTTTGAATTTGAAATGAAAGATGATGTCTCTGTTATGGACCAAATGCATGACTTACAAGTTCTGGTTGGAAAACTTGGGGATTTAAAAGTGCAAATTCCAGAATCTATTCAAGTAGGGGCTATTATTACTAAGCTTCCACCTAGTTGGAATAATTATCGTAAAAAGCTCCTGCACATGACTGAAGAACTCACGTTGGAACGGATTGGGAAGAACATACGGATTGAAAAAGAAAATAAAATCCATGATGGTGTTTTTCCAATATCGAACGTGAACAATTTCAATTCTGGAAAGAAGAGAAAGAATGCTCAGAATCAGAACTTTAAGCCAAATAAGAAAACTAAGACGGATGGCAACTCTAATCCAAAGGATAAGAAAAACAAGACTTGCTATAACTGCGGAAAACTTGGGCATTTCAAACGAGAGTGCAGGGAAACTCCAAATCAGAAGGGCCAGTCTAAAAGTGCAAACATGGTTGAGAACGAAGAAGTCCAAGAAATCATTGCTATGGTTTCAAACTTGCAGATCGGCATGATAACTAACTTGCACATGGCAATTGCGGAAACAAAATCTTCTGATTGGTGGTTTGATTCTTGTGCAACAGTTCGTGTATGCAACAACAAAGGGCTGTTCAAAACCTACACAGAATTGGCAGAACAACAGGAAGTGCTTATGGGAAATGTAAATGGTGCAAAGGTTCTGGGGAAAGGAAATGTGGAGATCCATTTTACTTCCAACAAGAAGATCACTCTCACTAATGTACTCCATGTTCCTGATATTAAAAAGAATCTGGTTTCTGCATCAATCCTATGCAAGAGTGGTGTCAAATCTATCTTTGAGGCTGATAGTTTAATTCTGCCCAAAAATGGCATGTTTGTGGGTAAAGGTTATGCATGTAATGGGATGTTCAAACTTAGTATTAATGAAATACATGAATGTTCTGCTTATACTGTTGATTCTTTACCATTATGGCAAGCACGTTTAGGACATTTAAATTATAGATCTTTGAAATATACGGCAAAACATGGTCTCATTTCTGTTACTAATGATAAACATGATAAATGCGAAATATGTATACAAGCCAAGATTACAAAGAAACCATTTCCAACAGTTGAAAGAAATTCAGAACTCTTGGATTTAATTCACTCCGATATATGTGAATTAAGTGGAGTTTTAACCAGAGGTGGAAAAAGGTATTTCATTACCTTTATTGATGATTTTTCTAAGTACACATGTGTATATTTGCTCAGAAATAAAGAAGAAGCTTTTGACATGTTCAAACGCTATAAAATAGAAGTTGAAAATCAAAAAGGTAGGAAAATAAAAGTTCTACGTAGTGACAGAGGAGGAGAATACTTCTCCACTGAATTTTCTAACTTCTGTGAAGTACATGGGATTATTCATCAACACATTGCACCATACACACCGCAGCAAAATGGTTTGGCTGAAAGGAAAAATAGAACTCGGATTGATATGCTGAATTCTATGTTATTAAATGCTAAGTTACCACTTAACTTGTGGGGGGAAGCATTGCTGTTAGCTAGTCATTTGCACAATAGAATCACTTCGAGGAAAACCAAAGTTTCTCCTTACGAACTATTGAATGGTCGAAAACCTAATCTACGGTATCTAAAGGTGTGGGGGTGTATTGCCTTTTATAGAGTGACTGATCCAAAACGGACTAAACTAGGTCCAAGAGCATTGAAAAGTTTGTTTTTAGGATATGCTGAAAACACTAAAGCATACAGACTACTAGATTTTTCCTCAAACACGATTGTTGAAACAAGGGATGTTGAGTTTATTGAAAATAAATTCAAAGATGGTTCAAATGCAAATCAGTCGTTAAACCCCGACATTATTCAAACACCAACGGATGTAACTACATCTTCTGCTGGTAATAAAAGAAAAGTAACAAATGAACAAACAGAAATAAGAAGGACACAAAGAATCAGAAAAGAGAAATCTTTTTGGTCCAGATTTTATATCATCTCAAGCTATGGCATTCCTTGTAGAAGGAACTCGAGATGAAGTTACTAACAAACTTCCTATTGTACTGAATATAGAAGTTGATCCAAAAACTACAAAGAAGCTATAACTTCTAGAGATTCTGCGTTTTGAAAGGAGGCAATTGATGATGAAATGGATTCAATATTATCAAATAATACTTGGGTGTTGGTAGACTTGCCTCAAGGGTCAAAACCTATTGGTTGCAAATGGGTGTTTCGAAGAAAACATAATAACGATGGTAGCGTACAAACTTTCAAGGCTAGATTAGTAGCTAAGGGCTTTCGGCAAAAGGAAGGAATTGATTTCTTTGACACATACGCTCCGGTTGCAAGAATTACATCAATTCGAGTACTAATAGCATAAGCATCAATCTATAAGGTACATATCCACCAAATGGATGTCAAAACATCCTTCCTTAATGGTGAACTTAATGAAGAAGTTTACATGGAACAACCTAAAGGTTTTATCCTTCCTGGGAATGAAAGAAAAGTTTGCAAACTAACAAAATCATTATACGGATTAAAACAAGCTCCAAAACAGTGGCATGAGAAATTTGACTCAATTATACTTCAAAATGGCTTTACATATTATAGTGCAGACAAATGTATCTACTCCAAGTTTACAAAAGAATATGGAGTAATCATTTGTTTATATGTAGATGATTTATTAATATTCGGTACAAACATGAAAGGAATTCAAGACACCAAGAATTATTTAACTTCAAAGTTCAAAATGAAAGATTTGAATGAAGTTGATACAATTCTGGGTATAAAAGTTAATAAAGTTAGTGGGGGTTATGCACTAAATCAACCACATTATATTCAAAAAGTGCTCCAGAAGTTTGAACATCTAAAAATTAAAGATGCCAGTACCCCAATAGACTCGAGTATCAATCTCAATAAAAATAAAGGAAGATGTATTGCTCAACTCGAATACGCAAGCGCTATTGGAAGTATAATGTATGCAATGCATTGTACAAGACCTGACATAGCATTTGCAATATGCAAACTTGCACGATATACTAGCAATCCTGGTATAGATCATTGGAAAGCAATTGGAAGATTACTTGGTTACCTAAAAAGAACCAATAATCTAGGACTTGTTTACGATGGATTTCCAAGTGTATTAGAAGGATATACTGATGCAAGTTCGATAAGTTGCGCTGGTGATAATAAATCTACTTCGGGTTGGATTTTTACATTAGGTGGAGGTGCTGTTTCTTGGGCATCAAAGAAACAAACTTGCATTTCACACTCCACAATGGAATTAAAATTTATAGCACTTGCTGCTGCAGGAAAGGAGGCAGAATGGCTACGAAATATGTTACTAGATATCAAGCTATGGCCAAAACCAAATCTTTACGATGCGATAGTCAGGCTACTATGTCACGAGCATATAGTAACATATACAATGGAAAATCAAGACATATAAGCCTTAGACACGAATATGTTAGACAAATAATAAATGATGGAATTATCACTATTGTCTACATAAGATCCAATGATAATTTGGCAGACCCATTCACAAAAGCATTGACTAGAGAAATGGTAAAAACCACGGCAGTCGGAATGGGACTTAAACCCTGTATTGATCAATGATAGTGGAAACCCAACTTTAATATTAATTAACTTAACTTTAAGGTTTAACGGGTAATAACAAACTATCATATGATTAGGAAGATACTAAGTCAAATTAGTGTAAACTGTTACAGATATGAAGAGGCTGAGTTGAATAACTCTTAATAAAGTTCTAGACAGTCTGGTAACAGATACATTGAAATGGAAAAAGAACTTTACCTTTATGAACTTGGAAGTGGTGCCACTTCTGAACAAGAGTTTTAGGGTTTGCTATTGTAAAAGTTCATTAAGCTGGGATGGAGCACATGGCCATAACGATGCTCATAGGTAGGGAAATTTATTGGCAAAATTGAAATTGCATGTGTAGCATTTCCGACTTTATAACTCAATGGAGACTTGGTTTAAGCTAAGACCACGCAGCTCTCCTTTAAAGTCCTGAGATACTTACACTAATACGTGGTTTAATCGAATGATACCACATATGATGCGTAATTTCCTGTTAAGATAAAACTGAACCACATCAATAAAACAATCTAGTGGGGGATTGTTGAGGTAGATTGTTTTGAATAAGGAGAAAAACTAAGTCCTACATCACCAAGTCTTTTAGACTATTCCAAGGTATATAACAAAGCCTTGTATATGATATTGTGAATTTAAAATGACATGTGCTTGAGTAATGGCTTGGGTGGGTATGCATATGGGCTTAGGCCTATAAAATATTTATAGGTCAAAGATTGGGCACTTGGGGGCACGTGGGCGCGTGCGTGACCGTACAGATCCGATATGGCCTGAATGAAAACAATCGTATTTTTTGAATTTGAACAGACGGACGCGTCTGCTTGAATGCAACAGTTCCAGAAACGGCCATGACTCTTTACCCTCTATAAATACAATTTCGCCCAGACCGTAACTTACTTTTGATCTTCTCCTCTATCCTCCTGTAATTACAATTCCTATTTTATCATCCACCAATAATAAATCCCACTGAAGTCACAGGCATTGCCACGCCTCTGGGTTCTAGTTTTGTTGTATCCTGCGAGGCAGTCTGTCATTCAACCTGTTGGCAAACTCAAACGAGTGGGGGCAGATATTGCTTTAAGGACAGCGAACCCGCGCCTCAAAACCGACTCTGGTTGATTCTCCAATGCAATTTTATGAACAATCTTAAAGCAATATCCAATATGGATAACAGTGCAGAATTTTCCTTCAAACTGATGAACCAAGACTTCGTCCGTCAGGACAGAATGGATGGAAAAAATTTCACGTGTTGGCAGGACAAGATGAAGTTCCTGCTTACTACCCTCAAAGTTTCATATGTACTTGATGAAAACCTTCCACCGATTCCTCCTCCAACAGACAATGATACAGAAGAATTGAAGAAAAAGAGGATGAAACGCGAGGAAGATGAACTGCTATGCAAAGGCCACATTCTTAATGCATCATCCGATCGCTTGTATGATCTCTACACTCCGCTGAAGTCGCCTATAGAAATCTGGGATGCGCTGGAAGCAAAGTACAAAATAGAGAAAATAGGAACAGATAAGTTTTTAACATTACAATATTTTGAATTTGAAATGAAAGATGATGTCTCTGTTATGGACAAATGCATGACTTACAAGTTCTGGTTGGAAAACTTGCGGATTTAAAAGTGCAAATTTCAGGATCTATTCAAGTAGGGGCTATTATTGTTAAGCTTCCACCTAGTTGGAACAATTATCGTAAAAAGCTCCTGCACATGACTGAAGAACTCACGTTGGAACGGATTGGGAAAAACATATGGATTGAAGAAGAAAATAGAATCCATGATGGTGTTTTTCCAATAACGAACTTGAACAATGTCAATTCTGGAAAGAAGAGAAAGAATGCTCAGAATCAGAACTTTAAGCCAAATAAGAAAACTAAGACGGATGGAAACTCTAATCCAAAGGATAAGAAAAACAAGACTTGCTATAACTGTGGCAAACTTGGGCACTTTAAATGAGAGTGCAGGGCACCTCCAAATCAGAAGGGCCAGTCTAAAAATGCAAACATGGTTGAGAACGACGAAGTCCAAGAAATCATTGCTATGGTTTCAGACTTGCAGATCAGCATGATAACTGACTTGCACAGGGCAATTGCGGAAACAAAATCTTCGGATTGGTGGTTTGATTCTGGTGCAACAGTTCATGTATGCAACAACAAAGGGTTGTCCCAAACCAACACAGAATTGGCAGAACAACTGGAAGTGCTTATGGGAAATGGAAATGGTGCAAAGATTCTGGGGAAAGGAAATGTGGAGATCCATTTTACTTCCAACAAGAAGATCACTCTCACAAATGTACTCCATGTTCCTAATATTAAAAAGAATCAGGTTTCTGCATCAATCCTATGCAAGAGTGGTGTCAAATCTGTCTTAGAGGCTGATAGTTTAATTCTGTCCAAAAATGGCATGTTTGTTGGTAAAGGTTATGCATGTAATGGGATGTTCAAACTTAGTATTAATGAAATAAATGAATGTTCTGCTTATACTGTTGATTCTTTTCCATTATGGTATGCATGTTTAGGACATTTAAATTATAGATCTTTGAAATACATGGCAAAACATGGTCTCATTTCTGTTACTAATGATAAACATGATAAATGCGAAATATGTATACAAGCCACGAATACAAAGAAACAATTTCCAACAGTTGAAAGAAATTCAGAACTCTTGGATTTAATTCACTCCGATATATGAGAATTAAATAACCAGAGGTGGAAAAAGGTATTTCATTACCATTATTGATGATTTTTCTAAATACACATGTGTGTCTTTGCTCAGAAATAAAGATGAAGCTTTTGACATGTTCAAACGCTATAAAACAGAAGTTGAAAATCAAAAAGATAGGAAAACAAAAGTTCTACGTAGTGACAGAGGAGGAGAATACTTCTCCATTGAATTTTCTAACTTCTGAAGAACATGGGATTATCCATCAACACACTTCGCCATGCACACCACAAAAAAATGATTTGGCTGAAAGGTCAAATAGAACTCTGGTTGATATGGTGAATTCTATGTTATTAAATGCTAAGTTACCACTTAACTTGTGGGGGGAAGCATTGCTGTCAACATGTCATTTGCACAATAGAATCACTTCAAGGAAAACCAAAGTTTCTCCTTACGAACTATGGAATGGTCGAAAACCTAATCTATGGTATCTAAAGGTGTAGGGGTGTATTGCCTTTTATAGAGTGACTGATCCAAAACGGACTAAACTAGGTCTAAGGGCATTGAAAAGTTTGTTTATAGGATATACCGAAAACTCTAAAGCATATAGACTACTAGATTTATCCACAAACATGATTGTTGAATCAAGGGATGTTGAGTTTATTGAAAATAAATTCAAAGATGATTCAAATGCAAATCAGTCGTTAAACCCCGACATTATTCAAACACCAACGGATGTTACAACATCTTCTGCTGGTAATAAAAGAAAAGTAACAAATGAACAAACAGAAATAAGAAGGACACAAAGAATCAGAAAAGAGAAATATTTTGGTCCAGATTTTATATCATCTCAAGCCATGGCATTCCTTGTAGAAGGAACTCGAGCTGAAGTTACTAACAAACATTATATTGTACTGAATATAGAAGATGATCCACAAACATACAAAGAAGCTATAACTTCCAGAGATTCTGCTTTTTGGAAGGAGGCAATTGATGATGAAATAGATTCAATTTTATCAAATAATACTTGGGTGTTGGTAGACTTGCCTCAAGGGTCAAAACCTATTGGTTGCAAATGGGTGTTTCGAAGAAAACGTAATAACGATAGTAGCGTACAAACTTTCAAGGCTAGATTAGTAGCTAAGGGCTTTTGGCAAAAGGAAGGAATTGATTTCTTTGATACATATGCTCCAGTTGCAAGAATTACATCAATTCGAGTACTAATAGCATTAGCATCAACCTATCAGTTACATATCCACCAAACGGATGTCAAAATAGCCTTCCTTAATGGTGAACTTAATGAAGAAGTTTACATGGAACAACCTGAAGGTTTTTTCCTTTCTGGGAATGAAAGAAAAGTTTGCAAACTAACAAAATCATTAGACGGATTAAAACAAGCACCAAAACAGTGGCATGAGAAATTTGACTCAATTATACTTCAAAATGGCTTTACATATAATAGCGCAGACAAATGTATCTACTCCAAGTTTACAAAAGAATACGGAGTAATCATTTGTTTATATGTAGATGATTTATTAATATTCGGTACTAACATGAAAGGAATTTAAGACACCAAGAATTATTTAACTTCAAAGTTCAAAATGAAAGATTTGAATGAAGTTGATACAATTCCGGGTATAAAAGTTAGTAAAGTTAGTGGGGGGTTATGCACTAAATCAATCACATTATGTTCAAAAAGTGCTCCAGAAGTTTGAACATCTAAAAATTAAAGATGCCAGTACCCCAATAGACTCGAGTATCAATCTCTATAAAAATAAAGGAAGATGTATTGCTCAACTCGAATACGCAAGCGCTATTGGAAGTATAATGTATGCAATGCATTGTACAAGACCTGATATAGCATTTGCAATATGCAAATATGCACGATATACTAGCACTCCTGACATAGATCATTGGAAAGCAATTGGAAGATTACTTGGTTACCTAAAAAGAACCAATAATCTAGGACTTTTTTACAATGGATTTCCAAGTGTATTAGAAGGATATACTGATGCAAGTTGGATAACTAGCGCCGGTGATAATAAATCTACTTCGGGTTGGATTTTTACATTAGGTGGAGGTGTTGTTTCTTGGGCATCAAAGAAACAAACTTGCATTTCACACTCCACAATGGAATCAGAATTTATAGCACTTGCTGCTGTAGGAAAGGAGGCAGAATGACTACGAAATATGTTACTAGATATCAAGCTATGGCCAAAACCAATGTCAGCCATATCTTTACGATGCGATAGTCAGGCTACTATGTCATGAGCATATAGTAACATATACAATGGAAAATCAAGACATATAAGTCTTAGACATGAATATGTTAGACAAATAATAAATGATGGAATTATCACTATTGTCTACATAAGATCCAATGATAATTTGGCAGACTCATTCACAAAAGCATTGGCTAAAGAAATGGTAAAATCCACGGCAGTCGGAATGGGATTTAAACCTTGTATTGATCAGTAATAGTGGAAACCCAACTTTAATATTAATTAACTTAACTTTAAGGTTTAACGGGTAATAACAAACTATCATATGATTAGGAAGACACTAAGTCAAATTAGTGTAAACTGTTACAGATATGAAGAGGCTGAGTTGAATAACTCTTAATAAAGTTCTAGATAGTCTGATAACAGAGGCACTGAAATGGAAAAAGAACTTTACCTTTATGAAATAGGAAGTGGTGCCGATTCTGAACAAGAGTTTTAGGGTTTGCTCTTGTAAAAGTTCATTAAGCTGGGATGGAGCACATGGCCACAACGATGCTCACACGTAGGGAAATTTATTGGCAAAATTGAAATTGCATGTGTGGCATTTCCGACTTTATAACTCAACGGAGACTTGGTTTAAGTTAAGACCACCCAGCTCTCCTTTAAAGTCCTGAGATACTTACACTAATACGTGGTTTAATCGAATAGATACCGAATATGATGCGTCTGCTTGAATGCAACAGTTCCAGAAATGGTCATGACTCTTTGTCCTCTATAAATACAATTTCGTCCAGACCATAACTTACTTTTGATCTTCTCCTCTATCCTCCTGTAATTACAGTTCCTGTTTTATCGTCCACCAATAATAAATCCCACTGAACTCACAGGCATTGCCACGCCTCTGGGTTCTGGTTTTGTTGTATCCTGCGAGGCAGTCTGTCATTCAATCCGTTGGCAAACTCAGATGAGTGGGGGCAAATATTGCTTTAAGAACAGCGAACCCGTGCCTCAAAACCGACTCTGGTTGATTCTCCGCTGCAATTTTAACAAAATGTCGGGGATAGCAAGCACATAAAAAATACAGGTCCCCTTGTCAAAGAGTGACAGTATAGATTATGCCACTAGGATTGAGTCGGTGGCCGAAAAGCCAAAGTTGGAGTCCTCCATAAGCTTCTCCTTATTGAAGAGTGAGAGGAAGGGTTCATATAATGTTTTCACATTTTTCTCTGTCCGGAGAGACGGAACCAAAGAGATGGGAGTAACTGCTTCGTTGAGAGCGACAAAATTGGCTTACTTGTTGTCTTTCATTTTGTCTCGAGTGTGAGAAGATAGGTCAAGCAAGAGTCATGAGAGACTATTATCAGTCTACATAGATCATGGCATTACAGTTTATTCCATTAAAGTATTTTACCAAAGTGCAGGCAGCAAATAGCTTCATCAAAGAGCGATAAGATCGGCTTGTTCATGTTAATTTGGATTGGCTTAGCAAGGGTCCATTAAAACATATATCGGCTTGGGAGGACATGAACATATCGGCCCTAAGACGCAATGAACAATCTATTAGCCGAGAGAGTTTATGAACCATATTCTTGGCTCAGAGAGGCAACAAAACCTATTTTTTCCTGGAGAGTCCAAGTACCTTACTATCGGTATGAGACAACACGAGTTAGCTTATTGGTCTGAAGAGATAGTGGATTTGATTAACGATCTGGTGAGATCTCGGAATTCGATTCTAGCTTCCAACGAATGTGGAGTCAACAAACGGTTCAAAAAGATTGTGGACTTGGTTAATAGCTTAAAATAATCATAGATTTTAGCTAGTGATTCAGAGAGATCAAGGTTTTGATATGCATTCACTTATTCCTAAGAGAACATGGGACGATTCACAGAAGCTAAGTAGATACTGACTTAGAAATCCTAATATGAACAGTTTTGGAATTTGTTCTTAAACAAAGCGTGTCATTCATTCGCAATGTGTGCTTCAGAGTGTAGGTGCTAAGCCGTCTATATGAAAAATTGTGACATAATAGATTCGGCTAAACAAGCTGAGTGGTTATCAAGGAAGAAATTTCAAAGAGATAACTTCTAACCTTAGAAATCATGTACGGATAAGGTTAAGAAGCAACGATTAAGCGGACTCAAGTAGATGCCATATTGAAATCCGCTAAGTATGAACTAGTGGCTCCCTTATGCAGTAGATTGGTACCTAATACATTTTCCGTATGTAGTGGATTGGTATGGAATATTGTGGCTTTGGACAACTTCTGAGAGTATAATCCATCGAAAATAGAGCCATATCTCAAAAAACACTTTGGCAACTGCAGAAAATGACATTGGAAACTCGATAATAACATCGAGGAGGACCATCCAAAGGAACCAAAGAGGCCTACTCTCCATCTCTACGGATCAATGTTGAACGCTCTCCCTCATTGTTGAATGGTGCTTCAAAGTTGTCCCACATCGGAAAATATTGAACTAAAATACTGAATGTAAACTAAAATGTTTCCATCACATTGCCAATTGGTTTTGTGATATTAATGAGATTAATAAATTCAACATGGAATCAGAGCTCATGATTTCAGTAGATCAGTTGAAGAGAAAGTGCTTCAACAATTGAAGGTGATGAGAAAGTGCATCACAAATCGAAGAGAAAGTGCTTCAACAATTGAAGGTGATGAGAAAGTGCATCACAAATCGAAGAGAAAGTGCTTCGATCTCAACAACTTTGAAGCAAGGAGGCGTGTTGAATGGTGCTTCAAAGTTGTCCCACATCGGGAAATACTGAACTAAGATCCTGGATATAAACTAAGATGTTCTCATCACATAGCCAATTGGTTTTGTGATAATAAGGGGATTAAAAAAAACTCTAACACTGGTCATGGGTCAACATATTCCAAGGGACTTGGTCATGATCTCGTGACTTTATATGTGTATTTTCAACTAGACATTTTTTCATTTTCATCAATAAATATAGGATGGATATGATTTTTTTTCATCTTCTTCCTTGCGTACATTCTTCCATTTTTTAATTTTGAAATTCAAATCTCTGTAAAATGCTGTCTACGGTATAAATAACATGAATTTTGTGACGATCGCCCCGTACCTCTTGCACCGAACTAATGAATGGTGCGCTATATAATGTGCCGGACTGATACGAGATGATCATCAGGTAGAATAAATCGAAATGAAACCTGTTGTATAACACACAGCGAATGGATTATATACAATAATAAAATATAAAACATGTTATAGTAGTGAAGCATAATTAAACAGAAAATCAAATCTTCATAAAACCATAGAATCTTAAGTACATTACATATAAGTACATGAATATCTGAAAAAAATATGCCTCACTAAATCCCTCAGATACTCAATAACCATCAACATATAGCAGAAATAGAAAAGAAATACCTAAATAATAAGTAGTAATAGTACACTACCTCATGCTCGTCACCACTCAGCATCAACGGCACCAAATCTACGACTCGGTCTGCTCATCAACAACATGATGAACAAGCTAAGGTAATAAGAGGGAAACATAAAATCTTGAGTCAGACAATAGTCTTAGTGAGTGATAAAATAACTAACAATAGTTGCACAAGATAATATGACTATAGGAAGATCAACCATCTGATTTACCCAACAACCAACAAGTTAACACATGAAAACCATCCATCACATGTCATTACAGAATAGGAAAGGAACACCCCCAATTTCGCTACTCTTATACGTCCTACGGTGATAACCTACACAGAGAAAACAGAGAAGAAAGTACAAAATCAAATATAGCATCCATAACATACAATATCCTAGCTATTACCAACTACAGCCTTGAATCCATCGATAATTAACTTGCATTCAACGACCGAAAGTGCTAATAATGGAAAAACCCCGGTTCTAGCCAAAATACGATATGCCATCATGACTCGTATGTTTTTCTTACTCGACAAAGACAACTAGGCCCATCATGACTGACCAGTGTGCACAATCTATCGAATTTGATTCTAGGGCGTCTCCACGATACCCTTTCTTTGAGTCTGCTAGAACACTTCGATTACCGACGATTCCTTGAGGCATCAAATATGTCAAACCTTTTATCTTGGCGACTCAATCCATTTCTTGAACCATTCCATTATCATCCATGATTGACTCTCATCCTTTCAATCCATCATTCAACTGAATCGTATATCGAATCACAACCAATGTCACATCAGTCTGGCTTGGACCACTAAAATGGGAGCTCACAATCGAAGCACCATTAATCATTGAGTTGCACATCGATCATCTAAAGTCCATTTCGACCCGAACTTCACAACCAACTCTTGTGTGACGACCCAAACTTCCCAGTAAAGGAAAGCCTGGATTGTTTTGAGAACAACACACATCATAGCACAAAACATAAGAACATTTCATTGCCTTTATAACAATTACATCAGAGTACAAGAATAAGAGTTCTGAATAAAGATTACATCTTGGAAATACAATATCAGAGATTCAATAATTTACAAAGCAGCGGAAATTAATACAAAGCGTAATGGAAAATATAATAAATTCTCTGGACACAGCTTTAAGCTTCAACCCAGAATTCTACTAAAAATAGATATCTGCAAAAACCAAAACTCCAAACTGCCCGTGGAATATAAGGGCACCCAGAGTTTAGGTTAAGAACAATAAACTCCAGGTCAGTCATGGGACTGATATGAGAACTAAAAACAGTTATTAACTTTGTTTTAAAGTTGGGTAAGTCAAGGGACCACGCCGCTATCGTGGAACGGGTTTCCTCCCAAGAATACCAATGCATAAAAAAACGCAATGCTTCTAGAAAATGAAACCATTATAAGACTCAAGTCCCTTGCAACGAAAGCCGAAAGATAGAGTTTACCTTATAATGGTCAAAAATGCTTAATACGCGAAATTCATCTTTTATACTATAAGCGCACAGTGTAGAAATCAATTTTTTTTGAAAATAAATGTATCAATCTTAGGAGGCATAATATACTATGTAAGCGGCATAATATATTATGTCACCATATAAATATACAACTGAAACCGTAAAGCTCGTATTGGAAAGTTGGGTTTCCATTATGATGGCTCCTGATTCGAAAGACAAATCACGTCATGTATCTCCACGGCTTACGTCTCGGCAAGAGAAAACACCGTAATTGTGAAAACCCGCAACTTCCCCTTCAAGGAAAGCGTCGGATAGTTCGAGAACAAACCACAACAGAACACATATAAAAGAACGTTTCATTGTATATTACAACAGTGCATCAGATTACAAGAATATACAGAGTATAAACAAATAAATATTACACAGAAATATCAGAGATTTAAATTACATTTAAATACATAGCAGCGGAAAATAATACAATACACAACTAGAAAGAGATATACGGATACAAAGCTTTCCGGATATCGTTCCAGCTGTAAACCAGGATCCTGTGAATATAAATCTGCAAAACCAAAACTACTAGCTGCCCGCGTCAAAATAAGGGCACCCAGAGTTTAGGTTAAAACAATAAACTCCAGGTCAGTCATGGGACTGGTGTGAGAACTAAAACAGTTAATCTTTATTTTTAAAGTTCGGTAAATCAAGGGACCACGCCGTATAACACGGAACGGGTTTCCTCCCAAGAACACCAGTGCATAAAACAAACAGCGCAATGCTAAATAAAGAAAAATGAAGCTGTTATAAGACCCAGGTCCCATCACACAATGCAACGCAGTCGAGGATAGGGTTTTCCCTTATAACAGCCAAAGAATGCTTAGTACGTTTAAAACAAATCATTTGATACTATTATAAGTGCATAGTGTATAAAACACTTCAAATCATAAGTATCAATCATAGGCGGCATGAATGGCCCATAACACTATGTCGCCATATATAAGTTTACAATCAGAACCGCAAAACGACGTATTGGAAGTTGGGTTATCATTTATGGTATGAACCGAGGCTAGGGGCAAGATCCTCAATGATTCGAGACAATCTAGCCCATGTCTCCGGAACAGCCGCAACTGCCCCTTGGATCGTCAGGGCCGGTCCACCGATGTGGATTATTATGCCTGAACACTACGTTTCTCCGCCCTTTGGGGCGTAAATCTGGCCCGTCAGCCGACCAGAAGCATCGGCCGAAACCGATATCACGAGGCGCCTCGCTTTTCAGCAAGTAATAATAAGTAACATCCACATGAGTCAAACTCGTCAGCCAGTTCAAGCACTGACGCCACTCCTAACTAGAAAGAAACGCATGTCCTCCCTGATGTCCGTCTCCCGTTTTTGATTCATACCGGGGGTGATACTCGCGAATCAACGTTACACAAAGCTACGCCACAAAGGCCGTGCTTCGATCATCAACCACAAGACTTTGCTTTTCAACAGAAGCCTTGATCAATTGCCACTTAGGCATGCCACACAGGCAATTCACTCCATGCGATTGATATCCATCAATATATAACCCCTGAGCTCGTACGTCTCAGAGAAGGGCGTTAAGCAAGAGAATAAATTCTCCGCCGCCAAACAGATATATATTTAATAGAGATCAATCACACGGACTAAAATCCAATGTCAGACACACAGTCCATTTACAAGTTCGTTCTGGGTCTGAACGAAACCGGAGGCACCTAATACCCCGCATATCCATCGATCTCCAAGTACGTCTGGACGATCACTAACTGTTTCCATCTTCTTGGGTGTACAGCCCAATCAAGATCATCAGTAATTACCCAAACGACGTGAAGACCTCCGGTCTTCGACCATCGTCTTCATCTTCGACTTATCGTCGTATCAGTTATTCAGAATGGGATAAACCCGGTCTTTCCGAATAACTCGCGTATATATTATAAAAGTGTTACACAAACACAACATACGCCTCATTCCAATTCATTAGTCACTAACCGTAAATTAATCAAGAGAATAACTTCCCAAATATTAACCCCGAAGGCCGAAACCAACATCAGATCAATATCCAGAAAACCATTCTGCTTGGCCAACCGCCAGTTAGTTTCTAAATTTCACATTCCTAGGGAAATGTTCCCATTAATTTTATCCAAGATAAATTTCTTGAATTTATTCTTCTTTTGAATTTCGATTCAACTAGTCGAGATTAACGAACCTTACCGAAGTAATCATTGGTTTTAATTTCCCAATCCCAACCTATTTATCCCATGAAGTAAAACTGGTAATACTTCATATCTAACACCACAGTGTTATCGGTAAATTCAATTACCATTTCACGTTCAAATCTAATTAAAGATTTAACTATCGCCTGGAGCAAAACTGGTAATATTCCAATTCGATTATTTCAATCTAATTAAAGATTCATTAAAACTCCACTTAGTTTTAATCTGTGACTGGGTTAAAGAATCAGTGTCATTTAAAACACGGTTCACGATAAACCCAAAATCACATCACATTTCAATCAGTCCCTAATTGTAAATTAGTAAGTGAGCAATTCCCTAAGTATGAATCCCGAAGGCCGAAACCAACATCAGATCAATACCTCGGAAACTATTCAACTTAACTAATCTCCAGTTAGTTTCTGATTTTCTTAACTCCTTTAGGTCTAAGAACTGTATTATTGAAGATACCGTTCACTACAACACAAAATCGCCTTTCATTAATGATCGGGTTAAAGAACTAGTGTTATTTAAAACACTGTCCACGATAAACCCAAAAATCAATATCGATTCAATTCCAATTAAATATTATTTAATTGGTACAATTCATTAAATCTAAATAAAAAGATTTAATCATTTCTCAACTGGGTTCAAGAACAGTGTTAGTGAAGACACCATTCACGACAAACCCAAATCACATTTGATATTAAATACAAGGCTCTGAATAGAAAATATCCCGGCTTATACTCAATATCAAATTCTACGATTAACAAATGTCGTATTGGAAATAACGATATAAATATATATCTTTCAAATTTCCATAACAACACCTGTATAATCACGAATTCCCACATCGAAATATTCTGAAGACAATTTCGATTCAAATCCACTCCAATGCAATCATTGGATATTCTGGTTATTTTTAAAACCCTTTTCTAATTCAATTTATTTATTTAAAAATAAATAGAATTTTAATTCTAGTTCAAAACTAGTT
This sequence comes from Allium sativum, assembly GCA_030737875.1. Lineage (NCBI taxonomy): Eukaryota > Viridiplantae > Streptophyta > Magnoliopsida > Asparagales > Amaryllidaceae > Allium > Allium sativum. The sequence continues at coordinate 296,858,257 of CM060918.1, read as the reverse complement.
CATTTCGATAAAAATCTATTTTTATCTTTTCAAATATGGAGTTTTTCATCCCAATTCTTTCTAAATCATTTCTTATGATTTTACACAAATTATTACTATTTTTAATAATTTTATCAAGGCCCGTACAGTCGATTTCCATCAATGGCCATCGAACTGCACTTACAGCGACCTTTTTCGAATTTGATTTGGACGTATCTCCAAATCCAACCGTTAGATTTCAAATTTCTAATATTCGTTAGAAAGCTCTTTTCGATACGAACCCAACGGTTCCGGTTTTAGGAGAATCCGACGGTCGGATCTCCCGTAATGTCCGTTTGAAATAAATGGTCGAAATTCACGAACTGCCGCAGCGCGGCGCGTTCTATTCAGGCCATTATATTATATATATATTATATATAATATATATATCGTCGATTTCTATTTAAAATGAATTATATAAATAGTTTTAAAATTCGTTTCAAAAGCAATTTCAACTCTCTTTTCAATTCAAATCAAAATTGAATTCTTCTTTATAAATTCGTTTTAAAATTCATTTCTATTCAATTCAAATTTCAATTCAATTTGAATTCATTTCAATTTTCTTCCAATTCAATTTGAATTCGTTTTCAATTCAATTTATTTCGAAATCGTTATATATTCAATTCATTTCGAAATCGTTATATATTCAATTCATTTCGAAATCGTTATATATTCAATTCATTTCGAAATCGTTATATATTCAATTCATTTCGAAGTCGTTATATATTCAATTCATTTCGAAGTCGTTATATATTCAATTCATTTCGAAATCGTTATATATTCAATTCATTTCGAAGTCGTTATATATTCAATTCATTTCGAAGTCGTTATATATTCAATTCATTTCGAAATCGTTATATATTCAATTCATTTCGAAATCGTTATATATTCAATTCATTTCGAAGTCATTATATATTCAATTCATTTCGAAGTCGTTATATATTCAATTCATTTCGAAGTCGTTTTATATTCAATTCATTTCGAAGTCGTTTTATATCGATATAAATATCGATCACGTCAAAATGGCGTCAATCTAATCAACACGGCTTCATAAATTTCTATTTTCAAATATTCTATTTCAAATATTTCTTTTTCAAAATAGTTGTTATTATCAAAATATTTCGTTCAACACATGACCAATCTCAATGAATGAGTACTGTCAACACATGAACGTTTATTTTATATTATTCTTTAATTTTCGAATTGGAATGAGGCCCAATCAATTACCATATAACGTTAATTATATGGATTTGCATACATCACATGTATATAATAGCATTGAAAAATAATCAACCATCAACCAAAGTGCACTACACTGTATAAGCATCAAATATAGATATCTAACGCTTATAACAGCCTGTCAATCAATCGATCGACATATTTAATCAATCAGGATGAGTGAACTTCAAATTTCATCCTAACACCCGTGTGGGGTTTCAAACAATCAAACACAGATTTTATTTGTGCAGTTGAGTGATGTGTGAAATTTATCGTCCCAATCAATGTCATTCAAATAGGTGTACATAAACAAACCGTCTGGTTTGTAAATGAATATTTATTCACATTCACGTTAAAAATTATATTTCTAACGATAAAACATTTTATTTCAACATATGAATTTCTATTCAGTTCATTCTTTAAATAAAATGATATTTTTATTTTTCTAACATATTTTAGAAAATTTCGGCGGCATAACGGCACGATACTAGAAACGGGACAAGGCCTAGCCTTATCCCCGGTCTAGTGAAGGCCCACGCCATTCACACATCAATCAAATCAATTTCATCTCACCAAACAATTCAATTCAACCTAATAATTCAACTAATCTATGCAACCAAACAAACAAGTCCATGGTCTGTGGACGATTGTGTCGGGTGCTACTAAGCACCGTCTGCATCCTAGTATATATATAACTAGAAAAATTAAATTGAAAGGTGAGAAGTTCTCACCAAATAGCTAAACCAAACGCCACGACTCTTCATATGTAGGAAATCTTCGTCGTGTTTTCCACGAGATCTGTTTCATGAGTACATGTTAAAAATCACATTTTTAACATCGCTACTTGTATAGAAAAGATTATATTTTTACAACGCTATATATATAGAAAAGATTATATTTTTATAACACTATTCATATAGAAAAGATTATATTTTTATAACACTATTCATATAGAAAAGATTATATTTTTATAACACTATACATATAGAAAAGATTATATTTTTATAACACTATACATATAGAAAAGATTATATTTTTATAACACTATACATATAGAAAAGATTATATTTTTATTTAATTAAAAATCCTATCTTTATATAATTAAAAATCATGCCTTCACATTTTTAAAAACAACGTCCTCCTATTTTAAAAAAAACAAACAAGGTCTTCATATAAAAAAAAAAAAGAACAAGGTCTTCATATTAAAAAAAAACAAGGTATATTTTTATTTTAAACTATGGTATATATATATAAATCCCCTTTTTATTTCTATATTCTTATGTATAAAAACAGATTTTAAACCAAAATTATTTCCATATAAAAATAAAATATAAAGCTCACTGTTGATTTTGGTATGTTTGAACCCGTCGAAAGCTTCCAGGTCGTAGATTAGAGAACGCATTCTTCATCGTCCCTTCAGGTAAATCGGAGCCCAAAATCCTCCCTAATGTCGACATCTAGGGCCTCACGCTGCTCGCGCCTCGTACCCTTATCCTCCGATCTGACATGCCCATCTTGTTCGCCGCTCAACCTTCCACCGGCGCCAGAAACGAGGAGGAACTCGAACCACCCTCCTTGGCCAGAAACGGCCACGAACCGATCAGCTTTAAGCCCGGATTTCACCGCTTTCATCGAACCATATTCCATCACAGCATTACCCACATGAAGCCCTCACCTAGATCGATCATCTTCCCTTTATTTGATTTTTGAAACAAATTAGTGGATCAAACGAATTTTTGGGGAGAATCTTGAAGCATTCTGAACGTTTGATTTGGGGGAAGGCGGCTACTGGGTATTGGGCCTAGGGTTTAGTGGTTGAGCTCCCTTTATAATAATTATTTTTATTAATATTTAATTCTAATAGTTATTTAAATGCGAATTTAACGATCTGAGCTCTAAATCAAACCCACTGACTGCCCTTCCTAAATAAATACCCCTATTCCAAACACAATGGGACATGTATCATAAGCTGATTCGATCGTTTCGATCAGTTTCCGTTTAAATTAACATTTAAATCATTATATTGAATTTTAAACGTACATTTCAATTTACTGGGGTCACATACTAACTTTAAAAATTCTAGAAAAATATTTTCTAGCTTCGTATTGACGATACGGTCCTATCAAAACTAGTTTCGTCGAATTCTGAGACCGTTGGAAAAATGACCAATTTCCAGTCGATTAAAATCAACTGAAACTGGTTAAACGCGTTTTCTTTTGCCACGCTCACATATTGATTCGAAAAATTATGAAATTTGAAACCTAGCAATAACTTTACATCCCGAACCCAACAAAACTGGTTTCGTCGAAATCCGAGGTCGTTTGCAAAATGGCTATTTTTAAGGGCTATATATTATATTAAAATATATATAAATTCCACAGCGACTATTTCTAATTTTCAACTGGACATATCTCATCATTTATAAAGTGAAATCTCAGTTTCTCAACTTTGTTGGAAAGATATCATCAATTAGATCCTAATGTTTTTGGTTTCACAAAAATCCGGATTGTTTTGCACCCGGTACATTCAATTGAAGTTTGAAATCGAATTATCGAACTACCGCGCCATTTTTAATTCTATTTATAATTATATATAAATATTTATATTCTAACGACGACGCGTATAATATATACGTTCGAATTATATTCAAAAAAACAATTTCTCGTCGATATTATTTAAAATAATTCATTTTAAATAATCAAAATTCGCTAAAATCGCCAAAATAAAAATTTTAAACTGGCTCAGATTTTACGGGTTGTTACAATCTCCCCCACTTAAAACTTTTCGTCCCCGAAAAGGAACAAAGTCGAAAGTGGTTTGATTATTCAACTCTACGTTCGATCTGGTTTCCATTCTCCAACTCTTTAGTTTCTGAGAATTTTCAAAATTTCAAAAATTTGGCTAACACCCTAAATTTTTGAAAAATTTCGCCATAACCTCCCCTGCAATGGGAGCATCGGGGAATTTCAAATAGCTTCCCCGGTCCTTCAGATCTCAAAAAGAAAAAGGAAAAGCCAAGCGGCTAGCCAATAGGCTCATAAAATCATCATCACCCAAACAAAACAGTAAATTATGTAGTAAACATGTACCTATTTGTCGGGCAAACAAATTTTATTCTCTGGCTCTAGCCTCCTTGCTATGACCTGTTCAATGATATATATGTATATGCAAGCAGATGCAACCAATTTTCAATATAATTCAATATGTGATTCAATTAGGCTAAATGGTTCAAAATTAGCAAACAAATAAACAAACAACCCAAACATCAATCAATTAGTGAATTTAACGTTTCAAATTGATAATTTTGATATATATAAAGAAAATCATGTTTTGATGCCAAATCACAACAATAGGCCCTATCTAATTTTGGTTCTCACACCAGTCTAATGGAAATATATAGATATTACACGTTCGTCACTCGAATATAAATTCTGATGATGATATATCAATCATCAGAATCACTCCCGGGCGACTAGAGCGTAATTCTATATCTATCCAGTATATTAAAATTTCGAATACACGCGGATCAGACGTATACACAAAATCTATATATACTGGATTGTCCACATCAATATAAATAAATAACCAAATATGAATAGTTGATTTAGATTTTCAAAACAAAATTTGTTTTCATTTTAAAAATATACTCTTCACACTCGTTCTAGGATACTACTGATCCTATCTCTAACGAGTCATTCCCATTGGATATTACTAATCCAATATCTGATGAATTCTTTCGTACGGTTCTAATGTGTCTTGTTCTCTGAGCTTTGTAAACCAAAGCTCTGATACCAACTGTGAAAACCCGCAACTTCCCCTTCAAGGAAAGCGTCGGATAGTTTGAGAACAAACCACAACAGAACACATATAAAAGAACGTTTCATTGTATATTACAACAGTGCATCAGATTACAAGAATATACAGAGTATAAACAAATAAATATTACACAGAAATATCAGAGATTTAAATTACATTTAAATACATAGCAGCGGAAAATAATACAATACACAACTAGAAAGAGATATACGGATACAAAGCTTTCCGGATATCGTTCCAGCTGTAAACCAGGATCCTGTGAATATAAATCTGCAAAACCAAAACTACTAGCTGCCCGCGTCAAAATAAGGGCACCCAGAGTTTAGGTTAAAACAATAAACTCCAGGTCAGTCATGGGACTGGTGTGAGAACTAAAACAGTTAATCTTTATTTTTAAAGTTCGGTAAATCAAGGGACCACGCCGTATAACACGGAACGGGTTTCCTCCCAAGAACACCAGTGCATAAAACAAACAGCGCAATGCTAAATAAAGAAAAATGAAGCTGTTATAAGACCCAGGTCCCATCACACAATGCAACGCAGTCGAGGATAGGGTTTTCCCTTATAACAGCCAAAGAATGCTTAGTACGTTTAAAACAAATCATTTGATACTATTATAAGTGCATAGTGTATAAAACACTTCAAATCATAAGTATCAATCATAGGCGGCATGAATGGCCCATAACACTATGTCGCCATATATAAGTTTACAATCAGAACCGCAAAACGACGTATTGGAAGTTGGGTTATCATTTATGGTATGAACCGAGGCTAGGGGCAAGATCCTCAATGATTCGAGACAATCTAGCCCATGTCTCCGGAACAGCCGCAACTGCCCCTTGGATCGTCAGGGCCGGTCCACCGATGTGGATTATTATGCCTGAACACTACGTTTCTCCGCCCTTTGGGGCGTAAATCTGGCCCGTCAGCCGACCAGAAGCATCGGCCGAAACCGATATCACGAGGCGCCTCGCTTTTCAGCAAGTAATAATAAGTAACATCCACATGAGTCAAACTCGTCAGCCAGTTCAAGCACTGACGCCACTCCTAAATAGAAAGAAACGCATGTCCTCCCTGATGTCCGTCTCCCGTTTTTGATTCATACCGGGGGTGATACTCGCGAATCAACGTTACACAAAGCTACGCCACAAAGGCCGTGCTTCGATCATCAACCACAAGACTTTGCTTTTCAACAGAAGCCTTGATCAATTGCCACTTAGGCATGCCACACAGGCAATTCACTCCATGCGATTGATATCCATCAATATATAACCCCTGAGCTCGTACGTCTCAGAGAAGGGCGTTAAGCAAGAGAATAAATTCTCCGCCGCCAAACAGATATATATTTAATAGAGATCAATCACACGGACTAAAATCCAATGTCAGACACACAGTCCATTTACAAGTTCGTTCTGGGTCTGAACGAAACCGGAGGCACCTAATACCCCGCATATCCATCGATCTCCAAGTACGTCTGGACGATCACTAACTGTTTCCATCTTCTTGGGTGTACAGCCCAATCAAGATCATCAGTAATTACCCAAACGACGTGAAGACCTCCGGTCTTCGACCATCCTCTTCATCTTCGACTTATCGTCGTATCAGTTATTCAGAATGGGATAAACCCGGTCTTTCCGAATAACTCGCGTATATATTATAAAAGTGTTACACAAACACAACATACGCCTCATTCCAATTCATTAGTCACTAACCGTAAATTAATCAAGAGAATAACTTCCCAAATATTAACCCCGAAGGCCGAAACCAACATCAGATCAATATCCAGAAAACCATTCTGCTTGGCCAACCGCCAGTTAGTTTCTAAATTTCACATTCCTAGGGAAATGTTCCCATTAATTTTATCCAAGATAAATTTCTTGAATTTATTCTTCTTTTGAATTTCGATTCAACTAGTCGAGATTAACGAACCTTACCGAAGTAATCATTGGTTTTAATTTCCCAATCCCAACCTATTTATCCCATGAAGTAAAACTGGTAATACTTCATATCTAACACCACAGTGTTATCGGTAAATTCAATTACCATTTCACGTTCAAATCTAATTAAAGATTTAACTATCGCCTGGAGCAAAACTGGTAATATTCCAATTCGATTATTTCAATCTAATTAAAGATTCATTAAAACTCCACTTAGTTTTAATCTGTGACTGGGTTAAAGAATCAGTGTCATTTAAAACACGGTTCACGATAAACCCAAAATCACATCACATTTCAATCAGTCCCTAATTGTAAATTAGCAAGTGAGCAATTCCCTAAGTATGAATCCCGAAGGCCGAAACCAACATCAGATCAATACCTCGGAAACTATTCAACTTAACTAATCTCCAGTTAGTTTCTGATTTTCTTAACTCCTTTAGGTCTAAGAACTGTATTATTGAAGATACCGTTCACTACAACCCAAAATCGCCTTTCATTAATGATCGGGTTAAAGAACTAGTGTTATTTAAAACACTGTCCACGATAAACCCAAAAATCAATATCGATTCAATTCCAATTAAATATTATTTAATTGGTACACTTCATTAAATCTAAATAAAAAGATTTAATCATTTCTCAACTGGGTTCAAGAACAGTGTTAGTGAAGACACCATTCACGACAAACCCAAATCACATTTGATATTAAATACAAGGCTCTGAATAGAAAATATCCCGGCTTATACTCAATATCAAATTCTACGATTAACAAATGTCGTATTGGAAATAACGATATAAATATATATCTTTCAAATTTCCATAACAACACCTGTATAATCACGAATTCCCACATCGAAATATTCCGAAGACAATTTCGATTCAAATCCACTCCAATGCAATCATTGGATATTCTGGTTATTTTTAAAATCCTTTTCTAATTCAATTTATTTATTTAAAAATAAATAGAATTTTAATTCTAGTTCAAAACTAGTTCATTTCGATAAAAATCTATTTTTATCTTTTCAAATATGGAGTTTTTCATCCCAATTCTTTCTAAATCATTTCTTATGATTTTACACAAATTATTACTATTTTTAATAATTTTATCAAGGCCCGTACAGTCGATTTCCATCAATGGCCATCGAACTGCACTTACAGCGACCTTTTTCAAATTTGATTTGGACGTATCTCCAAATCCAACCGTTAGATTTCAAATTTCTAATATTCGTTAGAAAGCTCTTTTCGATACGAACCCAACGGTTCCGGTTTTAGGAAAATCCGACGGTCGGATCTCCCGTAATGTCCGTTTGAAATAAATGGTCGAAATTCACGAACTGCCGCAGCGCGGCGCGTTCTATTCAGGCCATTATATTATATATATATTATATATAATATATATATCATCGATTTCTATTTAAAATGAATTATATAAATAGTTTTAAAATTCGTTTCAAAAGCAATTTCAACTCTCTTTTCAATTCAAATCAAAATTGAATTCTTCTTTATAAATTCGTTTTAAAATTCATTTCTATTCAATTCAAATTTCAATTCAATTTGAATTCATTTCAATTTTCTTCCAATTCAATTTGAATTCGTTTTCAATTCAATTTATTTCGAAATCGTTATATATTCAATTCATTTCGAAATCGTTATATATTCAATTCATTTCGAAATCGTTATATATTCAATTCATTTCGAAATCGTTATATATTCAATTCATTTCGAAGTCGTTATATATTCAATTCATTTCGAAGTCGTTATATATTCAATTCATTTCGAAATCGTTATATATTCAATTCATTTCGAAGTCGTTATATATTCAATTCATTTCGAAGTCGTTATATATTCAATTCATTTCGAAATCGTTATATATTCAATTCATTTCGAAATCGTTATATATTCAATTCATTTCGAAGTCATTATATATTCAATTCATTTCGAAGTCGTTATATATTCAATTCATTTCGAAGTCGTTTTATATTCAATTCATTTCGAAGTCGTTTTATATCGATATAAATATCGATCACGTCAAAATGGCGTCAATCTAATCAACACGGCTTCATAAATTTCTATTTTCAAATATATTATTTCAAATATTTCTTTTTCAAAATAGTTGTTATTATCAAAATATTTCGTTCAACACATGACCAATCTCAATGAATGAGTACTGTCAACACATGAACGTTTATTTTATATTATTCTTTAATTTTCGAATTGGAATGAGGCCCAATCAATTACCATATAACGTTAATTATATGGATTTGCATACATCACATGTATATAATAGCATTGAAAAATAATCAACCATCAACCAAAGTGCACTACACTGTATAAGCATCAAATATAGATATCTAACGCTTATAACAGCCTGTCAATCAATCGATCGACATATTTAATCAATCAGGATGAGTGAACTTCAAATTTCATCCTAACACCCGTGTGGGGTTTCAAACAATCAAACACAGATTTTATTTGTGCAGTTGAGTGATGTGTGAAATTTATCGTCCCAATCAATGTCATTCAAATAGGTGTACATAAACAAACCGTCTGGTTTGTAAATGAATATTTATTCACATTCACGTTAAAAATTATATTTCTAACGATAAAACATTTTATTTCAACATATGAATTTCTATTCAGTTCATTCTTTAAATAAAATGATATTTTTATTTTTCTAACATATTTTAGAAAATTTCGGCGGCATAACGGCACGATACTAGAAACGGGACAAGGCCTAGCCTTATCCCCGGTCTAGTGAAGGCCCACGCCATTCACACATCAATCAAATCAATTTCATCTCACCAAACAATTCAATTCAACCTAATAATTCAACTAATCTATGCAACCAAACAAACAAGTCCATGGTCTGTGGACGATTGTGTCGGGTGCTACTAAGCACCGTCTGCATCCTAGTATATATATAACTAGAAAAATTAAATTGAAAGGTGAGAAGTTCTCACCAAATAGCTAAACCAAACGCCACGACTCTTCATATGTAGGAAATCTTCGTCGTGTTTTCCACGAGATCTGTTTCATGAGTACATGTTAAAAATCACATTTTTAACATCGCTACTTGTATAGAAAAGATTATATTTTTACAACGCTATATATATAGAAAAGATTATATTTTTATAACACTATTCATATAGAAAAGATTATATTTTTATAACACTATACATATAGAAAAGATTATATTTTTATAACACTATACATATAGAAAAGATTATATTTTTATAACACTATACATATAGAAAAGATTATATTTTTATTTAATTAAAAATCCTATCTTTATATAATTAAAAATCATGCCTTCACATTTTTAAAAACAACGTCCTCCTATTTTAAAAAAAACAAACAAGGTCTTCATATAAAAAAAAAAAAGGAACAAGGTCTTCATATTAAAAAAAAACAAGGTATATTTTTATTTTAAACTATGGTATATATATATATATAAATCCCCTTTTTATTTCTATATTCTTATGTATAAAAACAGATTTTAAACCAAAATTATTTCCATATAAAAATAAAATATAAAGCTCACTGTTGATTTTGGTATGTTTGAACCCGTCGAAAGCTTCCAGGTCATAGATTAGAGAACGCATTCTTCATCGTCCCTTCAGGTAAATCGGAGCCCAAAATCCTCCCTAATGTCGACATCTAGGGCCTCACGCTGCTCGCGCCTCGTACCCTTATCCTCCGATCTGACATGCCCATCTTGTTCGCCGCTCAACCTTCCACCGGCGCCAGAAACGAGGAGGAACTCGAACCACCCTCCTTGGCCAGAAACGGCCACGAACCGATCAGCTTTAAGCCCGGATTTCACCGCTTTCATCGAACCATATTCCATCACAGCATTACCCACATGAAGCCCTCACCTAGATCGATCATCTTCCCTTTATTTGATTTTTGAAACAAATTAGTGGATCGAACGAATTTTTGGGGAGAATCTTGAAGCATTCTGAACGTTTGATTTGGGGGAAGGCGGCTACTGGGTATTGGGCCTAGGGTTTAGTGGTTGAGCTCCCTTTATAATAATTATTTTTATTAATATTTAATTCTAATAGTTATTTAAATGCGAATTTAACGATCTGAGCTCTAAATCAAACCCACTTACTGCCCTTCCTAAATAAATACCCCTATTCCAAACACAATGGGACATGTATCATAAGCTGATTCGATCGTTTCGATCAGTTTCCGTTTAAATTAACATTTAAATCATTATATTGAATTTTAAACGTACATTTCAATTTACTGGGGTCACATACTAACTTTAAAAATTCTAGAAAAATATTTTCTAGCTTCGTATTGACGATACGGTCCTATCAAAACTAGTTTCGTCGAATTCTGAGACCGTTGGAAAAATGACCAATTTCCAGTCGATTAAAATCAACTGAAACTGGTCAAACGCGTTTTCTTTTGCCACGCTCACATATTGATTCGAAAAATTATGAAATTTGAAACCTAGCAATAACTTTACATCCCGAACCCAACAAAACTGGTTTCGTCGAAATCCGAGGTCGTTTGCAAAATGGCTATTTTTAAGGGCTATATATTATATTAAAATATATATAAATTCCACAGCGACTATTTCTAATTTTCAACTGGACATATCTCATCATTTATAAAGTGAAATCTCAGTTTCTCAACTTTGTTGGAAAGATATCATCAATTAGATCCTAATGTTTTTGGTTTCACAAAAATCCGGATTGTTTTGCACCCGGTACATTCAATTGAAGTTTGAAATCGAATTATCGAACTACCGCGCCATTTTTAATTCTATTTATAATTATATATAAATATTTATATTCTAACGACGACGCGTATAATATATACGTTCGAATTATATTCAAAAAAACAATTTCTCGTCGATATTATTTAAAATAATTCATTTTAAATAATCAAAATTCGCTAAAATCGCCAAAATAAAAATTTTAAACTGGCTCAGATTTTACGGGTTGTTACAGTAATACATTCTAACCGCGCTTTGGAAGAACAATCTAGTGTTCTATCCCTATGGGCTTCGGCTGAAACAATTGCCCAATCTCCAGATGTGGAGCGACCACACCCAGCAATGCTCAGTTGACCCAATCCATGTATATATAAAGTATATTGGTCAACCTACTAATCAAACAAACTGTTCACCATCATACCGGGGTGTGAGGCTCTCGAAGTAACGATATACTCAAAGCAACGCTAATTGGAGCCTTGCTTTGATCTTCATCCTCAAGGCTCTGCTTTTCAACAAAAGCCTTGATCATATGCATCTTAACATGCCACATTGTCAGACCATACTATATCATTGATCGTCTACCAGCATATATATAACCTCTAAGCTCATACATCTTAGAGAATGGTGTTAATCAAAGAATAAATTCTCCACCACCAAAAGAAATATATAATTAGTAGAGTTCAACAAATACAGTAAAAAGGAATACAATGTCAGACACACAATCCATTTACAAGTCCGTTCTAGGTCTGAACGAAACCATATCCGGTTGATCTCCAAGTACGTTTGGATGATCACCAATTATTCCATCGTCTTGGGTGTACGACCAAATCAAGATATCAATAATCATCCATCCAACTTGGACATTTCCCGGTCTTCAGTCGCCGTCTTCATCGTTGATCTTCAGTCGTCATATGGATTATTCAGAATGGGTTAAACCCGGTCTTTCTGAAAAATTCGCGTATTTAAAATCATGTGCTAAAGAAAACACAACACATGTCTCATTCCAATCAAGAAAATTCTTTTAATTCGATGATCTTTTATTTGGGAAATGTTTCCATTAATTTTATCCAAGATAAAATCTTTTAAAATTTATAGTTTAATAATCTTTTGGATATCTTTTCAAAAGATTTAATCTTTTCTTAACTTCAACTACTTTAAGCCCTATCCAACTAGTCGGAATTAACGTCTTACCAAAGTAATCATTTATTTCATTACCCCAGTCCCAACATATTTAACCTATGGAGTAAAACTGCTGGTACTCCATATTTGAACCCAATGTGTTATGGTCAATTTAATTACCGTTTTATCGTTTGAATCTAATTAAAGATTCGACTATCGCATGGAGAAAAACTGGTGGTACTCCATTCTCGGTTACTTATTGAATTCAGTAAATTCAATTACCTTATCCTTATTTCCTTCAAATCAAAGATTTATTAAAACTCTATTTGATTTTAATCTTCTTAAAATCATTATTTAATGATTATTCAATTTTAAGAAATTAATCCAAAAGATTTAATCTTTCTTTCAACTTAAATCCATTTAAGCTTTATTAGAACTTCATTAAGTTTTAATCTAATAAAAATCATTATTAAATGATTATTCTATTTCAAGAAATCAATCTTGCCTTTAATTGGATTAAAGAACAAATATCACTTAAAAATATCGTTTACGATCAACCCAAAATCATATTCCTTTTAATTTCAATATACTAAATTGGAAAAAATTTCTTTAGAAATTTCCATGTAATCTTAATTAAAAGATTAATAAATAGTAAGTCATAATTTCACCATTGATTTGGATTTTTATAACTAATGTCGTTTAAAACAATGCTCACAATTAACCCACAATCAATTTCCTTTTAATATGTTTAGTAGTTGGAAACCTCATTTAAATCTTAAATAAAAGATTTATTCTTTACTCAAATAGGTTTAAGAACAGCGTTATTTAAGATACTATTCATGACAAACCGAAATCTAATTCAATATTAAATATAAGGCTTTGAATGGGAATTATATCGACTTATATTCAATATCAAATTCTAAAACCAACGGATATCATATCGGAAATAACAATATTAAATATCTTCCAAATTTCCAAAATAATATGCGTACAATCACAGAATCCAATATTGAAATAATCCGAAGGTAATTTCCATTCAAATCCATTACAATATATTTATTGGAAATCTTGGTTATATTAAAACCATTTCAAATTCCTTTTATTTATTTATAAAATAAATAAATCACTCGTTTTGATAAAATTATCTTTTATCTTCAATAATTGGAATTTTCATCAAAAGCCCTTTTTAAATCATTTATTATGATTTTACATAATTTTGCCCTATTTTTATTTATTTAAAAATAGGCCTTTTCAATTAAATGATGTTCCAGGTCATTTAACTACACTGGCGCTGTTTTTATTCAAAATTGAGTTTAACATTTCTCAAAACCCAACCGTTGGATTTCAAAACTTAAATACTTAGTTGAAAGCTCTTTTCGATACGAACCCATAAGTTCCGATTTCAGAAAAAACGGTCAGACCTTCCGCTACGTCCATTTGAAGTTAATGGTCGAAATTCGCGAACGGTCGCTGCGCGGCGCATTCTATTCAGGCCATTATATATATAATAATATATATATATATATTATATTTCATCGATTTCCTTTCTAAACATATTCTAAATTGTTTATAAATTCGTTTATAAAACGATTCCAACTTTTATTTCAATTTTAAATCCAAATTGAATATTCTATCCATTATCATATTAAAATAATATTATTTCCAAAATTAATTTCGAAATTAGCTCTTTTAATATTCATTATAAAATGGATAAAATAAATCGATAAACATGTTCGGGTTAAAATGGCGTTGTTATTTAAAACAGATTAAATAGCCCAATTCATTATCTTATTCATTTTATACTGGGTCAGACCTCCCACATTAAGCCTGCGACTTGTGGATGCTGGATATGCCGGTTGGTTCCAGGCAGACTTATCCCACAAGTTGGGCTTAACCTCGTGTCATGGCCCATTTCGTATTTGCGCACTTGGACCCCTCACATTAGGCCCAACATTTGTGGCTGCTGGATATGTCGGTTGGGTCCGGGCAGACTTCCACCACAAATGTAACCTAACCTCGTGTCCAAGTACAATTATGATTTCTAATTATAATTAATTTACTGAAAATATTATTTTAAAATATTCCTTACATTAAAATAGCTTAATTTTGAAATACTTCTTATTTTAAAATATACTTTATATTAAAATATTTTCCATATTAAAAATGATCTTTATTTTACATTGTCATTTCTTTTATAAAATCTTTTGCTTTCAAATATTCTAACTTACTTTTCAATTTTTAATAAAAATTTAACTTTCCATATTATTATAAAAATATAATAATAATCTTTTCAAATCGTTTCAGAAATTAAATCTTCTTATTTCAACACATTGACGATAGTGTAATCTTTTTAAATCTAATCCATTATTGTCTTTTTAACAATAAAAGTATAATCTTCAATTCAAACTTTTGATTGTAACTTTTTGACAATACAAAAATAATCTTTTTAATTTTAAAACATCAAAACCATAATTTAATTCTTTTAACGGAACATTGTATTAAAATATTCTTTTAATTCTAAAATTGGAATGAGACCAAACCATCACCATATAATCTTAATTATACGGATTTCAAATGTCACATTAATTCCATAATAATGATTAAACATTCAACAATAGCCAGAGTGCATTTTACACTAATCACAAGGGCGATGTGTAGTCAAAATATCAACCTAAGACCCATGTGGGGTTTCAACCAACACAAATTCGAATAATATATTATTAATTGTGCTTTTGGACGATGTGTGAAAATTTATCGTCCAATCAACATAAACAAGTCAGGAAACTTGTAAATGGCAGTGTAAACATGTTTTAAATATCGTAAATGTCATAACAACATGTTACATATTTCAAATTTTCAAACAATTCACAACAGTCACCCAAATCAACATTTATCCGACAAACAATAATTCCAACACAGATAATTGATTTACTTTTGATTATAAAAATAAATATTGTTCAAAAATTTAGTGAGAAAGAGTTCTCACCTTGGTCATGCTTTTAATCGACGGTTCAGGTCAAATTTTAGCCCAAAATCCAACATGCTCTAAAAATGAAAAATTGATGTCCACGCGAAGCTCTCGACACCACGATCACAGCAAATCCTGTTTCGTGCGATTTCGAGTTCATAACAAAAAGATATTAATTTCTGAAGTTTAAATAAATAAAATAATTAATTAAATCGTGGTAATTACCCAAATTTTCAACTTGCTCAGAATTGAACGTAGTTAGTGTCATTGCGAAGCTCTTGACTCCACGATCGCAGTGGATCTGAAATCGTCAGATTTCGACCTTGTATGCGGAAGATATGATGTTACCAACATTGAATATATATTTAAATAAATAATTAATTTAAATTAACTAAATTTTTACCCTAGAATTTTTTCATTGTTGTTCAGCCCCTCCATCACCTCACAGCGCCACCGACAGCCATTACACCGCCGACCAGGGCCTGCCACCGCCTGCGTTGGTCCATCGCGCGCCTCCACCACCAGCCCCCTCGCCTGAAACGCCACCGTCAACCCAAAATCGCGATTACCCCCAAATCGCCTTCGACCGGAAATTCACCGCTTCTGGCCATCTCCATGGTCGCGCTCCACTTGGGTTGGACGCGCCTTGCCACCCGGCTTCGACCACCATCAGACACCCCGCCTGGTTCGCCGTTGATCGACCAGAATTGGATGAACTTTGTTTGTTGCTTTCTGATTTTTCACAGTCCAGTTCACCTCGGTTTTCACAACAATCCATACGCTTTCAGATGAAACGATTCACAACAAAGTTGTAGATCTATGTCTCCTCTACAATTTCTCCAACTGGGCCATCTCCTAATTCTTCACGGTTTGATCAGAATTCGCCAAAATCCAAAATCAGTTTTCTGACTTTGACTGTCGATTCTGGCTAATCCGTGCGACGATAGGTGCTGGAATTTTTTGTGGTAGATAGAGGATATGATGATCTTCAAAACCCAGAAAGGGTTTGGATTGATTGCGTACAGTTTGAGAGATATAAATTGTTTTGTTTTCAGGGGCTTATTTGCAAAATTACCAGAGAGAAAGAGGGAGATGGCTGCTGTACATTTTTGAGGAAGAAGGAAAATGAGGGTTAGGGAATGAGGACAAGATATTATATAGCCATGGGTCAGGGTTTATTATATTTTAGTAATCCTTTAATTCATGTTGTCCTCAATTTACATTTATCAATGCCACAGTCACATACGAGCTCTAAAAATTACAGAAGAATTATTTTTAGCTTTGTTTTGACGATACGGTCCGCACAAAATTAATTTAGTCAAATTCGAAGACCATTTGAAAAATGGCTATTTTTAAGGCGTATATATATTATATTGAAAATACATATATAAACAAATAAATTCCGAATCTCGAAATATATTAGTATTTATACTTTTTCAATGCAGAAACATCATTTTGAACTCAATGAAAGTGGTTTCGAGTCTAAATTCATTCGTATGTGAAAAGTAGCGTTTTGGGTCTTATATATTATATAAATAAATTACATAGCGTTTTTCTGAGATTTTGAATTTGTCATAACTTACAAATTATAGACTGAAACTTAATTTCTAAAATTTATTAGAAAGATATCGTCAATACGATCCTAGAGTTTCTTGTTTTGTCCCATTCCGACTTAAAATTAATTTTATATAATTTTCCAAAGTTTGAAATCGAAATTTGAAATTACCGCGACATTTCAGGCTCGAAATATAATTAATACAAATTATTCGTTCTAACTTTGATTTAAAATAAATTATTTTAAATATTCAAAAACCCATAAAGTAAATAAAATATAAATTTTTAATTTGCCTCAAAATTCCGGGTCGTTACAATCTCCCCCACTTAAAAATCTTTTCGGCCTCGAAAAGGAAAAGAGCTAAAAGTCGTTTAATTAACCAACTCAACTTACAATTCTAATCGATTTCCAATTCAGTTCAATATTAAATTTGATTTAGCTAAATTTATCATCCTAATATTTTAATTAAACTAATTATCAAACATCACAACCAGCAATTAATTAGGTGATTAACTTTTCAAACGTATATAATTTCTATATATAATCAAAAATCATGTTTTTAGTGCAGATCACAACAATAGACCCTATCTAGTTTTGGTTCTCACACCAGTCAATGGAAATATATAGATATACCACTTTCGAAACTCGAACATAAATACTGATGATGATCGATCAATCACCAGAATTATCCCCGGGCGACTAGAGTGTGATTCTATATCTACCCAGTATATTAAAGCTTCGAGTATCCGTTAATTAAGCGTATATTCGAAACTTTATATACTCGATTGTCCAACTTAAAATAAATTAATATACTCAAATATGCATATTAAGATAAAAAAATTCAAGACTAAATTTGTTTTCAAAGAAAATAATACTCTTCACACTAGTTCTAGGATATTACTGATTCCATCTCTAACGAGTCATTCTTATTGGACATTACTGATCCAGTCTCTGATGAATTCTTTCATTCAGTTCTAATGTGTCTTGTTCTCGAGCTCTGTAAACCTAGGCTCTGATACCAAATGTGACGACCCAAACTTCCCAGTAAAGGAAAGCCCGGATTGTTTTGAGAACAACACACATCAGAGCACAGAACATAAGAATATTTCATTGCCTTTATAACAATTACATCAGAGTACAAGAATAAGAGTTCTGAATAAAGATTACATCTTGGAAATACAGTATCAGAGATTCAATAATTTACAAAGCAGCGGAAATTAATACAAAGCGTAATGGAAAATATAATAAATGCTCTGGATACAGCTTTAAGCTTTAACCCAGAATTCTGCTGAAAATAGATATCTACAAAAACCAAAACACCAAACTGCCCGTGGAAAATAAGGGCACCCAGAGTTTAGGTTAAGAACAATAAACTCCAGTTCAGTCATGGGACTGGTATGAGAACTAAAAACAGTTATTAACTTTATTTTAAAGTTGGGTAAGTCAAGGGACCACGCCGCTATCGCGGAACGGGTTTCCTCCCAAGAATACCAATGGATAAAAACAACGCAATGCTTCCAGAAAATGAAACCATTATATGACTCAAGTCCTTTGCAACGAAAGCCGAAGGATAGAGTTTACCTTATAATGGTCAAAAATGCTTAATACGCGAAATTCATATTTTATACTATAAGCGCACAGTGTAGAAATCAATTTTTTTGAAAATAAGTGTATCAATCTTATGTGGCATAATATACTATGTAAGCGGCATAATATATTATACAACTGAAACCGTAAAGTTCGTATTGGAAAGTTGGGTTTCCATTATGATGGCTCCTTATTCGAAAGACAAATCGCGTCATGTATCTCCACGGCTTACGTCTCGGCAAGAGAAAACACCGTAATACATTCTAACCACACTTTGGAAGAACAATCTAGTGTTCTATCCCCATGGGCTTCGGCTGAAACAATTGCCCAATCTCCAGATGTGGAGCGACCACACCCAGCAATGCTTAGTTGACCCAATCCATGTATGTATAAAGTATATTGGTCCTAATCAAACAACACCATCATACCGAGGTGTGAGGCTCGCGAAGTAATGATATACTCAAAGCTATGCTAATTGGCGACATGCTTTGATCAAGCCTTGATCGTATGCATCTTAGCATGCCACATTGTCAGACCATACTATATCATTAATTATCTACCAATATATATATAACCTCTAAGCTCATACATCTTAGAGAATGGTGTTAAGCAAAGAATAAATTCTCCACCACCAAAAGAAATATATAATTAGTAGAGTTCAACAAATAAAGTAAAAGGAACACAATGTCAGACACACAATCCATTTACAAGTCCGTTCTAGGTCTGAACGAAACCATATCCGGTTGATCTCCAAGTACGTTTGGATGATCACCAATTATTCCATCGTCTTTGGTGTACAACCCAATCAAGATATCAATAATCATCCATCCAACTTGGACATTTCCCGGTCTTCAATCGTCGTCTTCATCGTCGATCTTCAATCGTCACATGGATTATTCAGAATGGGTTAAACCCGGTATTTCTGAATAATTCGCGTATTTAAAATCATGTGCTAAAGAAAACACAACCAACGTCTCATTCCAATCAAGAACATTCTTTTAATTCGATGATCTTTTATTTGGGAAATGTTTCCATTTATTTTATCCAAGATTAAATCTTTTAAACTTTATATTTTAATAATATTTTGGATATCTTTTCAAAAGATTTAATCTTTTCTTAACATCAACCACCTTAAGTGAAGCGACCCGAAATCCCTCTTACGGGAAATCACGGATTGAGTTGAGAACAAGCCACATCGAGATGCAAACAGAAGAACATTTCATTGCTTATTACAACAATCCATCAGAATATACAAAGTATAAACAAATAATATACATAGAAAATATCAGAGATTCAAATTACATTTAAATACATCACAGCAAAAAATAATACAAAACACAAATGAAAGTAATACAAGGATACAGAGCTTTCCGAGTATCGTTCCAGCTGTAAACCAGGATCCTGTGAATATAAATCTGCAAAACCAAAACTACTAGCTGCCCGTGTCAAAATAAGGGCACCTAGAGTTTAGGTTAAAACAATAAACTCTAGGTCAGTCATGTGACTGGTGTGAGAACTAAAACAATTATTAATCTTTATTTTAAAGTTAGGTAAATCAAGGGACCACACCGTATAACATGGAACGGGTTTCCTCTTAAGAATACCAGTGCATAAAACAACAGCGCAATGCTAAATAAATAAAAATGTAGATATTATAAGACCCAGGTCCCATCACACAATGCAACACAAGTCGGAGGATAGGGTTTTTACCTTATAATAGCCAAGAATGCTTGGTACGTGAAATTTTATGTTTTATTATTACTATAGGTGTACAGTGATAAAACAATTTCAAATCGTAAGTATCAATCATAGACGGCATAAGTGCCCCCATACCACTATGTCGCCATACTAGGATCTACAATCAAAAACCGCAATGTCACGTATTGGAAGTTGGGTTTCCATCTATGAACCAAGGCAAGGGATCGTCCTCAACCGATTTGAGACAATCTATCCCTGTCTCCGGAATAGCCGCAACTGCCCCATGGATCTCAGGGCCGGTCCACCGATGTGGATTATTATGCCTGAACACTACGTTTTCCCGCCCTTTGGGGCGTAAATGAGCCAACGAATGACTCCATCGGTCCCGGATCGACCGATATAACCGAGGCGCCTCGCAACAGCAACAACCACACAGGTGAAAATAAATGTCAGGGCTGGTAGGTCACTGACGCCACCCTAGCTAGAAGGAAACGCATGCCCTCCCTGAGGTCCTCTCCCGTTTCTGGTTCACAATCGAGGTGTGAGGCTCGCAAATCAACGTTACGCAAAGCTATGCCTAACAGGCCGTGCTTTGATCATCAACCACAAGACTCTGCTTTTCAACATAAGCCTTGACCAATTGCCACTTATGCATGCCACACAGGCAATTCACTCCATGCAATTGATATCCATCAATATATAACCCCTGAGCTCGTACGTCTCAGAGAAGGGCGTTAAGCAAGAGAATAAATTCTTCGCCGCCAAACAGATATATATTTAATAGAAATCAATCACACAGAATAAAATCCAATGTCAGACACACAGTCCATTTACAAGTCCGTCCTGGGTCTGAACGAAACCGAAGGCACCTTGTACCTCGCATATCCATCGATCTCCAAGTACGTCTGGACGATCACCAACTGATTCCCTCCTCTTGGGTGTACAGCCTAATCAAGATCATCAGTAATCCCCCAAACGATGTGAAGACCTCCGGTCTTCGACCACCGTCTTCATCCTCGACACCACGCCGAATCAGTTATTCAGAATGGGATAAACCCGGTCTTTCTAAATAACTCGCGTATATAATAAACAAGTGTTACACAAACACAACATACGCCTCATTCCAATTCATCAGTCACTAACCGTAAATTATCAAGAGAACAATTCCCCAAAAATTAACCCCGAAGGCCGAAACCAACATCAGATCAATACCCAGGAAACCTACAGCTAGTATCTAAATTTCACATTCTTAGGGAAAGGTTCCCATTAATTTTATCAAAGATAAATTCTTCTAAATTTATTCTTTAATCTTCTTTTGAATATCAATTCAAACTAGTCGGGATTAGCGAACCACACCGAAGTAATCATTTATTTTATTTGCCCAATCCTAACCTATTCATCCCATGAAGTAAAACTGGTAATACTTCATATCTAATACCACGGTGTTATCGGTAAATTCAATTACCATTTCACGTTTAATTCTAATTAAAGATTTAACTATCGCCTGGAGAAAAACTGATGATACTCCATTCTCGATTATTTCAATCTAATTAAAGATTCATTAAAACTCCACTTGGTTCTAATCTTCCCAAAAATCAATATCAATGATTGTTTAACTTGGGAAATCCTAACCTGTCTTTAACGGGGTTAAAGAACCAATGTCATTTAAAACACGGCTCACGATAAACCCAAAATCACATTCATTAATTATCGGGTTAAATAACAAGTGTTATTTAAAACACCGATCACGATAAACCCAAATCCCAATTGATATTAAATACAAGTTTCTGAATAGAAAATATATCGGCTTATATTCAATATCAAATTCTACGACCAACAAATATCGTATTGGAAATAACGATATAAATATATCTTTCGAATTCCCATAACAATATATGTATCATCACGAAATCCAACATCAAAATATTCCAAAGAAAATTTCGATTCCAACCCCTTCCAATTCAATTATTGGAAATTCTGGTTATTTTCAAAACCATTTCAAATTCACTTTATTTATTTTTAAAAATAAATAGAATTATAATTCTAGTTCAAAACTAGTTCATTTCGATAAAAATCAATTTTTATCTTTTCAAATTTGGGGTTATTCATCCCAATTCTTCACAAATCATTTCTTATGATATTACACTAATGATTAATATTTTTAATAATTTTATCAAGGCCCGTACAGTCGATTTCCATCAACGGTCATCGAACTGCACTTACAGCGACCTTTTCCAAATTTGATTTGGACATAATTCCAAATCCAACCATTAGAATTCAAATTTCTAATATTCATTGGAAAACTCTTTTCGATACGAACCCAACGGTTCCGGTTTTAGGAGAATCCGATGGTCGCATATCCCGCAATGTCCACTCGAAGTCAATGGTCGAAATTCATGAACTGTCGCGGCAAGGCGCGTTCTATTCAGGCCATTCTATATATATAATATATATATTATATATATATTTCATCGATTTTCTTTCAAAACGTATTTTATAAATCGTTTAAATTCGTTTTCAAAACGATTTCAACTTCCTTTTCAAATTCAAATCAAAATCGAATTTTTTAATATAAATTAATTTTTATTTCATTTCAAATCGATTTCAATCCAATTTCAAGTTAATTCGAATTTCAATTCATTTCAATTTAATTCGAATTTCAAATCTATTCAATTTAATTCGAATTTTGAAATCACTTTCAATATTCATTGAAAAATGAGTAAAATCGATATAAATATCGTTCACTTCAAAATGGCGTCAATCTAATCAACACGGCTTTTATTCAACACATGAATGTTTATTCTATTCAACACATGAATATTTTTCAATTCAACACATGATTTTATTTTCTATTCAACACATGAATTTATTTTCTATTCAACACATGAATTTATTTTCTTCAACACGTGAATTTTCATTCTATATTTTCCAAATTAGAATGAGGCCCAATCAATTACCATATGATGTTAATTATATGGATTCTCTACAACACATGTATATAATAGCAATGATAAATAATCAACCATCATCCAGAGTGCACCACACAGCTGCATAAGCATTAAATATAAATAATTAACGCTTACACAGTCTGTCAACCCATCGATTGACATACAACTAAACAATCGGGATTAGTGTACGTCAAATATCATTCCAATACCCATGTGGGGTTTCAAATCAACAAACACAGATTTTATTTGTGTAGTTGGGCAATGTGTAAAATTTATCGTCCCAATCAATATCAGTCAAATCAGTGAATATAAACAAATCTCCGATTTGTTTATTACTATTTATTTTATATACACGTTAAAAATTATATTTTTAACTATAAAATATTTTCCACTATAAAATATTTTATTTCATTTCACATCACATAATCAAATTTCACAACACAGCAATCAAACAAACAAGTCATCCATGGTCTGTGGATGACAGGTGTCGGGTGCTACTAAGCACCGTCTGCATCCTAGTATATATTTCAACTAGAAATAAAAATAAAAATAAAAGTGAGGAGTTCTCACCGAGAAGCTAAACCAAACGCCACAACTCTTCATATGTAGAAATCTTCGTTGTGCTCGCCTTTCGTCAAATTCATTGTCCGTAGCCACTACATATATAAAAATCACATTTTTATATTGTTGCTATGTATATAAAAATTCTATTTTTATACCGCTACTATATAGATAAAAATTCTATTTTTACACCGCTACTATATAGATAAAAATTCTATTTTTACACCGCTAGTATATAGATAAAAATTCTATTTTTACAATGGTGTTCATATAATAAAGATCGTATTTTTATCACACTATTCTCTATATAAAAATTATATTCTTGTATCGCTCTTCTTCCAATAAAGATTATATTTTTATAATTCACATATGATAAAAATCATATTTTTATTCTTTTTATAATATAAAAATCATATCTTTCCTACTTCGAAGATATAATCTTTTCGCTATTTCATTATAAAAATCATTCCTTTTATCTCTTCTATTAAAAATCGAGTTTTTATTCTTTCTAAAATATAAAAATCATATGTTTATAAATAAAAATATAATCTTTGCACTTTTAAACTACAAAAGACCACGTTTTTAATTCGCTACATACATAAAGATCATGTTTTTAATCATCTACGCATATAAAAATTAGATCTTTACCATGCTAATTATATATATTAACTAAAACCAGGATTTAAACAATGTATTTACATTAAAACTAAATTTTAATTAATGTTTTTAAATTAAAAACTGATTTCAAAATAAAATAGAAAGGGGGCTCACTGTTTTTCGGCCTTGGTGCTTGGAGGAGAAGTCGCTGGAGTCGGGGGCGATGCAGCGGTCGTCGGAGCTCGCTGGTCGTGGCACAGTGGGGTTCGGGCTTCTATTTACGGAATAAAGAGAGAGGAGGGAGGTCAGAGGCTAGGGGTCGGAGGAGAATTGGAGGGAGGATGGCGGCTGTCAGTCGATCAGAGGTGGAGGGTTTCATGGGTTTTCGGGGAAATAGGGGGCGCAGGTCGATTAAGAAGAGGGGGAGGAGGAAGAGCGGAGGAGAGAGGGTAGAGGAGGAGGGGAGGGGTGCGATGGCCACGCCCACGGTGGCAGCGGCATCGGCGGGTTCTCCCCCCCCCCCACCCCGCCTCCGTCGATCCTCCCTTTTCTTTTCTTTTTTTTTCTGTTTGAAATGAATGGTATACAGGGGGCTGTTTGACTTAGCCAGGAGAGAGAGGGTTTTTTATTTTTTATTTTAATTATTTCCAAAAAGAAAATTTTAATTTCGACCTCTAAACGCGACCCACCGCCTATCATCCATAGCTAATTACCCCCATTCCGAACACAATGGGATATGTATCGCAGGCTGATTCAATCGTTTCGATCAGTTTTCGTCAAAATCAAAATATAACTTTATATATTGAATTTTAACGCACATTTCAATTTACTGGGGTCACATACTAACTCTAAAAATTCCCGAAAAATATTTTCTAGCTTCATATTGACGATACGGTCCTAACAAAACTAATTTCATCGAATTCTGAGACCGTTTGAAAAATGGTCATTTTCCAGTCGATTAAAATCAACTAAAACTGGTCAAACGTGTTTTCCTTCGCCACGCTCACATATTGATTCAAAAAATTACGAATTTTGGAATCTAGCAATAACTTGACATCACGGATCCAACAAAAGTGGTTTCGTTGAAAACCGAGGTCGTTTGCAAATTTCCATTTTTAAGGGCCGAAATTCCATAGCGACTATTCTGAATTTTCAATTGGACATAACTCATGATTCCCGCTATGAAATTTCAATTTCTCTGATTCGTTGGAAAGATATTCTCAAATAGATTCAAATATTTTTGGTTTCGCTAAAATCCGATTTATTTTGAATTCTGTACATTCAATTGAACTTTGAAATCAAATTATCGAACTACCGCGCCATTTTCAATTCCTTTTATAATTATAAATAATTATTTATATTCTAACGACGATCTATATAAATATATACATTCTAATTCTATTCCAAATAAATTTTTCGTCGTTATTATTTAAAATAATTCATTTTAAATAATCAAAATTCGCTAAAATTGCCAAAATAAAATTTTTAAATTGGCTTAGAATTTCCGAGTTGTTACATTAAGCCCTATCCAACTAGTCGGAATTAACGTCTTACCGAAGTAATCATTTATTTCATTACCCCAGTCCCAACCTATTTAACCCATGGAGTAAAACTGGTGGTACTCCATATCTAAACCCAATGTGTTATGGTAAATTTAATTACCGTTTTATCATTTGAATCTAATTAAAGATTCGACCATCGCATGGAGCAAAACTGGTGGTACTCCATTCTCGGTTACTTACTGAATTTAGTAAATTCAATTACCTTATCCTTATTTCCTTCAAATCAAAGATTTATTTAAACTTTATTTGGTTTTAATCTTCTAAAAATCATTATTTAATGATTATTCAATTTTAAGAAATTAATCCAAAAGATTTAATCTTTCTTTCAACTTAAATCCATTTAAGCTTTATTAGGACTTCATTAAGTTTTAATCTTATAACAATCATTATTAAATGATTATTCTATTTCAAGAAATCAATCTTTCCTTTAATTGGGTTAAAGAACAAATGTCACTTAAAAACATCGTTCATGATTAACCCAAAATCATATTCCTTTTAATTTCAATACACAAAATTGGAAAACTTTTCTTTAGAAAATTCCATGTAATCTTAATTAAAAGATTAATAAATAGTAAGTCATAATTTCACCATTGATTTGGATTTTTAGAACTAATGTCATTTAAAACATTGCTCACAATTAGCCCACAATCAATTTCCTTTTAATATGTTTAATAGTTGGAAACCTCATTTAAATCTTAAATAAAAGATTTATTCTTTACTCAAATAGGTTTAAGAACAACATTATTTAAGATACTATTCACGACAAACCCAAATCTAATTCAATATTAAATATAAGGCTTTGAATGAGAATTATATAGACTTATATTCAATATCAAATTCTAAAACCAATGGATATCATATCGGAAATAAGGATATTAGATATCTTCCAAATTTCCAAAATAATATCCGTACAATCACGGAATCCAAAATTGAAATAATCCGAAGGTAATTTCCATTCAAATCCATTCCAATATATTTATTGGAAATCTTGGTTATATTAAAACCATTTCAAATTCCTTTTATTTATTTATAAAATAAATAAATCACTCTTTTTGATAAAAATATCTTTTATCTTCAATAATTGGAATTTTCATCGAAAGCCCTTTTTACATCATTTATTACGATTTTACATAATTTTTCCCGATTTTTGTTTATTTAAAAATACGCCTTTTCAATTAAATGACGTTTCAGGTCATTTAACTGCACTGGCGCTGTTTTTATTCAAAATTGAGTTTAACATTTCTCAAAATCCAACTGTTGGATTTCAAAACTTAAATACTCATTTGAAAGCTCTTTTTGGTACGAACCTATAGGTTCCAATTTTAGAAGAATCCGACGGTCGGATCTTTCGTTACGTCCATTGGAAGTTAATGGTCGAATTTAGCGAACGGTTGCTGCGCGGCGCGTTCTATTCAGGCCATTATATATAATATATATATATATATATATATATTATGTTTCGTCGATTTCCTTTCTAAACATATTCTAAATTGTTTATAAATTCGTTTATAAAACGATTCCAACTTTTATTTCAATTTTAAATCCAAATTGAATATTCTATCCATTATCATATTAAAATAATATTATTTCCAAAATATTAATTTTGAAATTAGCTCTTTTAATATTCATTAAAAATGGATAAAATAAATCGACAAACATGTTCGGGTTAAAATGGCGTTGCTATTTAAAACAGATTAAATAGCCCTATTCATTATCTTATTCATTTTATACCGGGTCAGACCTCCCACATTAAGCCTGCGACTTGTGGATGCTGGATATGTCGGTTGGTTCTGGGCAGACTTATCCCACAAGTTGGGCTTAACATCGTGTCATGGCCCGTTTCGTATTTGCGCACTTGGACCCCTCACATTAGGCCCAACATTTGTGGCTGCTGGATATGCCGGTTGGGTCCGGGCAGACTTCCGCCACAAATGTAACCTAACTTCGTGTCCAAGTACAATTATGATTTCTAATTATAATTAATTTACTAAAATTATTATTTTAAAATATTCCTTACATTAAAATAGCTTAATTTTGAAATACCCTTTATTTTAAAATATACTTTATATTAAAATATTTTCCATATTAAAAATGATCTTTATTTTACACTGTCATTTCTTTTGTAAAATCTTTTGTTTTCAAATATTCTAACTTACTTTTCATTTTTTAATAAAAAATTAACTTTCCATATTATTATAATAATATAATAATAATCTTTTCAAAGCATTTCATCTTGAAATTAAATCTTCTTATTTCAACACATTGACAATAAAGTGTAATCTTTTTACATCTAATCCTTTATTGTCTTTTTAGCAATAAAAGTATAATCTCTTCAATTCAAACTTTTGATTGTAATTTTTTGACAATATAAAAATAATCTTTTTAATTTTAAAACATCAAAACCATAATTTAATTCTTTTAACGGAACATTGTATTAAAATATTCTTTTAATTCTAAAATTGGAATGAGACCAAACCATCACCATATAATCTTAATTATATGGATTTCAAACGTCGCATTAATTCCATAATAATGATAAAACATTCAACAACAGCCAGAGTGCATTTTAAACTAATCACAAGGGCGATGTGTAGTCTAAATATCAACCCAAGACCCGTGTGGGGTTTCAACCAACACAAATTCGAATAATATATTATTAATTATGCTTTTGGACGATGTGTGAAAATTTATTGTCCAATCAACATAAACAAGTCAGGCAACTTGTAAATGGTAGTGCAAAATGTTTTAAATATCATAAATGTCATAACAACATGTTACATATTTCAAATTTTCAAACAATTCACAACAGTCATCCAAATCAACATTTATCTGACAAACAGTAATTCCAACATAGATAATTGATTTACTTTTGATTATAAAAATAAATACTGTTCAAAAATTTAGTGAGAAAGAGTTCTCACCTTGGTCATGCTTTTAATTGACGGTTCAAGTCAAATTTTAGCCCAAAATCCAACATGCTCTAAAATTGACAAAATTGATGTCTACACGAAGCTCTCGATGCCACGATCGCAGCAAATCCTGTTTCGTGCGATTTCGAGTTCGTAACAAAAATATATTAATTTCTGAAGTTTAAATAATTAAAATAATTAATTAAATCATGGAAATTACCCAAATTTTCAACTTGCTCGGAATTGATTGTAGTTAGTGTCATTGCGGAGCTCTCGACTCCACGATCGCAGCGGATCTGAAATCGTCAGATTTTAACCTCGTATGCCGAAGATATGTTGTTACGAACATTGAACATATAATTAAATAATTAATAAATTTAAATTAACTAAATTTTTACCCTAGAATTTGTTCACCATTGTTCAGCCCCTCCATCACCTCACAGCGTAACCTACAGCCACTACGCCGCCGACCTGGGCCTGCCACCGCCTGCGTTGGTCCGTGGCGTGCCTCCAACACCAGCCCCCTCGCCTGAAACGCCACCGTCAGCCCAAAATCGCGATTACCCCCAAATCGCCTTCGATTGGAAATTCACCGCTTCTGTCCATCTCCATGGTAGTGCTCCACCTGGGTTGGACGCGCCTCGCCGCCCAGCTTTGACCACCATTAGACACCTCGCCTAGTTCGTCGTTGATCGGCCGGAATTGGATGATCTTTGTTTGCTGCTTTCTGATTTTGTACAGTCCAGTTCACCTTGGTTTTCACGACAATCCGTACACTTTCAAACGAAATGATTCATAGCAAAATTCCAGATCTATGTCTCCTCTACAATTTTCTCCAACTGGGCCATCTCCTAATTCTTCATGGTTTGATCAGAATTTGCCAAAATCCAAGATCAGTTTTCTGACTTTGACTGTCGATTCCGGCGAATCCGTGCAACGATAGGTGCTGGTTTTTTTTGTGGTAGATAGAGGATATGATGATCATCAAAACCCAGAAAGGGTTTGGATTGATTGCGTACAGTTTGAGAGATATAAATTGTTTTGTTTTCCGGGGCTTATTTGCAAAATTAGCAGAGAGAAAGAGGGAGATGGCTGCTGTACATTTTTGAGAAAGAAAGAAAATGAGGGTTAAGGAATGAGGACAATATATTATATAGCCGTGGGTCAGGGTTTATTATATTTTATTAATCCTTTAATTCGTGTTGTCCTCAATTTACATTTATCGATGCCACGGTCACATACGAGCTCTTAAAATTACAGAAAAATTATTTTTAGCTTTGTTTTGACAATATGGTCCCCACAAAACTAATTTCATCGAATTCGAAGACCGTTTGAAAAATGGCTATTTTTATGGCGTATATATATTATATTGAAAATACATATATAAATAAATAAATTCTGAATCTCGAAATATATCAGTATTTATACTTTTTCAATGCAGAAACATCATTTTGAACTCAATGGAAGTGGTTTCGAGTCTAAATTCATTCGTATGTGAAAAGTAGCGTTTTGGGTCTTATATATTATATATATAAATTCTATAGCGTTTTTCTAAGATTTTGAATTTGTCATAACATACAAATTATAAACTGAAATCTTAATTTCTAAAATTTATTAGAAAGATATCTTCAATAAGATCCTAGCGTTTCTTGTTTCGTCCCATTCTGACATAAAATTAATTTTATACAATTTTCCAAACTTTGAAATCGAAATTTGAAATTACTGCGACATTTCAGGCTCGAAATATAATTAATATGAATTATTCGTTCTAACTTCGATTTAAAATAAATTATTTTAAATATTCAAAAACCCATAAATTAACTAAAATATAAATTTTAAATTTTCCCTAAAATTCCGGGTCGTTACATCTTGGAAGCCTCCATGGTCAGGCTCCCCAAAATTCATCAACACCTGGCCTTCCCCTATGGGTCTGTGCCAACCCATCTACTTAGCCAATTTTGGCTAAGTAGTTGGCCATTATCCATCCTTATCTCGAGTATATTCTTCTGGTTCATTCTCCAATCATTTCTACGTTCGTGTTGAATCTTCTGTCGGTCCATTCATATCTTAAGTAATCAGCCTTCAACCCATCTTGAATCAATCAACCCCGAATGACTTGAAATTTTGCAGGAAGTCCCAATTTATCAACACTAATCCACGCCACCAAAACCAATGCCATGAGGTCAACCCACATAGGACAGGGTCGACCCATCATGGCACGATGCCGACCTGTGTACTTAACTCCACTTGGCATGAAAATATTCATCCCTCCGTCTCTCATCTTCTAGAGCGCTTCCGCCAAGTTTCATCTGAATCTGATCATCTGAACCTTCGATCTAATCGCTTCTTCAATCCTAAGATCTACGCGAACAAATTCTAACAAAAAACTCAAACAACGCAATCAATTCAATCAAAACAAACATCAATTTATACAACACTGATCATAGAAACATGAACAATTCTCAATTATGGCATAAACATATCATAAACATAAGATCTAGCATGATTTAGATCTTAACATAGGTATAAACATGATTAATCTAACAACTATCTGGTTAATATGATCAAATTAGGTTCACCTAGTGTTTCAAAATAAGAATTAAACACATCTGATCAGATCTAAGGTGATTATAACATATATGAATGAAATTAACATAGATCTAACCCATATAACCCTCTGCTTCTTTGTGCCTATCATTCACCTAATCCCCGATTTGATGCAAATCCGACGAGATCAAATTTGGACAGCGTTGATAGTTTTCAAATTTGAAGCTACGTGATGTACTCTAACTTCCTTGATGATGATTTACATTCTAGATGCAATTTACTATGGATTGGTACGAAAAGAATGGAGAAATAGGGCTTTAGGTTGAACCGGAGAATCATAGACGCCCAACCTAAAGTTTGGAATGAAGAGAGTAACCCTAGTTCTATCCCCAAGTCCCCTATTTATATTTGCAGGAATCGTAGTTCTAATGGGCTTGGTTGATCAGCCCATTAACCGTTGACTAGCCTGCCTAGACAGCAACTACAACTTAAAACAGTGATTCCTTCCAAACTGCTAAATCCTTCATGTGACCACTCAACGGAATTGTAAACAACCATTCCAATCCAATAAGACCGATTTCAACACCTGATTCGATCCCTGTCAATTGTTATAGCCCAAACAATAAACTTAAAGGCAAAATGGTCATACTTGAATTCGGCAAAAATCATGGACATGTCTCGCATCCTCGTGAACAACAGATCAAAATCTGAGAATGATTCATCTATTAAGGAATATAATTATTTTATGATCGGTTAGTACGTAAAATGCGGGTCATTACATGTTTTTGGAGTAGGCCGAAATATACCAAACCACTATGAAATATTTCGTATTCCTTTCTTTCTGCTTTCAACATATATTCTTTGTTTTATATTTATATCACATTCTATTTGGGATTGATTTCAATTTTGATGTCAACACATGTGCAAAGCGAATTTCAACCATTAATTTATGCATGATAATATTATTTTAATAGAATCATGAGATTTATCATTTTAATATATCATATGATTGACAGTTTAGACTGAATTTGATATATGGTTAGAGCTTATTTGGGATAGAGAAATTTGAAGATGACAATTACTCCACCAATAAAGAACATCCTGTTATAAAATAAAACAAAACAGATAAAAGAGCAGAAGCCATTAGAGAAGACATAAGATATTGGGGAGACACCTTTTATTTTCAATTGATTCAGGTGTGTCTTATAATGCAAATAATCCCTCTATTTATATCCCTTAACAAATTTACCATTTTTACTTTGAAATATTACAACGCTCCCCCGTAAATATGCATATGCAAAGATGACAAAATTAATTGCATCACCGAAAACCATATTACGAAAAACCCTATAGGAAAAATCATAAATAAGGAAAAGAGTGCAATTTTATTTCATCTATAGGTAACAAGTTTTACAATGTTACACCGAGGGTTGATACATCAAGATCAAGATAATGCCTTATTAAAAACCTTACTAACAAAAACTCACTGGAAAAAATGTTAGTTAAGGAAAAATTACATTATAACATAATTTTCTGTGCTCTCCCTTATTTATAACGAATTATTCAATTAGTTTATTGACGTAGTCAACACATTCCAATTTTGCACACTATCTTCTGAAATGTTGATTTGGAAATTGCTACTAAGAACAAATCTACCTGTTTTTCTTGAAAATAGATTTGTTTCTCCTATTTATCGTTTTCCTTTCATATTTCATATGTGAAGGGAAATTTAGAAGAACTGTGCTTCGTCCTATCAACCTTGATATAATTCACTTGAATCTAAGTCACGCAAGTTGCATCTTCATAAGTAATAATATACTGCATCAAATGATGTTTGATACTTCTGGATAAAAAATTAGCCTAGTTAAAACCTTACTACGAAAAACCCGATAGGAAAAATCTTAGTAAAGGAAAAAGAGTACAATATAAAATATCATATTTCATTGATATACTACGTCAAAAGGAGTATGATACTTCTAAATCAATGTAATGCCTTATTAAAACCTTACTAAGAAAAACCCAATGGGAAAAATCTTAAATAAGGAAAAAGGGTACATTATAATTTATTTCCATATGTTACTATTTGGGTTGACACTTCTGAATCAATTACATTTTCATCATCTCCTTTTGGATGGTAAGGATCCTTTTTAATATCCAATGATCTGACAACCATAGGAGTACAAAGTGGACATGATTTATCCATTTGAATATGCTTTTGGGCTTTCTTAATGTAATTTTATTGATGGGTTAGTATGCCATTTGTACTATGCTCGGTCTGCAGATTAAGGCAGTATTTATTTTTCTAAGATCTTTCATTTCAAATTTCCATTTCAAGTAATCTATTGTTTTATCAATCTCTTCTGGAGTCCCAATCAAATTCATAACATCAACATATACTGCCAAAATAACAAATTCCTTTACCATTTTTTTTATAAAGACGCATGGACAAATAAAATTGTTTTTATACACAGTTTTTACCAAATACTCACTAAGATAGTTATGCGACATTCTTATCGATTGTTTTAAACCGTATAGTAATCGTCTTAGCTTAATGAGTACATTGTTGACAGCAAAAAATGTCGTAAACACTAAAGATTCCAATTACAAGGAATAACTAATTTGGTCGCATAGACAAGAGTAGAAAAGCAGTAAATAACACGAGAGATTTATAGTGGTTCGGTCTCGTGATGGGCCTACGTCCACTTTGAAGCATTGTTGGAATATTATTGATTATAAAAGTTTACAAGGTTGAGACCTTCTCATGACATCTCATTACATTTATTTCAAAGCTTGATGATGTATCTCTAAGCTATATGATGTCATCTCTAAGGCATGATGTCATCACTCTCATATATGATGTCATAATTACCATATATTAAATATATTAAGAAAAGGACACTTTTGTCCTTCTTCTTCCTTAAATGGAAGATGCCATTAATGGAGCTATCTAGAGGTCCTAAGGTCTCAAATTCCAACCCCTTTCAAGTGTGAAATCATGGGGTATTTATAGGAAATGGGTTAAGTAGGAGTTGGTAGAAATAGGGGACCACACCCATAAATTCGCAATTAGAGCCTGCACATGCCAGAATTTCGCACCTGGAGCTTGCGCACACTGAAAATTCGTACCTGGGCCCGGGGTGTGCAATTTCGCACATCGGGGGTGCGAAATCTCGCAACTCACGGGTGCAAAATCTCGCACCTCGCAGGTGCGAAATTCCACACCTTTTGGGTGCGAAATTCCGCGCCTCATGGGTGCGAAATTCCGCGCCTCTTAGGTGCGAAATTCCGCACCTCGTGGGTGCGAAATTCGCGCCCCACGGAGGTGTGAAATTAGCAGTTCCTGGGTTGCGAAATTCGCTTCACGAGGCACGCGAAGGATGCATGAATAGGTGTTTGGAGTGCTGCGAGGTCTTAGTTGGCGCGATCCCTTTTCATCATGTGTCCTTCGCTCCTAAACGTCCATTCGGCTTTAGTTCCACGCGATGCGTTGAGTCGAGCGTGTCTTGTGTACTTTTGGGAACCGGACCAAAAAGCCGGTTAACATTTGCCCCCAAAAGTATGTCTTATGTCGGGATGTGTTGGGCACAGCGGTTGGACTTAAAGCAGAACACCTGAGAGAAGTCGAACAATTGAGGGAGGAGCCGGAGGATGAGAATTTCGGGTTCAATCTTCTGTGGAGGAGGACATCCGAAACATGTATGTTAAGGTTCTGAGATTCCATGGACTCTCGTGGGTTGATGATTATCTCCAGGAACTAGCTTAGGCTTGGGAGAAATTGGTTCCGTATAAGGCCTTTTTATGCCAAGTGATGTTGGGTCCTCGGACGAACGATAGCTTATGATTGATCTCATGACCGCTGAAGAGCATGAGAAGCTAGAAGAGGGTAAGAGGTTGTTGCTTGAGGACGTTGAAAGAGAGAGGTTGGAGAGGATCACTACCGAGAAAGGGAAAGCAGCCATGACTGAGAGCGTTATGGTTGTGGAGAAATTTGCAGAAGCAAGCTCTTATTGACCACTGGCCTCCGAATCGGGTATGCTGAGCGATCCCGCAGCATCAATTCGGGTTTCAACCAAGTATGACCTTGAGCATCCGGAGCTAGAAGAGACCGAATTCACTTTACCTACCGCCACAGATACCCCTCCTGCCATTTCTACACCATCCCTGCCCGGAGGTAAATTTCTTTTGCCATGCATCCGTGAGGATAATGTAATTACCGAATTCGCAGACTAAAAGGTAGTGTTTCAATGTACAGCCCTTCCTGAACTGACCATGACAACGGGCCCTGCCCCCGTGGTCCCATAAGCGATAGAATCTGGGCCCGGACCTACAACAGCGCAACTTGGAGAAGGCGACGATCAGCTGGATACCTACTCGGATATAAGGTTAACTCCCAACATGATCGAGAGCCTTATGGAGGAAGGAGAGGTGGTTGACGGGCAAAGTTACCTTACCAGAGGTCCGGCGGAAGCCGATGTGCCTTTGTTGGCTGCTATGGTGGAGACCCAAAAAGCCAAAATGGTGGATAAGCGTGAAGAGGTGGAGGAGAAGCAGAAGCACGATGAGGCTTCTAGGAAGATGTTCCTAATAAAGACCAGGCAGGATGCTAATGCGAGAGCCGCTGACACGGTTGTGAAGAGGAAGGCCGATGAGGAGGCTGAGAAGAAGATGATAGATGAGGAGGCCCAAAAGAAGAGGGAGGATAAGGAAGCACAGCAGAGGGCTACTGAGTCCCTTGAGAAAACCAAGGCCGATGATGTCACGCCGCATAGGTCCCAGAAGCTTGCTAAGCGACGAGCCGCTAGAGAGGCCAAGGAACGGGTTGACCGAGAAGGTAAGGCGGTCCCCAAGAAGAGTGACGCTATGATCGGCCTCGCTTCTGGGAATGCCCCCGTGCCTACGCCGTAAATTACTTTAGAATAATTACATAATGCTATATTTCATATGAAGGATGATAGCAGCTCAGGTCCGGATGGCTTTAGTGCTAAACTTTTTAAAGTTCACTGGAAAGATTTGAGAGATGATTGTTACTTGCTGTCAATGATACATTTTTTAGTGGAAAAATTACAAAAGAAATCAACCATACTTTCATTACTTTAATCCCTTAAATTCAAAATGTTGTTGAACCCGTAGATTTTAGACCTATTTCTTGCTGCAATGTTTTATATGAAATTTTGAGTACAATTTGCAGCAATAGACTAAAGCTGATACTTCCCCATATTATTTCAGAAAACCAGAATGCTTTTATTAAGGGAAGGCATATGTTTGAAAACAACTTATTGGCATTCGGGTTGGTTAGAAATTTTAATGAGCCAGGGGCGGATAGATTGTGCATTAAAATAGACTTGCAAAAGGCATATGACAAGATTAGCAGAGAATTTATTATACATCCTATGAAACAAATGGGTTTTCCTCATCTATTCACTGATTTTGTTTATTCTTGCATTTCTACTCCTACTTTTTCCATTCTCATTAATGGTAAGCCAATTGGTTTCATTTCAAGTAACAGAGACTTAAGGCTGGAAGACCTTATATCTCCTTATTTATTTATTTATTTATTTTGGCTATGGAGTATGTTTCTTCTACTTTGGAGCTAGAATTTTTAAACGGTAAATTATCTCCTATTTCAAAGATTTCACCTATCATTACTCACCTCTTATACGCCAACGATTTGTTAATATTTTCTAGAAGTGATGATGGTAGTATCTAGGCAATTAGAAAGGTTTTTCCAGATATGGCTAAAATGGGATTAAATACTAATGAATAGAAATCGAAAGTTTATTTTAGTCGAGGTAACAGGAAAAAGGCTGCCGTTACAGATCTATTAAATTTAGCAGAAGATAATCTTCCGGTAAATATCTTGGTCTCCCATTAACAAATAAGAAAATGAAGGTGCAGGATGCTTCTCAATTACTTGATAGCATAAGAAGTAAACTCAACTGTTGGAGTAATAAGTATCTATCTACAGTAGGGAAGATGGAACTCGTTAAATCTTCTATATATCCTTGTATTATGTTTTGGGTGCAAACCTGTCAGCTTCCTATGCAAGTTATATCTAAAATTGGATCCATGTGTGCAAATTTTATTTGGCAAGGTAAGGTCCACAAAATTTCTTGGGATCAATTGTGTATGCTAAAAGCGAATAGTGGTCTGGGTCTAAAGGAAATAAGAAACATGCAGACAATTATGGCTCTAAAACTTATTTGGACTTTTCTTAAAGTGAATACTTTATGGGCTAGATGGATGTATAATAAATATTGTAAAAATGATAAAAAAAAACTTCTGTAACTTAAATATGGAAAACAATGAATCGTTTACATAGAAGGTGATGCTAAAGCATAGAGAAATATTCAAAGCAAATAGCACTAAATGCATTGCAAATGGTGAAACGAGTCATCTTTGGTTTGATCCATGGATCAACGGTAAGAGTCTGATTTCTTTAACTGGTTGGCATTGAGGAAGTGCTGAGGAATTATCTATCACCCAAGTTGCTGATATCATAGAAAATGGAAGATGGAATCTGCATAGACTGCTAATACCTAATAACATTAAAAGGAAAATTCAAAAGATTAACATACATTCTGAAGCAAACTCTGATTATTGGACATGGAATGAAGGCAAACATGGTCAGTTTAGTCTAAGAGCCGCATATAAATTATTATATAAATACTCTCAAGAGTTTCAATGGCCTAAATTTTTGTGAAAATATCCAGTGGTACAAAAATATGCTTTAACTAGTTTTTTAGCATGTGTAAACAGATTGTAGACTCTAGACAAAATCAGAAGATGGAACCCATCGATTGCTGGATTATGTAACTTATGCAATGAAGAATTGGAGACTCATGATCACATATTCTTTTGTTGTGAGTATTCTAGCTCCATTTGGAATTATCTAAGCAGAAATTTGATATTCACACAGATTGCAAGCAGGGCAATATTTTAGACCAAATAGAGGAAATAATCCATAACAAAAATCAAGCAACCGCGAGGATCTGTATTATTGCAACAATTAATCATATTTGTAGAGAAAGATGTAATCGATTGTTTAAATTAAAATCTCTCCATCAGGATATTTTATCTAAAATTATTGAATCAAAGGTGGAAGCTATCTTGTAGAGATATAAAAAAAAGGATTTAAAAGCAAAAGCGAATAGAATTGACAAAGAAAAGAGAGAAGATACCAACTTTGGATAGGCGCCATGGATTTAATTACGGTGAAAATTTGTTAGAGGAAGCTTTAGATGAAGATCTGTCATCGTTAGGAAGAGAGATGCAATTACTTTTGGTCATGCGGGCTCGTCCTTTTTTAATTTTTCGGATGTTGTGTACTTTTGTTTGAAGTGTCTATTGGGTGGAGGGGGGATGATTTTTTGTTAATACATTGTTTGTTTCTTTAAGTGTATGTTTGGTTATCTCCCCTTACCTTATAAGTTGTAATTTTTATTGTTGTAAATAAAGTACCTTTTTTCAAAACATAAAATAAAATTATATTGGAGAAAATCTATTAGGGACATCATTGATAATTTATGCAAGTTATTTAATATTTTGCATCATTATATATGTAGGAAACTGGTGTCAAGGACAAAGCTACGGGTTTTCTCAACCGTAAGGACGGTCTACTGAAATTTTATTCTAAGGGACAAAGTGTCAGATTTTAGGTATCAGCTTTATAGTGTGTATAATATCAGAATTTAGCTATCGTTTTTTAAATATCAGTTTTATGGTGTGTATGATATCAGTTTTATAGTGTGTATTGTCCTTGGAAATAAATTTTTGATGGGTTGTCCTTGGGATTAAAAATAGTTATGATATTTTCCCTTCATAATAAAATCCCCTTATATATGTTAGCAAATATTTAATATCAATGATCAAGATGAACTTATACCACTTTATCCTCCCCCTCAATAGTGACAAACATTGTCACGATAAATAATAAACCTTCTTTAGATTCTCATTTTTGATCCATTATTGCTAGAAAATACATGATATGTATTTCAATTGTAGGTGGACAATGCTTTTATTAGTCGATAAGACACATTCATATTATATTGCTTATTCTATCTCATTGATTTATTATCCTGGAGGACTTTTCTAATGATATAGATCATTTGAATACACACATGACTTCAGGTCATTCGGTATTGATGTCAATCAACTTTTTGAATTACTAAATAATATATGCATAATTTATAACATGAGCTCATAACAACTTCAGGTTGTTAATTAAATATTTGCA
This sequence comes from Allium sativum, assembly GCA_030737875.1. Lineage (NCBI taxonomy): Eukaryota > Viridiplantae > Streptophyta > Magnoliopsida > Asparagales > Amaryllidaceae > Allium > Allium sativum. The sequence continues at coordinate 296,818,258 of CM060918.1, read as the reverse complement.
TATATGTATATATACATGCGTCTATGTATTAAATATGTAATTGATTTGCATATTCTTTCTCATTCAAGTTATCGATTTTAGAACAGATTATTTATAAGGCTCCAAATCTTTTTTTTTTAAAAATCTTATCAAGCAATGTCGATGCAAATCTTAAAGATTGTATTATAATGTCCAAAATGTCTGGTTTAGAACTGCATTGAACTTCTAGTTCAAATAAAATATATAAACAACTTCAAATTGTTAAAATTTATCCTTTAATACAATATGTAAATGAAAATATATATATAAGCAAGATACAACTCGTTTGAAAATTGTGAAATCTATGGATTCATCAGCATTGCCCCATATAATGTAACTTCTTTAAGAAGTACAATGTTATTATTTCACACGGTTTCAATAAAGCTTCAAACTCTTAAATTATGAATTATTTCAAGTTCACTGATTGATGAATTTCAGGTTTCCGTACATATACATATACATATACATATACACACACACACACACACACACACACACACACACACACACACACACACATATATATATATATATATATATATATATAACATATAACATACATATGCATATCAAGTTTACTAATTTATGATAAACTTCTGGTTCTCAATCTTTTTACATACTTCTAATTTATAAGCTTTTACATTCTTGTTAATTGTAAAGATTTCAAACTTATAAACACTATCAAAAGAATTTTTCTTCATAATTCAAGACTTTAGGTCTTAGACTTCGAGCTATACAGCTTCTAGTTTAAAAAATTCTTTGCACAACTTCATCTTGTGATTGTAACCTTTTTATTTCTTCCATTACATTAGATATTACATGCTAAATACATCGAATAATAATACATATATTTGTTCTTGTTCCAAACACAAACATATAAGTATCATTTAACTTACAAAAACTAATGCATCTAATACATTTATGATAACATGGTAACATGATGTATTACCATAACGATGCATTTAATGCATTTATTATAAAAATAATGGAAATAACTATTAGACAGTCCAAATATACGAATCAAATAAATAAATTTTACTTAAATCAACAGAATAAAATTTGGATCTAGCTACAATATTGATCGATGATAAAACTGAAATGAACAACTTAAAGTTGTACTACATTTCTCAATAATAATATTTTCTAAAATACCATATATATGCATAATGTCTAATCGAGAATTGAGTAAAAGTGCATAATCACAAAACCAAGATTTTACATTCTTTAATATGAATGATTCGAAAAACTTACAGATCTGTACATAAAATTCACAAATATAAAAATTACATGTCTTATATTCAAATTATATAATCCATATAAAGATTTTTTAGTTTTTCCTTTTACATAAAAATTACCTCTTACCATTATAGAAACTGCATGTTCTAAAATTTTCATTTTAGAACAAAAATGGCTTTTGCATTCACTTCAGGTATGCTAAATTTAGATCAACATTTGGATCTTAACTTAATATGATCTTTGAAATGCATATTTTCTTTATAATTTTTTTCTAAGAAACCATAAAATATTTCTTCTGGAAATACGATATGTTTTAAAATTATTATAATAAAACTTCAGGCTTTATTATAATTTACATATTATTATATATTTTTAATTGAAGCAATTTCTCTAGAAAGTGCTTTTATTCACATATTAGAGTCATTTACTATTTTTCTTCAAAAACTAGTATATATTATAAGTGTAATGATTTATTCTAACAATAAACTTCTTCAAGAAATTATGTATAGCATAAAATTGAAATATAAGTCTTTTGCCTCTTATCAAAACTTTTTCTATCACTGATTTTTCAATCCTTTTCCTATTACTGAATTCTATATCCTTTCTTATTAGCAAATATTAAATGCACTTATATGCCTTAAGACTTTATTTTAGCATCTAAAGGCATGTTTGAAGGCTTCAACTTTTCAGCATTTCGCATGTGAACTTCTGGTTCCATTTTTGTCTTCAGATTTGAAAGGAATTTTTTTACATCATGTTTCAGTTTTTCCCTTTTCAGTTTCATTTGCAGTGATAAATCAATATTGTTATTGAATTTGAACGCTACGCCATTATATTTTATACCCGTAATTTTATTAGGTATATAAGAAAAATCAGTATTTCAATTTCACTTCTAGTGATAAGTCAAGAGATATTATGTCCTGCTGTGTAAAAAATAAAAAAAAATTGTCCTCTGTCTTTCCAAAAGAATTACATATGAAAAATAATAGTAGGTTGTGAAAGATAAAATTAGATCTACCTCTATATCATCAATAATGTAAACAATACATAAATAATCAAATCTCCATCAAATTGGATTTAGAAAACTCAAAACTAGATCTGCAAAGAACTGAAAGACTAAATCAAGAAATATATGAATTAAGAATCCTCAAATCCATAAATGTAGATCTAGATGATTTCAAAAAAAAATTCTAATAGAATCTCGTGCAGATAACATGTTATAAAATAAAACAAAATATATAAAAGGGCACAAGGCATTAGAGAGAACATAAAATAGGCAGATCTATTCTCACCACGTAATTTGCTCTCTCCACCCTGGTAAATCTACAAAATAATCATCACCCCAGATTTTTATTTTTCCACTCCATTTATTCTTCAACCACGCTATTTTTTAATTATCAATGTTTGATTTCTTTCTTTTTACTTCCTTTTATAGTTTTTCGTTTCTCCATCAAAACCCTAACAACTTTACAATCTACTATCTACAATGAAAAAGATGCAAATTACAAGGAAACAAATATGCAAAAAGAAGATCAAAACAACGACATCAAAATATAGTTTTCGAAAATTAGACGACGATTTTGCTGAGTTGTATTCGAGGACAGGGTTGATCAAATCAACTCGCCCTTAAAATGTTGGTTGATTTCGATCAATGTCATGGTGAAAAGCAACTAGAATTATTAGTTACATTAACAAAATACATAATTAATAATTTAAGGCTAAAATTAGAATTATTAGTTTAATAAACGGGGGATAAAAGTAATATTAGTGGGGCGCTAAAGACACAACCCATAAGATATTAGGGAGAAACTTTTTTTTTTATTGATTCAGCTAGGGCTGTCAATGTATGCTTTCGAATACGGATAGTGCCATATCCATATCCGTGTTCGAATTTATTTTCGGATATCGAATATCTGTATCCGTTTAATTTTCGGATATCGGATATCCGTATCCGTTTAATTTTTGGATACAAACGGATATTAGATATTTATCCGCTCTGCCTGTATTAACAAATTTAATAGTACAAATAAAAAAAACTTTGGAACAACACACACACACACACACACACACATATATATATATATATGTGTGTGTGTGTGTGTGTGTGTGTGTATGTGTGTGTGTGTAAAAATGGGAATGTGTGGCTGGAATTCAGGGGGAATTTCACGTGCAATATAAGAGGTGTAGTGGAACACTCATATATATATATATATATATATATATATATATATATACACACACATACATATATATATATATATTAATGTTTTTAAAACACCAAAAAATAAAGAAATGTGTTGATGAAACATTGTTTTATACTAATATCCATAAGCATATCCAAAAATATTCCAAAATTAAACACTAAAACTACCAACATTTTTTTCATAAAATGAACAAAAATTTACGATATATATATATATTAATGTTTTTAAAACACCAAAAAATAAAGAGATGTGTTGATGAAACATTGTTTTATACTAATATCCATAAGCATATCCAAAAATATTCCAAAATTAAACACTAAAACTACCAACATTTTTTTCATAAAATGAACAAAAATTTATATCGTAATAACATCTAACAACTACAAAATAATTATTAACTCTATTTTTTTGTTTTGAGTTATATATATATTACATCAATTAGTCGGACGGATATTTATCAGATACAGATACCATTATAACCGTATCTATATCCGAAAAGCTTTTCGAATATCGAATATCCGTATCCGTTTTTCGGACAATGTCGGATAACGGATATTTTTCATATTTTCGGATACGGATTCAGACAGATATCGGATTTTTTGAATATTAATTGACAACCCTAGATTCAGCTGTCTTAGAATGTAAACAAATTCTTTATTAATAGAGTCCAGCTCACCTTTGTTACGTTTACATGTTACGATACATGGTTAATTAGCAATAAATTTTCAAGAGATGCCGTCAACTAGTTCGTCTCCGTCTATATATAGTAAGCTTTATGCAGTGTAATCGTCACGAAGTAACTTACTCAGTACAACATACCCTTTCTTCAAAAGAAGAACATCACTGGTTATGGCTTCGGCTTCTCAAACAGTAGAGTACATATCAAATAAGATGATAAAGCCATCAAACCTGCCAATACCAGAAGAAAAGCTCATCAATCTAACTCCGTGGGAACTCGAACTTCTTTCCTTCAACTACATCCAATGTGGCTTCATATTCCCCAAAGTCAAACTGGACAAGGAGCTCACAACTCGCTTGGAAAACACTATCTGTGACACAATGTACCATTTCTACCCTCTCTGCGGCCGGCTTTGCACTCAGAAAAACGGGGATGGCATCTCCATCTTCCTGGATGCGGAAGCAGGAGATGGTGTCCGAATTGCCCATGCCTTTGCAAATGAGGTTTCCATTGCTGATGTTAGAGAAAGCCGAGTTTACAGCACCTTGAACCGCTCTTTGTTTCTTCTCAACGACGCAATTAACCATGATGGCCATTTCTTGCCACTTTTTGCCATGCAGGTATCTGTTTTTACATCGGTGTTGGAATATTTTATTACTAAAGTAAAATTTTGATTCACAAGATGTAAACAAGTGCAAAGTGTCCCAAACAATCTGATTGTTTAGGTAACAGAGCTAGCTGATGCTATAGTGGTCGGAATGTCGGTTAACCACGCTGTGATGGATGGAGCCAGCCTTCTTCACCTGTCCTACACCTGGTCCAACCTGTTCCTAGGAGAAGTCCAGGACTACAAATTGCTTCCGCATCCTCCTATTCATGACCGGACCTTCATGGAGATGCTGGGAATAACCCCAGTCAAACTACCCTACCACCATGCAGAAGAATTCATCCAGAGGCAAGGCCCCCTTGCAGACCTCCGCCAAAAAACATTCAAAATATCCAAGCAGTCGATTTCTCTTTTGAAATCCGAAGCCAACAAGGAAAACAATGTCAATGACGCTGAGATATCTTCGTTTCAAGCCCTCTCTTCCTTCCTATGGCGTATGGTGACACGTGCACGCAACTTGCCCCCGGATCAAGTCACAACTTGCCGTGTTGCGACAAACAACAGACAGAAAATGAACCCCCCTTTGCCTCAGGAGTATCTCGGATGCGCTTCAGTTTACATCACTACAGACGCGACCACAGTTGAAAATTTGATGTCCGATGGCATAAGGTAAGTTGATTCCAAACTATAAATCAAAACTCGTGACAAGAAACCAATTACTTGGTATAATGTCATCCTAACTGCAGTAAATCATCTATTGATTGAAAATGGTGTTGTAAGGTATGGTGCACGGCTTGTGCAGCGAGCGGTGAAAGCACAGACAGATGAAGCAATAAAGGATGGGTACAGAGAGTGGAGCAAAGCACCAAAATTTTATGGTTTGGCAGAATATAACAAGAATGGGGTCTCTTTTGCTTCATCCTCGAAATTTTCTGTGTATGGCAGCGGTGGGGGCTGGGCCAGTATGAAGGCATTTAGAAGCGGACCTGGGAATCAGCATGATGGCAAAATATGGGTGTACCAGGGACAGCAAGTTGGAGGTGTGGATGTGGAGGTTATATTGCAGGCAGAAACCATGGATTTACTCGAGAAAGATGATGAACTCTTGAGCATGGTCGATGCCTTTACTAATATTTAAGCTTTAGTCTGGTATAACGTGTGTATTGTGTGGCTGCTTTTGTTTTGAGTTAAGGGGTTGGAAGCTTCTGTGATCGGTCTATCCATGGACGTTGTAATATCCATCAGGTACCATTGCATGTGTATTTCCACCATTTGCGCCAAGGAGTGTATATTGTAGTTAGCTCGAAATGTTCTATTGTGCATGGTTTTCGCACAGTAATCCATACAGTCATGAGACATTACTTCGTAAAGTCCAATGGAAGGTACTGTTAACCGTTTCTCCAGCTTGCAAAATAATAATGTTCTTGCTTCCCAATATGCCAACAGAAAACGCCCCCACACCAATATTATCATGACCCGACAGTGATGACCAAAGATTTATGGTTTGAGGGTACGACCGGTTTAAAAGCTGTGCATTTTGGTTTCCAATATAAATAAAAATGTATGATGAAATTCATAATAGAACAAATGCAATGCATGTTATAAGTCCAACAGCTACCATATTCATTAATATCACAAACAGTAAACCATATCACAAATCACATCATTTTGCTATCTTCACAAAAGATATATTATCAAATATCATTCTGGATTATTAATTCGTAGCTGTATTATCTTTACAGTAAAGTGAATAAACTAAAGAAATAGCAAAGAAATGAAATAATCAATTAATTTGATTACGATTAAATAAAATAGTGTAGTAACGCTGTACACAGTGTACAAAAATAACAAAACAACCCCTTTCTTACTTGTGTTACTGAGTCGGATTCCATTAAACAAACAGGTTCAGTTCTTCCTGCTCCCTACCGTAGCATACCTTTTTGTTTTGTCACTCAATAAAATCTTCAGCTTGCAGCGTAATGGTTTTCAGTTGTTCAACCAATTATATATAAAAAGGCACACAACTCAAAATAATACAAACGTTTAAAATACCCTAAGACGACAACAAGAAAAAGGTTAATGCGACACCTGGTTCGTGGGCTGGACGGTGATGGTGATTATTGAGATTAGGGTTTCTACATTTGGGGGAAAATGCCGCACAGCTTTAAAAATGGATTCCAGCGCATGGTTGAACTACGCTCTTGTTCGATTCTCGTAACTATGCCCCAGTGCTTTTAACGTTACCCATATAAAGATAAGCTAAGGTTTACGAAGCACTTTGGTATTATTTAACAAAACATAGACTAAAATTTACAAAATAGAAATATAAAACAACGAAAATTTTAAAATATCATTTTAAAAAAGCAAGTCAAATCATAATGTTTATTACATTTCATAAACACGAGATAATCATCAACATAAAGCCAATACACTATCTCATGGAATAGCTATAATATCAGAGTACATTAATAAAACCATTCCTCTCAAGTGTCAATACAATAAATAGAAAATGAGAGAACCAATACATGAGTCTAAAATGAGTTTGGATTCAAGCTGAACAGAAAAGTCAAGAATCACTGCTCAGACCCCCCACCCTTCGGATCTGGGGGGAGGAGGAAAGAAGCGAGAAGGAGAAGACAAATTAGGTCAGACATACGTCTGGCGAATTCTAGTAATTTCTAGCATGAGCATAAAGTAAACAAGCATTAGACAAATGAACAGTTTTAAGGACATAAGACATAAACTTATAAAAGTAGTAAGCAAAGTTAAGCACGAATAGAGATTTGTTTCTCATTCATATCCAAGATTGTTGCACCAACTTAGCAAGATATCATAATTAGGATTTGCCTAATTTCTTCCCGTCGATTAGCTCCTATTTACCCCCAAAGTGATAACCTATGTCACCTATGAAACTTAAGGTTATCAATTTCGAACCTATCAACTATAAGGGCATAGTCGTTAACCACAGATGTTACAACAACTTATTTTCCTCAATCGACACGATCCACGCTCATCATCTCGTTGGAACGCCTCATACCCACCTCGTTTGGACTTCTTACCATCCAACGCAGTAAAGCGTTCTCTTGCATCTACCTAGTGTGAGACATCCATAAATAATAATAGGGATACTGCCAGCTAATACGGGTCTCCAATCAAATATGCAATTGACACAAGTCGCCTCTTAGACTTGGTCCCTACTAATTTTTCTACTAGGCCACTTAGTTTCCCCAATCAGCATCGCGTTGCTGGAACAGATCTAAACTACAATCTTATCATTTTATTAAATTTCTTAGTTTCCCCAATCAACCCCACGCTGCCGGAATGGACCTACGAGCCACTTATTTCCCTAATCAGCGCACGCTATCGGAGTGGACTCCCACTACTATTTTATTATTTTATTAGGCCTCTTATTTTCCCTAATCAGCCACACACGGGTGGAATGGACTACGAGCCACTTATTTTCCCTAATCAGCCCTCATGTTGGCGAAATGGACTCCATTATCTTAGCTTATTAATTCCATCTTTAATTTAACTTATCATAATTAAAGTTTATTAATAAGCTCAATATAACCTCATGTTATAATTCTAGGTTGTCTCAAACATTCCTAATAATGTTTATCTTTTTATACAACCTAACCCCATGTTACTTAGCATCCAACTAAGTTAAACATATTCCAATTTATATGTGTGCATGTTCTCCAATTTCATATTAAGGTTCTCCAATTACAGTCCAATATTAATTATAATATTTAACCAGTTTTAACATGCTCAATTATCCATTTTTATTCAATTCAACATTATTTCAATTTTAAAGAAAAAATAAAGATAAAGGCCTAGGTTCTCTTCAGGCCTAGGCTGTGACAACCACGGGATTCAAACCCCGACCTTCCGGAAAGCAACACCACGCACTGACCACTGTGCTAAAAAATCTTTGTTTTAACTTTTTGAGAGGGTTGTTACAGACTACTCCCCTTAAAGAGCACAACGTCCTCGTTGGCTCATATCACTCACCACCTAGGCGTTGTGCATGTAACCTGCATCAGTACCACACCAAGTAACATCTGTAGCATTACACACACAATTCCGGCTGGGTATAGGCTCTGATACCAAATGTGACAACCACGGAATTCGAACCCCCGACCTCTCGGAAAGCAACACCACGCACTAACCTCTATGCTAAAAGATATTGTTTTAGCTTTTCGAGAGGGGTGTTACATAGGCCCAATGCTAAAATAAAAGGGAAATGTTCTAGGCTACTCTCAAGGCCTAGACTCAAACATAAACAAAACAAATAAAATATGGCATATGTATAACTGTAAATAAAACCACAACAAAGAAGGGGATAAGAAGAAGGAGAATTGCTTATAAGAAGTAAATAATTAGAAAGAAATAGACATAGACAGTAAATAAATTACAACAATTTTACAGAAAAACTAAATGCATAAATAATATTAATAACTGTAAACATTAAACTTGCAAAAATTAACTATTTAACTGTCGAACTTTTCCTACATAAATTACTAGTCTAGAAATAACATTAAAACTCATAGATTTGACGAAAAGAGCTTCTTCCCCAGTGGCCTTCCTTTATTCTAGCAGAACCACCGCCTCTAGAAGTATTTGTAAAATAAATATTTAAAAGTACAGAACTTCTTTATACCCGTAAAAAGTTTAATTATTTGGTGTAACAGTCCGCATTTTACGTATCGAAGGACCGTAAAATATTTTTATTTAATTCCTTGAGGGTTGGATCATTCTAATATTTTGGTATATTTTTTACGCGGATGTGGGAAATGTCCATAATTTTTTACCAATTTTATTTGTGATCATTTTTCCCTTGTCAGTCTTGTATAGGGCATAATTTTTGATTGGGATCGAATCAGCTACTGAGGTCGGTGTAACACCCCGTAATTTTAAAGGACACTATAACAATAAACTAAAGAACACTTAATTAAATATTGGAAACTAAGTAAAATGGACTATACCATTGCGTTCGTCTCAGAATTTTGCTTAAGATAGACTCCGAGTTTGCGCAAAATGGACATCCTATGAGAAAATTATTAAGCTTAGAAGTTTGTATACGTATAAGAGAATTGTATATATACAAACCAAGTCAAAATATTCAAAAAAATTCAAAACAGCAGAGTGGGGAAAATAGGAGGGAATCAGCCCTTTGGGGGTCGACCTGACACCCAGCTGTGTCGACCCATGGTTCGACCCAGGGGGGTGGGTCGACCCAGGTCGGGGAGGGTCGACCCAATACAGATCTGGGCATTCTTTTGGCTGAACATGGACTTGTTATGCGGCTTCATTCGTTGGCAGTAGGCTATATATAGGACCTCATTTCTATTGTTTTTGCACATAAAAAACAATAGAGAAAACAAGATGTTGCCCCAGTTTGGATTAAGCTAGCCTATTTTCTTCAACAATAGCTTATTCGTATACAAGAATTTCTTCTATAGCTTTAGCTTATTATTCTCTGTTCTTTAGATCTAGTCTCTGTGAGTTCATGTTATTTTTAAATATAAACATTTAACAAGTAATCCTGACAAGTTTATAAATCTGGATCTAAACCCTATGCATGTTAAGAATCTGATTCATACATAAACAGATCTCCCATTACATGTATTCATCTGTACACCTGATCTACTGTTCAGTTCTTATATGCCTATTTCTGATATGCATATTTCTATTATCATATGTCAATTTTGTTATTATGTCTATTTCTGTTTTCTTCTTTCCCTCTTTCCCTTTTTATTTTTATAGCCTAGGCTACCTACGAGCCTAAGCCTATCGTTGAAATATGCGAACGATCGAAATGGGGAATGGTTGGGAAAGATAAATTGGGAAATATCTTGTATTATGAATCATTATTGGGATTTGGGGGCATAACCTATACTCTGATGTATGACCAAAATTTAGGGCATATCTTATAGTGTGAATTATGACTTGAAGGTTGGTGCATGTAAATCCATTTGCTTAATTTCTAGATTAATTGAAACATGTAATGAAACTGTAAACAACATGTGAAACCTATTTAGATCCGTGGGGGTTATATGAACCTTTTAAATTATAGGGGGTTAAGTAAATCTATTAAATCTGTGAGGGTTGCATGAACCTATTAAACTTAACCTATTTTATCTATTGGGGTTATGCGGACTTGTAAATCTATTAGGCATAACATGTCAACTTCCTATTAGTTGGGAATACAAGTCTAGGGGGTGGCTTGTGTCATCTGTTGCGTGGGACCTGTTCAGTCAGTAACCCATTCTGGTATCAAAGGGGGACCCCGCACTAGGTAGGGGTCAGGACATGCTTACTGAGCAGATTATAAGAGGTTCATTTGGGTGAAGGTGTTCTGATGGCATGTTCTAATGGGGTCATATGCGTGCATGGGTCTGGCTTGCTTGGGAAAATAAGCCGATATAACATCAATAAATAAGTCTGTATCCTTCTGGGGGTTTCCACTTTAGGAAGTGATACATCCTACTGTGGGACCGACACAGGGTATTTACAACACAGGGTATTTCTGGGGGTTCCAATGAACTAACACACTTTATTCACACTATAACACAATTATGGTCTATTAATGGTCACGTATTGAAGTGCCCCACATAATGCTTCAATGCTGCTTGATGTTGTCTATTGCTTCACCTTTGTGTTTAGACAAATGATGATTACTAAGTGTAGGTAGAGATTTTCTTTATCCATGTTTTCCCGAGCTCGAATTTCTGATATGTATTACTTTTGAGGTAGAAATATCTTTGAACTTGACTTATGTTCAACATGTATACCTAAGAAGTAGTTAACTAGTCCTAGATCTTAGATGGAAAAGGTTTTATCTAAATGCTCTATGATGCCTGAAAATTCTTTCTAATCATTCCCTATAACCAGTATGTCATCCACGTATACAAGTACGTAGATAATTGAGCTTTCTTTAATTCTGACATATAAAGAACAGTCTGATTTTGCCATCGTAAACCCAAACTTGAAAAGGTTGATTTGAGTTTGTCATACCAAACTCTTGAAGTTTGTTTCAATCCTTATATTTCCATTCTTACACTACAAGGAAATCTTCAATTGGTTACTGTATAAGGAGGTTTTTCACAACTGATTGTAACCATTGACCCAAAATTACGGATCGTGCGAACATTTTTGGTGAAATTTTTCTTCGCTCGCTTTTCCTTTTCACTCTCTTTTTACCTCATCTTCTCATCACCCAAAACACTAAATTTATCTTCCTTCAAAACTAAACTATAACGATTCTCCTTACCCAAGAACCCTAAATTTAACTTCTTTCAATTCGAAACAATAATGATTCAGAGATACTACACCCGACCCATCCCCACTACGTAATTCATCTTTCCCAAATCAATTAAAACATACTCGAAGCTTTAATGTTTCCGCGTGTGATGTTTCTGATCACATTCATCTTCATCAAATTTACCATACTCGAAACTTCAATGGAAAACCTTTATTTCAGCGAGTAATGTTTCCGATCTAGGTTTACATATCAGGTATAACAGCTTTCGCCTCTTGTTTTGAATCCGTTTGAGATTTGACTAATATGTCATTCAGTTTTTTTTTTAAATTGGACTGGATGGTAATAGTTGGATTTCATCCGTATATTGATTGTATATCTTTATTCTAGGTTCATATGGCTGAATAAAGATAGAACTAGAAATGATTAACCTATTGCAAGTAACCACCAAGGTTTCCGGTTTTTTAAATGTTTATAATTTTGTAATTAACAGAAGTTCGAGTACAAAAATTATGATATAATTTTTTAATTGATGTCTATTTTTTCAATTATCTTATAAAATTGAATTGCAATACCATAAAAAATTATCTCTAATTTTATTGCATCTATGATAATAAGTCCATCAAAATTAAACTTAATGCTAGACATCCTTATGTGCAAGTATTTGCAAATTGTCTCACACATGAGTATACCTGTAGGCGTTCATTTTTGTGAGAAGTATATTCACAAATTTCTTCATGAATTACCGTTACATAGTTTTATTGTTAACCAGTAGTTGATACTTATCAAATATTTTTTTATTCTATTTATATATCAAGTAAAATTAAATTTTATCAAAATATATTATTTGAACTAAAATTATATGTTAGTTATTAAACAAAAGTTTGAGTTATTATTAATATATTAAAAATTCACAAATAATAAGTGACAAACTTTTTTGTTAACTAATAATGATTAGGTATTAAATATTAATTAGAATTTGTAATGATAATTAATTGAATTAATAAAATCATTACGAGCAACCCACCTCTAATGACCTAAGCATCAGAGAACCAATTCTTAGTAAAATTTGGTTAACTTGACTACATGTTGCAAGCAATTTGATGCGTATGGTAATCCAATTTTGAGTCATTTTGATGCACAATAGGTAGTTATACGCAGGAAGCAAATGACATCACGGTTAGGTCTACTTAGGAAGTGAACATTAATGCAAAAGGACATAATTTCTACATCATCCCCTATCTTGTTTGGATATGTCATTAGATTCTCTTTCAACATAAATATGGCATAGTGTTGATTACTATTTGACTGCTTTTCATACTCCTACATTTTGATACAAAGAAATATTGATGAGAAACAATTTTAACTAGTGGTTATCAAGCTTTTAAACAATGAGAAAGTAAAGGAATCTAGTCAAAACATATGATATAATGCATAGGACCTTACGCAATTATAGGCCAACTGTTTAATGCATCATAGCCTTTCTTTAACAACATATGAAACATGCAAGAAATTATACATGATGTCATGTATTTTGTATGTGTGTTTAGGGAACCCGATTCTAAATTTTAGTGTAGGTGATTTCAGCTGGTGTGTTGATATGGTCTTTGTTTGTTGTGGATTCTTAGCCTTAACCTGTTGTTTGAAACTTACGTGTATTCAACTTTGTCTGCACATTCAGTGAAGCCGCATGAAATCCCAATTATCAATTACATTATATATTTTTTTCCTCCTCTTTTCTTTTCCTAATAGTGGCATATGGTGCTTAACTATTGACCGTTGCTTTTTAATTGAACTATATCTTATAAGAGCGCTTTTAACAACATTTTGGAATCACTTTAATTTATATTATGCATCAGGTCACACACTTATCCAAGCTGAATTAACACAGGTCGCTGTAGAACTAATAGGGGCCCAAAATTATAAAAGTGGACAAATCAATACACTAGTTTCCCTCTGTGTAACAGATTGGATGTGGTTTATGTATTAAAATATGTTAACTGATACTAGTCTAAGTTTTGTGGGTAGCATTAAACAGCTATAGAATATACTTACAATTACTTGCTAAATACCAACGATCTATTACTCGTATTCGAAAATGAAGACATCTTTTAAAGTGGTATACAAATTATAACTTCCGTAGTTATATCAATGACAACAACTTGGTATATTGTTATACTTTTAGAAACTATTGTCTCAATAATTAAACACTTCAACTTGAAAGCAAAAGATTGTATGTTCGAAACTTGCGTAACATGATTCAAACATATATCGACATGTAGTATGTTGCACACTACTTAGACTTGTATATAGGTACTTCATAAAAAAATTGGTATCTGGTTATGTTTTTAGTTTGTATGGTAGGGCTTTCAGTTGGGAATGCCTTAAATATGAAACAGTAGGTGATTCAACAACGATGACCAAATGCACTATTTTCAACGAAGTAGATAAAAAACAACATGGTTGTACAAATTTATGATTGAGTTTTAATAATTCCAAACATTTATATACAAATTTATACGTAGCTCGTTAAATAACTAGCAATAAAATTTTAGCCCCTTCTTGCATTTTCATGTTATGTTATCTGCCGGCAATCATTGTCTTCACTTCCATGACTTATGCTATCTTTTATTAACGCGATATGGAAATGAATTGTTTTTTGCATTAATAAAATAGCGTAGATTAGCTAGATCATTACTGTATTTACTCCCAAAACAACATTAGAAAACTAACAACTGTTCCTCTTTGGCAGGCCTGCTTTTGCTTGGTAAGGAAAAGGGCAAGGGATCATTTTACTAAAACTTGATGGCATCAAATCCATTCGATTACCAAAACGATTCACTACTCAACATTAATTACTTGGGTAAGCATTAAAAATCTCCATTTATGTTGTTTTCTTTTTTCAATGCCAATCATCTATCCACTTAGTTTCTTTTGTTAGTTATTGTTTAATGTAGTTTTTAATTATACTCAGATGGTATAAGGTTATAAAATACTTAGAATTTTGGTGATCTTTCCATGATACCTTAATTTTTAGTCAGTGGCTCTATGATACCTAATCCTTATACTGAGTAAATAAGGATTTGCAAATGTGTATAAGGAGCAACTGTAGGGGAGTGGAGGGAATATTCTGATTCTGAAGGGCAAAGTTGCCAATTGGAAATTTTGGATTTAGATTTAATCCAAAGAAAAGAAAGAATTTCTTTTCATACAGCTTTTAATCGAGTAACTCTTTTACTATTATTATTAGTAGTAGTAGTATTATTAGTATTATTATTAAGCCGAGATGTGGGCTTAGTGCAACTTGTTTGGGTAGTTAAATGGTCTTTTTCAGCTGATTATTTATAAATATGTGGGATACATCAATTTTTTTATATTGTTTAATATATATATATTTTACCTTAAAAAAACTTAAAGAAGGAACAAAAGATAAAGTTATGCATACATTATTTGTACTTTGTACGCACAATATGTGTGTACAAATATGCATACAAATATTGAGAACACGAAGGCATATTATGTTATGCATGCATTATTGTACTTTGTATGTGCGCGCAGTGTGTGTGTATTTTCTCATACATGTTCTAAACTATATAAAGCATCTTTTACCTTTTTATTTGAATGTGGTCTAACGTGATTGTTCCTTTTCGTTTTTGAACTTTCCAAATAGTTTGATGAGTCCTCTTCTGAAGTACCTATATACATATATCTCCATATCCAGGCCACACTAAGGATATTGGTATAGTTCAAATTCGTTGTTCAATTCAGGATTGTCGCTTCTTAACGAATTCAAGGGATCTCAAGTCATTCATCCGCTAACTTTCAGTGATGACCAGGACCTTCAAAATACATTTTTTTACAAGCTATGTAAAGTAAGTTTCTTTATGGAAAGTTATTAATTACTTGAATTCAAGATGTAATAGTGAACTATGTGCTTTTGTTTAGTACTCATTGGCTAAGGTTTACATATTCATAGTAAACCATGTAGTATGTCTTATGTTTGTTATTGTTTTTCAACAAAAAAAACATTGGAAAACTTTAAGAACATCATTCTATTATCCTCACCTTAGATAATATTTCCAACTATATTTTTGTTTATAACTCTATTTTCCCCTCCAATTTTGATATAATATACATTATTAAGTTAAGTAATCGTGTTCTTTAGGTAATCAAGCATGAAGTTTGATTTGTGTTAGGTATATTTGTGGCAGCAGAGTCTTGTGCTCTTTGATAACTTAAGTTGCCTCCATTACACATGCATATATTTATGGTATGATACATGTAAGTTAAACCAGGGAATCATCATGTTTCCTATTTATCGCAGGTTCAATTACTCCCCACAAAGGGAGAAAAACAGAATTGGGATCTACGTAATTTTTATACAAAAGCAAAGACTGGTTTACCTTTTTTAATCCTTGACAAATTTACTTATAAGCCTGTTAATGAAGGATTTAATTGATTTGGATTAATTTAAAGTTGTGCTTCTGATTTCATTAAAAAAACAATTAAAAACCGTTGAAACTATGAATATATGACAATTTAGTTTTTATAAGTATAAACTCACATTTCTAGTTCAGTTTAGACAACATTCTCCAGTTATCAATTACATTTGAAACTATGATGTATGATAATTTTAGTTTTTATTACTATTGCATAAGACTAAAGCCTGATAAAAATGCAAATGTGCGTTTCCTTGTGGTTCCATGGTTCTTTAGACACATGATTACCATGTATCAATGATTTAAAATATACTAGTCTTCATGACCATGTGCAAAAATCCTATACGAAGTAGTATTACTTTAGTAGCTTAACTCATCTTTTTAGCAACCATGTTCGCATTGAAGCTTAGCTTACTGTGTCAATAATTTGTACATGTGTGAAGATAGTAGTATAAGTATTTTGCATATTTAGAAAAATGTGGTGGTATTAATGATATATAAAATAACATTTATTTCTTTTAGTTCGGCTAACTACCAATGTCAATATCTAGTATGCACATACTAGATAATGACAACATTGATTTCTTTTAGTCCTAGATGCAAAGGGAACGATGCTCTACTTACTCTGAATAGAAGATTCATTGCCATTTGATTCAGTTTTCTATTAAATAATCAATTTTTTGGAAAAATGGATTGAAAATGAACTATGCCAAAGTAGCTCTTTATTAATATTTCAATTTGTTAATTCTGTGCTCTGCTCTATGCCACTGTTCTATGCTACTGCTATGTGCCGATGTAAAATAAACAGCTTTTGAATGCAGGGTCGTACTGGAATATAAAATACTGCTCAAGCTGATGGTCCATTAATTCCATTATCTATACTCACTGATGAAGGGAATCTTCTCTAAAGAAGTCAAGTGCTATGGAATCAATAATCCATGATTATGTAAGCAATTTGCGCTTATTTACTTTGCCAGCAGCCTTTTTCCAAGTCATATATAATTGTTATTTGTTGCTTTCTTTTTTCGAAATTTGTGTACACTCACATCCCATTAAACCACACAGGTTAAAACTCTTGCTTTAGAAAAAAAATGCACGCACTTGTGGATGTTTGGACCAAGCTGTTGTTTGACAGTTGTGGAACAGGAACTATTGGCTTAACTTTCGCACATCAAGTTGGAATGGTGAGTATTTATACATACTTATGTTTAAATACATGTACATTTATATATAGCCATTGCATGTGGGATCATAAAAATTCTGACAGTCAAATCAGATCATGGTTTAACTTCATGTGAGTCTTATTTGTATGTGGGACAAATGGTTATATACATGTGACATTAGGAAGTTGCATATGTCGTTACAGTCTCAGTTGGCCAAAACTCAGTATGCATTAAAAGACAAATCTTTGGCTGGATTTTGTGAAACTACTATGCTGTAATACAAACCTATGTAAGAACAAGTAAAAGTCTAGCACATTTGTAAACATAATAGAAAGGAAGATATAAAGGTAGGAGAGTAACAACAAAGGAAAAACTAATTTATTACAATATTACAAATAGTTTTAACATTGTATATGAATATGAACAGAGTGCAGGGAAGCAGAATTAAAATAGTTGAATGTAGGAATGTGTTAACATGAGGCCTGAACAGCGGCTTACCCTAAAAAAAAATTACCTTCGACCAAAGGCTTTGATAGGGCAACAATCACCACATGCAACTCTTGACCTGTAAAGCACTGTTAGTAATGATCCAAATGGTTCAACAGATTCATCATATTGGCCTTTTCTTTCAACATTTAAAGTTATATTTCTTTATAGAATCAGAAGGGTAATGCATGAAAGCCATATTTGGATACAAAAACTTGTTGTGTGGGACATATAAATAGTTTTCCAAAACTCAGTATGCATTGCTAAAAACTCAGTATGCATTGCAAACACAGTAAAAACTGCAAACTCAGTATCAAGTGCACAGAAGCCAAAAGCCATATCTCCAGAGGGGGAGAGCAGAGATGAACTGTTAGTCGATGGAGATAAAATTGTACCCAAGCTTATTTCTATGTTGCTATTTTGACATGATATGTTGAGTGAAAGCAGCAGAATTAGCAACAAAAAAATAGCAAGATATTTAACTGGACTGGTATTTGGAACGAATGACAGGTATATTTCTTAGCTATCATGCATTGAAATGAAGGGGGTACCTTTGGCAAATATATAAATTATAAGAGAGATGGTCAATGTTCTTCACCATCAGTAGTTGAGATTAATTCATTATTTCCTACGCTTTGATTCAGTGATTGCCTATTTATTGACCATGGACCAAATGTTATACCGCTGCTGCCTTGCGCAGACAAGAGCCGGAGGTGGAGAGTCGATTTAGCCTGGGGGAAGGTAGAGATTAAATAATCATAGTTGCCATCGCTGAAACACTAGTCTGTTTTTGGTCCGCAGGGTAATTGTAATTTACTTGCGATTACTTGTTGGTTAAGCTGCAAAGTTTGAACCATTATTTCTTTTGTTCTTTAGATTTTCTTATAATGATGGTTTTTCCTCAAATTTTGCAGAACAGTTTGATTTTTACAAAATATTATCATTTAAAAAATTTGAGAAAATTTGGTTATTTTTAAAGAATTTGATTTGTTAAATAAAACTGAAATTTCCAATAAAATAAACAATAGTTCTTTTTGAAGAATTTGATTCGTTAAACAAAACTGATTATTTAAATAAAATAAATAATCATTTCAATCAAATGGATAAACCTGCATGTATTTATCTCTACTTATTTCCTGTGCTTCCCTTTTTGGTATGAATATTAATGGGTGTGAACTGATGATTCCTACAGTATTCCTTGTACGAACAGGTTATGTGTATTTTTTTCAAGGCTTGAATTCATTTTTATACATGCAATTAATAGAGCATCTGCATATAAATCACTCTGTTTAATTATTAATGAATAAACTTTTTTTTTTCGTACCTTTAGGAAAATTTGTACTGTGATGCTAACAAAGAAAAACATGTCTGTTTTTTGCAGTGTCCAGAATATATGAGGCATACTCGTACATTTTCACAAACTGTGGACCTAATCCTACAAGTGAAAGAGAAGCATGTCTATTATATTTTTGATGATTCTATACGGTAAGTTTTACATTGGACTGGTTTTAAGATTAGCATTCAGTAACTTATCCGGTAATTTACCATAGTTGCAAATTTTTTGCAGTCTAGGTTTGGCTAAATGGTGCAGATTCTTGGATGAATCCTGATGGACTATTTAATATAGAGTTGAACATTTAGACGATCTTCTAATTGGTATGGTAATATTTCATTTATTGATCTCTTTACATATTAATATGAAATGGCTTACTCTGAAATAATCTTTAAAAAAAAGCCGACACCCAAAATTGGACAAATACAGAACTTCATTTCTATTTTTGTATGTAATTCATGTCAAGTTTTATTGTTGATTGTTTAACTCGTTTATAGGTAATTGACTTTTCAGAAGTGAAGACTAGCGGCAACAAAGGTTTATTTGTAAACAAGCAATGAACATTGGTTTAATTGCTATATATTATGGTATTTTGTTAGCACTATTTGTTTAAACTTGTTTGCGATTACTCGTGATATGTTACTTATTCTGTCAAAAAATAACTACTGAATTGATTATGAATAACTTGATTATGTGATTAGCTTGGTTTTTTAATTATTTGAATATGATAATCATATAATTGATTGTTTGTTTGTTTGAATATAATAACTAGTGATTAATTGTTGGTTTGAGTATGACAGTTATGTGATTGATTGTTGGTTCAATATGGATATTATATAAGTGGTTACTGGAAGTGATACAAGCCATCAAGGTAAATAACAATATTTAAAATATATTGTTAAACAACCAATAACTTTTAGTAGCGTTTCAAAAATGCTACAAATGCAAATGTAAATTGGTATAAAAAAATATAGTTGCATTGAAAAAACGCTACAGAAAATTTTTTTGTTGCATTTCAAAAAAGTTTTCTTAGCGTTTGCTAAAACGCAACAATAAAATTCAGGTTTTTAGTCTCATGTCGTATAGCAGCGTTCTCTACAATGCTACTAAAAGCTTTGGTAGCGTTTTTTCAACACTACTAAAGGACTTTTCTGGTGTAGTGTTAGTCAACATACATGACCTTGTTTTCTTTCATACTGTACCCTCTTGCTTGTTGCATGTGTACCTCTTTATGTAGTTCCCCATTCAGGAAAGCATTTTATACATCAAGTTGTATGATTTTCCATTGTTTGCTTAATGCTATGGTATTAATTACTCTGACAGTAGCAGGTCTGATAACTGAAGAAAAAGTTTCATTGAAATCGAAATCATATTGCTATGTAAATCCCTTAGCCACAAGCCTAGCCTTGCACTTTGATACTTTACCGTTTGGATTTAATTTCAACTTGATTGTCCATCTGCATTCTATAACATTTTGTGTTTGGGTGGAGAGACTAATTCCCAAGTGTTGTTACTAACTAGTGCCTCATATTCTTCATTCATAGCATTCTGTAATCTTTTATTGCTAATGGCTCATAACTTAGTTGTTCTCTGTCATTTAGACATACTGCATATGTTTTGGGCTTGAATATACCACACTTTGCTCTACTTAACATGTGATGATCATTTTAAGCCTTTGGGTTAGAGTGGTCTTCACTTTCCCTAATACTAAATTATGGATGTAGTTTCATTGTTTTCATCATTATCCTGCTCTGTCCGCCTTTCATTATTGTTATCATTTATATCTTCATGATCATGAGGCTGCATATCTTCACCTCGAGCATCATCTGAACCATAACCACTTCTGGTACTGGGTATGCTATCCTTATCTCTTGTTATGCATATACATATATATATACATACATATACATATATATATATATATATATTAGTATCTTTTGTCCAGTCACTTAATATAATTGGTGACTTTATCACTTTGCTTGTTATTATTATATCTTTTTCTGCCAAAGGAAAAACATTCTTATTAACATCACTTGTCTTGAAACATATAACTTTCCATTGCCATCATGACACCTATAACCATTTTGATTATTTGGATAAACCAAAAAGGTACATGATGTTGATCTCAAACTTAGTTTATGTCTATTGTAAAGTTTGATGCAGGGAAAGCATAAACACTCAAAGGTTTTTAATTCAGTATACATTGGTTTTACACCAAATAGTACTTCATGTGGGCATTTTCCTCACAAGATTTTTGTTGATAATCTGTTTATCAGGTGTACTGATGTTGCAAATGCTTCTGCCCAACTTCGAGTGGCAGTGATGCTTGTGATTTCGGTGTTAAACCTATTTCGACTATATGTCTATGCCTTTTCCCTACAAGACCATTTTGTTCTAATGTGTGAGTAGTCCTATGCATAATACCCTTGTCATTAAAGAATCTCTTTAGTGATTTGAACTCTCTCCCACCATCAGTTTGTAGTACTTTCATAGCACTACTAAATTGTTTGTTAACTAATTTGATAAATTGAATTATTGCATTGCATGCATCTAACTTTGATTTAAGAAAGAATATCCATGTATATCTGCTATAAGCATCCAAAAAGGATAGATAATACCTCTGGCATTGATCTGTCACAAATGGATATGGTCCCCATAAATCTTCTGAAACCAATTCAAGTTGACTACTATTTACAATTTTTGAGTCAGAAAATAGCAACTTATATCTTTTTCTTATTTGGCAATGAGTACACATATATGAATCAGGTACTTTCTCAACTGATATTTTTTTGGCAAAGCCATCGAGGTTAAATGTCCTCTACCATTTATTTATATCACAAAAGAGTTAGAATATAAACGTCTAGGGAAAAGAAAACACAAGGAGATAGTAAATTATGTCCACTTTGATTTGATAATACTATTGTAACGACCCGTATCCTACGCATCGGAGGATCGTAGAATATTTATTTCTTTCCCGTATGAAGTCGTATGGTCATGTAACTTTGGGAAACATTCATTAGAGTCATTTCCCATGTTCATGATTTATGCCGATTTTTAAATGACTATTTTGCCCCTAGCTGATATTGTTTCGGCCATAACTTTTGATTGAAAAGGAATTTTGACCTGAAACCACTTCCATTGGATTTGTTTGATGGTTTACCTTTCCGTAGAGTGGTAATAATAGCCAAACGGACTTACCGTTTGGGAGATATGGCTGAAATAAGGTTTGGAGGGTGAAAAACTGCTTAACCGGGCCAAATAGGGTGATTAGTGAGTAGGCCCATAACCCATTTCGGGATTAGGGTTATGGGGAGGCTGAAATGAAGTAGAGAATCATTCCATTTCAGTTTTCTAGCCTCCACTTATCATCAAGGAACCCTAAAAATGGTCTCCAACCTCTAAATCACCTCCAAATCACCTTTTGGTCAAGGATTTGGCTTAGCAACCTCTAATCAAGGAAGATCTACACCAAATCAACATTGGAGCTGCTGTTTAGCATTGGGATTCACATCAAATCAGAGATTTATTTCAGATCTTAGTTTATTTGTGGCTAA
This sequence comes from Allium sativum, assembly GCA_030737875.1. Classification (NCBI taxonomy): domain Eukaryota; kingdom Viridiplantae; phylum Streptophyta; class Magnoliopsida; order Asparagales; family Amaryllidaceae; genus Allium; species Allium sativum. The sequence continues at coordinate 296,795,278 of CM060918.1, read as the reverse complement.
GGTGAGTGATTTGCATAGTTTTGCACTAATTATGGCTAATTAAGGGTAATTAGTGTTAATTAGCGAATTTATACACTAATAAATTCGGGAAAAATGTTCATAAATTCCTAAATGATGTTTTAGACCTCTGATATGAATTTGGGTTAATTTGGTTAAGTTTTGCTAATCCTATCATTAGTTTCACCTAAACATGCTTAAGGGGAAATATGAGGTTTTGGGTATGTTTGATCCATTTTAACCTATCATATTGATGTTTTGATGTTTGTGGTTGATTATGCATGTTGCTATGACTGTATGATATACTTTGTGATTGATTTCAATAGTTAGAATGGTCGAAAACGTCGTCGAACGGCGTAAACACTTGCTGGAACAATTTCAGAAAGCAGTGCAGGTTTCGGATCAGATCGGATATGGGGGCTCGGATCGGATATGTTGAACTGGGCAAGGGATTCGATTGGATCGGAACCTGACACTTGAGAAAATTGGCAAAAAGGAAGGCCATGCTAACTGAACTGGGATCGGATCGGGTTAAGGAGGAGGGATCGGAGCAGATAGAGGAGGATGGACCGGATCGAAGCATGTGAAGGATGAGGAAGCGGATCGGAGCGGAAGCACGAACTGGAGGGGAGATGGCACCCGACCCGACCCGAAGTGAGGCACCCGACCCGATCCGAGGAGAACCACCTGACCCGAACCGTACCAGAAGAAGACCCAAACCGACGCGATGCAGTGGACCCGACCCGAACCGATGGCTTGAGGAGGACCCCGACCCGACCCAGTATTGACCAATAACCCGAGATGCAAAGGTAGTCCAATATGGGAAGTTAGAGCTTAGGATCCAGTTGGGAACCGATGAGTTCACTTCATGGTTGGACTTTGCTGCGGGACGTGTGCTAAGGAGTTGTCGACGTTCATAACTTCGATTCACCACTAAAAATGGATGATGGGCTACTTATCAGTGCAGTAGAGTCATTATGGCTCGAGGGGCAAGGTGATGGTAGCAAGACTACGTTATCAGTGCAGTAGAGTCATTATGACTTCAGGGGCAAGGTGATGCGTAGTAAGATTATGAGCCAGCGCAGATGGGGTGAATAACTCCATGGGGCAAGTGGACATAGTAAGGATTGGTAAGGCTATGAGCCAGCGCAGATGGGGTGAATAACTCCATGGGGGCAAGTGGACATAGCAAAGGACTAGTGGCTACGTTATCAGTGCAGTGAAGCCATTTATGACTTCATGGGGCAAAGTGATCGTAACAAGGATGGGTGATCGAAGTGGTGAATATCGTATGCTTTACGCACTGAGTGAGAGATGTGAGGATGGTTGCTATGTTTGATTGTTTGCCATCACTATGACATGCACACCCCCACCTCCGTATCTTTACACCGTTTGATATGGTACCTTAGAGTGTTGTACAGTATGTAGTGCTAACTCTTTGGTTGCAGGTTCAGGTATGTTTTAGTCTACCTGTTATTGTTCACTTTAGATGCTTATCGCTCATACCAGGCTTTATGTCTGACCCAGAGTTTTATGTCTCCTCTTATTACTCTGGGTGCTCACACGAGCAGATTAGAGACAGGTTAGCTGGTGGTGCGCGAGTAGCTGATTCGGAGGCGGGCAGGAGGCTTCCACGTATGATATATATACACATTCTCCCTGTGTCGTTGGTGGTCGCTACTTGGGCATTAGTAGTGTACCTCCTTTATCTTGCTTTTGCTTTGAGACAGTTTGAAAGGTTGTAATAAGCTGTATTTTGGATTTCCGCTGCTATGATGCTTAGTTTTGGTTTTCAGCTTATGCACTGTCTCTCCTGTTTTATGTCAAGTATGTTATTATTATATTTTATTCTATGCGCTGTGAGACATTCTACAGGTTCTTTGTATGTTCATTTCCTTCTTCCTTTTCCTTCTGACGACCCGTTCCGTGCTAACTGGACAAGTGTACAACGCACCTTTGGAGTAAATGTCGGTGGGTGCGTGGCGGGCCATCACACTTGGTATCAGAGCACTAGGTTGCATAGTTAACCTAGGGAAAGACACTAGGGAGAGATAGCACGTATATAAGAGCGCGTATTTGTGATTACTTTGGTTTTCAAAAGCTTTGTATATATATACTATTAGTAGTATAAGAATGAAGTCGCACTGCACTAGCACCACTATGGGGTCGTTAATCGTTTCCCTTTTTCAGATTGACGATGAGCCGAGACGCGAGGGGTGCTGGTAGAGGGACCAACCATGGGAATGCCGCTGACATGATGGCGATGTTTACTAACCTCATGAGGGACATGCTTAGAGAAGTGCAAGGGGCAGTTCCCAATCCCGGAGTTGGTGTTGGCCCAGTAGTGCAGGCGCCAAGGGTCGATTTCGTCAAGTTGTGCAAGGATTACACTAACCTTGGTGGGAAGCCGTTCCATGGGACGGAGTCGGCCACAGATGTTCAAGACTGGATGGATAGCTGTGACCGTATCTTTGATGACTTGGGTCTTGAGGATGCGATGAAGAGAAGGCTAGCGTCTCGTCAGCTGCAAGGGCGAGCGATGAATTGGTGGAATGCCATTAGAATAGTTACTCCAGAGGATCAGGTTACTTGGGATCAGTTCAAGGCTCGCTTTAGCGAGAAGTTCATTCCAGCTGCCCAGAAGTCAGTGTTGTTCAAGAGGTTTTTGGAACTCAAGCAGAATGGGAGGGCAGTTTCTGACTATATTGCTGAGTTCGACACTTTGTCGAAGTATGGACTGTCTCTTATCGACACTCCTGAGAAGAAGAATGAGAAGTTCATTACTGGCTTGGATGGATACTTGAGGGAAAGGCTTATCAATCACATCGATGAGACTTTTCAATCGATCGTGGGGAAAGCTTTGAGATCAGAGAGTCTTTACCCTAAGTCAAAGACTGAGGCCGCATCTGCAGAAGGGCCAAAGATGCAAGCAGGCGGTGGAGGCAAGAGTAACTCTCAGAATAAGAGGAAGCAGGACCAATCTAAAGGTGGCCAGAAAAAGAACAAGAAGGAGGTTGAGTGCTTCAGCTACGGTAAGAAGGGCCATTATGCTAAAGATTGTCGGGCCAAGCCAGCGGATAAGAAGTGCTTCAACTGTGGTTAAGTTGGACATTTCAAGGATAAGTGTCCGCAACCTCTTAAGGAGAAGTAGATTGTGAAAGCATATGCTATTGATGCTGTTCCTTCTTCGTCGAATGCCCCAACAGCAGCGGAGAAAGGAAAGAATGTTGTTATTCAAGGTATGCTTTCTATTTATGATGTACCAGTTCGAGTTTTGTTTGATACTGGGGCTTCCCGTTCCTTCATATCTAGTGACCTGGTAGATAGGTTGGGACTGGAACCCAAGATAGTCGATAGACCATTGGTTGTGACGAACCCGATTGGTGGTTCGACTAGCCTTAGTATGATTTGCAGGAATTTGGTCTTATCGAGTCATGGATGTATGTTTGTTTGTGATTGCTTTGTTTTGGGCTTTACTGGGTATGGCATTATATTGGGAGTCGATTGGCTCCAAAGATACGGGGTGGTGGTAGACTGTGAGGGCTTTTTGGTGACAGTGAGGGCGGATGATGGGCGGAGGGCAGTGTTTGGTAGCCTACCTAGTGATGGGGTTATGGCTAGTTTTGTAAATCCCCTCGACATCCCGCAGGATGAGTTGTCAGATGTGCCCGTGGTTGGCCAGTATCCGGACGTCTTCGAGGAGGTGACCGGGCTTCCACCACGCCGAGAGATTGAGTTCCGTATTGATTTGGTGAAAGATGCCAGACCTATAGTGATGCCACTTCGTCGTATGGCACCAAGGGAGCAGCGAGAGCTCAGGGTGCAAGTCAGCAATCTTTTGAAGAAGGGATTTATTAGAAGGAGTGTCTCCGAGTGGGGAGCACCAGTTGTGTTTGCCACTAAGGCATATGGTTCCCTTCGTTTGTGCGTGGACTATCGCGAGTTGAATAAGGTGACGAGGAAGAATAAGTATCCTCTACCACAGATAGATGATTTGTTTGATCAACCGGAAGGAGCAAATGTGTTCTCCCAGTTGGACCTCGCGACAGGATTTCATCATCTTCGAGTAGCGGATGAGAGTGTTCCGAAAACGGCATTTAGAACGCCGTCTGGATTTTATTTGTGGTTGGTCATGCCATTTGGGTTGACCAATGCACCAGCCTACTTTGTGGATCTTATGAATCGAGTATCCAGAGATCAGTTGAATAAGTTTATTCTTGTGTTCGTGGATGATATCCTTGTTTACTCAAGGACAGAGGAGGAACACAAGGGGCACTTGAGGATAGTGATGGAGGTGTTGAGGAAACACCAATTGAAAGCGAAATTCTCCAAGTGTCACTTTTGGAGAAGGGAAGTGAGATTCTTGGGTCATTTTGTTTCAGAGAGTGGTATTGCCGTGGACCCTGCGAAGGTGACTATGGTATAGGATTGGCCTACGCCCAAGAATGCAACAGATGTAAGAAGTTTCTTGGGATTAGCTGGATATTATCGTAAGTTTATCCAGGACTTCTCCAAGACAGCAGCACCGTTGACTCAATTGACTAAGAAGAATCAGTCCTTCGTCTGGGACAGAGTGTGTGAGAATGCATTCAAGAGTCTAAAAGAGAAGTTGACGCGTGCGCCAGTGTTAGTCATTCCAAAGGGGAATGAAGAGATGACGGTATACACGGATGCTTGTGGTACCGGACTGGGTGCTGTATTGATGCAAGGAGGTAGGGTTGTGGCTTATGCTAGTCGACAGCTAAAGTCGCATGAGAAGAAGTATCCTACCCATGACTTGGAATTAGCAGCGATTGTGTTCGCATTGAAGATGTGGAGACACTATCTCTTGGGAGAAAGATTTGAGTTGTTTACCTATCATAAATCGTTAAAGTATCTTTTCTCTCGGAATGATCTGAATCTCCGTCAGCAGAGATGGTTAGAGTTCTTGGCTTCGTATGACTTTGATTTCGCATACACACCTGGGAAAGGTAACACGGTAGCCGATGCCCTGAGTAGGAGACATGCCAGTTTAGGGGCAATGTTTCTTGAATGGAAGCAACTGGAGTATATCGCGGGGTTTGATATCAGACCAAGGTGCGAATTGGATCCAGTCATGCTAGCTAGTTTGACGGTCAGACCCACTTTGATAGAGAGGATTGGTTCAAGCCAGAGGAACGATCCTAATCTATTGGAAATCATCTCCAAGTTAGAGATAGACATCGACGGTGAGGAGATGAATGTGTATGGGCTTGATCGAGATGGGTGGCTTAGAAAGAATGGAAGATTAGTTGTTCCCAACGTGAATGGTTTGAGAGATGAAGTGCTTAGAGAATGTCATCACTCAAAACTGACTATACATCCCGGTGGTAATAAGATGTATCGATACATGAAACAGACTTACTACTGGGAAGGGATGAAAAGAGACGTTGGGAAGTTTATATCCAAATGCATGAATTGCCAGCTAGTTAAAGCCGAGCAAAAGAAGCCTAGTGGGCTGTTGCAACCATTAGAAATTCCCGAATGGAAATAGGAGCAAGTCTCGATGGATTTCATCGATGGTTTACCAAGGACTAGATCGGGATATGATAGCATTTGGGTAATTGTGGATCAATTGACTAAGAGCGCAAGATTTATACCAATCAAATCGACCAGAACGGCAGCCAAGTTGGCAGAATTGTATATGAAGTGGGTAGTGAGATTTCATGGAGTACCCAAAAGCATTGTAAGTGACCGAGACCCGTTGTTCACTAGTGGGTTTTGGAAGAGCTTACAAGAGGCTCTAGGGTCAGGATTACATCTCAGTACCGCATATCATCCTCAGACCGACGGTCAGACGGAGAGGGTGAATCGTATATTGGAAGATCTCTTGAGAACTTGTATATTGGATTTTGGTGGATCATGGGATGACCATTTGCATATAGTAGAGTTTGCATATAATAATAGCTACCAATCCAGTATCGGTATGGCTCCATATGAAGCTTTGTACGGAAGACCGTGCAACTCACCATCATGTTGGATAGAGACTGGCGAGAAGTTTGTGCTTGAACCAGATGTGGTGAGGGAAACTTCCGATAAGATCAAGATCATTCAACAACGAATGAAAGCTGCCCAAAATAGGCAGAAGAGTTATGCTGATAAGAGGAGAAGAGATTTAAAATTCTCCGTTGGTGACTTGGTGTTTGTCAAGATCTCTTCGTTAAAGAGCGTGATTCGATTTGGCAGGAGAGGCAAGTTGGCACCAAGATTTGTTGGCCCATTCCCTGTTCTTGAACTAGTCGGGAATTTGGCATATAGAGTTGGCTTACCAGAGAAGATGGCGGGGGTTCACAATGTATTTCATGTTTCCCAATTAAGGAAGTTCGTTCACAACCCAGATATGACTATTTCGCCTGATCAGTTAGAGGACTTCGAAGTAGAACCCGAAGCGGTTGGGAACCGCAAGCCGATTCGTATTGTGGGGCACGATACGAAGCAACATCGAAGGAAGGCGGTGAAGCTAGTCAAGGTTCAGTGGGGCGAGGACGAGAATGATTGTACTTGGGAGACAGAGGAGAGCATGAGAAAGACGTATCCAGAACTCTTTACCTGGTAAGATTTGCTTCGTAATTTAGTTTTTCCGCATGCTAGGATAGACTTGTTTTACTTGTTTGGCATGTTTGATTGTTGTTTTATGGTTGATAGGCATGCGGGACCCTTTGTGTGTTTTGGTTAGGGAATTTCGGGGGCGAAATTTCTTAAGGGGGGGAGAGTGTAACGACCCGTATCCTACGCATCAGAGGATCGTAGAATGTTTATTTCTTTCCCGTATGAAGTCGTATGGTCATGTAACTTTGGGAAACATTCATTAGAGTCGTTTCCCATGTTCATGATTTTTGTCGATTTTTAAATGATTATTTTGCCCCTAGCTGATCTTGTTCGGCCATAACTTTTGATTGGAAATGAATTTTAACATGTAACCACTTCCATTAAATTCGTTTGATGGTTTACCTTTCCGTAGAGTGGTCATAATAGCCAAACGGACTTACCATTTGGGAGATATGGCTGAAATAAGGTTTGGAGGGTGAAAAACTGCTTAACCGGGCCAAATAGGGTGATTAGTGAGTAGGCCCATAACCCATTTCGGGATTAGGGTTATGGGGAGGCTGAAATGAAGTAGAGAATCATTCCATTTCAGTTTTCTAGCCTCCACTTATCACCAAGGAACCCTAAAAATGGCCTCCAACCTCTAAATCACCTCCAAATCATCTTTTGGTCAAGGATTTGGCTTAGCAACCTCTAATCAAGGAAGATCTACACCAAATCAACATTGGAGCTGCTGTTTAGCATTGGGATTCACATCAAATCAGAGATTTATTCCAGATCTTAGTTTATTTGTGGCTAAGGTGAGTGATTTGCATAGTTTGCACTAATTATGGCTAATTAAGGGTAATTAGTGTTAATTAGCGAATTTATGCACTAATAAATTCGGGAAAAATGTTCATAAATTCCTAAATGATGTTTTAGACCTATGATATGAATTTGGGTTAATTTGGTTAAGTTTTGCTAATCCTATCATTAGTTTCACCTAAACATGCTTAAGGGGAAATACGGGGTTTTGGGTATGTTTGATCCATTTTAACCTATCATATTGATGTTTTGATGTTTGTGGTTGATTATGCATGTTGCTATGACTGTATGATATGCTTTGTGATTGATTTCAATAGTTAGAATGGTCGAAAACGTCGTCGAATGGCGTAAACACTTGCTGGAACAATTTCAGAAAGCAGTGCAGGTTTCGGATCAGATCGGATATAGGGGCTCGGATCGGATATGTTGAACTGGGCAAGGGATTCGATCGGATCGGAACCTGACACTTGAGAAAATTGGCAAAAGGAAGGCCATGCTAACTGAACTGGGATCGGATCGGGTTAAGGAGGAGGGATCGGAGCGGATAGAGGAGGATGGATCGGATCGAAGCATGTGAAGGATGAGGAAGCGGATCGGAGCGGAAGCGCGAACTGGAGGGGAGATGGCACCCGACCCGACCCGAAGTGAGGCACCCAACCCGACCCGAACCGTACCAGAAGAAGACCCGAACCGACGTGATGCAGTGGACCCGACCCGAACCGACGGCTTGAGGAGGACCCCGACCCGACCCAGTATTGACCAATAACCCGAGATGCAAAGGTAGTCCAATATGGGAAGTTAGAGCTCAGGATCCAGTTGGGAACCGATGAGTTCACTTCATAGTTGGACTTTGCTGCGGGACGTGTGCTAAGGAGTTGTCGACGTTCATAACTTCGACTTACCACTAAAAATGGATGATGAGCTACTTACCAGTGCAGTAGAGTCATTATGGCTCGAGGGGCAAGGTGATGGTAGCAAGACTACGTTATCAGTGCAGTAGCTTCATTATGACTTAAGGGGCAAGGTGATGCGTAGTAAGACTATGAGCCAGCACAGATGGGGTGAATAACTCCATGGGGCAAGTGGACATAGTAAGGATTGGTAAGGCTATGAGGCAGCGCAGATGGGGTGAATAACTCCATGGGGCAAGTGGACATAGCAAATGACTAGTAGCTACGTTATCAGTGCAGTGAAGCCATTTATGACTTCATGGGGCAAAGTGATCGTAGCAAGGATGGGTGATCGAAGTGGTGAATATCGTATGCTTTACGCACCGAGTGAGAGATGTGAAGATGGTTGCTATGTTTGATTGTTTGCCATCACTATGACATGCACACCCCCACCTCCGTATCTTTACACTGTTTGATATGGTACCTTAGAGTGTTGTACAGTATGTAGTGCTAACTCTTTGGTTGCAGGTCCAGGTTCAGGTATGTTTTAGTCTACCTGTTATTGTTCACTTTAGATGCTTATCGCTCATACCAGGCTTTATGTCTGACACAGAGTTTTATGTCTCCTCTTATTACTCTGGGTGCTCACACGAGCAGACTAGAGACAGGTTAGCTGGTGGTGTGCGAGTAGCTGATTCGGAGGCAGGCAGGAGGCTTCCACGTATGATATATATACACATTCTCCCTGTGTCGTTGGTGGTCGCTACTTTGGCATTAGTAGTGTACCTCCTTTATCTTGCTTTTGCTTTGAGACAGTTTGAAAGGTTGTAATAAGCTGTATTTTGGATTTCCGCTGCTATGATGCTTAGTTTTGGTTTTCAGCTTATGCACTGTCTCTCCTGTTTTATGTCAAGTATGTTATTATTATATTTTATTCTATGCGCTGTGAGACATTCTACAGGTTTTTTGTATGTTCATTTCCTTCTTCCTTTTCCTTCTGACGACCCGTTCCGTGCTAACTGGACATGTGTACAACGCACCTTTGGAGTAAATGTCGGTGGGTGCGTGGCGGGCCGTTACAACTATCAAACCCAAAGGAGGACATATTAATTTCGCAACTTATACCACTATAGATAGTCTGATATATACACTGCACCAAAACAAGGGATTCCCAACGAGTATAAGTGTTACAAATAATTTGTGTAACCCTTTTGAAGTGTTACCAATGGCCTGTGGGGAATTGACTAGCCAAATTTGTACCGCTTATAAGTGTTACAAACAGACTAATTGCTAACACTTATAAATGTTGGAGCTATAAGATATTGTAACACTAATAAGTGTTACAACCAGATTCATTGCTAATGCTTATAAATGTTGAACCATAATATATTGTAACACTTATAAGTGTTACAAATATATTCATTCCTAACACTTATAAATGTTGGAACCATAAGATATAGTAACACTTATAAATGTCAGTATCACAATCCTACTAACACTTGTAAATATCATAATAAAAGAGTATAACATGTCTTTATGATTTCAATCACATATAAATTCAACATCTCAATTCAATATAAGATTTAGTGCACTTTCCATATTTAAAATTCAACAATGTCACATTCGAATAATGCTCAAATATTTGCTACGTGCTTCCAATTTCAAAATAACATAATATCTTGTTCAAATTATAAAAAGCAATACAAAATTTTACTAAAGGTATATAGAATTTTAGAAACTGCGATGGCGAATCTTGGACCATGTCACAAAGGCGCTATTAACGTTATGTTACAATCCGGCCAGTACAATAGTAAGAAAGGATGAAGCAAATGATTTAAGAGCATCGTTAATTTGGATTGACACTTTATTCACCAGTAGAATTACAATTTGATTTTGTAATTCCATTGACCATTGACGAAAATCTTCCTTTTTATTTTTGTCGGCAAATGATTTTGGAGCTTGTATCATCTTTACTTGTTTTGCGGAAGAAGTGGAGCTAATTGCACGACAATAATTTTTCTTTTTTATTAGAACCAAAAACTTTGGATATAGGATCATTGTCAAGGTCACACGTATTTGCTTTCTCGTTGCCATTACATTCCAAATTATGTTTTTTTCCTCCTCCACAAGTGCCTAAAAAATATAAATGCACTCATTTTTATAGAAATAACAAGTTGCAAAACTGCTAAATAACAAGCTTATTTATAAACAACAAAACTGAATGTATTTATAAAAAGTGCATTGCAAAAATTGATAAATAACAAGTGTATTTGTAATAAGTGCATTGGAAAAACTGAGGCTTGACTCAGTTTGCAAACCGAGTCCCGACTGAGTCTGCAACTCAGGTTGCAAACTGAGTCAACTTGGTTTTAGCGAACCAAGTCGCCTCAGTTCGCAAAAGCTAAGTTGATTCGTTTGCAAACTGAGTCGCGAACAAAGCCAACTCAATTGCATGTGCATTTACACTAGTTTTTCGTTCCAACGTTCACATTTGATAACATTAATAAAATAGTCTGAAACAATTTATTGATTAAGCAACATAGCAACATACAGAGAAGATGGAGGCTAACAAAAGAAGAGAAAGTCTTAACCCTAAAATAACACAAGAGGCCAGAATAGACAGAATTCCAATACACATAATTCTGAAATTGTTCAATCATTGATGGATCTAAGGAAGAATAGACAGAATTCCAATACGCATAATTTTTACCATCTGCTTGAATCGAATTATCTCTACTTACTGCCATTTTAATAAAACACAGAACAAACAAAAGTTTTCAACTTCAAAAAAGAGAAAACAAACTCAAAAAGGTCAACAACTTTTGGGTCTAAGAGGATTCAACTTTCGGATCTAAACCAAAACTCCACAATTTTCGGATCTGGAAACTTCGGATCTGAAAGGACTTCGGGTCTCCACAACTTTCGGGTCTCCAAGGACTACGGGTCTGAAAGCAATTAGGGTAGAGGAACAGCGGATGCTTCGATGGTATGGTCAGGAACTTCGGGTCTGGTGAATGTCGGATTTATTTGGTAACACACACAAATAAATTACTGAGTACAAAACCACGCACTGAAATCAAATTTGAGAACACACTCCAGAGATCAAAATCGTTTCTAGTTCATGAATTACTATCATCTTGGTGCTAAAGCATGTTCGAGTCTGGCGTTTGGATAAGGTACTACAACTGGGTTCAGATCTGTGAGTTTTGGGATTGCGTTGGCTTGTTCGAGTGGGGATTTGGAATTCGAACCAGGGGTTTTGCGATTTTGATGCTGACTTCGATCTGCGGGTGGTTTTCTGGTTCGATTTTCAATCGAATCAAATTGCGATTGGGGGTGCGATTTGGGTATGCTGTTTCAGATCTGGAGGGCTAGCAGTTAGTCGAATTGAAGCTTATGGTTTTGCTGTTCGATGATGTGTAAGAAGGCTTGCAGTTGAGGAAATTTTGTTTGTTTGAGAAGCGAAGACGATGAACGTGGGTTGCTGAAACGATGAACGTGGATCTGAACGAGATTAGTGCTTCGGAGTACAGATTAGAGAAGGCACACATAAATGATCAAAAGAGAAGAATCGGCTCTGATACCATGATAACATTAATAAAATAGTCTGAAACAATTTATTGATTAAGCAACATAGCAACATACAGAGAAGATGGAGGCTGACAAAAGAAGAGAAAGTCTTAACCCTAAAATAACACAAGAGACCTTTATATATAGGCAAAACATAAAACAAAAGACTATATTGTCTTTTAGTAGAATATTAATCACGCTAACAACATTATCTATTATTTCACTTAAATCCATTTCATTCCTATAAAAGTGACCAAGACTACTGTTTCACGCACTACATTACATTTTCAAGACTCTACTTTTTCAATTGTTCAATAATACAATTCTGCAAAATAAAGTTTTTAGCAATGCTATCAATGAGATTAATCTTATTCACATGTATATTTTTTGCCGATTGGTCATATTTATCATGCAAAGGAAGATAGAGGATGGACAGCAAAAGACCATATATGCACAGATGTAGTTTTTTTTAAACCACATACGGACACTTACTCTTCACAGCAAAGAAACATCAAACACCAAAGCATAAAAATCAAGAATGAAAAACAAATCACTATCTTCAAAATAAATCATCAACTCTTACCAAATAAAAGCACTCCACTTCAGTCTGTCCACTCATCACCTTGTAAGAAATTCTTAACAGAATGGGCATCCAAATGCTCTTCAGGAATCCTACTACTCCATTCAACTCTTCCATCAGCATTCGCTCCAAGCCCCATATTTCCAAATTCTCCATAAAACAATGTCTTAAGGGTGAAATCCCCTCTCCAAGGCTTGAGTGTCGACCCATGTTTCTTTTTATGTAACAAGTGTACATAACCTGGACATTATCACAAAACAGACTTAACAATAAATAGGAGTCGAACTTGCAATACAAATAAAGGGGCATGCAGTGTGGTAATAATGGAGAAGAACGCGCAGCAATAATAGTGTACTTATGTGAAAAAATAGAGTATTAAATTATGTAGTTTTACCAAAGGAATTGTCGTAATTTTAACAGACTTGTTAACTCCAACACCAATTTTAATTCCACTCCTCTTTTCAAACTGTCCTAAGCAACCTAATTGTTGTGTATTTAAATTTTAAAGGCATGAAAGAACAATAATTTTTTTTTGATTAGCTTAAACAGTTTAAAAGATTGCACCAATACCTGTAAACTTTTTCCACCCTTTAGGCCTAATCATTTCCTCTAGATTACAGTTCGAAATAACAGTTCTTGAAAACTCTTTTTATGGTCTTCCTAAATACACCTTATGTCTACCAGGTCTCTTCCTATATATATTCACATACTCTTCACTCCCATTGACAGTGCATTTCTTGAACACAAACCTGTGTTCTGCACAGGGTCAGTCCTACCGTGAGCTGTCACTGCATTGCTTTCCCCCTTTTCGGGACCGTTCTGCCTTGGCACCACAACGACCGAACTGTTGTAAAACATGGAAGATGGGTTTCTAAATATGAAATCTACTGCACCAGATATCCTACATGAATGATAAAACTGTCGCATAGAATGCATATAAAGAGTATCTTGGTGCCCCAGAACTCAACAGAGTGTAAAATTGATAGGTCGTTGTCTGACATGAATGCAACTGCTTAGTGCGATCCACGGCCTGCTGCATTCTCAAATGTAATGTCCTTAGCCATGAAACCATCTCCACTGACACCAACTGTTGTCGTGTTATAGGTTGTAACTCCACTCATCTGTGCATTGAGCTTCCCCGTAATTATGGTTTTACCCATCCCTTCTCCCATGAAGACCAGTCTTATCTTCTTGAATGAGACCCTAACTCTCACTTCATAAGTTCCTGAACTTAACTTAATCACAAAATAAATGAAGATGTAGTTAAAAATAAATGAAGCACTAAATATTTTGTTCTACGTATGCACCATTAGAAATTTAGATGACATTCTGTCTAACAGGTACAAGTCAACAAACAAGTTGTAACTGCTAAACTTTACTTCACATTACCATCACAACTTGCCCAAGCAGTTTTCAAGAATTAAATAACTATCAAGTGTCACCCCTTTCTATGTAACCTTTTTGTTATGCATTGTTGAATTTATTGCACTATATCTAACTGAATTGACTAAAAATTATGAACAAGTCAGACACGTTGTTTCACGAGGAGTAAAATTATGAACGAGTCAGACATGTTATTTCAGTTTGGATGGTTATATCAAGAAGGATCGTGTAAAAATATGGGTAAGTCGATATTAATAGGAAAATTCTTAAAAATAGTTGTAAAACAGATCAGGTTACACATTGGAGTTTTCTGGTTTTGTCGTACTGGTAAATTTCTTGGCGTAATCTTGTATTTCACAATTAATTTGTCATAAAAATAAAAGCTTTTGAATTTGTTTTACCTTGTATTTAACAACAATTTATATTTTAACAACAGATTATATTTTGGACCAAAAGATTCTTTTCTTTGATTTTGATTTATTTCAAACTAAAAAATAATAGCATGTTTGAAGTTATTGTAAACTCTGGCAACTTATATGAACCATCAAAGAAATGGCTATGACTCAGAGCACAAGCTTGCTTGCATGCAGCAAGCTTGCGAAGCTTGCTTCAGGTGCAAGCTTGCTTCAAGTGTAAGCCAGCAAGCTCAAGCTTGCTTCAGGTGCAAGCATGCTTGCGCAACTATTATTTATGATCATTTGGGATGTAAATACTAAAACATGTTATCCCTTAAAATAACCAATTTCGAAATATTCAACTGTTATGCATAGTATTTCATAATTTTTACATGAAATCTAAGTATACATAAACACTTAATGAAAGGTATAACATATATATCCAGTTAATAAGGTAACAACGCTTACCAAACATTGGGATCCAACACCGACTAAGCGTTTCCAAACAAATAGGACTTGAACTGAAATGCAACAAGAAAAACTACTCATTAGACCATTTACAAATTTATATTAATCATATGTACAGGCTAGTTTTATGTTTTATCTTTAGACTTATAATGAAAACATTAGTAATCTCATTAAATTTATTAATTAATTTTTTTAATCAATGATTGTTTAGTCTCATTGCTTAAGTTTTGCATCCTAAAAAACTACCTGCTACTTCAATTGGTTCTTCTCCTTTGAAATTATAAATTTATTCTACGTAAACCATGTTAAAATGATACTATATGCTATTGTAAAACTTAAGACGAGCAGACATAAACAATACTTGATAAAATAAAAACATCAATGATATTGGCATTACCTGCATTTTGTGTTGTGGCTTGCATAAAGAGCTAGTTATTTTGCCTAAAGCCTCAAGACCAAATATATCAACAACGCATCCTGGCCAAAAGCAAAACATGAAACATTAACTAACAAGAGATATATAATGAAGAAACATATCGAAAGGAACAAAGATTCAGTGATAAAGACATTAAGTCCCAACTTTAGGATAAGCACATAGACTAATCAACATGATGTTTGAGAGTGGAAAGTTGGGAAAATCCACGGATAAAAGTTACAATAAAAAAAAGAATATAATGAGTGACCATTTAATTTTGGTAATGATATATATATATATATATATATATATATATATATATATATATATATATATATATATGTTGACGTAATTTTAGTGGTAATGAGATCAAACTAGTAAGTAATTTTACAAACAACGATGTCCAACTATTTCATAACAACCATAAATTTTGAGATAACATCAAAAGCGAATACATTGATTTCAAATGTTCTGGATTCAATAGTACGATATGGATTTAACTATTACTCCTAATCATATTTTTTGCTTTTGATTGAACCTATAAATTCAATTAGATATAGCAAAAATGCAAAAACTCCACAACTAAATTTTATGTAAGGACATGACAAACTTTTTTTATGACATGCTCATATTTTATGTTTTGATCAAAAGTTTACATTTCATAGATACACATGTTGCAATGTGGATTATATAAAAAAAGTTAAGGTTACTTAAAGTACATCACGTTTGTATTAAATGAATTTATTCATATACAAATTTTAGAGGCCAAACAAAATATAACATAATGCAATTTTCAAAGGTAAAATAAACAATTTTCATAATAAGATTAAACAAAAGCTATGAACGAATTAACGCAACGTACCTGTCCACCTAGTTTCTCCTTTATATCGAACCTTTCTTTTAATGCTAGTCGTTCCTTCTACATGTAGTACAAATTCACCATCTGCTGGTTCAAATCTAGTCGGTGTAGATTGGTTCTGCAAGTTAGTCAACACCTATCTACACAAGAAGTAATTTGTTATCTAATTAAATAATAAAAAATATTTTTATTTTGAGATAGTGCCATTAGTTGATACTCACTTGAATGTTCTTTTGGAAGCCTATCATAAGAAGGAAAATAAAGTTTGCATTAGGTGCCACTAGAGTTTCGAATGTGTAGCGTGGTTTTGTGACTTCTGCTTACAAGGGAAACAAAGATCCCAACCATATAAATGCTTCCTCTTTTCATCTATGTATATAATCAATAGTTTTAACAAAAAAATAGAATCAGAAATGACAATTTTTTTTACATAAGTGGTCATAAATGAGCAACTCACATTAATGACATTATGCTTGAGCAAAAAAGAGGGACAAGTATTCTGGCTTCAACTCAGATTCAAAATCATCTACGAGTGCATCTCCTAGATACAAAATCCACGGATCTAGTAGTCATGAGTACTATAGTTGCATGATATCAATCTGGTCGACCGAATAATCCAATAAGCTGTGAATCATTGAAGCTGTTGAAATCGAAACCTAAGAAATGTCAAATCAGTAGATGCTGTAGTCGACATCTTCAGTTGATGTTGAAGTGGTGGGATTTTACAGAGTACAGAAAACCTAAATTCTATTGTAAGTTATGTGGCCAAAATTGGTCGAGCGTGGACTTTACATAAGACTCCCTTACTAAAGAGTCTTTCGTGAATGTATCAATTTTTGTAACACTTGTTTATGTTCGAAGACAACATTAAATTTATATAAGAGAGTGCTTATTTTTGCTAACGCTTTTTCTAGTATCATAACACTTTTTCATTGCTGGTGCCTTCTAACACTAATAAGTGTTTGAAATTAATAAATATTAAATGTCACAAAATCAATGATGTGGTATGATGATAATTGCGTTCTACTTTTGCTTTTGCTATTGAAAATTCTTTGATTTCTTTCGTACCAAACTTCCTTGACCCTGATCTTGAGCATTATTAGTAACTCATATGTTGCACTTTGCTTCCATCTTATAGCTTTGTAAATCTGCATTCACTCTTCTTTACTGTCTAAATGTGGTGCGGTATAACCACCTCTAGATTTACTCTTTCTCCATATGAAGTGCGTGTAGAGTATCCAAAATATAGGTGATGAATGTCTTCGTCAGCCGATCTGCAAAAGAGACAAACTTTGGAGACATTTATTCCTCAGCCAACAAGTTTGGATAACGTATGTAAAGAATTATGATAAACTTTCTAAAGGTGGAAATTTAGCTTTTCACTTGAATTCTGGTTCCATATCCTCTTGAACTATGGAAACTTGGCCATTTGATGTTCACCATTCAACGCTGCATATATATCAGGCTAGTGCCATGCTCCTTATTCTCATCAGTCCACATAGATTTATCCTGATTTTTAAATACATACAGTCTGTCATCGAAATTCTGCCAAACACATTGAATTGCATTATTGCTTGATCTCGGTAGCCTGATTTTCCCATTAACTATATAGGATGTTGCTTTGGCATGCCTGGGTATTCCACTTTGTATTACTTCAGAATATGATATTCGTTTGATTAGTAGCACACCTTTATCAATCCAAGGTGACATCCAGAAGTTGGCTCCGATTTGTCTTGTAAGTTGTAACTTTGCATGGGGTAGAAGCTTATCTCTTGCTTTAAGGATGGTGTTCCACACCCAACTATGATGTGGTTTAAGTCAAGTTATCCATATTTCTTCATTCTTTATGTTGTTTTGAATCACCTGATCAACCCCCAGGGATTTGGTTTTGGTGACTATATTCAGGAGATGTTTGGATAAAGCGGCTGCATTCCACAACTAAATGTTTTTAATTACTAAGCCCCCTTTTCTCTTCGGTTTCTCTATCTTGTGAAATGTAATTGGTGACAATCTGGCAGTGTGTATCGATCAATTCATGTGTATCAATCAAGTCTAGAGAAACTTCCTAATCACGGTTTCCAGCATGTTAAGTAGCTTAGTTGTCAGAAAAAAGTTCTATACCAGTAAACCGTCATCGAGAAAATTACTGCATTTATGATAACTAGCCTACCTGGTTGTGACAGATACATGTTCTCCTGTCTATTAAAAACCCATGTGATTTTCTCATAAAGTGGCTTGCACTATGTAGTTTTGATCCTACTAGTAGCTAGAGGGATTCCAGGGTAAGAGTCAAGATGTCATAGTTTGCATGGGGAACATTCTGGATATGCTGTGGCATACAAGGGCATGGGTTGGGTTTATGCCAACAATAATTAATTGAGACTTTTGAGGGTTCATTTATAGTGAAGGAATGAAAAGAGGAGAGGGAGTGCGTAATGGCTTGTAAAGAGGAGGGTATTGGCTTTGTGAAAATGAGGAGGTCATTAGAAAAAGCCAAGGAAGTCACCATAGGTAGTTTGCATTTTGCATGAAACAAAAAATTCTTTAGTTGCACCTGCCTTACTATCTAGAGATTTCAAGTTTCCATGAGCAATATAAACATGTAACCCGATATCGGGTCTCCCTGCCTCATCCCATTTTTACCTCTAAAGTGTCCAACTGAGTGTGCATACCTAACACTCGAGATACATAGATAAATCTAACGATTGATGTAACACCCCACGTCCATTAATGTCACTCACAAAGGGAATGCATTAACTTCCATGGAGGTTATAAGTGAATATAGAACAGAAAAATTACAACAAGACAGATAATAAGTAGTACTTGAAAACTAAAACTTCATTTTATTGCAGCGGAAACATGTTTATTACATCACAAAACCATTAGTCAGAGTCAAGTACATTATCCATCTTGATAAAACAAAATACATAATCCCATTACACAAATAGCCATTAAAGAAGATAACAAGCTGGACTTTACTTCAACGGTCCAAGCTTTCCAAAGAGAGATGAAGCAATCCAATCAAACTCCACTAGAGCTGGGCCCAACCTGAGGACCTGGAGGGGGAAAAAGGATAGAAATGGAGGGGGTCAGACATAAAGTCTGGCGAGTATGATAATTCTAACAATACTATTATCAAAATAACTAGACTAAGGCATAAGCTGGAAGACAAGTAAATGTCTATGAACTATTAGGTAGATAAAGATAACGTTTAAGATAACGTTAAAGATAACGGTAAAGGCACACCTAATTACTAACGAATAATTACTATACTGCACCGCACATTACTACACTGCACCGCACCAGTCACCCTAAAGGTTGATCCCACTTGCTTCTCACAGAAACATATAAATAGCCTTACGTACCCCTAGCTGACTACATAGGTGCCGTCTGCCCCTATCTCCACTAGGTGTACCCCTCTATCCACTTTCGATCGGCTCCCTACTCGTAGATACCCGTGCTGGCCCCACAGTGGGGTGTATCACTCCCCTAAAGTGGCAACCCGATACAACTTGAGAATGCACGGCTTATACCTACATGATGCAACAACGTCTTACCTACCAGCCCGGGTCCACACACACATATGAAACCCGTTGGACTTGCGTTGCCACCGCTCCCTGTTTTGGCCTCTTACAGTCAAACTCAGTATGTGTGTCCCGTCCTCGACTTGGGTCGAGCCCACAAAGATACGTTTGGGATACTGGTTGAAATGGGCCCCCACAAGCTACCCACCTAAGCTTGTCATTAATATATCCCACTTAACCCTCTTAGTCATGTTCATTTACATGTGTGTTTGGTTAAGTCTTACTAATCGTATTTCACATGCCGCTAAGGGCACCCCCTAGATTCCTCATGCCACCCAAGGCACCTACTTATCCCCCATGTCCCACCTTACATGTTTATCTGGTTAAGTATTTCTTAATTCATTCAGGCCATAACCTCATAAAGACCTCTCACATTAGACTGGCATTTATGGCAGCTGGATTTGCCGGGCGGGTCCGGGCAGTTTTACACCATAAAAGAGTCAAACCTCGTGTCTTTACAACCGTTATGCTTTAGTTTAGGCCTAGGACCTCTCACATTGGGCTGACATTTGTGACTACTGGATTTGCCGGGCGGGTCCGGGCAGGTTTACATCACAAACGAGTCCAACCTCGTGTCCTAAGCATTGATTAACACTTAAAATCTTTTACCCCAGTTTTAATAATTCCCTATTCAAATTATTAATTAAGTCAACTTTTAATGATGTCCATAATTGACTCAATTATGGCCATCCACTTATGGCATGCAAAATCATATCAATTGCACCCCAACTTTTTAATATTAAATCCTTAATATTACCCCTACCCCACGTTTATACGTTCGCTTATTCAACGCATAATATAGGCTAGACTTGTATAGTCTAACACCTAGCACAAAGATAAATTATCACAACACATAGACAATTAAAATAAATCTAATCATAATAGGGGTGAAACTTGCATAAACTACACATGTTAAGGATCAAAAGGTGTCAACTTGTTAAATGTCTCAATTTACATGATATGATCATAGCCCAAATCTATACATAAACTTGCATATGGGGTTTTTAGGCAACATAATGATGGTGTGAACTAGCATAGGATATCACATATGTCATAGCATAATTCTAGATGCCATAATAGATGTCTTGGCATATGTTCATAACTTTTCTAATCAATCTAACTTGCATATGTGACTTGTCATATAGATCAACATAACCCAAACATGATGATTTAATTAATATGAACTAACTTGCATAGATGGTAACATCATGGCCTTTTTAACATGTACGATTCATCACAACTTAGCATAGAAACTTTCAACATACATAACATCATCATAGCATGATTTACAACATATAAGATATGATCATCACATAACATTGATTTACAATATACATGATAGCAAAAGGGGTTTACAACAACATATATGATAATTCACATCATCTACTCATAATCCATTCGTAACTCAACCTAATTAAAATGATAATAATTTTGTTAAGATCATCTTACTCACAATTTAGAGAAGAAAAGAGAGAGTTTTGCTTTGCTTTAGGGTTGAGAGAATTAGAATTGAATTTGCTTTTCTTCTTTCTTAGTTGGCGGCGGTTCCATTGATTTCCATGGCGATGGTATGACGGTAACTATTCTATTTTAATTAGGTTTAGGGTTAGCATTAGGATGTATTTATAGGTGTAGGAAGTTATTTAGGACCATTAGATTAACCCTGAACCATGAGAACCAATCAAATGCAAAATCTGCATTTGAGCGAATCGGCCCACGGGTTGACAGCCAAACACCCTGGATTAACCCCTAGTCGACCCAGCAGAGCTCGGGTCGACCTCAAAAATGGGCCGGTTCGGTTATTTCCCCTCCCAATTCGCTGTTTTGAACTTTTTCGCATATTTATTTATTTAATTTTTAATTTATATATATATATGTATCAATATATATATATTTCTCTGCGCAACCCATTTCACTTAATTCTTTTCTAAAAATTAAGTATACTTTAATTTGTGAATTTTAATGTTATAAAATTACGGGGTGTTACATTCTCCCCTCCTTAAAGGAATTCGTCCCCGAAATCTCCAAGTCAAGAAGAATGTATATCCTACCATCTAATCGTCCATCTACTCAACCATCAAACACCAGCATCCATTGTCCTTAAAAGACTTCTAATGCTTTAATGTTTATATGCACAGTGTGTGTATATGTCCATATCTAATGCAAAATTAGGCGGTCTACTGATTCAGTCGACCTCCTTACTGCAATTCATGATAGTGCCATGCATCTAATATGTATGCAAAAGATTCCTAATGATACATATTAATTCTATATGCGTGCACAACCATCCACCCGAATGCAGCAACTATATGATAATACAACCATTATACATCCATTTTACTAAATACATCCATATATATGCAATATGCAATATGAAGTGACTGAGCCGATCTGGTGCCTAATAGTGTGTGTATATGCATCCACGAGCAACCACTAGCAAACACTTTGCATCCACCATACATAACATGTCTCAAACACATGTTTCAACCATATTATTATCCTAACTAAAGGTCATAGATACTAGCGAGAGGATATACTAAAGATAAGATAAGTACAAGCTAAGCGATAAAGGAGAAATTAAAAGACATACCCTCAAAAAGAAAAGGGTATCGTGAACGCATCTTCTCTTCTGTCTCCCAAGTAGCGTTGCTCTCATCATCTCCCCATTGCACTTTGACTAGTCTGACCTCTCGATTCCTCAACCTCTTGATCTCCGACCCAAGAATGCGCGTAGGAGCTCGTCGAATTGTCGCATCACGCTCTATCTCCACCTCTCTAAGCAAGCTCAGCTCTACCACTTCCGCGGTCTCGTGCAAGCACTTCCTCAAATGTGGCACATGGAATACGTCATGTACACCACTAAGTCTCTCGGGCAACTCCACTCTATACGCCATCCGTCCAATCCTCTCCTTAATAGGAAACGGTCCTACAAACCTTGGTGCTAATTTTCCAACGGACCCAAAGCGAACAATGTTCCGTAATGGAGACACTTTGACAAAGACCATGTCCCCAACTTCAAATTCAAGATCCGTCCTTCTCTTATCCGCATATGATTTCTGCCTATCTTGCGCTGCTTTCATCCTCCTCCGAATCAAGTCAATCTTCTCCGAAGTCTCCCTAATCATATTGGGCCCAAGTAAGATCTTATCCGTAGATTCCCACCAACATGTAGGTGAACGACAAGGTCGTCCATAAAGAGCTTCGAATGGTGCCATACCAATGCTGGACTGAAAGCTGTTATTATATGCGAACTCCACCAATGGAAGATGCTCTTCCCACGTACCCCCAAAGTCTAGGATACATAGCCTCAACAGATCCTCTAGAATGCGATTCACCCACTCGGTCTGGCCGTCCGTCTGAGGATGATATGCGGTGCCCAAACATAACTGAGTCCCTACCGCCTCTTGTATGCTTCTCCAAATTTCGCTAGTGAAAATAGGATCGCGGTCGCTCACTATGCTAGAAGGAACACCGTGCAAACGAACTATCTCTCGAACGTATACAGAAGCTAACCATAGAGCAGTCCTCTTACTCTTCACGGGAATAAAATGGGCGCTCTTAGTAAGTCTATCCACTATAACCCAAATTCCCGTATTACCCTTCCTCGATCGTGGTAATCCATCCACAAAATCCATCGAGATGCTTTCCCATTTCCATAGTGGAACCTCCAATGGGTGAAGCAACCCACAGGGTTTCTTTTGCTCCGCTTTTACTTGTTGGCACACCAAGCATCTAGCGACATACTCGTCCACATCTTTCTTCATGCCGACCCAAAAGTAATCTCTCTTCATGTCTTTGTACATCTTGTCCCCGCCGGGATGAATGGTCATCTTCGAACGATGTGCTTCGTCAAGAATAGTCTTCCTTAGGTCATCGTCTTTTGGTACACAAAGTCTACCGTCCCTACGTAACCAACCCTTATCGTCTAGGGTATACCTCCGGAGATGGCTTGATGACTCCCCTCCTTTGAGTTTTTCTACTAACTCAACCAACTGCGGGTCGTCTCGCTGTGCCTCGCCAATCCGTCCCAAAAGCGTAGGTCTGACCTCCAAGGATGCTAGCAAACCGAGTACGAAGTCAACGGAAGGTCTAAAGTCAAACATCGAAACGAATTCTAAACTTTTTCACTCAACAAACAAAGGACTTAAGGATAATCTTTTTCTACTTAAGGCATCGGCCACCACGTTACCCTTACCAGGGGTATATGCTATTTCGAAGTCGTAGGATGCTAAGAACTCCATCCACCTTTGCTGCCTTAAGTTCAAGTCCTTTTGAGAGAATAGGTATTTTAAAGACTTGTGGTCAGTGAATAATTCGAATTTCTCGCCAAGAAGATAATGACGCCAAGACTTAAGCGCGAAAACAATAGCGGCCAATTCTAGTTCATGTGTAGGATAATTTTTCTCATGCGCTCTCAACTGCCTTCCACCATAGGCTATTACCCTACCCTCTTGCATTAAGACTGCGCCTAGTCCTGTCCCACAAGCGTCAGTATATACGGTAAATGGCTTACTCCCGTCTGGCAGTACTAAGACTGGGGCTGAAGTCAAAGCTCTCTTCAAACGTTGGAACGCATCATCACAATCTACGTCCCATGTGAAAACTAGGTTCTTCTTCGTCAAGCGTGTCAATGGAGCTGATATCTTTGCGAAGTCTTTGATAAACTTCCTATAGTAGCCAGCCAACCCCAAGAAACTTCTTACTTCGGTAGCATTTTTAGGAACCTTCCAATCTTGGATGGCCACCACCTTCGCGGGATCCACTGCTATCCCTTCTTTGGAAACCACGTGCCTCAAGAACCGTACTTCCTTCCTCCAGATGTGACACTTGGAAAATTTAGCCTTAAGGCTATGCGCTCGAAGAGTCTCCAACACTTCCCTAAGATGTAGGGCATGCTCTTCTTCATCCTTAGAAAAGATCAAGATGTCGTCTACAAAGACTACCACGAATTTGTTAAGGTACTCCCTAAACACCCTACTCATCAAATCAACAAAATATGCTGGGGCGTTTGTCAAACCGAAGGGCATCACTAGCCATTCATAGAAACCGTTCGGAGTCCTAAAGGCAGTCTTATCTATGCTATCCTCAGCCACTCTCAACTGATGGAACCCAGTGGCTAAGTCCAACTGCGAAAACACTGAGGCGCCAACTAACTGATCGAAGAGATCGCCAATCGTCGGCAGTGGGTGTCTGTTCTTCTTAGTAAGCTTATTAAGTTCTCTATAGTCCACACATAGTCTAAGGGATCCATCCGCCTTCGTGGAAAATACTACTGGGGCACCCCACTCCGATATACTTCGTCTTATGAACCCCTTCTCAAGCAACTCCTTCACTTGCTTACCAAGTTCCCTCCTTTCACGAGGAGCCATGTGGCGTACTGGCAAAGATACTGGTTTCGCATTATCCACAAGATATATTCGAAAATCTATCTCCCGCTTCGGAGGCAAGCCCTTCACTTCCTCAAACACATCCGAATATTCTCGGACCACTCTAACAGATTGTAGATTTTCCTCGGACGCGTCAAATGATTCTAAATAACTTAGCATAACAGAATCTATGGGATTACAAAAGATTTCGAGAGCGTTACCAAGGCGAGTCATGAGCCTAACTACTCTCCTTTCACAATCAAGAACGGCCCCATTTCTGGATAGCCAATCCATTCCTAAATTTGGCCCATAGCCCGTGAAGCCTAACACATAAGCATCACATCTAAACTCAACGCTAAGTATAGAAATTTTCAAATCCAAACACATCATGGACAAATGAGCTGAGCCCCCAATTGGATTCAAAACAACTAAGGGATCCTCTACTAAACTGGTGTTTAAGTGCAGTGATTCAACTAATGATGTAGAGATAAACGAATGCGATGCGCCCGAATCGAATAAGGTACGGACAGGATGATCAAACAGAAAAACTAAGCTTTCAACAGAAATGGTTCTACCTCGTTCTTGCAGCGGTGGGACCGAGAAAGCCTGAACTTGTCCCCTAGCCTGCCCTGGTGCTATAAGAACCTGCACCTGTCCTCCCGAGGTAGCCCCTGCCCTCTGCCCCTTCCTTGGACAGTCCTTCACTAACTGTCCCGCATCGCCACAATGAAAACAGTCAGTCATCTTTTTCTTTCGGCAGTCCTTGCTGAGATGGCCAGGGGTTCCATAGTTAAAGCACTTCTTCTTTCCCTTGCCATTATTGTCTTTTCTAGCCTTCTTGTTTTGCTGTTGTGGTTTCTTCTGATCCCCCTTCTTCTTGGGTGCCTTATCAGCTTTAGCGCTTTTCTCCTCATGCATGAGCGCCATTTCTACTAACTTCTCAAAGGTGGCCCCCATTGGGATGTGGGTCATAGCCAACCCTTGCAATGGTTCATTCAAGCCATTCACGAACCTTAGAGCCTTCTTCTCTGGCGTGTTTACTAAGTCCAAGCCAAACCTTGCTAACTGATTAAATTTATTGACATATTCTTTCACTGATGAGCTTCCTTGCTTCAATGTCAAGAACCTTTCCATATAAAGATTTTCTTCCGCCCTATAGAGAAACTTCGCCTCGAACCTACGTCTAAAATCCGCCCAAGAGTCAACAGGACGCTCCCCATTAGTGACCTCCCACCAAAACGAGGCCTCTCCCTTCATTAGCCAAGCTGCTAAACGAACTCTCCTCCCTTCTTCTACTTCAAAGATTTCTAGCAATTCTTCCACCTCCTTAAGCCAATCTCTAGCTTCCACAAACGTTTCTAACCCTTGAAATGGTTTTCCACCCATAGCCTTGAATTCCTTGAACGTCTTTGCAAAAGTATCTACGCGAGGAGGAGGAGGAGGAACGGGTGCAACTGGTGGTGGAGGAACATTGGCAGGACCCGCAGCGGACCTAGCCTCTAACAACCTCCTATACCATCCTGGTATCGTTACACCGTCGGGTAGATTAAGATCTTCAGCCATGCTGAAACGAAAAAGGAAAGATCAAAATGGAGAATTCGAAAGATAAAGATATGTGGCTATTGGGGATTATGTTTTTCTTAAAAACTTTTCTCTTTAAATTTCTCATTAAAACATGTTTTTGAAAACACTTCTTCCAAAAATAACTATTTTTCTAAAGTATTTTTTATCTGTTCTGGTAACCGTAAGCTCTGATACCACGTGTAACACCCCACGTCCATTAATGTCACTCACAAAGGGAATGCATTAACTTCCATGGAGGTTATAAGTGAATATAGAACAGAAAAATTACAACAAGACAGATAATAAGTAGTACTTGAAAACTAAAACTTCATTTTATTGTAGCGGAAACATGTTTATTACATCACAAAACCATTAATCAGAGTCAAGTACATTATCCATCTTGATAAAACAAAATACATAATCCCATTACACAAATAGCCATTAAAGAAGATAACAAGCTGGACTTTACTTCAACGGTCCAAGCTTTCCAAAGAGAGATGAAGCAATCCAATCAAACTCCACTAGAGCTGGGCCCAACCTGAGGACCTGGAGGGGGAAAAAGGATAGAAATGGAGGGGGTCAGATATAAAGTCTGGCGAGTATGATAATTCTAACAATACTATAATCAAAATAACTAGACTAAGGCATAAGCTAGAAGACAAGTAAATGTCTATGAACTATTAGGTAGATAAAGATAGCGTTTAAGATAACGTTAAAGATAACGGTAAAGGCACACCTAATTACTAACGAATAATTACTATACTGCACCGCACATTACTACACTGCACCGCACCAGTCACCCTAAAGGTTGATCCCACTTGCTTCACATAGAAACATATAAATAGCCTTACGTACCCCTAGCTGACTACATAGGTGCCGTCTGCCCCTATCTCCACTAGGTGTACCCCACTACCCACTTTCGATCGGCTCCCTACTCGTAGATACCCGTGCTGGCCCCACAGTGGGGTGTATCACTCCCCTAAAGTAGCAACCCGATACAACTTGAGAATGCACGACTTATACCTACACGATGCAACAACGTCTTACCTACCAGCCCGGGTCCGCACACGCATATGAAACCCGTTGGACTTGCGTTGCCACCGCTCCCCGTTTTGGCCTCTTACAGTCAAACTCAGTATGCGTGTCCCGTCCTCGACTTGGGTCGAGCCCACAAAGATACGTTTGGGATACTGGTTGAAATGGGCCCCCACAAGCTACCAACCTAAGCTTGTCATTAATATATCCCACTTAACCCTCTTAGTCATGTTCATTTACATGTGTGTTTAGTTAAGTCTTACTAATCGTATTTCACATGCCGCTAAGGGCACCCCCTAGATTCCTCATGCCAGCCAAGGCACCTACTTAACCCCCATGTCCCACCTTACATGTTTATCTGGTTAAGTATTTCTTAATTCATTCAGGCCATAACCTCATAAAGACCTCTCACATTAGACTGGCATTTATGGCAGCTGGATTTGTCGGGCGGGTCCGGGCAGTCTTACACCATAAAAGAGTCTAACCTCGTGTCTTTACAACCGTTATGCTTTAGTTTAGGCCTAGGACCTCTCACATTGGGCTGACATTTGTGACCACTGGATTTGCCGGGCGGGTCCGGGCAGGTTTACGTCACAAACGAGTCCAACCTCGTGTCCTAAGCATTGATTAACACTTAAAATCTTTTACCCCAATTTTAATAATTCCCTATTCAAATTATTAATTAAGTCTACTTTTAATGATGTCCATAATTGACTCAATTATGGCCATCCACTTATGGCATGCAAAATCATATCAATTGCACCCCAACTTTTTAATATTAAATCCTTAATATTACCCCTACACCACGTTTATACGTTTGCTTATTCAACGCATAATATAGGCTAGACTTGTATAGTCTAACACCTAGCACAAAGATAAATTATCACAACACATAGACAATTAAAATAAATCTAATCATAATAGGGGTGAAACTTGCATAAACTACACATGTTAAGGATCAAAAGGTGTCAACTTGTTAAATGTCTCAATTTACATGATATGATCATAGCCCAAATCTATACATAAACTTGCATATGGGGTTTTTAGGCAACATAATGATGGTGTGAACTAGCATAGGATATCACATATGTCATAGCATAATTCTAGATGTCATAATAGATGTCTTGGCATATGTTCATAACTTTTCTAATCATCTAACTTGCATATGTGACTTGTCATATAGATCAACATAACCCAAACATGATGATTTAATTAATATGAACTAACTAGCATAGATGGTAACATCATGGCCTTTTTAACATGTATGATTCATCACAACTTAGCATAGAAACTTTCAACATACATAACATCATCATAGCATGATTTACAACATATAAGATATCATCATCACATAACATTGGATTTATAATATACATGATAGTAAAAGGGGTTTACAACAACATATATGATAATTCACATCATCTACTCATAATCCATTCATAAATCAACCTAATTAAAATGATAATAATCTTGTTAAGATCATCATACTCACAATTTATAGAAGAAAAGAGAGAGTTTTGCTTTGCTTTAGGGTTGAGAGAATTAGAATTGAATTTGGTTTTCTTATTTCTTAGTTGGCGGCGGCTCCATTGATTTCCATGGCGATGGTATGACGGTAACTATTCTATTTTAATTAGGTTTAGGGTTAGCATTAGGATGTATTTATAGGTGTAGGAAGTTATTTAGGACCATTAGATTAACCCTGAACCATGAGAACCAATCAAATGCAAAATCTGCATTTGAGCGAATCGGCCCACGGGTTGACAGCCAAACACGCTGGATTAACCCCTAGTCGACCCAACGGTTCTCGGCTCGACCTCAAAAATGGGCTGGTTCGGTTATTTCCCCTCCCAATTTGCTGTTTTGAACTTTTTCGCATATTTATTTATTTATTTTTTAATTTATATATATATATATATATCAATATATATATATATATATATATTTCTCTGCGCACCCCATTTCACTTAATTCTTTTCTAAAAATTAAGTATACTTTAATTTGTGAATTTTAATGTTATAAAATTACGGGGTGTTACAATTGAACTTTTCTAGGAATTGTATTTTCTTCATAACATTCATCAGGGCATTCCATGAGACAGAATCAAAGGCTTTTTTGATATCAATTTTAAGCGTTTCCCTTTGGGATATGTTTTTGTAGAGTAAACATAGAGTAGCTCATGGGTAAGGAGTACATTATCTAATATACTTCGATTTGGAAGGAAGGTTGCCTGGTTCGAATTCAGTCTTTTGGCAAGAATCCTCGAAATGGCTTTATATATGACATTGTAACAAGATATTGGCCTAAATTGCATGAAGTCAATGGGGTGTTCAGTTTTCGGGATAAGTGCAAGGTTTGTTGAGTTTATGGAGCTTAAGATCTTGCCTTTGCCAAAGAAAC
Organism: Allium sativum; assembly: GCA_030737875.1. NCBI lineage: Eukaryota > Viridiplantae > Streptophyta > Magnoliopsida > Asparagales > Amaryllidaceae > Allium > Allium sativum. Next base: position 296,765,405 of record CM060918.1, on the reverse strand, counting down.
TATGCACTACCTTTAGCAAATCAGCAGAAATAACAGACCAACAATGAGTGAAGAAAGTTACCATGAATCCATCAGGGCTAGGTGACGTTGATCATCTCATTGTGAGTATTTCTTCTTTATTGTCATTATCTGTTACATCTCTAGTCAAGGTATTATGCATCTCTCTAGTAAATGTGGCAGGGAAAAGTTGGAAAGAAAATCGTGATTTATTTCATATGGTTAATTCCCAAGCAAAGTAGTATAGTATGATAGGAAGGCTTCATCAATCTGCGCTGCGCTTGTGTGTGTTACACCATGCATGTCATGTATGCTATGTATGTTCTCTCTTGCTTGCTTAATCTTCAATGATGCATGGTAATGCTTCGTGTTTCTATCACCTTGAGTACACCAATTCTGATTATTTTTCTATTGGATTATCCTAGCTTCAGACTCGAATGCTTCTTCTAGTTGCTTTATCGGGCCCTTCTCTTTTTTATAGTTGTTGATGTTAGCATTAGGGATGAGTATTAGTTGTTGTACCAGCACCAATTGTTCTGCTATGTCTATGGAGATTTTGTTACCTTTCCCACAGATTAGTTTAGACCATTTCTTTAATTCTTCTTTTGAGTTTTTCATCTTCCTTTGTAAGTTAAGCATTCGGTTTCCAAAAGTGTGCATTTTCCAAGCATTGTCTACAAACAGCATTAGAGTAATATTCTTTGTCCACTCATCAAAAATTTTAAAGTTTACCTTTTTATCTATAGTAGTTATGCCAAAGGATAGGATAAGGGGACAATGGTCAGATAGGAGGGGCATCAGTATTACCAAGCAATACTTGTTTTACAATTTTAATACTGGAATGTCCCAATTTTCTATGCCAAGAATCAAATACACCGTTAATATTTTCGACAACAATTTGAACATTATAAAAATAATTTTCATTACCGGTTCCATCCAATATCTACATGTTGTGGAAATTGTAAGGTCGATTATATAGACTACCCTGTAATAGGACATTATTACTAGTTAGATCCTTAACTAGACAAAATTTTGGATGAAACTCAAAATATATGTTGTTATCTTTGGCGAATTGCAAGACACTTAATAAGTTTTTCTTTATACTTGGGACTCTTAGCATATTGTTAAGGTAGAGTTGTCTGTTAGCATTTATAAGCCTATACCCAATGTGTGACATACTTGCAGTTTCACCATTTCCTATTCGAACAAATTGCATACCTGAGTGTCTTTTGTTTCCCAATTTTATATTTTGTAGGTTGTTAGTAACTTGATTTGTTGCACTTGAGTCTGGATACCAATCATCTAAGCTAGCATCATCATTTCTGGTTGCATCCACTATGTTACTTCCCTGGCCTTTTCCATTGTCTAAACTGCATCTTGGATGATTTAGTTGTGTCATGTTAGCACTGGGTCTGTTCTAATTACCTTGGTTTTGTTTTGGCACATTATATTAAGAATTGAATATGAAATAACATCGAATGGCTATATGTCCAAAGTTTTCACAAATTTGGCATTTAATTCTACTGTTGTTATTCCGTCTATTTCCTCTTCCTTTGCCTTCATGTTACTAATTTCCTCTTTGCATGCTAATTTCTTGATTTGTGTTTCGCCATGTGTTGTTCTTTGACTAGTTCTTGTTTTTAGCGACAGAGATGTAGATGATTGAGTAATCAGCTTGTGTGTGTTTTCTTTGTTCAATCCTCCCTTCATGTTCTAGGAGGGTTGAATGCCTGGTTTGGTTCTTTGTGAGACAATCAAGGTAATAGTTGATTCACACTCTGCATGTAAACCACCTATAATATAAAGAACCTGCTCACTATCAGAAATCTTATGTCCAGTAGCATTGAGTCTATCACATAATGTCTTGATCTTGGTTAAGTACTCATTCATTGATACATTTTCTTTCTTCTGTTTTGGAGTTGGCTTTGATAGTGCATAATTCTTGAGGCATATTGAGAATTGAATATCTGCTCAACTGTAGTCCATATTTCATATGATGTGTTGTTCCCTACTATTTGCGATAGCAGAATCACACTTATTGATGTAAGTAGGCAAGAAGCAAGAAGAATATCTTGCTTTTGTTACATTATATAATCTTGATTATTGATTACGCTCCCATCTTTGTCAATAATCATAGAAGAAGGTACAATAATGGAAGCTCTGATGAATTCTTGAAGGCCATAGCCTTTTAAAGTTGTTTCCAATAGATACTTCCAAAACATGTAATTATCTTCGTCAAGAAAAATGACAATTACATGACTTTTGGGTTTAACGAGTGTAAATGGTGATGATGTTGAGGCCCCACTTGTGACGACAATTGATGTGGCTGAACTCTGTGTTGTGATTTTTGATATTCAATCACATGTATTTTAAATACAATGGGTTTTGATGAGTGCTTTGCAGTGGAGAAGATGGTGTGTAAACCAGATTTCGGAGGAAGAGGCTAGTTTCCTACATTTGACCGGTTATTTTAGGAATATTGAGGAAGAGACAGGTTCCTTGTTTTTGATCGGTTATTTTAAGAATATTGAGGAGGAGGCAGGTTTCCTGTTTTTCACCGGTTATTTTAGGAATATATTCCTAAAATATATATTATGAGAGACAAATTGGATATTTTTCCTAGGCCTTCTATTCTCTTATAAAAACAGTATCTAGGTTTGGATTATATCATGGGCTGAGACCGAAATAGTTTATCAAAGGGTTTACCGTCGTTCTTCATTGTTCGCCTTCTCTAACAAAAGTTGCAGTCATCTAGATATTCTTTCCGTTTCTCAATAAGGTTATTGATTTAATTGTAGTTTATTTACTTTTATTTTTTGATCCATTAAGTGTAAACAAAACTTGGTTTTGTGAATAATTAAAGAGGATTTGGGTAGAATATCTTGTGTTTGTGCGTGTAATTTGATATCTATGTTATTTTTCCATAGAAAACACTTTTAAGTAATTGGGTGAATAAGATCCCGGTCGCTTCCGCAAAGACGCAATTTCCTAAACAGTTGATGTCGAAGCTAGACTATTGCAAAGCTTAGAATGATTTTGAATTGGAAAAAAAATGGTTTTCTTGTTTTGTCGGATATGATGGCATTTCCGAAGATGACTATCTTTGATGGAATAAATTGGGGGATTTGGAAGTCTAAGATGGAGGATGTGATCTTCATGATTCGAATGATGGAGATATGAAGAAGCCCTCGATATGGGTGAGGGAAGATGGAAGACGACGATTAGTTTGATTTGCATGTACCTTGATGATTTGGTTCATGTTTTCAACTTAGTTCTTCACGTTGATGTTGCTCGAAGGATCTGTAAAGATCGAAGAAGGAGCTTTGATCAAGTGGAAGACAAGTGTCGATTTGGACAATCCAGAAGTCGGAGATCTTTGTGGTATTACAAGCACTTTTAGACCGTTAGTTTTGTGTAGTGCAGCTCATGGTGAAAGATGCATACTTTGCAGGCAATGGGTTGTGTTTGTAATTGAGAAGGTACAGTTGTATCCCTCTTAAATCAACTAGGTGTGATTGTAGCCCGAAATCAATTGAGTACTCTATTGCGTATAACTGTTGCCCTGAAATTAATTGAGTCCCTGTACTCCAAGAACAGGCGGGGTGTATCTCGTGGCCTTGAAATCGAGGGTTATATTAATTGAGAGTAGGTGGTCGTTGAAAGAGCTAGATTGACTTATTTGGTGATTGTTGGAATATTGATGTGATCTCATATTAATGTCAAGTAATTTGTGATTTGTGATCACATGTTTATGGTAGTCGGATGACTTATTTGTTGATGTGATTTCATATCAAGGTGGAGTGTTGTGATTTGTGATATTCAATCACATGTATTTTGAATACAATGTGTTTTTACGAGTGCTTTGTAGTGGAGAAGATGGTTTGTGAACCAGAGTTCGAAGGAAGAGGCAATTTTCCTATTTTTGACCGGTTATTTTAGGAATATTGAGGATGGGGCAGCTTTTATGTTTTTGATTGGTTATTGTACGAATATATTCCTATAATATATATTCTAAGCTGGAAATTTGATATTTTGCCTAGGTCTTCTATTATCTTATAAAAGTAGCATCTAGTTTTGGACTATATCATGGGGTTGAGACCAAAATAGTTGATCCAAGGATTTGCCGTCGTTCTTCATTGTTCACCTTCTCCAACAAAGTTGTAGTCATCTAGATATATTTTTTCTCTTTCTCAATAAGGTTTTTGATTCAATTATTGTAGTTTGTTCACTTTTTGTTTTTCATCCATTCAGCGTAAACAAAACCTAGTATTGTGAATTAATACAGAGAGTGACTGGATGAAATATCCTGTGTTTGTACTTGTAATTTTATATCTGTGTTATTTTTCCATAGAAATCATCTTTAAGTAATTGGGTGAATAAGATAATGGTCGCTTTCGCAAAGACGCAATTTCCCTACTACTTTGTACATCATTGTTACATGCCATATTGATTTTGGGATATGCTCTGATGATGAAATAAGAATTGCATAAGTGGGAAAGGGTGAAATCTCGGATGGCAGTGATGTCAAATGTCAAAACTGCAACCAGATGAGACGGATCAAATGACGATAACAAATCTGATGATCAGAAAGAATGTTGCAGCCGAGTTTTATTCAGAAACGCTTAAAACTCCGGTGTGGCAATGGTGATATAGACCTAATAGATACGATAACGCACTTGGTGATAGAAAGGTAAAACACTTTGGTGATGAAACCCAATCGGGAGAAGTGTAAACTTTTACAACCTTTCTTCCTTCTTGTAGTTATCGAATTTCTTGATCTTCTGTATATGTATAGTGAAGTACGAAAGATATATGCGATTTATGTGGATATCCTGTAGAAATATACGAAACACACATAAACTGAAAGGTTGGTTAATTGTGTGAGTTGCAGTGGAGTTGATAAGTTTTCATCGTTGATGATGCTATATGTATATATATATATACACACACAAACACAAAAACCAATTTTTAAAAAAATAATAGAGAGAGAAAGTCTAAATGGACACAAAATGTTGGCACAAAAATTATACAAAATCTGAACTATTAGATTTCCCCCTGAACTAGACCTCACATATAAAGATAAACAAATCTTGTGGTCCCGATTTTGTATACATAATTTTGTGTCTCTATAGCTACGGGGACACAAAATTATAATATATATATAATTTTGCCTAAACGGTGCAGATCTTGTGTCTTTAGTTCTGTGTTTAATATATATATATATATATATATATATATATATATATATGAACCACAATTTTTCGTGAGGGGAGAGGGTGTGTGCAGTGTCGGCCCTACCACTTTTGTTGCCCTGACGAAGCTTAGGAAAAAAAGGATGGGAAAAGTAGAAAAGACTGAAGTAGCAGCTGCAGGGATTCAAACCCTGGTTAGTGATTTTACAATAAATATCAAAGAAGCACTAAACCACCAATCTACACATTATATTCTCAATAATTTGCCCTCCTATTAAAAAATATAAATAATTTTCAAAAGTTTCACTTACCAACTGCTCCACCTAGACCACCTCCAACAACTCTGCCCTAAGCGAATGTCTCGGTCGCCTCCCCCTTGGGTCGGATCTGGATGTGTGTGCGCGCACACACATACACATACGAGATAGTGGAGGCCTATACACACACGAGTACTATTCGACACAAGCGATGCACGTGCATACCAAAAATAAAAAGTAAATAAAAAAATTGATCAGAAGCTTTTTGGATCTGTTAACATGACTTTGATGTATATATAATGTTGAATGATTTTACATTACTAGATTATTTATTGAAATGTAAGAGAAACTAAGTTAATTTTAGTATAAATCAAACCATGGAAAGCATTCAACTACATATAAATATGATGGTAAATGCAACAAACAAAAAATTAGCATTTTCTTCCAGTTTTTGTTGGAAACCTTGCATCATCTCGTTTTATTTAACAAATAATAATGAAAAAATAATTCGGTTGTTGTACAATGTCTTGAGAATTATTATTCTCCATAGATATCAACTTCCCATGACACTCTCTTCCTTAGAGAACCGCAACACGTTTAAAGACATAAAACCGCATGGTGCTAGAATTTAGCTTTAGAATTTTCAAAATAAAAAACTCATTATTTTTATTTATGCATATATGAATTTGAATACCGATATTTTATTCCTTTCTATTAAGTGCCAAAATGTAACATGCCATTTTTTGAACATGCCAAAATGATATTATTTGTTTTGCGTACCCATATATGAATTTGAATACCGATATTTTTATCCCTTTCTATAGTTAGCATTCAAATGCATTAAAAGGTATCTTTTTGACTAATTTTTTTTGACTAATTTTTTAATGAGATATGATAATTTAACTATAATAGAGGAGAAATAAAAATGATGAATAACATCTTATAATGAGTTTATGTTTTAGTCTGCAAAGTAGATTTTTCATACAGTATTAACGTTCTGAAATTTGTAGACGATTAAAGTAACAAATCTACAGTGCTCTCTTACCAAAATTCACAGATTTACAAAAAGCAATGAACCAAAAGTTAATTTTTAAGACTTATTTTGGAATCTATATATGGTAATTTAAATAAATGTCATAAATTTCTTTAATTATCATTTGTGATGAAATAAAGAATTTTTTTCTTTCCTTGTTTAAATTGTAACTTGTGAGCATAAACATGATTAAACGTCATGTAACGTAATTGTCAGAAAACCAGTTATCTCACTGAGTGTTAGACCAAAAAATGACTCTAACACCCAAAGTATCTTGATTTGTAGAGAATTAAAGCTAGAAATGAAATAAAACACAGAAAACTTACCAAATTTATGGTGGTTCGGTGTTAAAGAGCCTATGTCCACTTTGTATAACTTTGATTATACGTTTGAATGCAAGTACAATCAATATTTTCTATCAATCTCACTTTTACCATGATAATTCACTTAGTAAATTCGAGATAACTCTAAATGGAAATGATGAAGGTATGATAATGGTGGAATCAGAGCTCTGAATTGCCAAAAGATCCTGGAAAATGCCAAGTATGGAACTATTTATAGATGATTTCTATAGGCGGTTCGTGAAGACACGTGGCACCAATCCCGAGGATCTCGGACCCGTTCGTGGCTTGATGGAGAAATAGTCAAAATGACCGTTATGGATAGGTGCCATCAGATCCTGCATATGCGGCTCATGGAGAACTAAGTCATGGCCGTTATCTTCTGAATTCGGGGTCGGTTCGTGATACTTTGTCATGAGCGGTTTGTGGTTATGGTCCACGAGCAGGTCGAGGTTATTGACCACGAACGGGTCGCGGTTGGAGGGTCGCGAGTGGATGGAAGAGGTTGGACAATGACTCGGTTTCCCCCAGGTGTTTCACGAACCGGTGTGCTTCCTCTTGAATTCACACACATGAGCATCCTTGTCCATCCAAATACTAATGCTTATATTCTTGGTGGCCTGGTCAAAAAGCTAGCCAACATTTTGCCCCCTCGAAGTACATTTTATCAAAGATGGAACGTGCTTCAAAATTAATAAATACACTTATTTTTGAAAAGACGAGTGCTGATAGTCGTGTCTGTTTGTATCGTCACGCTGTTTCAAAGGATCGGGTTCTCTAACGAGTATAAATACATCATCGAGTTTCCAATTATTTCTCTATTTATTAGTCACTTCCTAACTTGAAATTCCATAGTATATCACAAGCAATTCTTTAGGTGAGCCCTTAAGGTTTCATAAAACAGGCTTAAATAAGTTCATTGCTTTTGTAAGTAAAAAGTTCCAACTTTTCAATTCAGTAGTCATTCCAAAGTCCGGGTCATTAAAACATACTACGGTCCATGTCACTTGGCGTGCGTTACGAACTGACAGTAGAGCAGGCCCTTACGCAAGCAATGGTGGGCTCATATGAGCACTCGTGGCCCATCGGACCAGGCCGATCAGCCAGGGTAGAGAGGGGAGACCAAGAGTCTTAATAAAGGCTATATAAGATGGTTTACCATTCCACTTTCTTATCTTTTACTTCAGCTATATTACCCCCAAATTCTAAACCCTAAAATCCGACCTACCTCTTAATCTTTCAGATTCACAAATCCAAACGATTAGGTAATCATAAATTGAATTTTTGTTTGGATTATCATTTTTGATCCGAACTGTGAATAGATCTCACATATGTATACATTTCCTTTTTCTCTTTTTTTCTTCGATTTCATTCGCCTTCTCTTCGATGATTCCTCCGCCGTAGTTCCTGATGACGTCGCAGTTTCTGATGATCCCAGTCACATTCAGACGATAGTTGTGCGGGCGAGTATTCATCGAGCCATGGGTGAACTTCGCACGAGATTGGGAGTTGATGAGGCGAAGGAAGAAGAGAAAGTGAGGGATCGGTCAAGGGCTCGCTCATGGAGATGGGAAGGCAAGAGGGTTGTGGCGATGGTTTTGTGAGTACAAGAAGAGGTTGGTAGAAAGTGAGATCAGCTTAAATAGTTCGGGTCGGGGAATGTATTGACGAAGCAGATCGTGGGGCAAGGAGACGGATCAGATCGTAGGATGGGGGATGGAGCTGGGTTATGATGAAAGTCCACGAGTCGATTTGCTCGCATCCCCTATCCTTTTGAACTACGAACTCGTTTACCCCACGAGGCGTAGTCTCTTCACGAGCCTAAAAAGGGTGAGCCGATGTCTAAGATGAGTTAGAGCCATATCACGAATCGATGCATACCCATGAGCTCATCTCATATCGTGCGCCGTACCTCCATCACGAGCTGAACCCATTTTGCGAGCCTGGCCTCCATTACGAGCCGACCTATACAACTTCATGAACTAGCTTATCTCCAGGCCAATCCATGTTTAATAACAATACCCGGCTAAGTTACACCAATTAATTGAGCACGCCAATGTATACTTCAACTAAAAATCCATTATAACTCGAGTAATTCAACGAACAGTTAAGACAGAGCCCTCAATACGAACTTCTTGACTGGATTGAACGATAACTTAACTTTTAAATACATGTTGTGACCAATAATTCCGCTATTTGTTTTACTTCATGTGTTTCTTTTCAGTACTGCACATACCGACACTTGCACATACATGGGGTTCACGGGTGTTTATGCACTAATTGCTCATGTTTATTCACCAACACAACCATGTCTGATAGACGCTCAACAAGAATATCAGAGAAAAGTGCAGATCTAGAGTCATCAAGTTATTATAATCTCCATGTACTCCTGTCATACCCGGACTGGGATAACTCTGGATCTGAGTACAAGACAGATCTTGATAGAGAATCAACATCTTCCGAGAGCACATCACTCGAGGACAAAGAGGATGACCGGGCTCCCGATGAGATTGAAGGTGTTAAAATATTGGACAAGCCGAGTGATTCCATAGCCTCCAAACTGGACGATGTAAATTTAAAGAGAATCTATTTAAGGCATGGGATCCCCTGGGATGATGTGAAAACCTTGGAGAAAGAGGACAAACCCCACTTTGCCCCGGATGGATACATGGATATTAGCAAGGTCATGTGCACAGTAGGAGCTATTCCTCCTTTTCCTCCGATCATTATCGATCTCCTGAGATGGCGTATTGCTCCCATGCAACTCCATCCTAATGCTTACGCTGCTCTGTACACCTTGTATATTGCATATGCAGAAATCCTGGTGACCGAGCTCATTTTCAAAGATTTGAACTTCTATTATTATTTCAAGCATCGCTCCACAGGGACCCCGAACTTTATCTTCTTTGAATTGATCCCTTTCAAGAAGGTATTGTCGGAGGGTCATAACAATTTAGGAGATGTTAAATCTGAATGGTTCTACATAAAACATCAAGCTGGATGTGCAAGAAGGTGGCTACAATTAAGTAGGTTCTAGATTCTTTAGTGTACATTTCAACTGCGTAATTGAGGTGCTAATGTTTTCTTTTTCTGAGTAGCTCATAATTTCCAAAAACAGGAAGGTGAAGTATACGAAGATCGTCTGTCCCGCCTTGTAAAAATTAAATCGGATTTTTGCATAATCAAGAAGTGTATAATCGATGAGAATCTTCACAAGCATCACCTCTTCGATGTAAGATTCGGGCTTGGTAAGGATGGCAAGCCTTATAAGTATGTGCCCTCACTTAGACGATTGGGGAATCTAGTAGCATGTCCCCAGCCGAGGGCCAAGTGACCACGGAAACTGCAAAGACGACCGAGTTTCCTAAAAGTCCTTAGCCTATGGCCATTTAGGACGATGAAGAATGAACATCTATAAAGGAGGTGAAATTCTAGTTGAAGAATTAAAGGATGCTTCAGCTTCCAAGGAGCAGTCTCCTCTGAAGACTCCACCGCGAGTGGAGACCACAGCTCACGACTTGTTAACAGAGGAACAAATATTTGGGGATTTGGACAAGATCCCCCTGCCAAATAACATCTATACCTCCAAGGATTTTGGAGTGGAACCATTATTCCCTATCTCCATGTAAGAAACTACTCCCATCAAAGAGAAGTATACTGCACAGATGAGCCTAGCTCCGGGCTCTGGTCTGTTAGGGGGGATTACATGGGATACATAAATCACATGCATTACTTGTCACAACATCCATATATTTTTTGTATTCATGGCTCTTATACTTTCTTCTTATTCTTTGCATGAAAAATGCCTCGTTGCCACTCATATTCTCATCGTGAACTTCGTGACTGCACACCCAGACTCAATTCCATAACTGAGCATGACCGCAGTGATAGTCGGGGAAGAGATAGTCAAAAAACACTATGATTCTTATCAGCCTCATTCTGCGCGCTCTCTCTCTCCTTCGAGGCAAGATCCCGTGAAGTACCATAGTCATCAAGTGCCACAGGTGGGAGGCAAACAACTTCTCAAAGCTCCGACTCCCCCGAAGGGTATACCTTCTCAGGGCAAATCTTCCAAGAAGCATCATAAATCCAAGGACAAACATAAGGATCCAAGCAAAGGTTTGGAAAAAGAGAAAACATCTCTTGTCCCTTCTGGACAGCACCACTTGGATACTTCCACCGCACAGGAAGTGGCCCTGACTTCTGATAATAAGGCAAAGCTGGAGCATTTATGAAAGCAGTTCCCTGACATCTATTTTGAAAGGATGCTTGTCGTTCCAGACCTTGAACCGGTTCCATATGAGTGGGATGCAGAAGTCATGGACCAAGTCAGATATGTGGCTAAACAATATAGGGCAATGAAAAAGCATGCCAAGAATCTTTCAGAGGTTATTCGTCATTTGGAAGTAGATGCGGCCAGGGCTAGGGTGAAGATTGAACACGACATTAAGGTCAGGAACAAGGCTGAGAAAGAACTTGAAGATACTCAAGCCCTTCTTGCCTTAACTCAGAGAGATGCTGAAAACTATAAGGCATGGTTAGAAGGTGCAAAGAAATTCTTCCACCTTGAACTTGATTCAAATAGCCAAGAGCGGGTGGCTTTGAAAAAGGAGATAGAGGATCTCAACTCAATCAATACCGAGCTGAAAACATCACAGGATCGCTTCTCCGCGGAAAAGGCTGCTTAGGAGAAAGAAATGGCTGGCTTAAAGGATAAACTTCCCCATGCTGAAGAGAGAGCAGCTCTCGCTGAAGGTAATGCTAATGAGGCCCTTGAGTCCGCCTCCGCTGCTACTGCTAAGCTTGCAGCGACCGAACAGGAGATAGAGGGGTTCAACGAACTGTTAATGGACTTTTTTGCTCAAGTCATTCGACCCCGAGATATTTCTTGGATTAACAACTGTCCCACTACCTTAGTTGATGTATGGGACCAGATAGTTGAGAGTGAAAGGCGACGCTTAAAGGTTGAGGATGTCGATGAGAACCGACTCATGTAGACCTTTCTCAGGGGTGGAGAGCCTGAGGATTTAGAAGAGGGAGGACATAAAATTAAAGAGTCCATGGAGAAAGAGAGGCTTGAGCTCAAGGGAAAAAACAAAGTTGATAAAGGTTCAAGCTCAGCAACGGAGCCCAAGACCTTTGAGGTTGAGGAGTATAATCCAGATGATCCATTAATCTCCAAAGTCCCAGTTCCTCCAGCTGTTGGGGTTTCCACTGCAGCTTCGGGCGAGGAGTCAACGGAAGGTACCTCCATATTCTCTCCACAATTTGTCAAAGCTATTGTAACTTGTCGTCGCATTGTGGAGCAAAAAATCAAGAAGACCACATTTTCTCCCAAATTAATAACAGTTGCTTCTCATTATATAGGTGCCAAGCCGGCTGAAGGGATTGTAGAAAAGCAAGCAGAGGTCGAGAAGGTCAACGTACCATCAAGTTCTAAGGTCCCTGAAGTTCCAAAGAAAACCAGGGTCAAAGCAACTGAGAAGGCCATTGTGGCATCAAGCGTTGATGCTCCTATGGATGTTGAAATTATTGGAGCCTTAAAGGATACCGACGGTGACAACGGGGATGAAGAAGAGGAGGTCGCCATCACGGGAGAAACAAAGGATTATGAAAGCATGACCTTGGCCGATATGAAGGTCAAACAGGATGAACAGTTGAAATTAAAAATAGAGGAAGAACCTTTAAATGTGCCACCTATCTCGGCAGCTGATCCCATATCTGGATTAATTATAAAGCTCTCCACCAAGTCGATAACTACACAACTTGCGTCCCAGTCCTCTGACATTCCTCAAGATCCTCCTTCGGATAAGAAGAGTAAGAAGCATGACAAATCTGACGCCGACAAGGAGGAGCCAAAGAAGCAAAAGAAAGAGAAAAAGTCAAAGTCATCCCCAAAGCCCAAATAGAGCTCATTTGTTTATGTTTTTTAGATCTTCCACTGGCATTATGATGTAGTCATGAGAATGGCCCTCACTTATTTTGTCCAGCTTTTTTTCTATAAATCTGCATTGATAAATGAAGTTCTATTTCTTTTGCATTGTTGTGTACCTGCAAGTTAATCATACTTAGTCATACATAAATATTTAGAGCATAACTAAGTCAGAATCATGTGCAATGAAAATTTAAATTTCCTGCACTATGTGTATGTTTATGAGTATGCCCCCATTCAATCATTAACGTGATGCCTGGCCAGGGCTTGTTGAGGAATGATTAGAGTTGAGCATATGTTGCCCCCTATGTTCGGAAATAACCGGTTCGGGCTCAGATTTCGATCTGGCCCCCGGTCCTGTAACAGGGTAGGAGCCCTTTCGTGGCGTTTAATCAAAATGCCTTTATACTCTCATGTCGTATGCCCAGGATAAATTTTGAACTCAGCTTTCAGTTTGCCCCCTAATCCTTCAGTGGGGTAGGAGTTTATTTGCATCGCTCAGTCCTTAGCGCCTTTATACTCTCCCGATGCCAAGGGTATAGTTTAGTCAAGACGGTCTTTTTAATCATGGTGCACCTTCACGCCTCGTGGATAATTCATTTCCTTGTCCTTTATGCTCTTTCTCAAGTTACAAGAATTAGAGTGTCAATAGTTATGTCGATTACTTCATTGCACCCTTGATGATCTACATACTGTTGACCTCCTGATATGATAAAAGGAACTTTGAATTACGTGCTTGAAGATTGTCGCGAGGTTTATAGCAAATTTCATAATTATAACGGATCATGTAAGTAAAGAATGAAAGAGTAAATAAGAAATGGTGCGATAAAAGTAAATAACACACGGTATTTTATAGTGGTTCGGTCGAATCATGACCTACGTCCACTTTATAATCTTTTGCTTATGTAACCAGACTGTTCTAGGCAGGTCGTAACTTTTTACATGGTCCTACAAACAAAAGAGTAAATATGACAATTTCACGTCAAGTAATACCTCAAATGCTGGGCATTCCACACTTTGGGGATTTCATCTCCATCCACGGTCGCTAGCTTGAAGGATCCATTGTCAAGCCTTCGTAGGATGGTGTATGGTCCTTCCCATTTCGGACCCAAATGGACCGGGGGTGGAAAGACACACTATAGAACCAAGTCTCCAGGTTCTAAGGTTCGAGCTCGGACCATTTTACTGTAATACCGAGCAATTTGCTGCTTGTGCCATAAGGCACGTAGGTCTGCTTTGTCCCTTTTTTCTTCAACCATATCCATAGATTCGAGGAGCAACTTATTATTGGTCATTGGGTCGTAATAAGTTATTATGTGAATTGGTACTTCTAATTCGACCGGGATGACCACCACAGATCCAAAATCAAGGGAGAAGGGCGTGTGCCCAGTAGCTGATTTATAGGTTGTTCTGTAGGTCCACAGGGCCAAAGGCAACTCGTCGACCTACATGGCTCTGGACCGCTTCAATCGCTTCTTCAGAATGGACTTGATTACTTTATTCACCTCTTCTACCTGTCCATTCGATTGCGGATGCGCCATGAAAGTGTATCTTTTCTCGATATGATATTTCTGGCAGAAGTCCCGGAATTCGGTGCTATCAAATTAGGTTCCGTTATATGTTATGATGACTTTCGGGATTCCAAATCGACATATGATGTTTCTGACTACAAAGTTTACCACTCATTTGTGCGGTTAAGATTCGACCCACTTTATGAAGTAATCCATGGCCACAACAGTGAACATTGTTCCGCCCTTTGCAATGGGGAGGCTTCCGATAATGTCAGTTCCCCAGATAGCAAAGGGCAACGGGCTCATCATTATCTTCAATCGGCTAGGAGGTGCCCTGGGAATCTTAGAAAATTTCTGGCATTTGTTATAATGCCGTGCATATTTAGCTGCATCTTTGTTTACGGCAGGCCAGAAATAGCCATATCGTAGTATCATCTTCACCAGTGTTTGGCCTCCAGTGTGGTCACCACATTCACCTTCTTGTACTTCTCTCATTACTCATTCGATGTCATTATGGGCTATACACCGGAGGAGTGGCATCGAGAACCCTTATCGATATAGGACATCGCCTTGCATGAGATATTTGGAGGCTTTACGAGTGATGGCGCGCCTTTCGCTCTTTTTGGTGGGAAGTGACCCATTTATCAAGAAGTTCTTTAAGGGTGTCATGCATGACTCCATTTCCGGCTCAGTCTCCAACACAGGATCAATTTCCATATGATCGATGCTTGGAGACTACAATGTCTCAATCTGACCATCTTTGTGTCCTCGGGACTGTCGGAACTAGCCAACTTGGCCAACTCATCTGCCTTCTGATCCCCCGATCGAGGAATATGGGTTATCCTGTAGTGTTCAAAAGCATCCAGCAATTTCCTTACTTCTTTCAAGTATGATACAAGCTTTGGTCCCTTGGCTTAAAACTCCTTATTAACCTGGTTTACAACTATCTTGGAGTTGCAAAAGATATCCAGCTTTGCAATCTCCAAACTCCTTTGCAAACCTAAGTCCGACAATCAGGGCTTCGTACTCCGAGTCATTGTTCATGGCATGGAACTCTAATCTCAGAGAATAGTATATTGATCGCTTCTCAGGAGTAACCAACACAACTCTAGCACTAGACCGTCTGTCATTTTTGGCATCATCGGTATATAATTTCCAGGTGTTTGGATCGACTAGTTGTTTTGAGGGACCATCTTCCTCATTTTCCGCATCTTCCTCGGAAACTGTGAACTCTGCTATGAAATCAACCAATACTTGCGGCTGAAAGTTCAAATCAAATTGACTTAATTCTATGTTCCATTTGAGTAGCCTTCCTGATGCCTCTGGTCTTTGTAAGACATGTCGGAGCGGATGGTCAGTGTATATGGTGATGGGGTGAGCTTGAAAATAGTGGAGGAGCTTTCTTGATACAACCAACAAGCTGTACGCAAGTTTTTTTTTAATCCTTAGGTAGTTTCGCTCTGCTGCTGCTAGCTTCTTACTCACATAGTACATAGGCCTCTGAATTTTATCTTCTTCTCTTACCAAGGATGAACCAATTGCACGGGATGATACGGCCAAGTATACGAACAAATCCTCATGATCTACTGGCTTGGACAGTAACGGGGGTCTTTCTAAATGATTCAGTAAATTCTGAAAAGCTTCCACACAATCAGGAGTCCATTTGAAATTGCGTTTTCCTCGCTTTATCAAGTCAAAGAATGGAATGCACTTATCCATAGCTTTAGAAATGAATCTACTTAATACAGCTTCCTTTCCAGCGAGGCTCCGCAAATCCTTGATCTGCCTTGGTGTTTGGATATTCCTGATTGCTGCGATTTGATCTGGATTGATTTCAATTCCACGTCAGCTAACAATGAAGCCAAGGAATTATCCAGAGGCAACTCCAAATGAACACTTCAAAGGGTTGAGTCTCATCCCATATCGCTGAAGGATATCGAACATCTCCACTAAGTCGACAGTATGGTTAGATGATATTATGGATTTCACAAGCATATCATCAACATACACTTCCATTGTCTTTCCAATCTGATTGTAGAATATTCGATTTACTAACCGTTGGTATGTTGCTCCGGCATTCTTCAAACCGAAGGGCATCACCACATAGCAGTATAGTCCCAAATCCCTGATGAAGCTGGTGTGTTCCTATTTCGGAACATGCATGGGAGTCTGGTTATATCTGGAGTATGCTTCCATAAAGGATAGGAGTTCGTGACCTGTTGTTGAATCCACCAACTGGTCAATTCTTGGGAGTGGAAAACTATCCTTCGGGCAAGCTTTATTTAGGTCCGAGAAATCAATCCATGTATGCCACTTTCCATTGGCCTTCTTTACTAACACGGGATTTGAGATCCATTCTGGGTAAGCAGAATCTTTAATGAATCCGTTATTCCTCAACTTCTCAACTTCTTCTTTCAAGGCAGCTGACCTCTCTGGGCCGAGTATTCGCCTCTTCTGCATAATAGGCGGATGTTTTGGGTTGATACCCAATGAGTGGCTCATAATTGAGGGTGATACCCCATACATATCGGTGTGGGTCCAAGTAAACATATCCAAGTTTGCCTTTAAAAAATCGGTCAATTCCTTTGCTCAAAGAGGATCTAACTGGGATCTGATTTCCAAAACCTTCGCTGGGTCATCATTATCAATTGGGACATCCATAGTTTTTTCATTGGGCATCGCCATTTTGGCCCCAGGCTCTTTGTCCCCTCTGGGATCTATGTCCTCGGGCAATTATCCGGGCGACTCCCTCAGGGTCGTCCCCCTTAGTTGCTATCCTGACCCCTCCTTCACGGGAGGGGAAGCACCTTTGGTTTCTATATTCAACCTTTTCATCAACATCCTTAATTCTTCCATATAACAGGCTCGTCCAATAGCTTGGTCACCTCTAATCACTCCCACTCTTGAGTCTATAAGGAATTTAAGCAATAAGCACTAGGGCGCGATGCAAGCCCTGAATTCTGCAAGGGCCGGTCGGCCTAAAAAGGCATTATAGGGTGAGTCAATGTCCAAAACTACGAATGGGAGAATCCTCATTCTCTGGCGATCACCTTCCCCCAGTGTCACCGATAATTCTACATATCCCATCGGAGCTGTCGAGGCCCCATTAAAGCTGCGTATCCATCCATCGCATGGCTTCAAATCCCCGACTTCGAGCTTCATCTGATCAAATGGTTTCTTAAATAGAATGTTAACCGAGCTTCCAATATCCACTAAGACTTTGTGGACTAAAGCAGGACAAATGGTGGCTGTGATCACTAAGGGGTCCTTAGTAGGGGAATGAAATCCAATAGCATGAAATATGACATCGTCAGACATTGTCTTTTGTTGTTTTATTGGAGCTGTATTTTCGGGATTGCTGCACTCTCCTACTCCAATGTGCTTGGCTGCATTCACATATTGGTCCATCGCCTTGAAGCTGTATCCAACCGGATGAGGCCTTCCAACTATAGTGTTAATAACAATATTCTTTCCCTTCTGCTGAGCATTTGGCCTTGAAGCAGGTTGATTCTGATTCGGGGCCTGTCCGGCTTGCCCCTGCCTCTTGGAGCTACCTTGTATTCGTCCCACTTTCCTTCTCTAAGGAGTTTTTCAATGATGTCTCTAAAGTGACGACACAAGTGACGACACTCGTTAGTGGAGTGACCATGAGTTTAGTGGAAAAGGCAGAATTCTCCTGTCTTACGCCCTTTCTCCGTTGAATCTCTTGGTGGAGGCCTCTTATATTGGAGAACATTATAAGTGTCCAGAAAAATATTCTCTAACATATCATTCAGCGGTGGAAAGTTCTCAAATGCTTTGAACTGAGGTCTCTTTTGTGAATCATTTCTCTGATTCTTCTTCCTACTGTCATTCCCATTCTAATGGCCACTACCTTGGTTTTTATTTCCAACATTGACCTCTACCTTTCCAGAACTATCTCCAGACTGCTTGATGGCCACATTAATCTATATATCTTCCTTATCAGTGGCTTTCCTCTTTCGATTAGCATACAACTCCTCTTGGCGTAGGCGGTTATTGGCTTTCTCATAGAATATTTCCCTGGTGAGCGGCGGTTTTCCAGCTAAGTATCAGTCGAATTCCATATCTTTATCTACTCTGTCAATTAAGGGCATCAGGACCGATTGTTCGTTAGGGTGACTAACCTCCGTAACCGCTAAGTTGAAGCGGTCCAGGTATGATCTCAGAGTTTCATCAGGGCGCTGCTTGATAAGTGATAGCTCAACGACGTTTTTAGACATTTGAGTATGAAATTGGAATTATTTTATGAATCTTTCGCTCAATTCCTTGAAGCTGAAATTGATCGAGCAGGCAAGCGGGTAAACCACAGTAATGCCACATCCTCTAGAAATATCAGGAAGGCTTTGCACTTCACTGCGTCGGGAGTGGCTGCAGCATTCATATACCATGAATATCTTATTAAATGCTGGACCGGGTTCGTCCTACCCGAATAACAGTTCATCGTTGGCATGTTGAATCATCTCGGAAATTGAACATCTAATATATCATCAGTAAATGACGAATGATTGCGGTCTATACCCCAATCTTCATTCCTTTGTCCACGGCTATCTTCCATAATCTTCCTCACCATAGCTTCAACATCGGCATTAGTCAAGGTAGATTCAAGATCAGCACTCCTTGCCCTACGGGGCCCTCTAATGTCTCTTTGATGTGTTGCTCCAAAGTCTGGGGCTTGAGTAGAACTTCATTGTCTCCTGTGGCCACGGTCAATCATGCAGCGAGGGTGTTGCAATGGTTGATTCTCAATAGGGTCATCGATAACCTGAGCCCTCGGTAGTGCTGTAGGCCCTTCTGTAGGTAATTGGGCACGATTATTCTTGTTATGATTGTCCTCTCCCAGATTAAGTGCCATTTATTCTCGAGAAGGTAGAGATCCGAAGAGAAGTTGCTCCACGTTCTCGGCCCTTTCTAACGGCCGTTGTGGGGGTCTAGGAGATTCTTCCGATGAGGAGGAATAGTCGAGGGTGAAGCGATGAGTTGGTGAAGGTGTTCTCTGCCTTCGGAGTTCGTCGTTTTGTTTGCCCATTGCAGTAATATTCTATCGTAACAAAGAACTCTCTTGCCTTTGAGCTTCCATCTCATTATTCATCCTTTCCAACATATCGAGTATACGAGAGAGATCTCCTTCTATTACTGGAGTAGAGGCAAGTAGATGGTCATCAGTATTTGCCGTCGGACGTATAGCACTTGAGCCAGGTCGAGCAGAAGCACCAGCGTGAGCAGAACGAGCCATAACCTCCTATCTAGGTTGGGTTCTGGTCCCTTGGTGAGGGCGGTTCATGACCCCCTCTGGTTGGTGGCTCGTGGATCCCTACTGAAGGCCTCTCGTGGCTTTGTCTCCCTGGTGGCTTGTGGTACTTTCTATGGGGCAGCTCGTGAGCTCCATCTGAGAGTGGGTCGTGACACCTTCCTGGGCTTGGTTCGCCCTATGCGAGCCGGGGAGTCCACTTCGGCATGCTCCTAAACACTTTCTTCGTTAGCTTCGTTTTCTCGTGAAGCTTGTGAATCCTTGGATTTCTTTGTGGCCATAACGTCTTGTCTTTACTAAAATCTTCAAAAACCTAAACAGTGGAAATACGGACTATTTTCTTCGGACTTGAAAATCCAAACAGTAGAGCAATAATCCGTCAGGCTGACAATTCAATTCTCAGTGAAAGCAGCAAAATGTTAGACCAAAAAATGGCTCTAACACCCAAATATCTTGATTTGCAGAGAATTAAAGCTAGAAATAAAATAAAATACAGAAAACGCACCAAATTTATAGTGGTTTGGTGTTAAAGAGCCTATGTCCACTTTATATGACTTTGATTATACGTTTGAATGCAAGTACAATCAATATTTTATCTCAGTCTCACTTTTACAATGATAATTCACTTAGTAAATTCGAGATAACTCAAAATGGAAATGATTAAGGTATGATAATGGTGGAATCAGAGCTCTGAATTTCCAAAAAACCCTGAAAAATGCCAAGTATGGGGCTATTTATAGGTGATTTCTAAAGGCGGTTCGTGAAAACACATGGCACCAATCCCGAGGATCTCAGACCCATTTGTGGCTTGATGGGAAATAGTCAAAATGGTCGTTATGGACAGGTGTTATCAGATCCTGGATATGCGGCTCGTGGGGGACTAGGTCATGGCCATTATCTTCTGAATTCAGGGTCGGTTCGTTATACTTTGTCATGAGCAATTCGTGGTTATGGTCCAAGAGCGGGTCCAGGTTATTGACCACAAACGGGTCGTGGTTGGGGGGCCGCGAGTGGATGGGAGAGATTGGACCACGACTCGGTTTCCCCTAGGTGTGTCACGAATCGGTGTGCTTCCTATCGAATTCACACGCCTGAGCATCCTTGTCCATCCAAATACTAATGCTTATATTCTTGGTTGTTTGGTCAAAAAGCTAGCCAACACTGAGTATAAATGAAAATCTTTGAACAATTTGAAAAACTAGAGTTGAACAACTTTGATCCAATGCAAGCAGAAGGTCTGATGCAAACTTAGCTAAGTGACAAAGACATCAAACAGGGTCTAAGAAAAAGTAAGTTAAAATAAACACTGGAATTTGGAGAAAGATGTTCAAACATTATCTTCGCTTTTATTTCAAGTATTCCCTCAACATGAGAATAACTCATTACATCAATGGCAAGTTAAATGATCAAATGTTAAATTTTATATATGACAAAAATTATGTAAACATACATTACTGCAAATTATAAATAACAATGATTCCCCTGATATTTTGGTTGGCTTAAATCTAATGGCTAACTTCAATAGAAACATGAGATAAAGAAGGATAAAAGTGAACTAACATTTTGACTCTTTTGAGGATGTTCCAAAAATGGCAGGAGCTTATTTCATTATTACATGCCTTGGAAGTAAATTGCAACAAGAAGCTAACATATCTCATAAGAATGTGCCTTACTGTTGAATCATTGTAATTTTTGACAGCCTTTCTAAATGAAATAATGCATCCATCTTTGAACTCCATGGACTTGGCAAGTTGAGTTTTCCATTAGAACCACTTTCCATAACAAACCTTGTACACTATTATAGGCCTGCAAATAGCAAGTCCTTCAAGAAGTGTGTAGCGGAGAGACAACCTGTTCAGTCATACAACCTATTATTGATCTTCTATGTGTATAGTTCAACACTGTTTTAGAGAAGTTAACACAGTTCTGAACAACTGAATTTAGTTTTCAATTCCTCGTTCCTTTATCACCTAGAAAATTTTGAGTGTAATTTGAGTGTAAGTATCACGAATAATGGTTTCAATACGGACAGGGGCGAGTTATCTTGTTAGCACCCTATTCTATTCAAAAAAAGATGCTTCCAGCTACAAAAAAAATTTCTTCTTGCTCGTCAGTTAAGCCAATCTATAAATGAGTGTTATACGAATAAAAAAAATAGAGAAAATGAAAATAAGTTCACCTCTGCATCAAGTCCAAATCGGTATCCATTACAGAAACGTGTGCCTGCATTATAAAAGGTAGTATCACTATCCTATATTTGCAGACTGACATACCATCTCTAAATTATTTATCTTCTTTTGTCATTTGATCGGATACTGAACTTCTATGAATCAGATACTTAAAGATATTTTGATAGTTGCCAGAATCATGGTTAATAAAAAAATCAAAGAAAAGATGCAGATTTTACCTTGTTATCATACGTATAGTCAATATTAAATTTTTACAACTGCTAGACAGTTGAAATCTATTAAGTGCTAAATGGTAGCATAATCAAAGAGATTCAGAGTTAGTTCAAGTACCATAAAAAAAATCGTAAACAAAATATACACACTGAGAAAACTTTTTGCTGGCCATAATTGTGTTGTCAAGTAAATTGTGAATAATTAAATTTGTTCGTCTTTACACGGAATGTGGAACTCAAAAGGAAATCTAATGGATCTAATGACTGAGATTTTGTATGTTTAAATTCGTGCCAATTATTTTGTGTGTAAATAAATTTTCCATGTATCTCTGTGTGTGTGTGTAATATGGAAAATCTAATAGATTAATCTCCTGTAATAAGGTAAAAGGATTATTCGTATTACCAGGTGACATTTGGAGTGAAAAAAGCATATAAATACTAAACAATACACATTTTCTTGGACATCAGTTAAATCTTCAATTTCATTTACATCCCTTGCATTATTTGCATGTACTTGCTACATTTTATCTTATCACTTCACATATCCCTTCATCATTCAAGGTTGAAGATTGCTATGAGTAACCATAGAACACAGCCTTAATAATCAACATCAAACCATCGAGAGTACTAAGTTAAAAATTGTTGAATTAGGTACTTCTTTTTTGCAAATGAGAAGATATTTGTATATATATGCAGTGCCTTTTGTGCCCAAGTAGTAGCATATTTTTATTATGCTTATCATCATATAATAAAATTTTTGTTTCAAATTCAAATGATTTTTAAAAAATGTGTAAAACTAATACGAAATGATACAAATACGATGATAATTTGTTTTCCCAACTCAATTTGTTCCGTATACTATTTTTTTCATATGTAAAGGCTAATATAAAGGAAAAACATAATAATTTTCAAGAAATAGCTATGCTTGATCCGCGTTGATAGTTATAATTTGGAAAAGGTATGATTATCCTATCTATTTCACATAATTTCACATGAAACATTATGTCAATCACAATCTAAACTAAATAAGGTGAAGAAGTACAGGATTTTAGGAAGAATGGGTATATTCAGCCTTCTGTTTTCAGGTGAAATAGGGAAATGGAAGTAGAAATTAAAAGGAAATAAGTTATAGGTATCGAAGTGAACTTTGGAACTCCTAAGGCCAACGACTGCGAAGGAAAGGGGAAAAAAAATCTTGCTAAAGCATAAATATGCATTTGCATATGACTGTCTAGAATCCTAAAATTCCCGAATTAAGCAGCAGTATCTCTTAGTTAACTACATACAAACTTGTTACGCAGTCAAAATACAAAAAAGGTAAATAGGAGTGTACTTAAAATGATAAAGCGAGTGTGGGTTTTCCAACATGATTTCTCGCTGTCTAGTTTTTCAGTTTAGGAATTTCAACTGTAAATTGGTTCTTTAGTAAGAGCTCACACACTCATATAACTGTAGTCATATATTTAACATCAAATGCAGTAACAAACAATTGTGGATGCAATTTGCAGATCATCTGAATAATTCATTCAATAGATATCAAAAAAGAAGATTACAAACCCTACCTATAATTGGTGAACCATTCAACTCTGATGATTTAAGGGTTGAGCCGTACTGGTTGTAACCATGCTAGTTAATAGGGTATTGGCAAAGACTGTCAATTTATAGTCGAGAAAAGAGGGCTTGAGTAACTCGATAAATTTAGCATCTACATTAAAATTTATCACGTACTATAGTAGTTAAATATATGACCAAATAAACTATTTTTATGTCATATGAATACATGCCTTTTCTTATATGAACTTAAGTCTCGGATTTCTAACCAAGGTAGTGAAGGGGAGATGGTACAATGACTATTTTTGATGAAAAATGCAGTGGTAAAATTTTTTGACTAAAGAATCTTTATACTATGACCTCCAAAAAAAATTAGCAAATGGCATCATTGTATCCTATTGCATTATTATTTTACCAGAATTTTTTTTGTCTACCAATATAGCTAGTGGTTCTCCCAATATGAACCCCGAGTTTTACCACATGGTTAATTCATGAAGATCCGATTAGTGAATAAATGTGTGAGTTTACGAACTGTAAAGTTACCATGAAGCAAATGAAAGAATGTAAAACTATTAAGAGGTACATGTCAATCTCATATCATTTACAATAAGCTATGTTTCTTGTTCAACTTTGAAGCTAAATGTAGCGACCCGGAAAATCTGAACTAGTTTGAAAATTTTAAATTGGCTATTTTAGTGGATTTTAAATATTTAAAATAAATATTTTAAATAATAATGATGAAAAGTAAGTTTGAATCGACATTTGAAAAGGAATATAATTATTTCTTATTATAAACAAGGCCTGAAATAGCGCGGCAGTTTCAAATTTTCATTTCAAACTTTGACTGACTGTACCGGGTACAAAACAAAACGGATTTGAGTGAAACCAACAATATTTAAATCTGTTAGTGAATATATTTCTAACGAATCTGAAAAATCGAAGTTTCATAGCGGGAAGAAAAATTTATGGCCAAATGAATTTTCAGAAAGGTCGCTATAGAATTTATATAGCCCGTGAAAATGGCCATTTTGCAAACGACCTCGGAATTCGATGAAACCGGTTTTGTTGGATCCGAGATGTTAAATTATTGCTAGGTTTCAAATTTCATAATTTTTGAAGCTCGTATGTGAGCGTGGCAAAGGAAAACGCGTTTTGTTCAATTACAGTTAAATTGGATCGACCAGAAAAGAGCCATTTTTCAAACGGCCTCAGAATTCGACGAAACTAGTTTTTTTGGGACCGTATCGTCAAAACATAGTTAGATTTATTTTTCGAGAATTTTTAGAATCAGTATGTGGCCTCGGCAAATTGAAATGTACGTTCAAATCGAATATTGAATGTTTTATATTTTAATTTGAAGAGAAACTGACTCAAACAGTCGAATGGGCCTACGAAACATATCCCATTGTGTTAGGAATGGGGGTATTTAGCTAGGGACGCCAGCCATTGGGTTTGGATTGGTGTTCGTGTGTGACAAGGGGTATTTTTGGATTCTTAAAATTTATAAATAAAAAATAATATCTCATTTGTCCACATCAGCTCTTCTCTCTCCCCGCACCCCCGATCGACGACTGAAACGACCCGAAAATCACCCTTGCGGGAAATCGCCGGATACACTTACTTTGGGTTACAACATATCAGAACAAAAACAGTAGACTTTTATAAACATTACAGTAATGTTACATCAGAGTACAGAATATCAGAGTACATCGATTAAAATTACAGCGGAAGCTAAATTACAATATTTTAATGCGGAAGTAAAATAACTAAGGCAGCGGAAGACAACTATCCTTTGGACACAGCTTTAGGCTTTAATCCATAATCCTGCTCGAGATAAGAACCTGTAGACAAACTACTCGACTACCCGTGTGGAAGGAGGGCACCCGAGTTTGTAAAGGTGGAAACAAACAACGGGTCAGTCATGGGACTGGTGTGAGAATTCTTAACTAATTTAACTAATAGTAATAAGGAAAATCCAAAGACCACGCCGCTTACGCGGAACGGGTTTATTCCAATGGATTGCCGTGCATAACAATAAAGTAAATCGTAAAACAACGCAATGCCTTTTGGAAAAATGAAACCATCATAAGACCCAAGTCCCATCACACAATGCAACGCAAACCGGAGGATAGGGTTTTTCCTTATAATGGTCAAAAATGCTTGATACGATAAAAACGGATTTTGATATTATTATTAGTGTGTATATGTTTCAAAAACAATTTCAATCATAATGTATCAATCCTAGGAAGAATAGTATCCCATACTACTATGCCTCCATACTAGTAATACAATCAAAACCGCATGAGGTCGTGTTGGAAATTGGATTTCCATCATGAGTCAAGGCTAGGGAGGAGCTCCTTACCGATTCGAGACACTCTAGCTAATGTCTCAGGATCCCCCGCAGTGAACCCTTGGAAAGCTGCAGGGTCGGTCCACCATACGAGTTGCGGATTAGTTATTCCTGAACACACGTTTCCCGGTCCTATAGGACCTATCATCCGATGCGCCTCATTCCATCATCCACATAAGTAAAATGTCGGGCCGTGTTAAAACCCAAACACCACTTCTAGCTAGAAAGAAACGTGCTGCTCTTCCTGCGTTCCCTTCTCCCATTTTGGACTCCGCCGGTGTGTGAGGCTCGCGAAGTCACGCTATACACAAAGCTATGCCTAAACAGGCTATGCTTTGATCATCCCACAAGGCCTGCTTTTCAACAAAACCTTGATCATATGGATCTTAGCATGCCACATCGTCAATCCATACCATACCATTGATTTCTACCAACATATAACCTCTAAGCTCGTACGTCTCAGAGAAGGGTGTAAAACACCAAACATATATATGTTTAGCAGAGAACAACGAATACAGTATAAAGGAATACAATGTCAGACATACAATCCATTTATAAGCTTATGCTCTAGGTCTGAGCGAAAGCCAAATCCGTACAAATCAACACTACGTCCAGACAATTTCCACTTTAACCCCTTCCTGGGAGCAAGTCAATCCAGGGTCTCAGTAGTCGTCAGCCATCCGATGTGAAGATCGTCGGTCTTCAACACCGTCTCCCATATCTTCCATTTAAACGTCGTATGATTATTTGAAATGAGTATAACTCGGTCGTTTCAAATAATCCTCGCATATATATATTTAAAAATCATTTCATATCATTGATATTAATTTATAACGATCAACCTTTATTTTTATTTATATAAAAATAATTGACTTCCATTTAACGACGCTTCAAGTCAAAAGGACGACCTTGGCGCTGTTTTCACCCAAATTTGTTTTGCACATTTCTCTAAATCTAACCGTTGGAATTTAACACAATTCATAACGTTGGAAAGATCTTCCCAAGGAGAACCTAACTGTTACAGATTTGGGAAAATCCGACGGTCGGATATTTCGGTATAATCAACTAAAAGTACAATTCTATAAAGTGAACTACCACGCTCGATTTGTTCAATTGAAATTTGTTTATATATATGATTATACATATACATACAATTTCTTCGGCCATTTCCCTATTGTGGTAATCCTGACAAGTAAAGATATATAACACATCACACAATAATGTTTATTTTAATTCACATGCACGACCTATACATGCAATGTATATTTTTTACCATTTTCAATCTACACAAACATGCAATTCCTTGTGCGTCATTTCTAATTCAACAAAAATGATTATTTTGTATCATTCTTTTCTTTACAAGCAAAATGATATTCCTGCTTTAATCTTTACACATAAAATGTAAATTTCATATCTTTGATCTTTTAATTAAAATCTAATTCATTAAAAAATAAATTTCATCGTTATAGTCTTTACTGAAATTCTTTTACATGAATATGTAAATTTCATACCGTTGTCCTTTTTAATAAAAATTAAATTGATTAAAATGTAAATCTTCTTCTTTGAGTTCTACTTACATGAAAACGAAATTTTCTCCTTCTCTTATTCACATTAAAATGTAAACTTTTCTTTTTACATTAAAAATGTAACTTTCATCTTTTTGATCTTATTTACATTAAAAATGTAAACTTTATTTCTAATCATTCTTTTATTTTATATTGAGAATGTAAACGTCTATTTCACATTTTATTTACATATAAAAGTGTAATTTTATATCATCCTTTATTTACATATAAAATGTAAATTTCTATTTAATCTTTCATTTACATATAAAATGTGCATTCCTATCAAACCTTTTTTATTTACATATAAAATGTAAATTCCTTAATTTACATTGAAAAACATAAATTCTTTAATTCCTTTTTATTTACCTTGAAAAACATAAATTCTTTAATTCCTTTTTACTTACATTGGAGAACACAAATAAAAGATGTACATATTCTTCTATGTCATAATTGCATTGTGAAATGCAAAATAAAAAGGGAATTTTATTTTCTATGTTGTATTTGTGTTAGAGAACACAAATAAAAGACCGTTTATTTTCCTAAGTTATATTTACATTAAAAAGAATATTTTAATGTACTCACATATTTTATATGTGTTTCCTTTTCCTCTTTTCAGCATGTTAAAATTAATGTTTTTAACATATAAATATTTTCTAACACGTATTTTCTATCATGTTAAGAATATAGTTTTTAACCTTTTATATTTTCTAACATGTTCTTCTAGCAATGTTAAAAATAATGTTTTTAACATACTTATCCTTTTCTAACAAATTTTCTTTCCTTTCTATATAAGCATGTTGAAAATAATGTTTTCAACATATGAAACTTTCCTAACATTACATGTAAACAATGAAAAGAATATTCTTAATGTTTAACAATTCTAACCATTCATATTAACATAAAAATGATATTTTTATGTCACATCATTTCTAAACATTTCATATTAACATAAAAAGAATATTTTTATGTTAAATTGATTCTAACATTTCAACAAAACAAATATAAGTGATATTTTGTCAACTCAACATTTTATACTAAAATGTTGTTTTTATACATCTTAACATTTTATAACTACAATGTTATTTCTCTTCACTTTAACATTTTATACTCAAAATTTTATTTTTCTCTACTCTAACATTTTATATGTTGACAATTTACTATGTATCTAATATCATATAAATGAATATTCATATGTTGACAATTTCCTATGAATTACAAATAAAGAAATATTTGTTTACATAACATATTTTAATGTTCAACATGGCAAATAGAAGAACATTTTATTTGCATGCATTCTTGATTTTTAACATAACAAATAAAAAGTAAATTTTTATTTGTATAACAAATTCTACATTTCGGATGACAAATAAAAAAATGTTAATTTTATTTGTATAACTAATTCTACATTTCTAATGACAAGTAAAAAGTGAATTTTATTTGTATACATTTTTGGCATTCAACAAAATAAATATTTTTGTCCGTCTTTTACATTTGATAACAATGAATACTTTTATCATTCTTTTACATTTGATAAAAATGAATACTTTTATTTTATTTCTAATTACATTGAAAAATATGACCTCTTAATTCTCAACTAAATGACGGTGAAATAATATCCATTTTATTTCTAACAAAATGACGGTGAAATAATGTCCATTTTAGTGTCACATAATTAATGAACAAAAATAGGGATTTTTGTCTTAACTAATTTTCTAACATCACAAAATGTTCAATTTGGTGTCACATAACTAATAAACAAATATAAGGATTTTGTTTTAACAAATTTCTAATTCAAATAAATAACACATCAAAGTGATTTTTTTTTAATTTGGAAATTCTAATCCAAATAAATAAATAAACAGTAATGATCTATTTTATTGAAATGACGATTTTATTCCAAATAAATACTATTACAAAATGGTTCATTTTTTTTCCAACACATACAGATCTGTGTTTATACACCACAAACAACCAATAATTCAGTCTCACTGTGAAAACCCGTAACTTCCCCGTTAAGGAAAGTGTCGGATAGTTCGAGAACAAGCCACAACAGAACGCATACAGAAGAACATTTCATTGTATATTACAGCAATGCATCAGATTACAAGAATATACAGAGTATAAATGAATAAATATTACACAGAAATATCAGAGATTTAAATTAAATTACATAGCAGCGGAAAATAATACAATACACAACTAGAAGTAGATATACGGATACAAAGCTTTCCGGATATCGTTCCAGCTGTAAACTAGGATCCTGTGAATATAAATCTGCAAAACCAAAACTACTAGCTGCCCGTGTCGAAAATAAGGGCACCCAGAGTTTAGGTTAAAACAATAAACTCCAGGTCAGTCGTGGGACTGGTGTGAGAACTAAAACAGTTATAAATCTTTATTTTAAAGTTAGATAAATCAAGGGACCACGCCGTATAACACGGAACGGGTTTCCTCCCAAGAATACCAGTGCATAAAACAACAGCGCAATGCTAAATAAAGAAAAATGAAGCTGTTATAAGACCCAGGTCCTATCACACAATGCAACGCAAGCCGGGGGATAGGGTTTTCCCTTATAACAGCCAAAGAATGCTTGGTACGTTTAAAACAGATTATTTGATACTATTATAAGTGCATAGTGTATAAAACAACTTCAAATCATAAGTATCAATCATAGGCGGCATGAGCGCCCCATCCCACTATGTCGCCATATATAGGATTACAACTAAAACCGCAAGATCACGTATTTGGAAATTGGATTTCCGTCTATGAACCGAGGCAAAAGATAGTCCTCTACCGATTCGAGAAAATCTAGCCCATGTCTCAGGATCAGAACGCATCAATCCTTTAGATCGTCACGGCCGGTCCACCGATGTGGATTATTATGCCTGAACAATACGTCTCTCCGCCCTATGGGGCGTAAACGAGCCAACAAATGACTCCATCGGTTCGAGAACGACCGATCAATCCGAGGCGCCTCGCAACAGCAACAACTACATAAGTCAAACTCGTCAGGGCGTGTAAAACCACTGACGCCACTTCTAGCTAGAAAGAAACGCAAGTCCTCCCTGATGTCCTCTCCCGTTTTTGGTTCATACCGGGTGTGAAACACGCGAAGTAAACGTTACACAAAGCTACGCCACAAAGGCCTTGCTTTGATCATCACCACAAGACTTTGCTTTTCAACAGAAGCCTCGATCAATTGCCACTTAGGCATGCCACACAGGCAATTCACTCCATGCGTTTGATATCCATCAATATATAACCCCTGAGCTCGTACGTCTCAGAGAAGGGCGTTAAGCAAGAGAATAAATTCTCCGCCGCCAAACAGATATATATTTAATAGAGATCAATCACACGGACTAAAATCCAATGTCAGACACACAGTCCATTTACAAGTCCGTTCTGGGTCTGAACGAAACCGGAGGCACCTAGTACCCCGCATATCCATCGATCTCCAAGTACGTCTGGACGATCACCAACTGTTTCCATCTTCTTGGGTGTACAGCCCAATCAAGATCATCAGTAATCACCCAAACGACGTGAAGACTTCCGGTCTTCGACCACCGTCTTCATCTTCGACTTATCGTCGTATCAGTTATTCAGAATGGGATAAACCCGGTCTTTCCGAATAACTCGCGTATATTTTAAATAAGTGTTACACAAACACAACATACGCCTCATTCCAATTCATCAGTCACTAACCGTAAATTAATCAAGAGAATAATTCCCCAAATATTAACCCCGAAGGCCGAAACCAACATCAGATCAATATCCAGAAAACCATTCTGCTCAGCTAACCGACAGTTAGTTTCTGATTTCACATTCATAGGGAAAGGTTCCCATTAATTTTATCCAAGATAAATGTCTTGAATTTATTCTTTATTCTATTTTGAATATCAATTCAAAACTAGTCGGGATTAGCGAACCTTACCGAAGTAATCATTTGTTTTAATTTCCCAATCCCAACCTATTCATCCCATGAAGTAAAACTGGTAGTACTTCATATCTAACACCACGGTGTTATCGGTAAATTCAATTACCATTTCACGTTCAAATCTAATTAAAGATTTAACTATCGCCTGGAGCAAAACTGGTGATACTCCATTCTCGATCATTTCAATCTAATTAAAGATTCATTAAAACTCCACTTAGTTTTAATCGTAAACTGGGTTAAAGAATCAGTGTCGTTTAAAACACGGTTCACAATAAACCCAAAATCACATTCCATTAATTATCGGGTTAAAGAACGAGTGTTATTTAAAACACTGTCCACGATAAACCCAAAAATCAATATCAATTCAATTCCAATTAAATATTATTTAATTGGTACACTTCATTAAATCTAAATAAAAAGATTTAATCTTTTCTCAACTGGGTTCAAGAACAGTGTTAGTGAAGACACCATTCACGACAAACCCCAAATCACATTTGATATTCAATACAAGGCTCTGAATAGAAAATATACTGGCTTATATTCAATATCAAATTCCACGACTAACAAATGTCGTATTGGAAATAACGATATAAATATATCTTTCAAATTTCCATAACAACACCTGTATAATCATGAATTCCAACATCGAAATATTCCGAAGACAATTTCGATTCAAATCCACTCCAATGCAATCATTGGAAATTCTGGTTACTTTTAAAACCGTTTTCAAATTCAGTTTATTTATTTAAAAATAAATAGAATTATATTTCTAGTTCAAAACTAGTTCATTTCGATAAAAATCTATTTTTATCTTTTCAAATATGGAGTTTTTCATCCCAATTCTTTCTAAATCATTTCTTATGATTTTACACAAATTATTACCATTTTTAATAATTTTATCAAGGCCCGTACAGTCGATTTCCATCAATGGCCATCGAACTGCACTTATAGCGACCTTTTTCAAATTTGATTTGGACATAATTCCAAATCCAACCGTTAGATTTCTAATTTCTAATATCCGTTAGAAAGCTCTTTTCGATACGAACCCAACAGTTCCGGTTTTAGGAGAATCCGACGGTCGGATCTCCCGTAATGCCCGTTTGAAATAAATGGTCGAAATTCGCGAACTGCCGCGGCGCGGCGCGTTCTATTCAGGCCATTATATTATATATATAATATATATAATATATATATCGTCGATTTCTATTTAAAACGAATTATATAAATAGTTTTGAATTCGTTTCAAAAACATTTTCAACTTCCATTTCAATTCAAATCAAAATTGAATTCTTCTTTATAAATTCGTTTTAAAATCCATTTCTATTCAATTCAAATTTCAATTCAATTTGAATTCATTTCACTTCGCTTTCAATTCAATTTGAATTCGTTTTCAATTCAATTCATTTCGAAATCGTTTTCAATTCAATTCATTTCGAAATCGTTTTCAATTCAATTCATTTCGAAATCGTTTTCAATTCAATTCATTTCGAAATCGTTTTCAATTCAATTCATTTCGAAATCGTTTTCAATTCAATTCATTTCGAAATCGTTTTCAATTCAATTCATTTCGAAATCGTTTTCAATTCAATTCATTTCAAAATCGTTTTCAATTCAATTCATTTCGAAATCGATAGAATCGATATAAATCGTTTACGTCAAAATGGCGTCAATCTGATCAACACGGCTTCATAAATTTCTATTTCAAATATTTTATTTCAAATATTTCTTTTTCAAAATAGTTGTTATTATCAAAATATTTCGTTCAACACATGACCAATCTCAAAGGATGGGTACTGTCAACACATGAACCGTTATTTTATATTGATAAAGATGTAAATTTTATTATCAAAATATTTCGTTCAACACATGACCAATCTCAAAGGATGAGTACTGTCAACACATGAACCGTTATTTTATAATATTCTTTATTTTCTAAATTGGAATGAGGCCCAATCAATCACCATATAATGTTAATTATATGGATTTTCATACAACACATGTATATAATAGCATCGAAAAATAATCAACCATCAACCAAAGTGCACTACACTGTATAAGCATCAAATATAGACATTTAACGCTTATAGCAGCTTGTCAATCAATCGATCGACATATTTAATCAATCAGGATGAGTGAAATTCATATTTCATCCCAACACCCGTGTGGGGTTTCAAACAATCAAACACAGGTTTTAGTTGTGCAGTTGGGCGATGTGTAAAATTTATCGTCCCAATCAATGTCATTCAAATAAGTGTACATAAACAAACCGTCTGGTTTGTAAATGAATATTTATTTATTCACATTCACGTTAAAAATTATATTTTTGACGACAAAACATTTTATTCCAACATATGAATTTCTATTCAGTTCATTTTTTAAATAAAATGATATTTTTATTTTTCTAACTTATTTTAGAAAATTTCGGCGGCATAACGGCACGATACTAGGAACGGGACGAGGCCTAGCCTTATCCCCGGTCTAGTGAAGGCCCACGCCATTCACACATCAATCAATCAATTTATTTCACCAAACAGTTCAATTTCAAATCAAATCATCCAACTAATCTACGCAACCAAACAAACAAGTCCATGGTTTGTGGACGATTGTGTCGGGTGCTACTAAACACCGTCTGCATCCTAGTATATATATAACTAGAAAAAGAAATTGAAAGGTGAGAAATTCTCACCGAAAGCTATCCAAACATCTTGACTCTTCTTTGATAGAAATCCTCATCGATCTCGCCTTTTTGTTACCATCGTTGTCCGCTTTCACTACCTATGTAAAAATCGAATTTTTTACTTCGCTATTCCATATATAAAAATCATATTTTTATTTCGAAGTTCAATATATAAAAATCATATTTTTATTTCGAAGTTCAATATATAAAAACCATAATTTTCTTTCGTAGCTAGGTATATAAAAATCACATTTTTACTATGCTATACATTATATAAAAATCACATTTTTACTTTCTCTACATTATAAAGATTATATTTTTAATACTTTAAAAATATAAAAATCATATTTTTAATACTTTAAAAATATAAAAATCATATTTTTATTTTTATACCGCAAAAATCAAATCTTTACTTTACTAAAAATCCGACCTTTTGTTATCTAAAAATCCGATCTTTCTTATCTAAAAATCCGAGCTTTTGTTATCTAAAAATCCGATCTTTAAAAATCATATTTTGATTTTGTCTATGTATTAAAAATGATTTTTAAATAAAAGAAAATGAATTACATACAGAATAAAATAAAATAAAATAAAGAAAACTCACTGACTTTGTCTTTAGATGGGGGGGGGGATCGTCTGCGCGTCGGAGAGGGGGGGGGGGGGGGTTTAGGGTCCGTCGGGGTTCGTCAGGGTGGTGCGCGTCGGGGCTGAACTCAGGCTCTACGGTTTAGGGTTTCAGGGCCTATGGGATCGACGGGGTTGGAGGGAGAAGATGGGTTGCGGAGGAGGTGGGTTGTACGACGGCGGGAGGGAGGGGGTTGTCAGCGAGGCGTCGACGGTGGTAGGGTCGCGGTTGGCGGCTGCGACGGGGTAGGGGCTTCGGGGGTTGCTCGCGTGAGGCGCTCCGACCTTGGGACTCGCCAGAGGCGGCGGCGCCACCCCTCGGAGGAGCGACGGCTCCTCCGTCTTTCGCTTCTCTTTTTTTTTTATCTGTTGAAATGAATTTGAGAAAAGGGGGGGGGGGGCAGCGGGTTAAAGTAGAGGGTTTTATTTAATTTTTTTTTTATTTAATTTAAAAAGTTGACTTTTACAAACGAACTCGAAACGAGGCCCACCGCCTGTTGCCCATAGCGTTTTACCCCCATTCCAAACACAATGGGATATGTATCGTAAGCTGAATTGATCGTTACAATCAGTTACCTTTGAATTTACATTTAAATCACTATATTGAATTTTAAACGTACATTTCAAATTACCGGGGTCACATATTAACTCGGAAAATTACAGAAAAATATTTTCTAGCTTCGTATTGACGATACGGTCCTAACAAAACTAGTTTCGTTGAATTCTGAGACCGTATGAAAAATGGCCAATTTCTAGTCGATTAAAATCAACTGAAACTGGTCAAACGCGTTTTCCTATGCCACACTCACATATTGATTCGAAAAATTATGAAATTTGGAATCTAGCAATAATTCGACACTGCGGATCCAACAAAACTGGTTTCGTCGAAATCCGAGGTCATTTGCAAAATGTCCATTTTTAAGGGCCTGAATTCCATAGCGACTATTCAGAATTTTCAACTGGACATATCTTTTGATTCCCGCTATGAAATTTCGATTGGTCGGATTCGTTGGAAAGATATTATCAATTAGATCCTAATGTTTTTGGTTTCACTAAAATCCGGATTGTTTTGCACCCGGTACATTCAATTGAAGTTTGAAATCGAATTATCGAACTACCGCACCATTTTCAATTCTATTTATAATTATATATAAATATTTATATTCTAACGACGACGCGTATAAATATATTCGTTCGAATTATATTCAAAATAAATTTCTCGTCGATTTTATTTAAAATAATTCATTTTAAATAATCAAAATTCGCTAAAATTGCCAAAATAAAAATTTTAAACTGGCCCAGATTTTCGGGTTATTACACTCAATCACAGCACAACAGATCTAGGACATATACAAGCAATATTTACACAGCAATTAAATTAAATAGATTAATTAACTATTTAAAAAGAAGAAATCTCACATCGATTGGTTCTATTTCTCTGAAATTTCAAAGTGTTCGGTTTCAGATCTGGTCAGTTTCATCATCTAGATCTCGTTTTTCTGATTCCAACGCTTCGAAAATCGCTGAATTCTGTGTCCGTATGAAAGAGTTATGAATTTTACAAGAATTTACAACAATTTAATATAATTAAATTAAGTAGGTAATTACATTAGTTAATCCATCTGATAATCCTTCTTCCACCCTCGTTACTTACTGTAACGCTCAAACCCATCCACCGATTTCTTCAAGGACCTGCGCACGCCAAACGAAGCACTCCGGAGTCGATCAGAACGCACCACATCGAAGGCCAACCCGAGAGCATCCGCCGCCCACGCACCCGCCCAGCTCGGTGGGCCCCTCCTCCCTAAACAGGTCCGAACGTGCTGACTTCAGGCTGAGAATTCGCGAAATCCGTGAACTAAAACCCGACCTTAACCGTATGGATCTGTAGATCTCTCCAAGAGCTTCGATTTGGTATATACTATGTTGAATTTCATTGAGCGGATCAAAAGTTATTGAGTCGGGAAGTTTTGAATGTTCATGGCCATTGAAAAGGGGGCGGCGACTGTGCATTTCGAAATTAGGGTTAGGTTTTTTTTATTATTTTAATAATAAATCTCGATTTTCGTGCTTAAAAGGTGGAAATCCGGGCTGTCTCCAAATCCGGCCTGCTTAGTGTCAAACTTGAGGTTTTGACACCTTCTGAACGCGATGGGCTATGCCCCGTGGCCCAATTCTGAAGTCTGTTGCGTGTTTTATTAAAATTACAATATTAAATTAATAATTTAATTTCCATCGTACATTTAAATATGCCGGGGCCACATACGGACTCCGAAAATTCCAAACAAAATATTTTTGGCTTCGCATCGACGATACGGTTCCAACAAGACTATTTTCGTTGAATTCTGAGACTGTTCAAAAAATGGCCTTTTTCAGGTCGATCAGTTTTAACTGTAAACTGGCAAAACACGTTTTCTTTTGCCACGCTCACATATTAATTCTAAAAATTCTGGAAAATTAAACTTGACAATAATTTGACATTCCGATTCCAACAAAAGTGGTTTCGTCGAAAACGGAGGTCGTTTGTAAAATGGCTATTTTCAAGGCGTATATATTAAACATTAAAAATACATTTTTAAACAAATAATTTCCGAAACTCAGAATATATAAGTGTTTACTATTTTTCAATGCAGAAATATCATTCTGAACTCAATGGAAGTGGTTTCGAATTCAAATTCCTTCGTATGCAAAAAGTAGCATTTTTGACCTTTATATATTTCATAACGACCTTTCTAAATTTTAATTTGGCCATAACGTTTGATTCCCGCTATGAAATTTCAATTTTTCAAATTCGTTAGAAAGATATTTTTAAAAAGATTCTAATATTTTGGTTTCACTAAAATCCATTAAATTTTGCATCCGGTATGGTCAGTCAAAGTTCAAGTTTTACTTTTCAACCTACCCCGTTATTTCTAACTCCTTTTATAATTAAAATTAAATTATTCATTCTAACTTCAATTTAAATCAATTTTTAATCATTATTATTTTAAATAAATTATTTTAAATATCAAAAACCCATTAATATTAGTTAATATATATTTTAAATTTACCCCCAAAATTCAGGGTTGTTACAACGACAACTAAAAATCCCATCCTTCCCGTTCATTTTCTGATCAATCCGCGCATCAAAATCAAACACTCCAGTTGGGAAATTTGTATAGCTTCTCGAGATATTCCAATCCATATAGGGTTAGAATTTTATCGTTCAGAATTGGAGGAGAATTCGGGTTCGAAAGTTTCGAACTTCATCTCGCCGCCGCCGTCAGATCCGACCACTGAGTGGGCCCCACCGTCGTGCGCAGGTGCGCCTCTCTCCCCTCTTTCACGTGGCGAAGGCCGATCGATGTATCGTTGCGCGGATTCAAAGAAAAATCAAAACCTAGTTTTGAACATTTCAGAAAGGTATACGGCTATTTTTATTTTAACTATATTATAACACTTTAAAGCGCTACAGTTTTTGATTTCACTGTAAAAATCATATCTTTTTCGTTTATTGGCGAAATTCAGTGAAACAAGAGAGAGTGGACTCGTGTGGACGTCTTCTACATTCTAGAAGAGACCACATTTTTTTCTGAGCCTTCTGCTATTTTTGGTGGAGTGGAACCCAATGTGAGATTTCTAAACTATAAACGATATGGTAAACGACGATGTATAAATTATATAGTCGATGTATGAGTTATATAAGCGTTGTACACCTCATGTATAAGCATTGTAAGTTGTACGTTCAATGTATAAGTTATATATGCATTGTAAAAATTATATATGTGCTGAAATGGAAGTGATATACTTATATATATATGTATATATATATGTATATATATATATATACACACGCCCCTCATCCACAAACCATGGACGATATTTATTGGTTGTGATTGGTGTGAAAATTGGTTGATAGCGAATGGTTGACTAAAATTGTTTGTGGTTGAAATTGATTGATTGTGGTTGAAAAATACCCGTTTGTGGTTGAGAATTATTTGGTTGAAACCACATAGGACTAGTTTGTGGAAATGAAAAAATATACATGCCGTCTGCGTGCGAACTAGATGCATGAAATCCCCATTGTCAAAAGCTGCGAGGCTTTAAGGTGGAGCGAGGAGCCGTACTAGGGACGGCCCCGGTTTTAACTACCCTGCCGTTATGCTGCCGAAATTTTGAATAATATCTATGTGTTAGAATTATTTTCGTGTGTTGAAACTATATTCGTGTGTAGAATAGAAATTCATGTGTTGAATGGTATTCGTGTTTGAAATAAATTGTTTTATAATAAAAATCCTATTTTTATCATCTATATGAACTATATAAAATAGTCGTGTTTTGAAATAAATTGTTTTATAATAAAAATCCTATTTTTATCATCTATATGAACTATATAAAATAGTCAAGTTTTGAAATAAAATGTATTGCAATAAAAATCACATTTTTATTATATACATGAATTGTTAAAAATAGTAAAGTGTTGAAATAAATGTCGGGTGGATAAAAATATCATTTTTATCATGTATGAAAAGAATATAGTTTTGAAATCGTAGAATCGATTATATTTATATATATAAATAGAATTGAAACATATCGAATAACGAAGCTGCAGTTCGTGTTTTGAAACCGTGATTTCAAACGATCAGTGCGGGAGATCCGACCATCGGATTTTCCCGAAACCGAAACCATTGGGTTTGCTTTGGAAATATCCTTCCAACGACACCAATTTTGTAAAGATCCAACGGTTGGATCGTCTGGAATGTTTAATTCAAATCTGAAGAAAAATAGCGCCAAAATCGATTATATTTTTATATATATATATAAAAATATAATTAAATTAAATCGAATAACGACGCTGCAGTTCATATTTTGAAATCGAAAGTTCAAACGAGTATATCGGGAGATCCGACTGTCGGATTTTCCCAAAACTGGAACTGTTGGATTCGTTTTGAAAAGATCTTTCTAATGATATAAATTTTGTGAAGATCCAACGGTTAGATTTTCAGATATATGTAAATAAATCTGAAGAAAAATAGCGCCACGGCCGCGTTATGGTCCGAAGCGTCGTTTAATAAATTGGCTTAAAATAAATAAATAAAAATAGCGATAAATCGTTATAAAATATTATAAACGATATGGAATGTGAAATTTATAAACTAACTGAAGGTTAGCTAAGTCGAATGGTTTCCTAGACTTTGATCTGATGTTGATTTCAGCCTTCGAGGTCAATATTTGGGAAATCGTTCTCTCACTGATCTACGGTTAGTGACTGATGAATTGAAATGAGGCGTATGATGTGTTTGTGTAGCACTTTTTATTATATACGCGAGTTGCTCAGAAAGACCGGGTTTATCTCATTATGAACAACTGAATCGACGATAAGAAGACGATGGTTGAAGACCGGAGATTTTCACCTCGTTTGGATGGTAACTGATGTCCTGATTGGGAGGCATCCCGAAATATGGATAATGAGTGGTGATCGTCTAGACGTACGTGGAGATCGATGGGTATGCGAGGTATATAGTGCCTTCGGTTTCGTTCAGACCCAGAACAGACTTGTAAAAGGACTGTGTGTCTGACATTGGAATTCATTCTGTGTGATTGATTGCCATTAGTTGCATGATGTGAATTGCCTGTGTGGCATGCTAAGATGCAGTGATCAAGGCTTCTGTTAAAAAGCAAAGTCTTGTGGTGATGATCAAAGCACGACCTATGTGGCATAGCTTTGTGTATAACGTGAATTCACGAGCCTCGCACCCCGGTATGAACCAGAAACGGGAGAGGACACGAGGGATGGCATGCATTTCCTTATAGCTAGAGGTGGTGTCGGTGCTTGAACTGGCTGACATTTATATTATTTTCACCTATGTGGTTGTTGCTGTTGCGAGGCGCCTTGGATACGTCGATCGATCCGGGACCGACGGAGTCATTCGTTGGCTCATTTACGCCCCAAAGGGCAGCGAAACGTAGTGTTCAAGCATAATAATCCACATCGGTGGACTGACCCTGACGATCCAAGGTGCAGTCGCGGCTGTGCCAGAGACTCGGGCTAGACAACCTCGAATTCGGTAAGGACTATCTTTTGCCTTGGTTCATGACGGAAATCCAATTTCCAAATACGTGACTATGCGGTTTTGATTGTATATATATATATATATATATATATATATATATATATATGGCGACATGATATATGGTACCCATACCGTCTATGATTGATAGTTATGATTCGAAATTGTTTTTGAAACATATTAACACTAGTAATAATATCAAATTCTTTTGTTTTATTCGTATCAAGCATATTTTGTCCATTATAAGGTAAAACTCTATCCTCCGGTTTGTGTTGCATTGTGTGATGGGAACTGAGTCTTATAGTGGTTTCATCTTTATAAAAAGCATTGCGATGTTTAAAAGAATTATTTGTTTTAAAGCACTGGCAATCCAATGGAGTAAACCCGTTCCGCGAAAGTGGTGTGGTCCTGTGATTAGCCATATTATAAAATGAGTTAGGTAGATTTCTCATACCAGTCCCATGACTGACTCGTAGTTTGTTTCACTTGCAAACTCGGGTGCCCCTTTTTCTACACGGGCAGCCTTGTATTCAGGTTTTAGCTGGCTTTTTCTGGATAGCTGGAGCTGAAGATGGATTCTATCATTTATCTCTTTTTATGCTGTTCAGCTCCTATTGTACATATTATGTTTGTTTTCCGCTGTAGACATTTATGTATAACTGAATTGTATTTGTACTAAGTATGATCCTGTATACTGTGTAACTCTGATGATTTCGTTTATCCAGTGTATTATCTGTACATTATCTGGTGTATTTATTTATTTCTGTTTTGCTATTATCTGTTTATGTGTTATATTCCAAAGATTACCCATGCCTCTATCAGTACGGGGTTTGGGGTCGTCACACTAAAGTGCATGGCTTCCTATGCACATATACAACCATATATAACTCACCATTGTGAAATATGAAGTGTCAACATCTAGCTGATAAGGAGACAAAGGAATAATAATATGAGTGTAGCAGAATGACAAAGATAAAAGGGTTCAGAATGAGACATTAGGTAGATTCGACAGGAAAAGAGAAGTATTTCAAACATTTGTCGATCCATGTCATTCAGTGTGACGATCTCAAAACCCCGTGCTACGGTGTTAAGGATAATCTTTGGAATATAACACATTAATCATCATATAGCAGAGTACGAAAAATAGCAAAAACAAGAAATAGAATAATTTACATAGATATGACAGCGGAATCATATATATCACCACATCAGAGAGCACAGTGCAGGATACAACTTAGTGCATAATAATACATAATCAGTCTACATCGTCTGTGGCGGAATCACATATATAGAGAGTGTACATAAACGAAACATCAGTCTACATCGCCCGGAGCGGAATCATATACATATACAATAATGGCGGAAAAATCATAGTCATCAACATGTAGTCAAGCCTCGCCATGAGCCATTAGTGCAACTCTACTGTGGTGCCAAGCCAAAATATGTCAGCTACCTATAACTAGGCTGCCCGTGTGAAAATAAGGGCACCTGAGTTTGCAAGGTGAAACAAACTACGAGTCAATCATGGGACTGGTATGAGAAATCTACTTAACTTATTAAACAACAATAATAAGGCAAATCAAAAGACCACGCCACTTTCGCGGAACGGGTTTACTCCAATGAGTGATAGTGCATGTGATAAAGTAAATGATTAAACCATTGCAATGCTTTTTATAAAAATGAAGCCTTTATAAGACTCAGGTCCCATCACACAATGCAACGCAAGCCGGAGGATAGAGTTTTTACCTTATAATGGCCAAGAGATGCTTCATACGTATTAAACAAAGGTGTTTGATATTATTACTAGTGCATATATGTTTCAAAAGCAAATTCAATCATAAATATCAATCCTAGGCGGCATAGCTACCATCTACTATATCGCCATACTAGTAATACAATCACATCCGCAATTTCGTATTGGAAATTGAATTCCATCATGAGTCGAGGCAAGGGGCAAGCTCCTCTCCGTTCGAGACACTCTAGCAAATGCCTCAGGATCGCACACAGCGGTCCTTGGAATCGACTAGGCCGGTCCTCTCTTACTTTTGAGGATTAGTTATTCCTAAACACATGTTTCCTGATCCTTACAGACCTATAATCGAGGCGCCTCACATTCCAACAACCACACAGGTGAAAAGTATATATAAATGTCAAGGCTGGTAGGTCACTGACACCACTGTAGCTAGAAAGAAACGCCGTGTTCTCCCAGCGGTCCTTCTCCCATTTTTGACTCATACTGAGGTGTGAGGCTCGCGAATCCACGCTATACACAAAGCTATGCCACACAGGCCATGCTTTGATCATCAACCACAAGACTTTGCTTTGCAACAGAATCCTTAATCATATGCCACTTAGGCGTGCCATACAAGCAATCCACTCCATGCGACTGATTTCTATCGATATATAACCTCTGAGCTCGTACGTCTCAAAGAAGGGCGCTAAGCAAGAGAATAAATTCTCCGCCGCCAAACAGATATATATTTAATAGAGATCAATCAGCACAGAACAAAATCCAATTTCAGACACATTGTCCATTTACAAGTTCGTTCTGGGTATGAACGAAGCCGAAGGCACCAATTCCTCGCATATCCGCACAATCAACAATACGTCTGGACGGCTACCACTTCAGCTCCTTCAAGGTAGCTACTCCAATCACGAGCATCAGTAGCTCCCATCCATCCAATGTGAAGATCGTCGGTCTTGAACCATCTTCATCTCTTCGACCTCTAACCGTCGATCGATTATTTGAAATGAGAATTAACTCAGCCTTTTCAAATAATCCACGTATATTTAGATTTTCGAATAAATTCTTCACATGGTTCAATCATTCGACATTCACATTTTAGTTCTTTAGTATAGTTTTTATGTCAAACACATTCAACCATCTAATATCAAGCAAACCATGCAGAATCAGTTTATTTCCACTCTATATGGTCTATAATATTTTATAATGATATATCGCCATTTTTATTTATTTAAAAACGACCCTATTTAATTAAACGACGTTTCAGGTCGTGCCGAAGCACTAGCGCTGTTTTTCCCAAAATTTGTTTTACACATATCTGAAAATCTAACCGTTGGATTTCAACAAAGTTTATATCATTGGGGAGATATTCCCAAAGCGAACCCAACGATTCCAGTTTCGTGAAAATCCGATGGTCGGATCTTTCGGTATAATCGTTTGAAGTTACGATTTGAAAACGCGAACTGCACGGCCTCAATTCGTTTTAATCTAATTTATATTTATATATATAAATATAATTCATTCGACGATTTCGATATCGTTTTCACTTCAAATATTTCACTAACACCTTTATATTTCGAAAATTTTCGCCATAACCTCCTTTGTACGGGAAGGGGTTTGGAAATTTATTGGGCCGTATTAGGTACCCAATAAATCCTAATAAGTACACACATATTTATAGTGATATATTCCGGTGTCCACAGGGGAGTGTGTATAGATCATAACTCCAGAGAATAAATTCTCGTCTCCCTATAAATGGTTTTTGTGCCTTAATGACCAGAGAGGCATGTTTATTGTCATCTCCAGACCCGTGTGGTGTTTTTATTAATCTTGCAATTTACCGTTACAATTTATATAGTCCAGATCAGTCATCAGTTCAACCTGTAATATATAGTCATCGCCATACAAGTCTCTCGCTCGTATGGCAAATCTTCAACCTCGTCACACAAGCTCCAAATGCTTATGTGGTATATGATGAAGTATGCCTATCATCAAGAAGTATGCCATGTAGTGTAGTTCAAAATTAATTGTTACTATCCTATGGTGATGTTTATTATTACACACAGAACAACTAGCACTCCGCATCCAATGGCATTCACAGGAGTTGATATAATAATAAAATTTGCACATCCAACTCATTAAGGTTTACCTATTTGTCGGGCACGCAAATAAATTCTTTACTCAATAGCTAATCAATTTCCTGTTCAACACATGTATATATATGTGCAAAACCAAGCCAAAAATTATATTTTTAGCGA
This sequence comes from Allium sativum, assembly GCA_030737875.1. NCBI lineage: Eukaryota > Viridiplantae > Streptophyta > Magnoliopsida > Asparagales > Amaryllidaceae > Allium > Allium sativum. The sequence continues at coordinate 296,720,719 of CM060918.1, read as the reverse complement.
ACACAGGTTTATCTCCACTTACGGTTATTTTTAACACTTCACGTTTCACTTAAAAATGATATTTTTGTCGAACTAAAATATATTTCAGCACATGACTATTTTATTTAGTTCCTATACATGTTAAAAATAATATTCGTAGCAAACAAATATTTATTTCAACAGTTGTATATTTTTAACAATTCACACACATGATAAAAATGGTATTTTTATCATCAAAAATATTTGTTCAACATATGAATGTTTTAACACTTCCTATTCTCAATAAAAATGTAATTTTTATTGTTCAATCATTTTATTCAACACATGAACTTCTCAACACATGAGCTTCTCAACATATGAACATTTCCACACATGGATATATTTTATATGGTTTGTATATATAAGAAAGATGTTATTTTTATTGTTGAAACAATTTATTTATAATACGAATATTTTACATAGTTCATATATATAAAACTGTGATTTTTATTGTTAAAACTATTTATTTATTCAACACATGAATTATTTTTCAACACATGAACTTCTCAACACATGAGCATTTCCACACATGGATATAGTTTCAACACACGACTTTCATTTCAACACATGAAAATAATTTCAACATATGAAAATAATTCTAACACATGAATATTATTCAAAATTTCGGCAGCATAACGGCAGGGTTTTTAAAATCGGCACCGTCCCGAGTACGACTCCTCGCTCTACCTTAAAACCTCGTGGTTTTTGACAATGAGGATTTCATACATCTAATTCGCACGCAGGCGAGTATGATTTTTCTTTTCCACAATTTATTTCAATCACAAATGGGTATTTTTGAACCACAACCAAACAATATCCACCACAAATAATTCTATCAACCACTCGCATTATTCACCAAAATTTTCACACTAATTCACAATCAATAAATATCGTCCATGATTTGTGGACGAGGGGAGTGTATATATACATACATACATACATATATATATATATATATATATATTATTTCCATTCCAACGCACATATCATTTATACAATGCATGTATATTTCATACTTCGCTCATATAACTTACACAACGCATGTACATGAGGTATACTACACGTGTATAATTTATATTTCGCTTATATAATTTATACGTCACATTTCCATTCACATTTCAGTTTAGAAATCTCACATTGGTTTTCGAGATGCTAAAAACCGTGGCTAGCTCCGAAAAATCCGCGGTCTCTTCTAGGATGTAGAGAGCGTCCTTGCGGTCACGATGTTTCCTGTTTCATCGAATTTCGTTAACACACAATAAAGATACGATTTTTCAAAGTTTGCAACAATTAAAAGTGTTATTTTCAGTTCAGAAAATTCAAGCCGATATCTTTCCACGTTTGTTCAAAACTAGGGTTGCAGTTTTCGCGAAAACTGAGGCTCGATACGACGATCGGAGGGCACGGCGTGCAAGAGGGTCGAGAGGGCTTCAGGCGCATGGCAGTGGCATCCAACTCAGTGGGGCCTAGTGCTCGTGGCGGTGGCAGAAAGTTCAGATGTTGGAGGGGCTCGTGCTCGACGATGGCGAAGAGAGGGAGGGCGAGGGTCGGTCGGATTTGAAGACGGAAGGGAGGGCTTTCGAGATAGGGCGGTGGCGGAGGCTAACGTCGCCTGTGGCGGCGGCGATTTGGCCGGGAAGTGGCGAACGACTGTGCGTCATTGAGAGGAGAGAGGGAGCGGGTTTGCTGACTTTTTTTTAATTTTAATTTATGAAAGGAGAAATCCTATGGTCGATGGTTTTATTAGATTTTAAAATAGTGTTTCTCCACATAAACACCAATCCAAACCCAACGACTGTCGCTCTTAGCTAAATACCCCCATCCTGGACACAATGGGATATGTTTCGTAGGCCCGTTCGATTGTTACAGTCAGTTATTCTTCAAATTAAAATATAAAACATTCAAATTTTGCTTTGAACGCACATTTCAATTTGCCGGGGCCACAAACTGATTCGAAAAATTCTAGAAAATTAAATCTAGCTATGTTTTGATGCTACAGTCCCAACAAAAATAATCTCGTCGAATTCTGAGACCATTTGAAAATTGGCCATTTTCTGGTTGATCCAATTTAACAGAAATTGACCAATCACATTTTCTTTTGCCCCGCTCACATACTAGCTTCAAAAATTATGAAATTTGAAATCTAGCAATAATTTGACATCCCGGATCCAATAAAAGTGGTTTCGCCGAATTATGAGGTTGTTTGCAAAATGTCTATTTTCAAGGGCTATATATTCTCTATAGCGACCTTTCTGAAAATTCATTTGGCCATAACTTTTGGTTCCTGTTATGAAACTTCGATTTTTCAGATTCGTTAGTAAGATATTCATAAACAGATTTAAATATTTTTGGTTTCACTAAAATCCGTTATATTTTACACCCGGTACATTCAGTCAAAGTTTGAATTCAAATTTTCAAAATGCCATACTATTTCTAATTCACTATTTTATTGAAATATTCTATTTCAATTGTTTAAATTCCTTTAAAATATCCAATTTAAAATTTTTAAATTGGCTCATATTTTCCGGGTTGTTACATTCAGCATCTTACTATTTAAATAGACGGACACAAATATAACCAAAATAATTATAGTAGTATTTTTGGGTAGCGGTAGATATATTTGTTATCACATTTGAGGAAGAAAGTTTTAGGCTTCTACCATAGATCACTCACAAAACCCTCTAGTTGCACCAATGAATAAACTAAAATACTCTACACAACAACTGATTATAAGAAGCTGCTTTTATTTTTGTTTCAAAAATAACAAAATATATGTGTGTAGCGGTTCTCAAGAAATGATAATTGAAAGAGGGAATAAGTTGTTGTGTGTAGACAATGCATAATCATATTGACAGATATGATGAGTAAACAACAATCAAAACTTTATATAATTGTTTTCTATTCTAGCATGCCTGCAAATAAGCTGGTTGGATGATAATAGAAATTTACTGAGTCAAAATCATCGTTATCCAAATTAGCTTAACCAAAATGTATGTATCATAGAAAAATAAGGCATAAAGACCATGTTTTTTTAATACACATACCATGTTGAAGATATCATGTTCGACAATATTCATCTTAATAGCTAATATCATATTTTTTATACATCACATATTGAATGAGGAATGCCATTCAAATATGCCTTCAGTCACATTCTTTCCATAGATTTTACAATGCATTTCCTTCTAGGTCATTACAGCACAGTCTAATGTGGGTTTTTAGAAAAATGACAATAAGTTCAAAATATTTTACATGCTTAGGAATTTTTTCAAGCTAAAAGTTTTTCAAGGATACCTTTATATTTCTATAAATCAATAGGAAAATATAAACATGACAGTTTAAAATATAGCCGTTTTTACAATTGATATACTCAAATAATCAGCGCATAATATTTTTGTATCGATATCACAAATATAATAATTTAATGTAAGTTTATATAATATATATATATATATAATATTTATTTTTTTAGTTTTCCAGATTAAAAATGTTACAGATATGAGATTGGTGTTTGTATAAGCTATCAGTATTTAGAAATTTAAAAATTAAATAACTAGTGGCTGGACAAACAGAATTTGTTATGGGGTCATTGTAGGATATTTCATGGGATTATCTTACTTCTTAATTTAAGTTATCGTAAAACTCATCCTATAAATTATACAAGTTTTTCTCAGATTTTCATTGCAGAGATATAGCTTATTGTCCGTGACCCAAAAGAACTTATCTTGAAGATCCTAAGTTGGCCATTTAGCAAGTATTTGATAGTAAGTAACATTAATCACAAAAAATGTTCACGGTAACGTCGTTTCCCAACCTTGTTTATGCTTTGTCCAACCGAATGTTTTGCATGTAAAACCAGTAGTTGTACAATTTTAGCACGTAGATTTGGAGCTATTCATCTTATGTAATTCTTTGTAGTTACTCACAAGATAATAGGAAAACAAATATTACCCGGAAACCGTTCCATAGAGTGTTAACACTGACAAAGGCGTGGCGTAATCATGCTAGCAAACATAATTTTCTATATTATTCTTTTCACCTTGAATAAATATATATGTTCAAACTAGTATTTGCTGCCTTGCTTCCTATTATCACAAAGTAGTAAGGTTAGTTGCCTAGTTGTAAGAAATGTGAAATAACTACTTTTCACGTAGAATAATATGCATAGGAAACTTCATATCATATATGTAAAAATTAGTACATAAATCAAATTAAAAAAAAGTAAAGAGTAGAAGGAGATGGTATTATGGAAAACAATGGAAGTGACTCTTTTAATTATCATGGAAAGCAGTTGAAATGACCGTAGTAGGGATTGTGTCGATTATTTAACATTTTCATTTCAAAAGCATGGATCTAAAATTCAAACAAAGCATTAATTCAATCGAAAGAAAGAGAAATCAGAGCCTTTAGAACCTAACTGGAATGCGTAAAGCATAGGGGTTTTGTCATTCTGCAATAAATGTAGGTTTTGGATTGATTTAATTTTGAATGCAGAGACGAATTTGAATCTAGGGCATCGTGATTTCTTGGATCGGAAGATTAGGGGTTTAGTCATCCTGCAATCAATGCAGGTTTTGAATTGTTTTAATTTTGAATGCAGTGACAAATTTGAATCAAGGGCATCGTGATTTCTTGGATCTGAAGATCCTGAGCCTTAAAAGCAGCTCATTATGGTAGAGATGGTGTACTAAAATGAAAAAGGGATAAGATGAACCTATACCTTTTTGTTGGGGTGGGCGCGGGTCGGTTTGGTCCGGTTTGAAGCTTAAATCGTTACCGGACCGCACCAAACGGTTAAACGAAAAAGAGGACCGTAATGTTATAATTTACCACGGTCCGGTTTCGGTTCGGTTTCAAATGCATTCGGTCCGGTTCGGTCCGGTTCCAACTTGAAACATACATCTTTGCACAATACAGTAGGTTTAATAAAAAAAATCAAGTTTAACACTTGAAACATCATTCCATGCAATCACATACACATATATAATATATATATATATATATATATATATATATAAACTGTATATCTTCAAACAGTGAGTCCATAAGACTTTAACATTTAATTAAATACAAAATATTAAGCTGCAGCATCACTTCTATTTCATGAAATTACATAGCATGAAATTCTAGCAAAATATCACATACAACATGAAATTTCTATTTCATGAATGACATAAATACATCTCCAAAATCCTGCATAAAGTCTTCACATTGGCACACAGCAAGAGCTAACAAAATATTCACCGCTGCAATTTCATTTTTCCGCTGCAAAACAAATGATTAGATGTGTGTTATTGAAGATAAAAAAGAAGAAAACAAGTAACTGGATGTACAAATATATAAATATCAACAACTACAAAGAAAAATGGACGGGATTGTTTTAGTGTCTTGTCCATTACTACTGGCTATATGTTTCTTCATAGCAAAGGTTCTTCCACTGTTTTGTACATAAAGTGTAAATTAATAACTATTTATTCTTAGCACCAATTCATGCATTCCCAGACAATGACTTCTATGGCGCTAATTCATCCATTGACAGACAATGACTTGTATGGTTGATCTAACATGTCGCTTTGTATACCCGATAGTCTAAGGTGATGTTTAGTTGTGGTTTATATGTTGATCGCTCAATAGGATACCAAAGGCAAAGTAGACAGAGTATTTTCTTTAGAATTTAAAAGTAAATAATCCTTAGGCAACATCCTCAAATCACAAAAAAATAAAATCATTAAATGCTCAAACCACAAATCAGAATCTATTACCCTTGGTTTGAAAGACAATTGAAAACACAGCTTATCGCAAGTTTGGAAATGTAAATGCTGTCCATTTATTTTCAAGGATCAAAATGTAAATGCAACCCAATTCATGTTTTATGTATGTCAGTCACTTGGTTTATAAAAGATATAAAGGCTATGAAAAATGAAGATCCAACTGCAGTTCCATATATATTTATCAAACATAATGTATATGTGAATAAAATCTAATTGTTATGTGAATAAAATCTAGCTGCAGTTCCATATATAAAAACTAAAATAGCAGTTTAAATTTAAATGAAAATCTAACTGTTATGTGAATAAAATGCTATGAAGTAAATAGCTTAAAATTACCTTTTTCCACTTTCTCTAATTCCTCATAAAGCTCAATCTCATCTTTTGCAGGCTCCTTATAAAATGAAAATCCAGCTGCTTTCAACCAGTCACTCGTACACACTAAAGCTTCAACCATCGCCGGGGTTAATGATGCTCTGAACGGATCAACAACTCGAGAGCCAAGACTGAAAGCCGTTTCAGATGCAACTATCGAAGCAGGAACAGCAAATACATCTCTGGCTATCTTTGATAGAATTGGATACCTAACTGAATTAAACCGAATTCATTCATTAGCATTGTAAACATGTATGATAGCTGCAAAAGATGACAGTAAATGATAGTGTAAACTGTAAACATGTATGATAATGTAATCATGTATGATTACCTATGAGTATTTTCTTTCCACCAATCGAGTAGATCAAATTTTTTACTAGAAGGATCTTCAGAAGCATCAACCAAGTACTTATCAACCTCATTCTTTATCTCAACCACATCTCTTTCTTGTCTGAGTCTCATGAATTGTTGCATGTTAGCTGCATGACTATCTACTTCACAGTTTACTACAGCAGTATGATTTACCTTCGGGATTGTGGCATCTAATGATGCTTGCCTACCTACAGGATCAAGTTCACAATACTCACAATACAAGTCGAGAAACATTGACTTAATTTCTTCAACCATTATCTTCACCATTGTAGAATTCAGTTCAATGCATGGAAAAAAATATTCGAGATAAAGCATCTTGTATCGTGGATCAAGAACAACGGCAATAACAAGAATCTTATTCATATCATGAAGCTTTAACCAATATTTATTGTTAGACCAAAAAATGGTCCTAACACCTAATTGTCTAGGATTTGCGAGGAATAATAGTCTAAAATGTAAAAAATCAAGTAGAGACACAAGGTTTATAGTGGTTCGGCGTTAACAAGCCTACATCCACTTCATAGTTTCTCATTTCGTTCATGGATTACAATTACAAGGAATTTAATCACTCAATCGCTCAAATACAATGAATATTTCTCTCCGAATTCATTGATTTTCATTGATTTTCATTGGAGAAGAAGGTGGTTATTGGTGGGGGAATTCGGCCATGGCTACCATGTTTGAATGAAAATGTCAAAAGGTCCTTTCAAATGGCCATGTTGTGGTGTATTTATAGCTGTAGAGAAGCTCTGGGCGGTTCCGGTTCGGATGGGCCACGTGGCGTGACCGGAGGAGATCTCAGAAGTAGTGGAGAACGTGGAAAAGTGGCTACCAGGTCGTTCTTTGCCAAGTGGAGTCCGATCCGCAATTGTAGGAGTCGGTCATGCCAAGAGAAGAGGTCAAACTCCGTTTGCAGAAGCAGGTCCAGTCGGTTCGGATCGGATCCGAACCGAACCAGTTGTTCGAGCAGAATGCCTGCACGCACTTCCGTACAGAATACTTCAGGCGGTTCGGGTAGAGGGTACTCCGATCCAATCCGGGGAGGGGGATCCGATCCGATCCGAATGGGGGATCCGATCCGATGACATTTGCATGAATAATTCAAATTTTCCATCTTTCTATCACTCCATCCAAGTGATCGCCAATCAATGTAAGTTCATACTCAAGTCCCTGGCTTTCGGTAGTCTGGTCACAAAGCAGGCTAACATTTTGCCCCCCAAAGTACATCTTGTTGCAAATAAGATGTACTTTGAATAAGTCGAGATGATTCTTTTTGGATCTTTTTCTGTATAAATGGCTTGTCATATGCCGCATTGCTTCCGTTGATGCTTATCGGGCCAAATTTCATGGCTAAAGTGGTCAAGATGATCAAGTAATCATTTAGACTTCGTCGAATCAAGTGGTAGAATTCCTTCATCATAGGTTATGTGGTATGTTTGGCTCCCGTGTGAGATCGTACATGTTAAAGTTGATGCCAAACGACGCCATCTTGCTAAACAAGTCAAGAGCATTGCTAAGCTAAGATTTCTTTAGTGTATAAAGCAATGTATATAATAGCCGTCCAAGTCACCGTTCTGATAGAGCGCATCAGAGTCGGCATATGAATTTGTCATTTTTGCTTGGATCTGGACAATCTCGATATCAGGATATTAATCTAGGACTCCATGATTGCATCTAATCGTAATAATAGTGCATCCGAAAGCCATGATCACTTCAGATTGTTTTATAGTCCCGTGATCACATACGAGTCAGTACGAGTGTTGAAAACATGCAAGCCACTAGCTGGTAGGATTATCACAATTGTAAGGCAGTAGAGGAGTTCATCATACTCTCCGTTTGATGCAGTTGTAGATCAAGTCTTTGAATTCTTGCTTGATCCGTAATTTCGCTCACTTGGATGGTCGGGATGAATCACGTCATATTCTAAAGATATAATGTATATGTTCTGAATCATGCATTGAGTCAGGGTCATGTTTAAAGTCAATCTGTCGGTTGAAGTTGATGTTCCTAGCATTAGTGGAGGACGAGCAAAGTCAGTGCTTATACCCCCAGCATTGTTGGGGGTTATGATAGGTCAATCAGACATCCAATCGTTTAGCCTTTATACTTTTTTCTGCTGCATCGGGTTAGATATGTAGGTTCAACAATCTTAGTCACCCTGTGTCGTTATGTGCACATTCCCAAGTCATCAAGGGTTGGAGTTGTATATGCGAATGGTCGAATCACATTCGCGTTGGGGTCAACCCATCTGTTTAGCCAGAAAGCAGTGATCTCCTTATTGAGTATATCAGCAAACTTAGATACTCTCCTCGCATCAGCTGCAGAGTTGAGTAAGCTCGTCAGTCGTGCAAGCGAGCGAACGTCGTTAGTGAGTTATTCGAGTTCCTTCGTTCATGCTTTGGCATAATCCGAAATAGCCATCATAGTCTTGTTGAGTCTATCTCCCATTCTTGGTTCCATTAAGCTTGACAATCAAGACCGCGGGCCCGATTAATGACATTGGTCATTTCCAGAATTGTAAATTCCTGTTAGTCTTTCTTGGGGCTTTTCTTTTTCCTTTATTATTTGAAGAGTCAGATGGTGCTCCATTCTGTCGTGAAGACATTGAGATCATCCATTTCAACATTAGCACACTCTTATTGCACGAATCTGTCTGTCTCAAGATAGGATTTTCCAACGTTTCTAGGAGAATCTCATGATAGAGAGATACCGAGGTTTGTTTCAGAGGTGAATCCGCCAAGTCCTCTTGGTGGGTCTCGATGTAAAGAGATTTTGAAGTTTGAGATATCCAGAATACCGGATACTACAACAATCAACGCCATATATGGTCCAGGTCGATTTACCGATGCCACTGCGGCGTTGAATCTTTCAAGGAATGCATGCAGGGTCTTGCCTGATCTCTGTTGAAGCATCAATTAATGTTGCCAATTTGGCCCTCGTCTTTGAGAAGTTGTCGCTAATTACCTAATTTAGCTCCAGTGCCCCCGGTATGAAGTCTTAAATTGGGTGGAAGCCGGTTTCTGGCTTCTTGGTTGTGCATATGTAATAGCAATCAATCAGGCTTCTGTTTTTTAATTCTGGATGGTGATCCGCTACTTGGATGTATGCAGGTTGCTCTTGAGGAGCCATTCTTCTGCTTATAGTCTGGGTTATTGTGAAGCTCAGATAATCGTAAATGTGCCTAAGGCCGGCAGATAGTCAGATGATGATGTTCGAAGCTCTTATCCTGTACTCCCCATCCATGGGGATTTTACTAAACGGTGGTCATCAAATCCACGTATTCTCTGAATTCATACTCCCTCATAGAGCTGTGAGTTAGAGTTTGATAGAAAATGATTTATTCGTGTCCAGCTCATGTTAGTCCTTGGTCTCCCACCCAAGCTTTGAGGTTCGGAGTCGGATGGCAATAAAGTTAGACTATAGCTTTCTCGAATGCTCTCGTCTTCCCCCTACATGGGGAGCCTCATGTTGAGGTTGAGCTGGATTTTAAACATTCCTCCGAATTGGAGCAAAGGTTGGTCGGGCTCCGCTTAAGTTTTTCGGCGGCTCTTACATATCCATCGTTTTCATCCAAAATGTCACGGTCGGAAGTTGCATGTTACAAATACCTGGGAGGAGGTTGGTTGTATCTTTGTTTCATCAAAGACGACCATGCTAACTTGTCCTAGGGTCTCATATTATCTGGACCACGGGGCAGGGAGCGTATGAGCCAAGTTCATTGTCGTTTGAATTCCCATGAAGCTCGCTCTAGAGAATAAGTCGAAGCTACTAGGCCCTCCATCTATCCGAGTAGAGAAGTTATCCACCATTTTCTGTCGTTTCCGGAGAAGTTCATCTCGCTGATCCATGTGAGTTCACAAATCAGCAAGGGTACCATCCATTTCATATCTAGCTTGACATGCTGAGGGATCATCACAAGAAGAAATCTGCTACCTTCCTTCGATCCTAGCGCCTTCTACGCCAATATCCTCAGCACGGAAGAAATTTCTATCTTCCTTCTTCTTCGCTTTTGAGTCTAAGTGTCAGGCAATTCGCCTCCGCGCAAGGTAGGAGTCAAAGCAATGGCATCTCCCTTTACATGGGGTCTTTCAACCGGGAAGTCGGTCCGGACTAGCAAATGGACATTCACTCTGCATCCATTTCGTGGTCCTCAAGCAGCCTGTGAAGATCGAGGTATAAGTTAGTCACAGACATATAACATTTATGAATAATTTCAGCAGTGGGGCCCCAGTCCGGGGGTAATGGAGAAAGGTCGGCAGTTGTATCACATCCCTTTTAAATTTAGACATGGATGCATGGAAAAGAGACATTGCTTTATAAGCTTATGTGCTCGAGTTATCCAAGTGCTCGAGTTATCACGTTTTCCATTCAACGTATTTGCGAGGTAGCACTCGTCGTTGCACTTGGGCTATGGCCAGTCACACATGGGTGTGTATGTTGATTTGATATATCACTCTTAGGACCTCCTTTCGGTGATTGCATTGAGTCGTGTGGGAAGCTTAGCATTAGAAGTCGACGTCATTCCTTCAAACACAACCTCTTTGTTGTTGTACGCGAGTATCCCTTATGTCTTTGCTTTGTATCTGTACATAATCTTGCAATTCGAAAAAGAATAGTCAGCTTAGTCTTGCAAGCTACTAAGTCAATCTTTAAGTCACAAGCAATTGTAGCTCGAAATGAAAACATGTTGAGTGCTAATCTATCTAGCATAGAATTATTAAATGTCAAAATGTCAGGTGTCGTAGTTTGGAGGTATAGTGTCTGTAGCCTCCATTTAATTTTGAAACACGGGTCGCGTCCGAAGCGTGTTTGAAGTTAATTCAGAAATCTATTTCCGTGCCCCCAGCGTTGATGGGAACCGGATTAAGTCATTCGGATGTCTGATCCGTAAGTCCTTTATAATCCTGTCCTCAGTCGGAGGGCAATGAAGATTGCATGCACCTCGCAGCATTGTCCTTTATACTCTCTCCCAAGTCGTGAGAGTTAGAGTTATAGGTTTAGTGGTCTTAAGTCATGGTGCACCATTCACACTAACCCAACAGATTTATACTCTCTCTCAAGTCGTGAGAGTTAGAGTTATGGACGTTGCGGTTCGTCCTTTATACTCTCCCAAAGTCAGTTTGGGTTAGAGTTGTGGATCGAGTGGTCTTAAATCTTGGCGCGCCTGTCACACTCGTCCTAAGTTTATACTCATATCCAAGCTCTGAGGATTAGAGTTAGTCAGGCAAACAGTCGGGTCACATTTGCCTTGGCATAATCCCTTTGCTCCTACATCAAGGGCAAAGGTCGCCATCAGGGATGGTCGGTTCACGTCCCTATTGATTTTATACTCCTCCCATCGGAAACATGGGAAAGAGTTAAAGACGTTTTTTGGAGAGCGGTCGAGTCACACTCATCCTCGTCTTAACATTTCCCTTTTGCCCCCACATCGAAGGCAAAAGTTATGTCGTTCATGTGATCGTGCCCCTGTCATTTTTGCACTCTTCTCGTTGGATCAGGGGATGGAGTCATAGAACTGCTAAGTGGTTATGTCACACCCGAGTATATCTCTATGTCTTGCATGGCGAGTCAATGGATAGATGATGAGGAGGCCTCATTAGTATGTCCATATATGGATAACACAGGTCGAACTCGTGTGCATTTACTCTCTTGCCCCCACGTCAAGGGCAAAAAGTCGGTGAATGAATGGTCGAACTTCTTTTGCTTTAGAATGTTGTCGTTAGGCCAATAGTAAGCGGGTGAAGGGTCGAATCACATTCGCCAAAGCTTTACATTCCTCCGGTCAAACTATGGCAGGGGTTGTCGGTACCAAACCTCGAGTTCCTGCAACATTCATATACGAATTTTCATGAGTTAATCATGTCAATAACTCAAGAAGTACGTAAAGGAAAAATGCATGATTGGAAAATAAGTATGTTGATAGGCGGTGCTGCCTCCTTTATTTGGATTTATGTAATTCGATGGCATCGACTGCAGGATCTGATTGTATGGACGGTCGAACCGCGTCCATCTGGAGTCGGATCTTAACTCTGAAATGCAATGATCGATGCACAATTATCTTGAGATCTGCCACGTGTGAGCCAAGGAGTGGATGGTCACCTCGGATCCATCTTAAGGTATACAACTTCTCTCAGGCGAAGGACGTGGCTCTGTAAACGAGCATTTCAATCGGGCTCGTTACGACAATGCTCCATAATTCTTCCTGTGGGTGCTCAAAGTTTGATCGGTACCAGATTCGGGGTACCTACATCATCCACATATAAATTCATCTGAGTTAGTTACATCTATAACTCATAAAGCATGGAAATATAAGAGTCATGGTTAAAAAGTAATCCTGTTAAAGGAATGAATATCATTCTGTGTGAAGATGGCATTGCACGCTCTTTGCAAGTCCATTTTTCCTCACTACATCTCTGTCAGGGGATGGCTGTCACAATCTTTAGCTGGAGATGAACATCTTTTCAAACCGTTGTGGGGTGGCGGTCCTAAGAATGAACAGACCTTGAAAGAGGACTTGGAGTAACAAAGGCAATTAGGTAAATACTATAAGCGAATGATGAGGTCGCATCTTATTTGAATCGCCTTCTTGCCCCCAAGCTAAGGGCAAGGATTGAGTATGAGGGAGTCATGGCTGTTAGGGGGATAGTCATATCTCATCCATCCACAGATATGCCTTTAGTCCCACGTTGGGAATAAGATCTAATGCACAGATAATCAATCAGCATCAAGGCTTAAGTGCTCTAAACCTTTAACTTGCCACCTCTATCGAGTAGCATCTCCTAATTAGCTAAATAGCAGGCTCTTCCAGTAACGTGGTCGCCATGGACCATTCCCATTCCATCTTTCATTAGGAATTTCAGCAATAGATACCAGGGTGTAATGTAAGCTCTAATCGCCGCTAGAGTTGGTCAGTTTAGACCTTAGTCAGATAAACTTGACTACAATAGCATGGCTTCCAAGGCTTGAAGTAATGTTCATGTTTTCTATCACAATTTATGTATGAAGTCGAGAGCTAACGGTCGATTCATATTTGTTTTGATCTCGAACTCTCATCTCTTGACAAAGGTCATATGGTGACTGGTGAGCAGTCAAGTTGCTATCATCCGAGCAAAGATTCATATGTCCAATCATGGCCTGCAGGGGTTCAGCTATTACCTATCGCTGGGCACCGAAGTATGTTGACCTAAACCTTATTCGATGGAAATCAGTCTTCCTCAATGCGATTGACAACAAATAGCCATTGCAAAGGTTAGCTAAGTTCTTCGGGAGGTGAGACGCAGGACATTTTATTCATCACATCATACAATTGAAGTGTAGCTTTGGGATGTTGGGATCCTTAGCTGCTTTCTGGTATCCCACTATTGACAATCAAGGTCACTAAAATCATATGAATCATCTTTGAAGTAGTGTTCGAACTGTTCTATATAACTGTCATTCGATGATCCGCCGATTGGACAGGTTTAAGTCATATAAATGGGATGGTCACTACTCATTAGGGAACAACATCAGTTGCATTGCTGAAATCCACACTATCAGAGTTCCAGAAGATGAGGCAACTATTAGACAATCATTATCTCGTATACTGTCGTTGATAGCAAGCTGAATCTGACTGACAGTTCCTCCCATTGAATGGCATCGGCAAATAGAGGCTATGGCTTCTGGAGGAATCCTAGTCGTTGCCATTTGGTTGTCATATTCTTTGACTATCCACCTTATCTTCATTAACAAACTTTGAAGACTACTGTTGGTCAAAATATACGTCGAGCCGAAGGCGAGCCGTGCTCCGAGCCGAAGGCGAGGCCGTCAGCGGGTCCGGGCGCAGCGCCGACGGGGGTCCGGGGCCCCGCAGTCCCGGCGGCGATCGACCTAACCGGTTAGGTCGAAAATGTGGGCACCGCACGATTTTTTCGATTTTGGACGATGGAGCCTTTTCTGAAATGGTCATAAAAATGTATTTTTTCCCAAAACAGCTATTTCGGTTCGGATCGGATCATCCCTTCAAATTGCGGCTCGGGATTGCCTTCACGTTGGGTCGGATCATAGATGCACCATCGGTAACATTCATTTCCTCGGTTCGGTTCGTTGTGCCACTCCGGGTTAGACGTCTTCGGGTCGGATTGGATCGGGTATGTCATTGGATCGGGTCGGGGTTACGTCATCAGCAAGCGGCCGATTCAGATCTTTTCCTGCGGTTCGGGTCGGATTGATTTTTCATTTTATTGGGGTCGGATCGGACCCCTGGTCATTGGATCCGAACCGATGCTGCTATTACTAGTTCTGGCGTCTCAGTGTATAACTTCGTGGGGTCGGGTCGGACCCGACCCGAACTGAGTGGGGCTATCCGAACCGAAGCCATGCGATTCTGCATTAACTCAATCCGATCTGCTGGTCACCCGCATCCGATCCAGAGACTTTTTCGAACTGGAAAGTCATTAAAAATGTTGAATTTGCCGGATTTCCTCATCGGACTTGGCGATCCAATAGTAGAATGGAGAATCCCTATAGGTTGAGAATCTTCATTTCTCAGTGAAAGCACCAAAATGTTAGACCAAAAAATGGTCCTAACACCCAATTGTCTAGGATTTGCGAGGAATAATAGTCTAAAATGTAAAAAATCAAGTAGAGACACAAGGTTTATAGTGGTTCGGCGTTAACAAGCCTACATCCACATCATAGTTTCTCATTTCGTTCATGGATTACAATTACAAGGAATTTAATCACTCAATCGCTCAAATACAATGAATATTTCTCTCCAAATTCATTGATTTTCATTGATTTTCATTGGAGAAGAAGGTGGTTATTGGTGGGGGAATTCGGCCATGGCTACCATGTTTGAATGAAAATGTCAAAAGGTCCTTTCAAATGGCCATGTTGTGGTGTATTTATAGCTGTAGAGAAGCTCTGGGCGGTTCCGGTTCGGATGGGCCACGTGGCGTGACCGGAGGAGATCTCAGAAGTAGTGGAGAACGTGGAAAAGTGGCTACCAGGTCGTTCTTTGCCAAGTGGAGTCCGATCCGCAATTGTAGGAGTCGGTCATGCCAAGAGAAGAGGTCAAACTCCGTTTGCAGAAGCAGGTCCAGTCGGTTCGGATCGGATCCGAACCGAACCAGTTGTTCGAGCAGAATGCCTGCACGCACTTCCGTACAGAATACTTCAGGCGGTTCGGGTAGAGGGTACTCCGATCCAATCCGGGGAGGGGGATCCGATCCGATCCGAAAGCAGGGATCCGATCCGATCCGAATGGGGGATCCGATCCGATGACATTTGCATGAATAATTCAAATTTTCCATCTTTCTATCACTCCATCCAAGTGATCGCCAATGAATGTAAGTTCATACTCAAGTCCCTGGCTTTCGGTAGCCTGGTCACAAAGCAGGCTAACATTTATCAAATTTCTTTTTCATTGAATTTCCAATGCTTATTAACATTGGATCACCGCTTTGTGCACATTTATCTAGTTCATTCATGATAGTGGACATCCAAAGCAATGGCTCGTTTGAAGTAACAAACTTGGTTCCACTAAACTTCAATGTTGCATCATAAAAGATCTTTAGAAAATTTACTAACCGAGCCGCTTTATCCCAATCATCATTTTTTGGGGGTCCCTCTCTTTTTTTACCACCAATTTTCTCTTGAAAATACCCCTCAAATTGACTATCCTCATCTTCTAACCTTGAGAATGCATATCTATATTTCAAAGCAATATCTAACATGAAGTATGTTGAGTTCCACCTAGTGCAGACATCTAATGGGACTATTCCACCTTTATGGTCAATCTTCTCTTGAGCCGCACAACTTCTAAATTTGGCTAACCTAGAAGGAGATGACCTTGTATATTTTACACAATTATGAATTCCATCTATAGCACTATCAAGCTCATCCATACCATCTTTTACAATTAGATTAAGAATATGACAACAACATCTCATATGTAAGAATGAACCATTTAACACTAGATTTTTCCAATTTCCAATCTTATCTCGCATATAATCAACGGCTGTTTGATTTGCACTAGCATTGTCAACTACAATTGTAAAAACTTTTTCAATTCCCCATTCAATCAAACAGTTTTCCATTAACTTGCCAATGGTTTTACCTTTATGATTTTCAATGAAAAGAAAGTTAAGGATTCTCTTATGTAGTGTCCAACTATCATCAATAAAGTGAGCAGTGAGTACCATATAATTGACATTTTGTATTGATGTCCAAGTTTCGGTGGTCAAAGAAACTCGTTGTGAGTTATTTAGCAAAACAGATTTAAGATTATTTTTCTCCTCTAAATATAATTCCCAATCCCCTCTTGCAATTGTCCTACGGGACGGTATACCAAACTTGGGTTGTGTTACTCTCATGAACTCAATGTATCCTTGTCCCTCAATAAAACTAAAAGGAAGTTTGTCTCGAATAATCATCCTAACACAATAAAGTTTGCTAATATCCTTATTATACTCAACACAAATAACCTTCGCACCATTTTCTTGGGGATCAAAAGATAGAATTTTTTGTCGTTTACTTGCTAAATAAATAGGGCATTTCTTACATTGATAAAGCATGTGCGTCCTCATTGAAGATGTCCCGTTCTTTGCATTAGACATATAAATTTTTGGGCAATAGTTGCATTTTGCTTGAGTGGGAGAAATCTCTTTTCCATCCGAATTTTTGACCTTTTTGAAGTGATTCCAAACTTCTGATATGTTCTTTCTTTCATTGTCAGACAAAAGCGGAGCTGCAGTGGGAGGTTGAACTTCAGTAGTAGTCAGGTCTAGTGCTGGTACCTCTGAAGATGATATATTTGTGATAGCAGCATTTTCGATCAGCGAATCATGTACTCCTTCCATACTCTACACAAAACAATTCATAACATGGTTCAGTTAAATAACACTTGCAATTCATAACATTATATTTTAAATAGTTCAAGCAGTTCTATGATTCATTTTCATAAAATAAGATGGTGCTAGTGAATAAAAAATAACCATTTATCCTTATAACATGACATGTCTTTTTTATACATTTATAGAAATTGTTGTGCATATCTGAAGCGTGTGATACTTGTGTTCGAGTTCGATGATTTAATAATAATATGAAATCGAAGTCAACACATAAATGATAAATAAGTTAAAGTTGTCACCCATAAAAATTTAGAAGTTAGCAGGGAATTCTTTTTTAGGATATGATAATAGGGAATCCAAGTCAACACATAAATAGTTAAAGTTGTCTGCTATATGAATGTAATGACTCAAATCCACATCAGTTATACTAATAGCCTATGATTCATTTTACAACTGTTAAACCATGTCACCAAAATAAGAAGACAAACTTATACGAGCACATCAAAGGAATGAAATCCACGATAATCTACTTATACGAGGCTACGAGCACATCAAACTAGAATTATAAAATACACGATAATCTGAATCTCTACAAAATTAGAATTATAAAACTAGAATCTAAAATAATCTACCTCGTTTGGACTTGAAAAAGGAATGAAATCCACGCTCAACAAAAGCTGCGACTTGAAGAGGAGATGGATACAATCATATAGCTGCGATTTGGAGAGGAGGCACCATGAAGCTTGAAGATCGATGAATCGCCAATTGTTTTTTTTGTTAGGTCACGGTGGAATTGGGGAAAAGTTGTGGCGGCTGTAAAAGTAAAAGTGAAATGAACGTAATGAAACAGAAACTAGGGCATAAGTGCGTAAGTACCGGGTAAATAAAATAATAAATGCTAAATGGGTTTGACCGTTTGAGTTTTGAAATGGAAATACATTTTGGGCCACGGATAAATGATAAATCCCCAGTAATTTTCAATGTTTCAGAGAATGTGATCCGGTCCAGTTTAATACGGTCGGTTTCACCTTCCAAACCGCAACCGGGCCTCAACGGTTCGGGTCGGTTTTATAAATCAGGTTTAAATAGATAAAACGGAGCGGTTTTCCGCACCAATTTATTGGTTTGGGTTGGGCGGTTTCCGCTTAGCGGTCCATTTATGCCCACCCCTACCTTTTTGGTTGAGAGATCCATAATCGTCCATAAGTGCAGTCGAAAAGCTAACTTACCAAATATCCGCTTTGCAGGAAAAGAAGAAACTGGAGAGTTGATCACTTTGACGGTGTCAACCACTGTTTTCCATCCTTTAGGTCAGAAACCCGATGTTGTCAACCACTTCGACAACTGCTGCTCCAAGCTTTGAGTAACCAAAACCCCAAATCGCAAAGCCAACACGTTGAGCATAACAATCCTCCTAATTTAACGCCACGCCTTATAAAATTCATACGATGATAATCTCATTAGTAGGTGGAAAATAGAACTATAAGCCGCTAGAATTATTTAATTAGGAGATTAGTAAATGAATTGAAAGTGAATGAATTTTTTGGATGGTCTACAGAGAAATATGAAGACAAAATTGCGTTTCAAAGATGGAGAAGTCAAAATCAAAATCAAGAACGAAAATTTTGTGGGATGGTGTAATTTTTTCTATTCATGGGAGAGCAGAAGTTTCCAAATGTCGAAAGAGGGAGAAGTTTGAAGGGATTTAGTTTTCACTAAAGTGTGGAGTGGAGAACGTGCTACCGCTTTTTATGTGGAAAAGAGAAGCGACAGTTGGAACGTTAATGAAAGAAAATAAAATTGAAGGCACGAGGAAGTGGAGTTTTGAAATGCAAAGAAGCAATTCCACCCAGGCAATACCAATATTGTGCTTTTATGTTCAAGTAGTAGATTTGATTATTGGAAAGTGGCGATACTTTTCTCTCATGTTTGATGCAGTGCCAAAGTTCGTATTGCAACCAATTTTTTTTAGCAGAGGTGCTTTCGAGAATGGAATATTTTGTACAGTGTCTATGGTTTATAGCATGGTAATCCCACAATAGAGCATTAATTTCCAGTTGCTATAGATTTACGGATATGTAAAATATATTGATGAAGTAAGCTGTATTTGTTAGGTGTTTAAGTTATCATCTTTTTTACATTATTCTTTAACCTTACTTAGATAAATTTATCAATAAGGACAATAATAAAACAGTATATCATCGGCATGTATGAACCGTCTAACTTTTGCAATCTTTAAGAATAGTTTTAATATTCCGAGAGAAAATTAACTTAGAGCACAAAATCATGACCGATATTGTTGGCTCTTTTTGTGATCAAGCCACACAAAGTCTAATACTCACAAACAAGGGTAGTTCAATGATTAGAATGGTCATCAAAGGACGAGCGATAGGCTACTTTCGATAATAAGTTGGAGTGCTAAACCCATGGGCTCAATCCCTGGCTCGACTCGTGGGCCAGCTCGTGACCCATTCATGTCTCCACCCGCTCGTGCTAGTGCTCCACGACCCGCTCGTGTTAGTGCTCCACGACCCGACTCGTGTGTTAGGGTCATGATCCGACCTTACGGCCAGCACGGCTATTTGACCCATTCAACTTGCTTCTCCCAAGAGCTGAATCTCCTACATCTGATGACACGTGTTTATAATGGCTACATTGACCACTTCTCCACTTACTCACGAATCGCTCCGAGATTTCCGAGATGCATGCCATGTGTCTTCACGAACTGCCTGTAGAAATTTCCTATAAATAACCCAACACTTGACATTTTTTGGGATTTTTTGGCACTAAAGAGTTCTCCTCCCTCCATTATTTTATTTTATTCATCTCTAATCAGATTTAACATCAGTTTGTTGAGTTTTATTTATCGATATTGAGTGATTAATTGTTATAAGTGTGAGATTGAGTGGAGAACTTTGTTGTACTTGTACTCATTCATATAATCAAAATCGTACAAAGTGGACGTAGGCTTATTAACGTCGAACCACTATAAATTTGTTGTGTTTGCATTTCATTTTCTTTCAAGTTGTAATTCTCTACGAATCAAGATAATTTGGGTGTTAGATCCACTTTTTGGTCTAACATTTTGGTGTTTTCACTGAGAATCGAATTCTCACCATATCGAATTATTATTCTACTATTTGGATTTTTGAGTCCGAAGAAAATATTCCGCATTCCTGCTGTTTTGTTTTTGAAGACTTCAGTAAAATCAGAACACTATGGTTGCAATGAAATCTAAGGATTCACTAGCCTCTCGAGCGAATGAAGCTAACGAAGAGAACGTCCAGGAGCAGGCCGAGGTGGTCTCCCCGTCGTATGGCAACCGAGGTGGTCTCCCTGGCTTACGGCTCTCAGGAGGCCACTCGGCCCCAAGAGGGGACCACGAGCCAACCCCAAGAAGGGGTCATGAACCGGTCCCAGCAAGAGACCATGACCCGGCCCGGAAAGGAGATTGTGGCTCACTCTACCTATGTTGATGCTTCTGCTCGACTAGCCTCAAATGCTTCAAATCCAACTACGAACACTAGTGACCAACTACCTTCCTCTACCCTAGTAACAGCGAGAGATTTTTATCGTTTACTCGACATGTTGGACAGGACAAACGATGCTTTTAAGGCTCAAAGACGTGAGAGTTCCATGATGCGGGAGAACATGACTGCAATGAGTAGACAAATTGATGAGCTTAGAAGGCAGAGAATACCTTCCCCGACCCACTGCCCCAATGCAGATTACTCTTCCTCTTCAGAAGAACGTGATCCACCACCATGACGACCGTATGAAAGGTTTGAGAATATCCAACAAGTCCAGTTCGGATCACTTCCATCCTTTGAAGAAACCGCGTGTCGGTTGGATCCTAATGACCCTAGCCTGGCCAGCCCTAGGTTACTCCATATGGAAGGATCCCGGGCAAGACCAAGAGTGGAAAACGTCGTGAGCCCTACTCGGGGCCAACCTCTACCACCCTCACAACGTATGACTGACCATGGCCATATGGGGCAGGGAATGTCGTCAAGGACTACAGATCATGTGGCGCTTCCCGGAACCAGGCCAGGAGGTTCCCGTAGAGCAAGAAGTGCTGACCCTGAGTCCACCTTGACCAATGCTGACGTAGAGAAGATGGTGAGGCGGATCTTGGAAAATAGCTGAGAATATAACAATAAAGATTGAGGTGCAGACCGAAGTCAAACGCCCTTCACTGATGACATACTAGACGTCCGATTCTCGAAACGGTTCAATCTACCGACTATGAACCGTTATGGGGGCAGAACAAATTCGGTTCAACACTTGATGAGATATTCATGGTACATGAACGTTTTTGCTGCTCCAGACGTGGTGAAATGCAAAGCGTTCCCGATCTTCCAAGAGGACGCGGCGTTAATGTGGTTTACTCGGCTACCGCTATGATTAATCTGTAGCTTAAAAGAGTTGAGCAAAAGGTTTATTAATCAATTTCGACTCTATGCTCAGAGGTCCAAGAACGTCAGAGTTATCCCTCATCAAGCAGTGTCCTGATGAAACATTGGGGTTATACTTGGATCGCTTTAATTTAGCGGTCATGAAGTGAGAGACCCTCATGAGCAGTCCATTCTGATGGCATTAATTGACGGAGTAGATAAAGATACCGAGTTTAGTAAATGCTTTGTGAGAAAACCGCCATAGACCAAGGAGATATACTATGAGAAAGCCGATATCCTCCTACAGCAAGAAGAGATATATGATAATCAAAAGAGAAAAGCTGCTGATAAGGAAGATATACAGAGTAATGTGGATATCAAGCAATCTGGCAGCAACTCTGGGAAGGTAGAGGTCAATGTTGGAAATAAGAACCAGGGCAATGGCCACCAAACTGGAAACGACAACAAGAAAAGGATCGGGGAATTGACTCACAGAAGAGTCCTCGATTCAGAACTTTTGAAAACCTCACACCATTGAACGACACATTGGAGAACATTTACTTAGACACTTACAACATTCTCTAATACAAGAAGCCTCGGCCAAGGGATTCAACGGAGAAGGAGCACAAAATAGGAAAATTCTGTCTTTTCTATGGGACCTATGGGCATTCGACGAACGAGTGCCGTCATCTAAGAGACTTGGTGGAAAAAATTCTTAGGGAAGGAAAGTTGTATGAATATAAGGCAACCCCGAGAAATAGGAGGCAAGGTAGTCCAGAACAAAGTAAAGGGCGACAACCTCAAAGGGCTACTGCTCAGCAAAAGGGTAAAGGCATCGTCATCAATACTATAGTTGGAGGGGCCTATCTAGCTGGACATAGCAACCGGGCAATGGATCAATATGTTAACGCTGCCAAGCACCTTAAAGTTGGAGAATGCAGCAATCCTGAAGATACTTCCCACATAAAGCAGTAGAAAACGATGTAAGATGATGTCAAATTCCATGACAGTGTAAGTATCAGAGTTCAAACCCCTACCGATGACCCCTTGGTGATCACCACCACCATCGGTCCTGCCCTAGTTCACAAGGTCCTATTAGATAATGGAAGTTCTGTTAATTTTTATTTAAGAAGGCATTCGACCAGATGAAGCTCGAAGCAAAGGACTTGAATCCCTGCGGAGGATGGGTACGCGGCTTCAACAGGTCGTTAACAGCTCCGATGGGATTTGTTGAATTGTCAGTAACTCTTGGTGAGGTAGACCGCCGGAGAGTGAGAATTCTCCCATTCGTAATTATGGATATTGATTCACCCTATAATGCCTTTTTGGTAGACTAGCCCTTGTAGAGTTTAGGGCATGCATTGCGCCTTGGTGATTACTATTGAAATTCCCAACTGAGGCAAAAGTGGGAGTAATCAGGGTTGATCAGGTGACTGGACGAGCCTGTTATATGGCAGAGTTAAAAATGTTACGCAACTCAAAGGACGTAGAGACCAGGGATACTTCCTCCCCCATAAAGAAAGAATCAACATAGCAATTAAAAGGGACATTTCCAAAGGAGTCCCACGAAGACCTGCCCGAGGACATAGATCCCAAAGAGGGTGAAGTGCCTGAGGCAGAATGGCGACACCTAATGAAACAATTGTGGATATTCCAGTTGACGATAATGACCCAGTGAAGGTCTTAAAGATCGGATCCCAGTTGGACCCTTTCCGAGCAATGGAGCTAATAAACTTTTTGAATGCAAACCTGGACGTGTTTGCTTGGACCAACGCTGACATGTGCAGGATATTCCCATCAATTATGAGCCATCCACTGAGCATCAACCCAAACCATCCCTGTTAAGAAAAAAAAGGAGAATGCTTGGCCCAGAGAGGCCGGCTACCTTGAAAGAGGAGGTTGAGAAGTTAAGAAGAAACGGATTCATTAGAGATTCGACTAATCCAAAATTGATTTCCAACCCCATCCTAGTCAAGAAGGATAATGGGAAGTGGCGCACGTGTATTGATTTCTCGGATCTAAATAAAGCCTGCTCGAAGGACAACTTTCCACTCCCTAGAATCGACCAACTAGTAGACTCAACGGCGGGTCATGAACTCTCTCTTTTATGCATGCATACTCAGGGTATAACCAGATTCCAATGCATATTCCGGATCAGGAGCATACCAGCTTTATCACAAATTTGGGACTATACTGCTATATGGTGATGCCCTTCGGCCTAAAGAATGCTAGAGCAACGTCAACGCTTAGTGAATCGGATATCCTATAATCAGATTGGGAAAAAATAGAAGTATATGTTGATGATATTCTTGTGAAATCTAAGCGATCATCTGACCATACGGCTCGTTTAACTGAAACGTTCGATATTATCCGATGGTATGAAATGAAGCTCAACCCTCTGAAGTGTTTATTTGGGGTTGCTTCTGGAAAATTCCTTGGTTTTATCGTTAGTTCACATGGGATCGAAATTAATCCAGATCAGATTGCGATAATCAAGAATATCCAAGAACCGAGCCAGATTAAAGATGTACAGAGCCTCGTTAGAAAGGTTGCGACATTAAGATTCATTTCTTGAGCTATAGATAAGTGCATCTCATTCTTTGACCTGATAAAGCGGGGGCAAGCGCAACTTCCAGTGGACTCCTGATTGTGTTGAGGCTTTTCAGAACCTTCTGACTCATTTGGAAAGACCCCCGATATTATCCAAGTCGGTCGATCACGAAGATTTATTCGTATACTTGGCAGTGTTATCTCATGCAATAAGCTCTGCCTTAGTAAGAGAGGAAGATAAGGTCTAGAGGTCGGTGTATTACGTGAGTAAGAAGTTAGCGGTAGCAGAACACAACTACCCAAAGATAGAAGAACTTGCGTATAGGCTGCTGATCGCATCCAGAAAACTTCGCCACTATTTCTGAGCTCATCCTATCACCATATACATCGATCATCCATTCCGACATGTCCTACAGAGACAAGAAGCGTCCGGAAGGCTACTCAGTTGGAATATCGAGTTAAATCAATTTTATTTCAACTTCCAGTCCCAAAGATCGATAAGGGGGAAAGCATTGGTTGACTTCATAGCCGAGTTCACTATCCTGAAGAGGATGTATCGATTGAAGAAGCCGACCCCTTAGAATGACAGTTCGAATCCAGCACCTGGAAGCTTTACACCAATGGAACTAAGAATGATAGACGGTCCGACGTCGGAGTGTCCTAGTTACTCCTGTAGGATGATTGAACTACTATACTCAAAGATTAGAGTTCCATGCCACTAACAATGATTCCGAGTATGAGGCCCTGATTGCCAGACTAAAAATCGCAAAGGAGTTGGGAATAGCAAGGTTGGACATTTCTTGCGACTCAAGATAGTCATAAATCAAGTTCGAAAGGAGTTCCAAGCCGAAGGGCAAGACTTGTATCATATTTAAGAGAGGTAAGAGGCTGCTAGGCGGTTACGAACACTACAGTGTCTCCCATATTCCTCGAATAGAGAATTAGAAAGCAGATAAATTGGCCAAACTGGCTAGCGCTGAAATTCCTAAGGACACGGAAATGGTCCCAATTTAAACATTGGAGACTCCGAGTATTGATCAGATGGAAATTGATCTGATACTGGAGACTGAACTGGGAAAGGAGTCATGGATGACACACATAAAGAACTTCGTGATAAATGGAGTGCTCCCAACCAAGAAAAACGAAAGGCATGCGGTTATTCGTAAAGCCTCTTGATATATTATGCAGGGTAAAGTTCTTTATCGACAAGGATTCTTGATGTCGTTCCTCTGGTGTATAGCCCATGACGACATCAAGAGGGTACTAAAGGAAGTACAGGAAGGTGAATGTGGCGACCATAACGGAGGCTAGATGTTGGCTAAAAAATATATTACGGTATAGCTACTTCTGGCCCACTGTGAATAAAGATGCGGCTAGTTACGCACGGCATTGCAATAGGTGCCAGAAATTTACAAATGTTCCTAGAGCACCCCCTAGCCAACTAAAGACAATGGTGAGCCCGTGGTCGTTCACCGTCTGGGGAATTGATATTATTGGAAGCCTACCAATCACCAAAGGCGAAGCAAAATTTGCAATCGTGGTCGTGGATTACTTTACAAAATGGACCGAAGTAGAACCATTAACCACGATTAAGACAAAGCTAGTGATAAACTTCATCATCAGAAATATCATATGTCAGTTTGGGATCTCGAAAATCATTATAACTGACAACAGGACCCAATTTGATAGCACAAAATTCCGAGATTTTGCTAGAGGTATCATATCGAGAAAAGATACACCACCGTAGCGCATCCACAATCGAATGGACAAGTAGAACTGGTAAACAAAATAATTAAGTCCATTGTGAAGAAGCGATTAAAGCAAGCCAGAGCCATGTAGGTCGATGAATTGCCTTTAGCATTATAGGCTTACAAAATGACCAACAAATCTGCAATGGGTTACACTCCCTTCTCCCTCTCATTTAGGTCAGAGGCGGTCATTCCAGTGGAATTGGAAGTACCGTCCCACAGAACTAATTATTACGACCCGATGACTAACAACGAGCTACTCCTCGAGTCCTTGGACATGATTGAGGAAAAGAGGGATGAAGCGGATCAACATGCCTCAAGGCATAGGCAACAGATCACCCAATATTATAATAGGAAAGTCCAGGCTCGAACTTTCAAACCTGGAGACTTAGTTCTAAAATGTGTCTTCCCAGACCCCATTTTTTGGGCCCGAAATGGGAAGGATCATTTACCATCTGGCGAAAGCTTGATAATGGATCCTTCAAGCTAGCGACCGCGGATGGCAATGAAATCGCCAGAGTGTGGAACACCCAACATTTGCGGCATTACTTGACTTGAATTTTCATGTTTATTCTTTTGTTTTTTGGACCATGTAAAAAGGCATGACTTACTAGAACAGTCTGGTTGCATAAGAAAAAGATTATGAAGTGGACATAGGCCATGATTCGGCTGAACCACAATAAAAATATCGTGTGTCATTTACCTTTACCGCCCTGTTTTATGTTTATTCTTTTGTTGTTGGATCTAGATTAACCCTAGAGGGGGGTGAATAGGGTTTATCATTTTTTTGCTACTTATTAAAAAATCGCAGATCACTGAATTTAGCAGAAATAGAAAATGCATAAAGTAAATGACACAAGATATACCCAGCTTCGGCAAAATCCTACAAACTGCTGCAGTCCTAAGGTTTCTACTAGGAGTTAATAACAGATCCTGCTTACAGACACTGTAAGCTTGCACACCCTGCTCCTGTACTAACCCTACGCTCAAACCCTAGACTGGCCGATATCCCCTCGACCAGATTTTCCTGAATTACAAACCCGTAATCCGTAACCCTAGATTTTACAGACTCTATTAAACTGCCAGCTAAACCCTAACTGGATTCGCCTAGAATTTTACAGACTCTAGAACTGGTTCGGACGATTTACAAATGAAATTGAAATACAACAAAAATCGAATAAAAAACCCTAAATTAAAAAAGGAGTTTGTTAGATCCAAAAGTGGCTCTAACACCCTAATTATCTGAATAGGCAGAGATTTATATGTGGAAATGCAAGAAAACGCAGAAAACACACAAGATTTATAGTGATTCGGCGTTAACGAGCCTACATCCACTTTATATCTATGATTATATGTTAGATTCGAGTACAATCAATGATATTTCTCGCAATCTCACTTGTACAATGATGATTCACTCAATAATTTCGGGCTAAAACTGATAAAGAATCGTAAGATACTAATAATGGTGGAAACAATACTCAGAACTGCCAAAAAGATCCTCAAAAATGCCAAGTCTAGGGCTATTTATAGCTGATATCTGTAGGCGAATCGTGGTCATACGTGGCACATATCCCAAGGATCTCGGATTGGTTTGTATCTTGATGGAGAAATGGTAAGTATGACGGTTGTAGACAGGTGTCGTGAGATCCGATCCTTTCGGATCGTGGAAGACCAAGTCGCTAGTCTCGCTCTTTGGCTTTTGGAGTTGGATCATGGAAATGGTTCAGGTGTGGGCGGATCGGATCGCCATAAGGCACCACGAGCTAGGCCGTTGTAGTAGCTCCATGATTCGTAGGGATCCAGATGACTTCTCAAACGATACTTCGCATTAGACTTGTGACGGATCTCGGTGGCTGGGTTCAAAAACTAGCCAACATTTTGCCCTCTCGAAGTATGTTTTATCAAGGATGGAATATGCTTCGAAAGTACTGAGCTATCTTTTCATAAAGTGATGTAAATCAGTAGTCGTGTCTGTCTGAAATGTCGTACTGCTTCAGGAAGTTACATCCTTTGGCGGTTATAATTATCAAGTTGAATCCTCCAATCAGTTCCTTATTTGTTGGTCGATTCCATGCTCTAGAAAATTCCGTGATCGATTAGTTAGGTAAGTTTTTCCTTTGCTCCCCCCTTTTTTTACTGTGCTTTAGTTTGGGTCGTCGAAGCATTGTCGGGTCTTAATACATTTGGATCTGCATCACGGTCTGAAAGGTAAACGAGATCCATATGAGCCACGATGGGTTTTCCCGAATGTTCATAGTTCGCCAGGCTCAACGGGATGGACTGGGTTGCAGGCCATTATAGGTGTTCTTGGCCCGTCAGCCTCTCAATACCTGAATGAGACAAAAATAGGAATACCGAGAGTCACCATTACACCTATATAAGCCGACCCTTAGCTCACTTTTACCCTTCTTCTTCTATTTCTGTTTTTACTGCTGCCCCTCAAAAACTCAGTTAAAAACCTAATTTTCCAACTCCTCTTTGTTTTTCTCAAATCTCAATAGGTAAATCAACCATTGTTTTTACTTATGGTAACTTAGACTTTACCATAGGCTTCTTTTCCTGCTTCGTATTTTCTTCTATGCCTTCCCTGATCGTCAATCGCTACGGCGATGGAGATGCATCGATTTGTGAATGGGGGAGGGAAACTACTAGGAAGAGGAGGTGGAAAAGGAGGTTGTCTCGTGGAAGGAGTTACGACTCGGGTCGTGGTGATAGCAAAAATGGAGGAAAACGAGATGGAGTTGGTGTTAACGCAAGCAATGGATCAGTTCGTGATATATTGGGGTAGTACTGAATAGTGGAGACATGGAGTGGAACGGATCGGGGGTCCCTCTATCGATCCGTTCAGGTAAGGGAGAGTTGTCATGGACTGGATCGTGCTACGATCCATTGCCTACATCACGAGTCAATGCTGCCTCACCAGCGTAGCTTGTCAGCAATACAAGACCTATGATTCGAGCCCAGTTTCATGCCATAGCATTTAAGCCACGATCTGATCCACAAGACTTCAATGAACCGTCTTTGCTGACGATCCCAGTTACATATTGACCTAAGCAATGTATAACAATCACAATATATTGGACAGTTAGGTTAAAGCCTTCGAGATGAACTTCCTGGACTGATCAGCAGCATACAATGACCAATATTCCATTTATTTAACTAGCTTCGTGTTTTTCTTTAATGTATGCACAGACACACATCTGCACTTACACACATGGGGGAACGGGTAACTGTGCTCTAATTTCTTATGTTTTATCGCCAACACAGTTATGTCAAATAAGCAGTCAACCGAAATGTTAGAAAGAGATACAGAATCAGAGTTATCAAAGCATTGTGATCCCGATGTGCTTCCCACAGATTCAGATTGGGAAGATTCCGACTTCGATTATAAGACCGACATCGATATTGAATCGACAACTTCTGAAAGTACATCTCTTGAAGACGAGGAAGAAGAAGATGATCGAGCCCCCAACAAGATCCCAGGTGTTAAGGAAGTTGAGAAAGAGAAACTCACTGACTCTCTGGCTTCCAAGTTAGATGACATAAAGCTTAAGAAAATATGCTTAAGACACGGGATTCCCTGCGATGATGTTAAGACTCCAGGAAGTGAGGATAGACCTCATTCAGCCTCGCCAGGGTATATGACTGTTAGTAGGCTAATGTGTTGGGTAGGCGCTATTCCTTCCTTTCCACCAATCGTTGTTAAGACCTTAAGACGCTTGCGCATTGCCCCTATGCAGCTTCATCCTAACGCTTACGCAACCTTGTACACTTTATGTATTGCGTATGCGGAGATTCTAAAGACTGCGCTCACTTTCAAAGACTTGAAATTCTATTATCTCTTCAAACATCGCTCCACAACGACTTCAAACTTCTCTTTCTTTGAATCGGTAGCCAATAGGAAGGTTTTAACGGAGGGTCACAGCAGCATAGGGGATCCCAAAGCCGATTGGTTCTATATAAAACACCAAGACTGGTGTGCAAGGAAGTGGCTAAAATGAAGTAAGCTTTAAGCCTCTAGATTTGTAACCTGAATATGCAACCAAAGTACTAACATGTTTCTTTTCTCTGTACAGATCATAGCTTCCCAAAAACGGAAGGCTCGATATATGATGATCGACTGTCCCGCCTTCTCAAGAGCAAATCGGACTTCTTAAAAATCAAGAAATGTATCACCGATGAGAATCTTCACAAGCACCGTCTTCTGGATATAAGGTTCGGACTTGGTGCAGGCGGCATTCCTTACAAATATGTGCCCCCTACAGAAGGTGAAGGGACCTCGGGGGTCACGAAGACCACTGAACTTCGCAAGAGCCCCTCAACAATGATCAATCAGGATGATGAGGATTTAAATGTATATAAAGGAGGCAAGGTCCGAGCCGATGAGCCAAGTGAAGTCCCAGATTCCAAGGGACAATCTCCCTTAAGAATTTCACCACCAGCTAAGCTTCCTGCTCATGATGAATTAACAGAGGAACAGATATTCAGGGAACTAAGCAAGATTCCTCTACCGGACGATATTTACACACAAGAAGACATCGAAGAGGAACCATTCTTTCCCACCTCTGAGGAAGTGAATGTTCCAGTTTGGGAAAAAGAAGACACATAGATGAGCCAGACTCTGGGCCTTGGTCTGTTAGGGGGGATTATACGGGATGCACGATTCACTTGCACCACTCGTCACAACACTTCTATACCACCAGTTTTCATGATTCTGATACACATTTGTTCTCTTTACAAGGAAAATGCCTCGTAAACAATCCTATTCTTATCGCTCTCTCCGAGCAAGCACGACGAGGCTCCTTTCTGATCCTGAGCATGCCCGCAGTGACAGTCGAAGGAGAGATAGTTACCGACCTTGTGACTCTTATCAATCTCATTCTACACGGTCTCGTTCTCCATCAAGGCAAGATGCTGGGAAGTCCCATAGTCATCCAGTGCCACCGTCGGGAGGTAAACAGCTTCCCAAAGACTTGACTCCTCCGAAAAGCATACCCTCTCATAGCAAGTCTTCCAAAAAACACCATGAGCCGAAAGATAAAGGCAAAGATCTGAACAAGGATTTAGAAAAGGAGAAGATAGCTATTGTCCCCTCTAGCCAGCGCGATTTGGATACTACCGCTGCACAGGATGTTGTCTATACTACTGAGAATCAGGTCAAGCTAGAGGTTTGCGGAAGCAGTTTCCTGGTATTTTCTTCGAAAGGATGATGTTTGTTCCAAATCTTGAACCGGTTCCTGAGAACTGGGATGTAGAAATCATAGGGCAGGTGAGTCACATGACCAAACAATATAGGGTGATGAAGAAGCATGCCGCCTCACTTTATACTGCCATTCGCCACCTGGAGACGGAAGCAGCCAGAACCAGAGTGAAGATTGATAACGATGGTAGGGCCAAAAGCAGAATGGAAAAGGAACTAGAGGATACACAAGATCAGCTTGCTATAGCTCGGCGGGATGCGGAAAATTACAAATCAGAGCTAGAGAGTGCTTGGAAGCGTTTTCACATTGAGCTAGACTCAAATAGTCAACAACGTTTGGCTTTGAAAAAAGAAGCAGAGGATCTCAGGACAATCAAAACTTAATTGAAGACAACACATGAACACTTTGCTGCTGAGAAGGCTTCTTAGGAGAAAGAGAAGGCGAGCTTAAAAGACAGTCTTGTTCTTGTTGAAAAAGAGAAGGCAACTCTGAGTGATCGACTTGTCCAAGCCGAAGAGCGTGCAGCCTTTGCTGAAAGTAATGCTAAAATGCTCTTGAATCGGCCTCCGCCACTGCTGATGAGCTGGCTACAACCAAAAAAGAGATAGAGGGTTTCGAAGAACTGCCATTCGACTTCTTTGGCTAAGTTATTAAGACCCGAGACATCTTGTGGATTCAGGATTATCACATTACTTTGGCCAATGTGTGGGATATGATTCTTGAGGGCGAAAAGCGTCGATTGGAAACTAAAGAAGTTAATGAGAAACAGCCCATACAGACTTATCTCAAAGGTAAAGAGCCTGAGGCTTTAGAGATAAGCATACGTCTGATCCACGAGGAAATCGAGAAAGAGAGAACAAAACTCAAGGGCAAGGATAAAATTGAGGAAGGCTCTAGCTCGTTTGTGGATCCCAAGGCCTCCGAAATCGAGGAATACAATCTTGATGATCCGTTGATTCCCTTAGCTCCCACTCCTTCAGTTGTCGGAGCTGTTATCACGAATCTGGGCAAGGAGTCGGTTGAAGATATCTCCATATTCACTCCACAGTTCGTCAAAGCGGTTATAACTTGTCATCGTATCGCAGGCCAGACAACTGAGATGACCATGTTATCTCCCAAATCACTAACATTTGCTTCTCATGACATAGGTAACAAGCTGATCAAGAAGGATGCGGAAGTGAAAGCAGAGGCAGAGAAAGTTAGTGTCCCCTCAAGTGCTGGTGCTGAAGTCTCTGAGGTTGCAAAGAAAACCAAGGATACAACAAGTGAGAAGATTATTGTGGCATCTAGCACTGATGCTTTTGCGGATGCCGAAGTCATTGGGGCTTTGCAAGACACCGATGGTGGTCATGGAGATGAAGAGGATGACGTAGTCATCACAGAAGAAAAAAGGATGATGATAGCGAGACCTTGGCTGGTGTGCAGGCTAGGAGAGAGAAACAATTGGCTTTGTAGAAGGAGGGTAGTACCCTCTATACATGCCTCCTATCTTAGAAGTCGATCCCAAAACTGGGTTGGTTATAAGATTCTCTTCCAAATCAGTAACTGCACAGCTTGCCTCCCAGCCTCCTAATTCTCCCCAGGAGTCTCTTGTTGATAGAAGGAAGAGGAAGAAAGGTGACCGCTCTGATGCTGAAAAGGAGGAGCTGGAGAAATAGAGGAAGGAGAAAAATCAAAATCGTCTCCCAAGCGTAAATAGGATGCACTTGTTAGCTCACATTTTTGCTTTCAGACTTTCCACTGGCCAAGAAATGTAGTTGTGAGAATGGCCCTCACTTTTGTTTAGCTTCCTGGTCTTGTAAACCTGCTCTTAGTGAATGAAAATTTGTTTCTTTTGCACCATTGTGTACCTGCAAGTTTAACTTATTGTACTTAGTCATAAACCTTTAGATCCTAACTAAGTTAAAATTCGAACCATGAAGCATTGCAACAAAAATCTCAAGCAACAAAAAATTTCAAAATTTCTGCGACAACATAAATATGTATGTATATATGCCCCCAATCAATCATTAATATGATGCCTGGCCAGGGCTCATTGAGGATTGATTGGGGTCATATGTGCGCTTTCCCTTATTTTCAGAAATGAGGGGTTCGAGTCATTAGGAGGCATACATTGTTGCGCCTTTATGCTTTCCGACCCTTTGGTTTGGATAGGAATTCTCGTGGTGCTAAGTTTCTAGCACCTTTATACTCTCCCGATCCTTCAGCGGGTTAGATTTCGAGCTCGGTTCTTAGTCTGCTCACCGATCCTTCGGTAGGGCAGAAGTTTTGGGGGCGCTAAGTCTATAGTGCCTTTATACTCTCCCGATCCTTTAGCGGGTCAGAGTGTTATCAAGGCGGTTTTGCCATGGTGCACCTTCACGCCTTGGGGACATTATCTTCGCATTCTTTATGCTCTCTCTCCAATCTCGAGGGTTAGAGTGCAAGTAGCAGTGTGACTTACCTCGCTGCACCTTTTAGAACTTTGAATTAGGTGTTTCAAAATCGCTGCATAGTTTATAACAAATCTCAAAATGATAATGATTAATGTTAGTTAAAAACAAAAGAGCAGATAAGAAATGGTGCAGTAAAGGTAAATGACATGCTATATTTTATAGTGGTTCGGTCGAATCATGATCTACGTCCACTTTATAATCTTTTGATCAAGTAGCCAGACTGTTCTAGGCAAGTCGTGCCTTTTTACATGGTCCTAAAAACAAAAGAGTAAAAATGACAATTTCACGTCAGATAAGGCCGCAAATGCTGGGCATTCCACACTCTGGGGATTTTATCTCCATCCACGGTTGCTAGCTTGAAGGTTCCATTATCAAGCCTTCGTAAAATGGAGTACGGTCTTTCCCATTTCGGGCACGTATACACCGGGGGTGGAAAGACGCGTTTCAGGACTAAATCTCTAGGTTCAAAGGTTCGAGCTCGGAATTTTTTGTTGTAATACCAAGCGACCTGTTGCTTGTGTCTTAAGGCGCGTAGATCGGCTTCGTCCCTCTTTTCTTCAATCATATCCAGAGACTCAAGGAGCAGATCATTGTTGGTCATCGGGTCATAATAAGTGATTCGATGAGATGGTACTACTAACTCAACTGGGATGACTGCTTTAGCTCCAAAAGTGAGGGAAAAGGGTGTGTGACCCGTTGCCGACTTGTATGTTGTCCTATAGGCCCATAGTGCAAAGGTTAATTCATCAACCCACATGGCTTTGGCCTGCTTCAATCTTTTCTTCAGAATAGACTTGATCACTTTGTTTGCCGCCTCGACCTTCCCGTTCGATTGTGGATGTGCTACAGAGGTGTATCTTTTCACGATATGATACTTCTGGCAGAAATCTTGAAACTCGGTGCTATCAAACTGAGTTCCGTTATTTGTTATGATGATTTTCGGAATCCTGAATCGGCATATAATGTTCGTAACGACAAAGGTGATCACTCGCTTGGTTGTGATCGTGGCTAATGGCTCAGCGTCGACCCATTTGGTGAAGTAATCCACGACCACAATGGCGGATTTTGCTCCACCCTTAGCTATGGGGAGGCTTCCAATAATATCGATTCCCTAAACAGCAAATTGGCCAATAGGTGCTCTGGGGATCTTGGAAAACTTCTGGCACACATCACAACATCGTGCATACTTGGCTGCATCCTTGTTTATGGTAGGCCAAAAATAGCCATATCACAATATCTTCTTTTCCAATTTTTGCCCTCCAGTGTGGTTGCCACATTCACCTTCGTGGACCTCTTTCAGTACAAGCTTGATGTCGTCATGGGCGATGCACCGAAGGAGGGGCATCGAGAAACCCTGTCAGTACAAGATTTCGCCTTGCAACACATATCGGGAAGCCTTCCGGATAACTGCACGCCTCTCACTTTTCTTTGTTGGAAGCGTTCCATTCATCAAAAAATTCTTTAGAGGGGTCATCCATGACTCCCTCTCGGGTTCAATCTCTAGTACCAAATCAATTTCCATCTGATCTATACTAGGAGATTGTAGCACTTCAATCGGGACTAGCTCCGTCTTTCCAGGATTATCAGAGCTAGCCATCTTCGCTAACTTGTTTGCCTTTTGATTCTCCATTCGAGGAATATGAGATATGCTATGGTGATAAAAACCGTCCAACAACTTCTTTACTTTCTCCAAATATGATATCAGTCTGGGACTCTTGGCCTGAAACTTTCCAGTGACCTGGTTCATGACTATCTTGGAATCGCAAAAGATGTCTAGCTTTGTGATCTCCAACTCCTTTGCGAGCTTCATCCCTGCAATTAGAGCTTCATATTCGGAGTCGTTATTAGTGGCGTGGAACTCCAATCTTAGAGCATAGTATATTAGCCGTTCTCTAGAGTCTCAAGGACCACTCCGGCACCAGATCGTCTGTTGTTCTTAGCTCCATCAGTGTATAATTTCTAGGCACTGGGGTCAAGGAGTAGTTTTGGTGGGTCGGCTTCCTCACTTACTACATCATCCTCCGGGGTAGTTAATTCTGCTATAAAATCTGCCAGTACTTGCCCTCTTATCGACCTTCGGGGCAGGAAGTTCAAATCGAATTGACTCAACTCAATGTTCCACTTGAGCAGTCTTTATGATGCTTCTGGCCTTTGCAGAACTTGTTTGAGTGGGTGATCGGTGTACACAGTAATGGGATGAGCCTGGAAGTAGTGGCAAAGTTTTCTAGATGCGATCAGTAAGCTATACGTAAGCTTTTCTATCTTTGGATAATTTCGCTCTGCGGCCGCTAGTTTCTTACTCACATAGTACACCGGTCTTTGCACCTTATCTTCCTCTCTTACCAAAGCTGAACTGATCGCGTGGGATGACACTGCCAAGTACATAAATAAATCCTCGTGATCCACGGGTTTAGACGGTATCGGGGGTCTTTCCAGATGATTCAATAGATTCTGGAACGCTTCTATACAATCAGGAGTCCATTTAAAGTTTCGCTTGCCTCGCTTTATCATCTCGAAAAATGGGATGCATTTATCCGTTGCTTTGGAGATAAATCTACTCAGCGCTGCCACTTTTCCGTCTAGGCTTTGCACATCTTTAATTTGCTTTGGTTCTTGAATATTTCGGATTGCTGTAATTTGATCTGGATTGATTTCAATTCCACACGAGCTGACGATGAATCCTAAGAATTTCCCAGATGCTACCCCAAATGAGCATTTCAAAGGATTTAGTTTCATCCCGTATTTCCGGATAATCTCAAACATTTATGCTAAATCGGCAGTATGGTCGGATGATTGTCTGGATTTTACGAACATGTCGTTGACGTATACCTCCATCATTTTCCCGATTAGGTTGAAGAACATCCTATTCACCAATCGCTGATACGTAGCACCGGCATTCTTCAGATCGAAAGGCATCACTACGTAACAGTATAATCCCAGATCGGTAATGAAGCTGGTATGCTCTTGGTCCGGGACGTGCATGGGGATTTGGTTGTACCCTGAGTAGGCATCCATAAAAGAAAGAAACTCATGACCCATCGTTGAATCAACGAGCTGATCGATTATTGGTAATGGAAATCTATCCTTTGGGCAGGCTTTGTTTAGATCTGAGAAGTCAATGCATGTGCGCCACTTTCCATTGTCCTTCTTCACCAAAACCGGTTTGAAATGCAGTCAAGGTATGTTGAATCTTTAATAAACCCATTACTTCTCAGTTTTTCGACTTCTTCCTTCAAGGCAGCAGACCTCTCTGGGCCAAGCATTCGCCTTTTCTGTTTGACGGGAGGATGTTTTGGGTTGATGCTTAATGAATGACTCATAATTGAGGGAGATATTCCACACATGTCCGCA
Organism: Allium sativum; assembly: GCA_030737875.1. Lineage (NCBI taxonomy): Eukaryota > Viridiplantae > Streptophyta > Magnoliopsida > Asparagales > Amaryllidaceae > Allium > Allium sativum. The sequence goes on along the minus strand of CM060918.1, from coordinate 296,683,678 downwards.
TGGGTCCAGGCGAATACATCCAAGTTAGATTTCAAGAAATTTGTTAATTCTTTGGCTCGAACAGGGTCCAACTGGGATCCAATCTTCAGGACCTTCTCTGTGTCACTATTATCGATTGGTACATCCATAGTCGCTTCATTGAGAGTCGCCATTCTACCCCCAGGCTCTTCGTCCTCTCTGGGATCTATATCCTCTGGCAACTCTCTGGACGACTCTCCCAGAGGTAGTTTCTTTAGTTGCTATGACGTTTCCTCCCTTGGGAGGGAAGAAGCATCCTTTGTTTCTACATCTCTTCCTTTATGGAGCAACTTCAGCTCTGCTATGTAGCATGCTCATGCAACAACCTGATCTCCTTTGATTATAGCTACACCGGTACCCGTCGGGAACTTCAACAACAAACACTAGGGTGCAATGCAGGCCCTGAATTTAGTTAGGGCCAGTCGGCCCAAAAAGGCATTGTAAGGTGACTCAATATCCAGAACTACAAAAGGGATGATTCTCACTCTCTGGCGGTCTCCTTCCCTAAGGATTACTGACAGTTCCACGTATCCCATCGGAGCGGTTGAGGCTCCATTAAATCCATGTATCCAACCCTCGCATGGTTTCAATTCCTTCGGTTCGAGTTTCAATTGTTCGAATGATTTCTTAAATAGAATGTTAACCGAACTCCCATTATCCACTAGAACTTTGGGGACTGTAGCTGGACCAATGGCGACGGTGATCACTAATGGGTCCTCGGTTGGGGAGTGAACCCCAATACACTCCCGATCGCGAAATACGACGTCATCAAACATCGTATTCTGTTGCTTAATCGGGGAATTATCCTCGGGATTGCTACATTCTTCCACTTCAAAATGCTGTTTAGCTGCGTTAACGTACTGATCCATAGCCTTGAAACTGTGCCATGCCGGATGAAGCCCACCAACTATGATATTGATAACGATATTTTTTCCTTTTTGCTGAGCCGTTGGTTTGGCAGTAGGTTGGCTTTGGTTCGGGGCTTGCGCGGCTTACCCCCTGTCTCTGGGTGCCACCTTATACTCATCGAGTTTTCCTTCCTGAAGTAGATTTTCAACCACATCTCTCAGATGACGACATTCGGTTGTAGTGTGGACATGAGTCTGGTGAAAAAGGCAAAATTTCCCAGTCTCACATTCCTTTTCTGTCGAATCTCTTGGAGGAGGCCTCTTATACTGGAGGACGTTGTATGTGTCTATGAAGATATTCTACAATGTATCGTTTAATGGTGTAAAACTCTCAAATGGCCTTGGACGAGATATTCTCTGAGAATCATTCCCTCGATTTCTCTTTCGATTATTTTTATTATTATTCCCTGATTGGCGACCATTGCCTTGATTCTTGTTCCCGACATTAACTGCAACCTTTCCTGAGCTATCTCCCGTCTGCTTGACGACCACATTACTTTGGATATCCTCCTTATCAGCAGCCTTCCTCTTTTGGTTGGAAAAAAATTCCTCTCGAAGCAGGCGGATGTTGGCCTTTTCGTAAAATATTTCTCTAGTTAACGGTGGTTTACCGGCCAAGTATCTTCCAAACTCAGTATCCTTATCCACTCCGTCAATCATGGCCATCAAAACAGTTTGTCCACGGGGATCTCTAACCTCCATGACTGCTAAATTGAAGTGATCTAGATAGGACCTCAAAGATTCGTCCGGACGTTGCTTAATGAGGGATAATTCAATGACATTCTTAGATCTCTGAGTATGCAGCCGGAACTGATTCACGATCTGTTCACTTATTTCCCTGAAACTGGAGATCGATCGCGCTGGAAAGGAGTGAACCACATTAATGCCGTATCCTCCAGGAATATCGGGAATGCGTTACACTTCATGGCGTCGGAAACAGCAGCTGCATTCATGTACTATGAATATCTCATTAGGTGTTGGACTGGATCCGCCCTTCCTGCATAGCGGTTTATAGGAGGCATGTTTAATTTCCTGAGGAATCAAACCTCTAATATGTCATCCATGAAGGGCATACGACTGCGGCCTGTACCCCAATCCTCATTTCTTTGTCCGTGGTTTTCTATCATTACTTGTCTAATCATGGCCTCAACATTTGCATGGGTCAGGGTGGATTCGGGATCAGCACTTCCTGCCCTATGGGCTTCTGCAGCATTTCTTTGACGCGCTACTGTAAGGTCTGGGGCCTGAGCAGAACTCCCTTGCCCCTATTACCGCGGTCAGTCACGCGATGAGTAGGAGCAATGGGTTGATTTTGAGCAAGGTCAATGACTTCTCCATTCCTAGGTGGTAGGGAGGGCTCAATTAAGTTACGATAATTAGTTCCTTGATTAAGCGCCTCTTCTTCTCGAGAAGGAAATGTCCCAAATTGAAGCTGCCATGTATTTTCAGCTCTTTCTAACGGAGACCACCGCCGTTTTCTTCGAGATTCTTCAGACGGGGACATGTGTTCCAAAGAAAGAGAGTGAGTTGGCGGTGGCGAAACCTACCTCTGGATATCATCAATTTGTCTGCCTAGGGCAGTAATATTCTGATGCAGCAACGAACTCTCTTGTCTTTGAGTGGCCAATTCATCATTTTGTCTGTCCAATGCTTCAATTATGCGAGAGAGATCTCCTTCGGTAGCTAGGGCAGAAGGGTTGAATTGATCATCATCATCTTCTCTCATACGTAAGGAACTTGAGCCAGGTCGAGCAGAGGTACCAGCACGAGCGGAATGATCCATAATCTCCTTCCCAGGTCGAGTAGTAGTCTGATTGTCATTTCGGATCGTGGTCCCCCTAGGCTGATGGCTCGTGGCACCCTCTTGGCGTCGGTTCGTGGTGGTCCCCGGGGTTCGGATCGTGGGAGCATTAGCAGGAAAGAGGGTGGCATTATCTTGGGAACGGGTCGTTACGCCTTCAACTACACGGGTCATGGCAACCGCTCCAGTTCGGATCGCTCCCCCATCTCCACGATCCGGGGACTCCAGTTCAACCTCGACCTGCTCCTGAACGCTGTCTTCACGAGCTTCATTTGTAGCTTCTTCGGCCCGCGAAGCTCGTACTTCCTTAGACTTCTTTATAGCCATAGTACTTTGGATTTGCTGAAATCTTCAAAAATCGAAATAGTGAAGTTTTGGACTGTTTTCTTCGGACTTGACTATCCAAACAATATAACAACAACCCGATATGCTGAGACTTCTTTCTCAGTGAAAGCACCAAAATGTTAGATCCAAAAGTGGCTCTAACACCCTAATTATCTGAATAGGCAGAGATTTATATGTGGAAATGCAAGAAAACGCAAAAACCACACAGGATTTATAGTGGTTCGGCGTTAACGAGCCTACGTCCACTTTATATTTATGATTATACATTAGATTCAAGTACAATCAATGATATTTCTCTCAATCTGACTTGTACAATGATGATTCACTCAATAATTTCGGGCTGAGAATGAAAAGAAATTGTAAGATACTAATAATAGTGGGAACAATACTCAGAACTGCCAAGAAGATCCTCAAAAATGCCAAGTCTAGAGCTATTTATAGTTGGTATATGCAGGCAGATCGTGGTCATACGTGGCACATATCCCGAGGATCTTGGATTGGTTCGTAGCTTGATGGAGAAATGGTCAGTATGATGGTTGTAGACAGGTGTCATGAGATCCGATCCTTTCGGATCGTGGAAGACCAAGTCGCTAGTCTCACTCTTTGGCGTCTGGAGTTGGATCGTGGAAATGGTTCAGGTGTGCGCGGATCGGATCACCATAAGGCACCAAGAGATGGGCCATTATAGTAGCTCCACGATCCGTAGGGAGCATGGGGACCACGAACCAAAAATAAAAAGGAAATCAGGTCCGGATCCAGATGACTTCTCAAACGATACTTCGCATTGGACTTGCGACGGATCTCGGTGGCTGGGTTCAAAAACTAGCCAACAGAGTTTAAATCTCCCCTTAACAATTCAATAGGCCGACCACTTCAAAGTGGTGCCCCCTTTATTTTCATTCTCGTTCACTTTCCCTTTTGGAAAAATAAAATGGCGGCGGTAGTGGATAAATTTCTAGGGTTTTTCTCTAATGCTCCAAATCATGGCTTCGATGGTGATTTAGATTGATTCTTACATCAATTGATTTGAGCTATTGTTGATCGAAAAATCTGTGAGTATGATAAAATTTCTCCAATATGCTTTTGAATAGATTTCTTTTATTTTCGATTTCGATAAAATTCCAGTGATGAAATATGGTGATATGTATTAGGTAAGGAAACCCTAGGAATACTCTGATTTCATATTCATGACTTGGCTAATTTGCAGTTTCTACTTTTGACTTTCTCTGAATTGAAATGAATTTGAAATTGTTTCCTTGATAAAATCGGCTTGATTACTTGCTGTGAATATGTTGATGAAACCAGACGTGTTGTTTGCTCTTAATGAATCTGAAAAATAATCCCTTGCGTGATTTCCCTCTTTTTGATTCCTCTTTGATTGCTCGGTTTTTATTGAGATTGAAAAACGTGAAATTCTGAAATTTGTTGCCATGAATAATTGAGGAAAAAAAAATCTTGCCAAATTTAACTTATTCCAAACATTTAACTTGAGTTCAAAACTGGAAATCTTTCTTGCGTAATCTTCTTCATTTGAAATGTTGCCTTCACTGAAATTGTGTGACTGTAGTAATGACCCTTGATTGTCTCGGCATGAATTGAAAGAGAATCTGGAAATAAGATTGTTGCTCTGAAAACAAAATGTCTTGCATAATTTCTATTCCAAAATTTAACATGACTAAGCACGAGTCAATTTGAAAATCATGCCTATTTAAACTGTTGCCAGATATTGCTTGTCGAAAAATGGAAAGAATTTTCCCTTTTGTGAATTGATTTCTTTCCTTAAATACAGTATACTATTTTTTCAAACACTTGCTTTAAAACTTTGCCAAACATGTAGCTTGATTGAAGTTATCATTGCTGGAAAAAAAACAAAAATTGAAAATGTGGTCTTTCTTTGCATTCACCATGTATAAACTGCTGTGTAGATTCCAGTTTCCTCTTTGCACTCCACACTTCCCTAGTTGTGTTGAGAATTCACTGCATATTTGTTGTTTCTCAAAAGCTTGTTATGCTACGTTAGCCAGTCCCTTTTGAAATGTGTTGCATCCTCTTTACTTTGTCCAGTAGCGTATTATGCATGACCTTGAATTGAGTATATGTCACACATGCTATTGAGTTGAATCACTTTGCACTGACTTGTAGTTTTGTGTTTATCAAGCCATTCATGTTCGATGTGTACAACATGAATGACATATCTTGCTTCACTGTATACATGTTGAAACTTTTAGAACTTGTATTTGTGCTATTAACATTGCACTTGCATTTCCCATGATCCTGCTTTGCTTTTAGTTGCTACTTTTGTGCAAGATGCTTGTTGTGTTGACGTTGCCATTTGTGCTCGTCCATTTGAACAAATTGGCTTGACCCATTTCCTTATTGATTCATTTGCATTGAGCATGAATTTGCTGCATCGATCATGTTGTAGTAGCTTGACTATGTTCACCATGCTGACTACTTGTATGTTGATTATTTACACGTAGTGTGTCGAGTTGGTCCATGTGGCTGCTCCTCAGTCGCTCGCAACATTTTGATAAGCGAGGTAGCGCACACGTGTATATTTATATATGAGTGTTCACGCAGCCATCAGAATAAATTTCTTGTTCCTGCACTATAAAATGTGTATATACATACACATGTGTGTGTATACATGTATCGAGCGCGTGCTATATTCATATATCAGATCAAGTCATGAAAAATGATGAGAAATACACCGAAATTCTAAGGCAAATAAAATTTATATTCAGGTGTATTCGGTTTTATTTCTGTTGCAATATACTCTCTCTCTCTGTGTGTGTGTGTGTGTGTGTGTGTTTCATGTGACAGGTAAGCAGATGATGACTGCACTGACAGTGAGCTGTGAGGACAGAAGATAGAAGTTGACAGTGTTGAAGCAGTAGTGTGTGTCTATATATATGAAATGTAAACTGAGTGAGTGATTGTATAATCGAGTGTCTATAGTGAGGAGCTTTGTATGAATTTGAATGTGAAATGAAATGTATTTCAGTGAATTACAGTGTGTTGTACAAATAGTGGATTTGTAAATCTGTACTTTTTTAAATATTGAAATAAAAATATTATATTTAAATATAATTTTCTTTGAATATTTAAATTCATGTATAATAGTATTCTGTTTAAATATAAATATTATATTCCTGTCTGAGATGTATATATGAAACAGTACAATAACAAACACATTTAAAATAATATATACTTGATTGTTATCATCAAACAAAAAACATATAATTGTGTATATAACTACGTTATATACAACAATCTCCCCTTTTGATGATGACAAACAAATAAAAGATTTTGAATATAAGAAATGTGTTTATTCGTGAATAGTGTAACTCCCCCTAAATGTATGCTCCCCCTACAACAAAGCTCCACCCAGATATGCGAATGAGTGAATATAATAAATTGAATGATTTTGCAATAGTAAAAATATTTATAAATTATTCACTCATAAATCAAAATCTCAATCCGTTCTCCCCCTTTTGTTATTATCAAAAGGATTTTGAATTTAAAATATAGATGAAAAGTGACTAAAAAATATAATTTCAGCTTAAGAGGAAGAACGGTCATCATAAATCACAATCAGTCAAACAAAAATCATAATAAACTAAGAACTAGTGACATATTTCACATTGCAGAGAATGACGGATTTATGATGAAATTTATATACAATGGAGAGAGTTAAAAAACATGAATATTTTCCAATTATTTCCAATAAAAAATTTATAAATAATTAGCACAAAAAAACAGTAATGGATTTGGACTATAATTAATAATTCAATTTAAGTGACAAAATCGAATAATCTCAAATCCCAATATATATCAATCAAAAAATCATAATACTTCATAAGATTTTAACACATTTCACAAAATAGAAGATGGATTGATAGGGTGGTTTTTATACACCAAGGAGAATTTTAGATTAATTTCAATTTATAACACATTATTTCCTTTTCTTTTATTTTTTATTTAAGAGCACACTGACCACGCATAACCGGAGCTTGGATTTTTAAATGAGGTCAGTCGCATCTTAAATTATAAGTTGTCTCATTACCATGCATGACCAGAGCTTGGATTTTTAAATAAGCTTAGACACACTTATGTATTAATTATATATTTATCGTTTTTAGCTTCAAAAGAAAAAAAACCTCGGTATATAAAACCAATATGAATGATAGAAATGTTATAGGTATAGAAATGGACTGTGAAATAAATTTCTAAATTAATTATATTATGAAATATGCTCGACTGTACTGGGATCACTGAAAATTTTCAGTTATCACTAATTTTGAATAATAACATAGTCCAATTTCTATCACAAATATTTCCACTGTTTATTCAAAAATACTTTTAACAAATATTAAACTATCCACATCAATATAAAAAATTATCATGGATGGCAGAAAGATGATAGATAAAGGAGATGGTCGTGAAATAATTGCAAATTCAAGGATATTATAATATATGTTCAACCATCATGAAAATCAAAATGAAATCTCCTCTTCTTATGAAATATACCGCAGTCACAATTCATCACAATTTCAAAATCTATTAATAATTTTGATGAATTATAAATACAGTTCAATTTGGATATAGATTTCAATTTTTGAATGTATAATCAATAAATAATTTTAAAATTGAAAATCAATTACAAGAGGGATATGGATATCTGCATAAAACAAGAGGAAAAAAATTTGTACAAGGCAAAAAGAGTGTGTGGATCCATCCAATGTGAAGATTAGAATCTAAGTACAGATGGGTGAGACAAATATAAGGCACTTATGATACCCCTTGGTGTCCCTATTAATGATGATTTTAAGGAGACACTGGAGACAAACAAGGATATCATAGACAACACAAACCAAACGTTAATCCCAAGCAGACAAATTTAGCGCTTTTATCAGGGCAGCAGACAAGAACAAGCAGTTATTTGAAAAACAGTATCAGAGAAGCACAAACATCAGTTCAAAGCAGACTTGTCACAGATATTCCTGATGGTCACCAAACATATTCTGTGATCCAATGAATAAAAATTAGTTTACTTTAAATCATTTGAAGAAATTTGAAAATATCAAGATTTAATGAATCAATCACGCACTATTATATTTCAGATTCAAGATATGTGTGAGATTCAATAAATATTCTAACTGATTTTAAACAAACGAATATTCAAATCAAATAATCATGAAATAGCAGTGAGTTTTAGGACCTGTATTTCAAAAGAATTTTTCCAAATTATTTCTGACAAGCTCAAAGAAAAAATTCAGATCATTTACTTCTAGTTTGAGAGGTATTCATGATTCAGACAATTTAGAAAATAATTTATTTGAAATCACTTGAATCTATGTCAAGTTTTGAGATATAATGAATCAGTCACACAAGATTGATAATTTCAAATTTTAGAGGTGTGTGATATTCAAAATATCAAGAGTTTCAGATGATTTCAAACAAACTAGTTTCAATCACATTGATCATGAATAAAGATGAATTTCATGATGTATCACTGATTCAAGACAATTCAAAAAAATTAAGCCAATCTAAAAATCAATGAAATTGTCACAACTGATAAATAGCAATGTGCTGTAATGAGTATATTATTTCAAGCTTTTCTAAAATGAATTAGAAGGAACTCAAAACAGCAGATTAGTGTGAAATTTCAATTATTTTTTAGATCTTCAAAAATTTAGAATTCAAATTAACATTGTTCAAGAGATGGCAAGAATACATCAACACGGTTATGAATTCAGAAATCAGAAAATAAACTTCAAAACAATTGCAGATATTTACAAAGTTAAAATTCAAGATTTGGAACGTTAAAAAAAAAACATCAAAGTTCTATACAAATAATGTTAATTTCCAAAAGACCATGAATACTACAATTGGAAGTTAACGAAGCCCAAGAAGAAAGAAACAGGAAAATATTGCAGTGACAAATCAAATAAAAAAAAAAGAATGGGAATAAGAAAAATAGGGAAAAAACAGAGAATATACAAAGGAATGAGTATAGAGATATACCTGAAATCCATGTAAGCAAATGAATCTCTAACTCAGCTGATTTGGCTAAGGAACTGTGAATGATTCAGAGATATGAGGCAGTTTTAATCCAGTTTTTCTTTAGCAATGCACTTCCTCAGCCTTCTTCGGTACCTAGCAGTTGAAGGGATCGAGTGGTCTAACAAAATTTGTGAAACCACTCACATATGTATTTATATGTTTTGGTACCCAGACCTGTTTATATAACAATCCATTCGAATCTACCTTTGTACCCTTCGGGACCAAAATCTGTTTGAATTTCATGAAGTTTGTTTAATTTCTTTTTGGAACCCAGAATTGTTCAAATGGATTATTATAACACAAATTCACATCCCGTTTATGATTCAAAAATCCTTTGCGATTATTAGAGTTTGAATTTCCATATCGATTCTTTTCTAGACATTTTGAAGGATTTTTAAAATCATTTGAATTCAGCTTTTCAAAAACATTTATTTTCCCAATTCCAACGCCATGTTTATTTCCAACAAAAGTTTGGTTATGTAACAACATATTAAACGATTTTTCCCCATTAGAGAATTTTTCCAAAGTTGATTCCAATCGTTGAATTTTGGATTTAAGATCACAATTATCTTTCATTAAATCTGAACATCGATTGTTGGTGATCTTTCTTTCAGCATTATGTTGTTTCAATAACAAATTTTCATTTTCAAGTGATTTTATTTTGGCTTTGGATTTAGAGATTTCAGATTCAAAACATTTTCGTTTTTCAAATACAAGTTTTTCAAAATTCTTGAATTTTTTAATCTTGTTTTCTAGCTCATTCAGAATTGATTCAACTTTCAACAAGTACTGTTTTTCAGCAAATTCATATTTTGATTTTTTTTGCAGTCTTAAAATTTTAAAATTCCTTTTGTAAAAAATTATCTGCACCTTTCAGCATAATCTCGTTAGCTTTTAAAATCAGAATTTCTTCTTCAAGGCTTTGAGTGTTATTTTTGAAATGAACGAGATCAGATTTTAATTTCAAACAATTTTCACAATCAAAATTTTCTGATTTTATGACATTTAAAAGTTTTGATTTCAAATAGTTGATTTTTCTTGTAGACTCAGAATTCTTAGATTTCAGAGATTTATTTTTAGATTGGAGTTTATCAACTGATTTTGTTAAATCAACACACATGTAAACTAAAACTTCGTATGTGAAATTTTCAGTTTCAACATCTGTTGATTCTCCATCATTTGATCCATCTGTTTCTCTTTTAAGCATAGATCTGAATCTGAGTTGACACTTCGGGGTTTTAAGCAGTCATCAAATTTTCCGTACAGCGCATTGAGAGTCCTCCAGATTTCCTGCGCGGTTAAACAATGAGAAATAAGGCTATATTGGTCATCATCCATATAAGAATATAAAATATGAGTAGCGCGAAAATTAAATTCAATATCAACCCTATTTACAATATCATATCCATTTAAAATATTGTTCCAACATTTAATATCAACAGATTTTAAATAGGATTCCATTTCTGATTTCCAATTTAAAAAATTAGTACCATTAAAAATAGATGGAATACGACTGGGATGACTCTCTATGGACTGACAACTAGGGATCACCATTACTCTAGAGTTAATAAAAATACCTACTCTGATACCACTTGTTGGATCTAGATTAACCCTAGAGGGGGGTGAATAGGGTTTATCGATTTTTAGCGAGCTATTAAAAAATCACAGATCACTGAACATAGCAAAAATAGAAATGCAGAAAGTAAATGACACAGGATATACCCAGCTTTGGAAAAATCCTGCCTACTGCTACATTCCTTAGGTTTCTACCAGGAGTTAATAACAGATCCCAGTTACAGACACTGTAAATTCACACTCCTTGCTCCTGTACTAACCCTACGCTCAAAATCCTAGACTGGTCGATATCCCCTCGACCAGATTTTCCCGAATTACAAACTCGTATTCCGTAACCCTAGATTTTACAGACTCTAGTAAACTGCCAGCTAAACCCTAACTGGATTCGCCTAGAATTTTATAGACTCTAGAACTGGTTCGGACGATTTACAAATGAAATTGAAATACAATAAAAATCAAATCAAAAACCCTAGATTATGAAAGGAGTTTAAATCTCCCCTTAACACTTCAATAGGCTGGCCACTTCAAAGTGGGGCACCCTTTATTTTCATTCCCGTTCACTTTTCCTTTTGGAAAAATAAAATGGCGGCGGTAGTGGACAAATTTCTAGGGTTTTTCACTGATGCTCCAAATCGCGACTTCGATGGTGATTTAGATTGATTCTCTGAAGCTTGACTTCATGTTTCTTGAAAGTCAATTGATTTGAACTGTTGTTGATCGAAAATTCTATGAGTATGAGAAAATTTCTCCAATATGCTTTTGAATAGATTTCTTTTGTTTTCGATTTCGATAAAATTCCAGTTATGAAAAATGATGATATGTATAGGGTAAGGAAACCCTAGGAATGCTCTGATTTCATATACGTGACTTGGCTGATTTGCGGTTTCCACTTTTGACTTTCTCTGAATTGAAATGATTTTGAAATTGTTTCCTTGACAAAATCGTCTTGATTACTTGCTGTGAATATGCTGATGATCCCAGATGTGTTATTTGCTCTAAATGAATCTGAAAAATAATCCCTTGCGCGATTTCCCTCTTTTTGATTCCTCTTTGATTGCTCGGCTTTTATTGAGATTGAAAAACGTGAAATTCTGAAATTTGTTGCCATGAATAATTGAGAAAAAAAACTCTTGCCAAATTTAATTTATTCCAAACATTTAACTTGAGTTCAAAACTGGAAATTTTTCTTGCATGATCTTCTTCATTTGAAATGTTGCCTCCACAGAAATTGTGTGACTGTAGTAGTGACCCTTGATTGTCTCGGCTTGAATTGAAAGAGAATCTGGAAATAAAATTGTTGCCCCAAAAACAAAATGTCTTGCATAATTTCTGTTCCACCATTTAACATGACTAAGCACGAGTCAATTTGAAAATCATGCCTATTTAAACTGTTGACAGAAATTGCTTGTCAAAAACTAGAAAGAATTTTCCCTTTTGTGAATTGATTTCTTTACTAAAAAGCAGTATACTGTTTTTTCAAACACTTGCTTTAAAACTTTGCCAAACAAGTAGCTTGATTGAAGTTTCATTTATGGAAACAAAACGAAAATTGAAAATGCGGTTTTTCTTTGCATTCACTATGTATAAACTGCTGTGTAGATTCCAGTTTACTCTTTGCACTCCACATATCCCTTGCTGTGTTGAGGGTTCACTGCGTATTTGGTGTTCCTCAAAAGCCTGTTATGCTACGTTGGCCAGTCCCTTTTGAAATGTGTTGCACCCTCTTTACTTTGTCCAGTAGCATATTGTGCATGACCTTGAATTGAATATATGTCACACATGATGTTGAGTTGAATCACTTTGCACAGACTTGTAGTTTTGTGTTTGTCGAGCTATTCATGTTTGCTGTGTACAACTTAACTGACATGTCTTGCTTCACTTTATGCATGCTGAAACTTTTAGAACTTGTATTTGTGCCATTAACATTGCACTTGCATTTCCCATGATCTTTCTATGCTTTTAGCTGCTACTTCTGTGCAAGATGCTTGCTGTGTTAACGCTGCCATTTGTGCTCAGCCATTTTGACCAAACTGGCTTGACCCATTTCCTTGTTGATTCATTTGCATTAAGCATGAATTTACTGCATCAATCATGTTGTACTAGCTTGACCATGTTCATCATGCTGACTACTTGTATGTTGATTATTTACGCGCACTGAGTCGAGTTGGTCCATTTGGCTGCTCCTCAATCGCTCGCAACATTTTGATTGGCGAGGCAGTGCACATGTGTATATTTATATATGTGTGTACATGCAGCCATCAGAATAAATTTCCTGTCCCTGCACTATAATATGTGTATATATACACATGTGCATGTATACATGTATCGTGCGCGTGCTATATTCACATATCGGATCAAGTCATGAAAAATGATGAGAAACACATCGAAATTCTGTAGAAAATAAAATTTTAAAAATAAAATTTATATTCACATGTATTCAGTTTTGTTTCTGTTACAGTGTACTCTGTGTGTGTGTTTCATGTGACAGGTAAGTAGATGATGACTACACTGACAGTGAGCTGTGAAGACAGAAGACAGAAGTTGACAATGTTGAAGCGGTAGTGTGTGTCTGTATATATGAAATTTAAACTGAGTGAGGGATTGTATAACGAGTGTCTGTAGTGAGGAGCTTTGTATGAATTTGAATGTGAAATGAAATGTATTTCGGTGAATTACAGTATGTTGTATAAATAGTGGAGTTGTAAATCTATACTGTTTTAAATATTGAAATAAAAATATTATATTTAAATAAAATACTCTTTGAATATTCAAATTCGTGTACAATAGTATTATGTTTAAATATAAATATTATATTCCTGTCTGAGATGTATATATGAAACAATACAATAACAAACACATTTAAAATAATATATATTTGATTGTTATCATCAAACAAAAAATCATATAATTGTGTATACAACTACGTTATATACAACATTTGTTTCTATTTTTATATAGTGTTATGCTCATAATTTTCATTGTTGGCCCTGCAACGATCCTAAGTTATATTGAAATTGAGTCTAATAAACAAAATTGTAATTAGCACGCTCCAGCTCTTGAAGAGCCACTACAACAGAAATAGGCTTTTATAGCGGCGTATAACCGCTATTAAAAAATATAATAGCAGCCCGAAAAGCGTTGTATATTGACATTTATAAAAAACAGTTGAATAATTATTACATAGAAATTACCACTATAAAAGGGTATGATTTTATAGCGGCTATTTGCCATTATCATACGTAAGGATAGTAGCTCGCTATCGCCGCTATCAAACATGTCATTCTTCATGAAAATAACGAATTTCTATAACACTATAGCTGCTATAAAATATTAATTCAATAACGGGTTTATCGCGCAATAAATCAACATGATAGCATTTCTAAATCTTTTTTCAGTCTGTATATGCCGCTATAAAATATGTAGATATGACACCTATTTAGTGATATCCTTTGCTAGTAAGCTCTTGTATGACATTATTTTTTATAACGTTTTTTAGTATATTATAATAATAGCAATCAAATGAATCTTCACAATTATTTCAAAAGCAGTATATGACCGAAAAAATTATAATACTTAACAAATGTAACACATCCATGATATCAAAATAAAGAATCAACTAATGAAAAATAAGTTCAAGACATATGTTTTCAATTTCGTATTGATATCAATTTGAATTAACAAAAAATAAAACATAGTTCAAATTTTAAGTCTGCAATAAAACCCCCACCAACCACTTTCCTCCATCAAACATCCACAGCCATGCTACGCATCTGATCTCTACTTTATACATTCACTGTCCGAACGCACAAGTCGAAGACCACCACCTTTGCGCCATTGCATGATCACTACATGTACATCCATATATGATCTGAAAGCATATTTAACCAGTTACAAACTATGCATAATTCTCATAATATCCACATTTTCATGCTGAAACAATTATTAAGGGTGTCTTAGAGCACAACCAACAATGGCTTGTTCAGTTACTAAACAAACCACGGAGTAACCAGGTGTGGCTTGTTCAGTCGCCAGTGGCTAGTATGTGGCTTCTTTGGAGCTCGTTCGTGGCTGGTGCACTGTACAAGGGTTGGTGGATATAACGGCAAAGTGTTTGCCGTTATAAGTTTATAACGGCAGACTCTTTGCCGTTATAAGTTTATAACGGCAAAGAGTTTGCCGTTATAAACCTATGATGGCAAACCCTTTGCCATTATATTACATAGCCGTTGCACCCCAACGGATAGTGTATTTCCTCCCCTATATACCAACCTACCTCCTTCATCTTCCACACAACCACACCACCTTCTCAACTTCAACTTCTTCAACAACAAAAAATGTCTTCTTCCGCACCCAAGCGAACCGGAAAAAAAACTGCAAACAAGAAACCAATGTCCAAACTGCACTCGTCATCATATGCCATGCAATGGTCTGTCCAGCAGCAGCAATCGTTGCAGCCATCTCATGAATATGGCTACTCGCCGTATTCAAATTATCCATACCGACCACCGAACCAACCGCTCGCTCCTCCTAATTTTCCTTCCATCCATTCTTCCGTCCCGCCACAGTTTTACCAATAACCGCCCGTGGTAGGCGTGTACGACGATCATTCGTCGTATATGTCGATGATGATGCAGACCAATCAAAGTCAACAACCTCACCTAACTCCGCAACAGACCGAGGTTCGTGACCGCGAATGTATGCAAAATCTGCAAAGACAGTTTTTGTACGGGTATGTCTCTCCTACTAACGAAGAAAATGTTGAAACTTCAACGGAGGAGGCGGAGGAGGAAGATGCAAATGAGGATGCGAATGTTACAAATTCTGAAGAATGTAATCAAGAATACATTGCACCTATCAGTCTCGAATATAACCAAAAGAAGACGAAGTGGAAGTCTTCAAGCGACATTTTCAGTAAATGACACCAAACCGAAGTTGATTCGGAGCCTGATCCTGGAATAGAAGATATTAAGGATGAACATGCTGAAGGGGAAGGAACAGCAGCGGATCGAAGAAAAAACAATGTAAGTTTACTTCCGAGCAGTACGTTTCACTTGCTAAATCGTGGATACGCATTTCACAAGACAGCATTGTTGGGAATAAT
Source organism: Allium sativum (assembly GCA_030737875.1). NCBI lineage: Eukaryota > Viridiplantae > Streptophyta > Magnoliopsida > Asparagales > Amaryllidaceae > Allium > Allium sativum. The sequence continues at coordinate 296,667,864 of CM060918.1, read as the reverse complement.
ATGAAAGGTTAGAAATTTTGGGAAAGAGTTGCAGAGTTTTACAATTCGTTGGAAGCGAGGAATAGAACATGGGGATCACTTAGAGGCGGTTATAGATTTATGAATGTCGTATGTCAGAACTATCTGGCAATACTGACAAGCTTGCAGAACAGGCAGCAAAGCGGTGCTGCACCTTATGACGTTGTAAGTACCATATATTACTTTAAAAAATAACTTACTATACTATGATTGATTAGTTAGAAATGTCATACACACTCATACAATTTCGATTTTGTGTTACAGATTGAAGAGTCATGAAAGGCCTACCAACAAAAGTATGGACATCCATATAAATTTCATGACTGTTTCGAGCTTCTATCTAGTTTTCCGAAGTGGAAGAACCCAACCAACTTCATGTTTAAGTAGCAGAACAAAGCTAGAAGGATGAACTACTCCGATTCTAGTACAGGAAGCGACCCGAGTTCGCAAGAAAGAAACCTTTTATTTGGAACTAGCGACAGATGACCTATTAGCAGAGCCAAGTTAGTTCAGCTGGAGCAACGCGGTGCAGAGTTATCTATATTTATGGAAACAATGGAGAATTCAGCTAAGGAGACAAGAAGCATAGAGTTCAATTTTCGGTGCAAAGAAACCGCAGCGACGAAGAGTTCCAAAAGACAGTTAGGGATGATCGAGAGCTTCGCAGACAAGCACATACGGAGAAACAAGTCATGCTACGATAGAAGCAGGAGGAGAAGAAAGCAATGGTGCAAGAGAAGCTGGAGGAGACGAAAGTTATGCTGCGAGAGAAGAATTATATTAAAATGATTACATGTGATTTTAGTAAGCTTTCCCCTTTACAGCAAGAACTATTAACCGATCAGCTTGGAGAGTACAGAAAAAATAAAGGAAGCGGAAGCGATAGTGGCTCGTATAACAACTAGCTATGTATGTGTGGTTAAGTTGTAATATGATTGTGAACTGTTTGTAGTATTTATGTACTAGTTGGTGTTTATGTACTAGCTATATATGTTGGGTTGAGTTGTAATATGATTGTGACATGTTTGTAGTATTTATGTAGTAGTTGTTGTTTATGTACTAGCTGTTTATGTTGGGCTAAGTTGTAATATGATTGTGACCTGTTTTTAGTATTTATGTACTAGTTGTTGAAATAATGATACAATCTACAATATAATTGGAAACCAGATTTATTGACCCAACTACACACTAATACATAGTACTCTCATACATAGTACACAACTACACACTGATACATAGTTCACGACTTGAATTGGCCCAACACTAAGGAGATACTTATGTTAATAGTTAAGTTCTAGTACCAACTAATGATTTTGACTATTCCTTCCTTTATGCGCCCACAAATGTTCCACAAACTGGTCACGCAATTGGAAGTGCGCAGATTGATCTTCAATGTGTTGAACCATATCAACATATTCTCCCATTGAGTTTACATCTTTATGGGGTTTTGCATTTGACCCCGTAAACATGTCAGGATTAGTAGACTTTTGATTCTTATATCAGCCTCTTTCAGACTCCACAATCATGTTATGTATTATTATACAAGCATACATGATTGCTGAAAGCACTCTTGCATCATGAAAACAAGTAGGATTTCATAAAATATGAAATCAGGCTTGTAAAACACCAAACGTACGTTCGATGTCCTTTCCGTAGCTAGCTACTTTTTCAATGAAATAACTTTCTTTGTCATTTGATGGTACTCTGTATCCTTGCATCAAAGTTCTCCACTTTGGGTATATTCCATCCACTAGGTAGTATCCAGTTTTGTGTTCAATATTACCAACTTTATATGAAACATCTGTTGACAGTCCGTTAGCAAGTTCTGTGAAAAGATATGATTATTTTAAAATATTTATATCATTCAATGAACCTGGGACTCCAAAAAAAGCATGCCAAACCCATAAATCGTGTTTTGCTACTACTTCAAGGATCATTGACCACACTTTTTTTATGTCCGGTGAACATTCCTTTCCATCCCATTGGGCAGTTTTTCCAAAGCCAATGCATGCAATCTAAACTTCCAATCATACCTCGAAATCCTCTAGCTTCTCCCCTGCGTAGTATCCTGCTTATATCGTTTGGTCCAGGTGTCCGTAGATACTCCTCCCCGAACTGTTCAACAACTGTTTTATAGAATTATTTCAGACATTCTATTGTTGTTGATGCAGCGATTCTGAAACATAGGTAACATTTATTATCAACAAACTTCGTGCTTCTAGTAAGTCTACTTATTCTACTGATGCGTAGGTTACATGGATGATTTAGAAATGAGTGATCAACAAATGGGAAGGATTTTTGATGAGTATGAACGGAACTTAGGCAACAATAATGAAGTTGGATTAGATACACAAATTGAAGAGGTTCCTGTTGCAGTTCAGCATCAAGCAGTTACAGCTCCGCTTCCTTCTCCAGTAAATCAACGACCTAGTAATAGTGTTCAAACATTGAATTCTCCAACTCGAGAATTTTCTTCTAAGAATTTGTTGGCCCTTGTAAAAGCCTATATTGAGGTTGAAAAGAGAGATGAGTTACTAATGCAAAGTGAAGGGGGTTTAACATATGAAGAAAGATGGGCAATGATAATGAGGCTATACAACAACCATTGATCCCGGCCCACTAGACGAACATCAGTTGAAATCTAAATGGCTAATCGTCATTTTGCAGACGCTTGTTATCGATACACAAAGATTATTGAAACGGTTGAAGATGAGAACATTTTTAAAACAAATCAAGAAACATATGATTCTTGTTACCTTTTCGAGTATGGTGAGGAATTTGTTTGTTACGAAGCATATAAACTCCGCTACAGTTGGTTGACCCGCTACGGAACTGAGTAGGCTTATGGTATTATGATTTTATGGTTGTTTTACTATCTAGTTAATTTGATGTTTGTACGTAGAATTTGGAGGTATCTGTAAACCTTGTTATGTTGGTGTGCTATTTAAGAATTTTTCATTTCTAAATGAGAAGAGGGAAATCTTGTTCAACATCAAATTAAAACGTCAATACATCCCAAACAACACTTACAGGAACTAGAACAACAGAACATACCGACTCTAAATAAATACAGTTTCTACACAGAACCAAATACAGTCTCTACACAAAAACATAATCATAAGGTACACAAAATACATCGAAAGTACATAATAGTGGTAGTCAACAAATACAGAATGCCTACTCAAACGATAGGAACATACAACTAACAACTGCAAAAACGTAATACATCGAAAGTACATAATAGTGGTAGTGAACAAATACATAACGTCTACTCAAACAACATGCCCATACAGATAACAACTACGAAAACGTAATGCATTGAAAGTACATAATAGTGGTGGTCAAAAAATACAGAACACCTACTCAAACAATAGGAACATACAACTGCGAAAATGTAATACATCGAAAGTACATAATAGTGGTAGTGAACAAATATAGAATGTCTACTCAAACAACAGGGACATAAAACTAACAACTAGGAAAACATAATACATCAAAAGTACATAATAGTGGTAGTCAACAAATGCAGAACGTCTACTCAAACAATAGGAACATACAACTGACAACTGCGAAAATGTAATACATCGAAAGTACATAATAGTGGTAGTGAACAAATATAGAATGTCTACTCAAACAACAGGGACATAAAACTAACAACTAGGAAAACATAATACATCAAAAGTACATAATAGTGGTAGTCAACAAATGCAGAACGTCTACTCAAACAATAGGAACATACAACTGACAACTGCGAAAATGTAATACATCGAAAGTACATAATAGTGGTAGTGAACAAATACAGTATGTCTACTCAAACAACAGGGACATAAAACTAACAACTAGGAAATCATAATACATCAAAAGTACATAATAGTGGTAGTCAACAAATGCAGAACGTCTACTCAAACAATAGGACCATACAACTGACAACTGCGAAAGTACATAAAAGTGATACTAAGTCAGTCGTCCGAGTCATCTGAACGTGGATGTGGACGTATGCGGCGCCGATGAGGTCTCTCATCATCACCAACATCTGGAGGATGACTCGACCCAGCACTAGACCTATGGTGGTAATACATCTGCAAGTCCTGAAATCTCTTGCGCTCTGCCTCAAGTTGGGACTTTAAATGCGCATGATGTTGTCGTGCCTCCTCTGCAACATGACGCAGCTCACCATCTTAGCAATCTAGGCTACGCCTATGCTCTACGTAGCCCCTATGCCTAATCCCCATCTGCATATAATACAGATCATGATATGATATCTGTGTAGGATTCGGGTAATCGTGATGGACCGTAGGATGATACATGTCAACGCAACGATCTGGTCCAATAGTGGGCACTGCCATGGTCCAACCAAAATGACTGGCGGCCGCCACATGACCAGCTGCACGAAAACTCTGGCTGGGTTGGGTAATATCCTCGACAATAGGTGGACGTATGCCGTGTCGTATAACAGATGGCCTTACTAAACCAATCGATACAGCATGTGTAATCGTGTCTGAAGACCCGGTGAAAATTCTACGCCAGAAGGCAAGGTATGACTCCTCGGTAATAACAAAGCTCTTAGTCGTCCACTAGCCTGCTGCCCTGGCTATATCTAGCTGCTCCGACGGGTAAATCATACACTGATAAGTATGTGGGTATGGATCATCGGGAATAGCGTCGAAGTCATACAACTATCTCCAGCACCTCTCACCAAGAAACCAATAAGCACCGATAAGTATGTGGGTATGGATCATCGGGAATAGCGTCGAAGTCATATAACTGTCTCCAGCACCTCTCACCAAGAAACCAATAAGCACCAAGGGATAAGATATAAGTGGAAATATCCGTCCAACAAACAACCTAGCAATCTGTACGATATCAAGACCAAATGATGTACTTTGCTCAAATGGATGCCATATAATCTGATCTCTATACATCCTCAGCTCGATCTGTTTGTGGGAAACTGGATACACAATGCGTGACTCATTATCCCGGGACCCATGGTTGTCCGCAGTCCAAAAGCATATACGGGGGAAAATGGTCGACGGGTCTGAAGTACGGGTGGCAAAATGAAAGTTCCTAGAGTACTCAAAATACCAATACTATAACAACTCCCAGAATCCATATAAAGAAGTCTGAGAATCAAAGATGGTGCACTGCATGTCGAGACATCTGTATAGGTATGCAAGAATAGGTGTGCCCCAATCATATAAAATTGCCCCATCGACATTTAACTCAGCCGCGACCGCAACAAACCCGACAGGCAAACTACTGCTCGTAGAACAAAATAATAGGTTACCCATAAGGTATAACACAAATAATCGAGCAAGCTCCAAGTCGTCAACAATAGAGTACTGATCGAGTATGCTATCCATGGCCACACAGATGGCGCTCACTCTGATCGTGCCTTCTGCTTGATACGACGCATCAGAAACATCAAAATGAGGCAGTAGATCATGAAGAAGTGCACGATCATGCCATCGGCCATCATCGAAAGGCTGTGGGGGATAAGCATCTACTCCGATACTAATACCAGTAAGCATGAAGAAATCAAGCGGTGTAAGTCCTAACTCATCACAAGGAAAGTGAAATGTGTGGGTGGTTTTGTACCACCGTAGAGCAATGGCCGTACACAATTGAACATCAACATTTATAACATGGTTTATTCCTAAAATTGGAAAGCGCGTAATAAGATACATTAGGACTAATAAATTATCCACTTGTTTCATTAAAAAGGTCTTTAATATTACCGAGAAAAAAATGAAATCCAAGAGCATGTAATAGTCCTACGACCCCCTCCTTACCTGCCAACTGTGCATGATAATATCTAAGGGTGGTCGCTAGCGAACTACGTGAACGTATATTCCGCGACTGCCAACAGTTCAACAAAATGTTATACTATCTACCCAATATCTAATACTCAAAGAATATTATTTAAATAATACTAAAAATACTTACAGCCAAACTCGACTGCGTGCTAATGTATACTTCGCCTTCTAGAAGAATGCGAAAGTTGGATAGCATAGGAAGCTTCACGGCGCTAAGGTTCGGATCCAGATAACCATTGAGATCGGCCTGTCTAGCGGAAACCAATCCCACACCCCTACACGTCGTGCCTGATCGTCCGCCCCTACGGCCGCCGCGTCCATGACGGCCGCCTTCCTCGTGTGCCCCTACGTCTTGGTTCTCCATGTTTTCGACGGCTGCAAGAAAGTCTTCTATTCCGAGCACTGGTTGTTCGCCACTAACCCGTGCACCACTCCAACCTGCGCCACTACCCCCGGTGCCACCATCGTCGCTGTGCATGAATTTTTTGGCGAATTTTTTTAGTAATCTAGCCATATTTTCAAATGAATATCTCAAATTCGGCAGTTAATTTGGCTAAAAGCTGACGGATTGGTGAAATGGTGGAAAAATTTGGGTGAAAAATGGGGGATGATATGGGTTTTCCGGGTTTGATATTTGGTGAAAAGGAGGGTGGCGGTGTGGGTTTTCTGGGGTTTGGTTTATAACAGCAAACACTCTGCCATTATAACTTTATAACGGCAGAGTGTTTGCCGTTATAATGTTACAACGACAAAGAGTTTGTCGTTGTGACCTTATAACGGCAGACTCTTTGCCGTTGTAAACCCCTCTTGGTCTAGCCCGTGGCTGCTTCTGTGACGTCCCCAAATCCCGTTCTCACGGAGACAAGGGTTATCTTTGGAATATAACACAGAAACAGATAATAGCAGAACAGAAATAAATAAATACACCAGATAATGAACAATAGAATATACTGGATAAAAGTAATCATCAGAGTTACACAGTATACATGATCATACTTAGTACAAATACAGTTCAACTATACATAAATGTCTACAGCGGAAAATAAACATAACGTACAATAGGAGCTGAACAGCATAAAAAGAGATAAATGATATAATCCATCTCCAGCTCCAGCTATCCAGACAGAACCAGCTAAACCTGATTACAAGGCTGCCCGTGTAGAAAAAGGGGCACCCGAGTTTGAAAGTGAAACAAACTACGAGTCAGTCATGGGACTGGTATGAGAAATTTACTCAACACATATATAATATGGCCAATCACAGGACCACGCCACTTTCGTGGAACGGGTTTACTCCATTGGATTGCCAGTGCTTTAAAACAAATCATTCTTTTAACCATCGCAATGCTTTTTATAAAAATGAAGCCATTATAAGACTCAGTTCCCATCACACAATGCAACGCAAACCGGAGGATAGAGTTTTTACCTTATAACGGCCAAAATATGCTTGGTATGAATAAAACAAAGGCATTTGATATTATTGCTAGTGTTTATATAGTTTTGAAAACAATTTCAAATCATAACTATCAATCATAGACGGCATTAATGCCCCATACCACTATGTCGCCATATATAGGTATACAATCAAAACCGCACAGTCACGTATTTGGAAATTGGATTTCCGTCATGAACCAAGGCAAAAGATAGTCCTTACCGAATTCGAGACGCTCTAGCCCGTGTCTCAGGTACAGCCGCGACCATACCCTGGATCGTCAGGGCCGGTCCACATGAAGTGGATTATAATGCCTGAACAATGCGTTTCTCCACCCTTTGGGGTGTAAATGAGCCAACGAATGACTCCATCGGACCCGGATCGTCCAATCAAACCGAGGCGCCTCGCAACAGCAACAACCACATAGGTGAAAAGTATATAAATGTCAGGGCTGGTAGGTCACTGACACCACCCTAGCTAGAAAGAAAACGCACGTCCCCCCTGAGGTCCTGCTCCCGTTTCTGGTTCATACCGGGGTGTGAGGCTCGCGAATTCACATTATACACAAAGCTACGCCACACAGGCGGTGCTTTGATCATCACCACAAGACTTTGCTTTTCAACAGAAGCCCTGATCACTGCATCTTAGCATGCCACACAGGCAGTTCATGCCATGCGACTGATGTCCATCGATACCAATCAACACAGAATAAAATCCAATGTCAGACACACAGTCCATCCACAAGTCCGTTCTGGGTATGAACGAAACCGGAGGCACTAAATAGCTCGCAAACCCATCGATCACCACGTACGTCTGGACGATCACCACTCATTATCCATATTTCGGCATGCCTCCTAATTAGGACCTCGGTTACCATCCAAATGAGGTGAAGATCTCCGGTCTTCGACCACCGTCTCCATCTTCGACTTTCAATCGTCGGTCAATTATTTGAAATGAGAATTAACTCGGCCTTTTCAAATAATTCACGTATATTTAGAATTTCAAATCAATTTATTTCACTGGTTAAATCATTCGACAACACCAATTTTGTTCTTTAATATAATTTTCACACCAAACACATTCAACCAATCAAATACAACATAAATCGAGCAAATTCAGTTTATTTCCATTCTATATCGTTTATGATATTTTATAACGATTTATCGGTATTTTTATTTATTTTAAAATAGCCAGTTTATTCTAAACGACGCTTCGGGCCATAGCGTGGCCGTGGCGCTGTTTTTCTTCAGATTTGATTTACACATATCTGAAAATCTAACCGTTGGATCTTCACACAATTTACATCATTAGAAAGGTCTTTTCAAAACGAATCCAACGGTTCCAGTCTCGGGAAAATCCGACGGTCGGATCTCCCGGTACAATCGTTTAAAGTTTCGATTTCAAAATACGAACTGCAGCGTCGTTATTCGATTAAATATAATTATATATATAAATATAATCGTTTCTGGCGCTGTTTTTCTTCAGATTTGAATTAAACATTCCGGACAATCCACCTGTTGGATTTTTACAAAGTTGGTGCTGGTGGAAAGATTTCTCCAAAGCGAACCCAGCGGTTGCGGTTGCGGTTTCGGGAAAATCCGATGGTCGGATTTCTCGTACTAATCGTTTCAAATTACGATTCCGAAACTCGAACTGCACGGCTTCGATTTCTTTTAATTATATTTATATTTATATATATATATATAGTTCATTCTATAATTCCAACTATAGTTCATTCTATATTTTCAACTTCGTTTTCACTTCAAATATTTCACTAACGCCTTAATATTTCGAAAAATTTCGCCATAACCTCCTTTGTACGGGGAGGGGTTTGGAAATTTATTGGGCCATGTTAGGTACCCAATAAATCCTAAAAAGCATTCACATATTTATAGTGATATATTCTGGTGTTTACGGGGGAGCATGTATAGATAATCACTCCAGAGAATAAATTCTCATCACCCCGTTTCCGTGTGGAAATAAATAGTCCATGTGCCGTATCTAATAACTAGAGAGACGTGATTATTGTCAACTCCAGACCCGTGTGGGGTTTTTATTAATCTGGCAATTTATCGTTATATTTTATAGAGTCCATATCAGTCATCAGTTCAACCTGTAGTATATAATCATCGCCATACAAGCCTCTCGCTCGTATGGTAAATCTTCCACCTCGTCACACAAGCTCCAATTGCTTATGTGGAATATGATGAAGTATGCCTATCGTCAAGAAGTATGCCATGTAGCGTAGTTCAAATTTAATTGTTACTATCCTATGGCGATATTTATTATTTCACACAGAATAACCAGCACTCCGCATCCAATGGCATTCACAGGAGTTGATATAAAAATAAAATTGCGCAGCGAACTCATCAAGGCTTACCTATTTGTCGGGCACGCAAATAATTTCTTTACTCTACAGCTAATCCATTTTTCATGTTCAACACATGTATATATATGCAGAACAAAGCCAATAATAATATTTCTAGCAAACTATTATTTATTTCAACACGTGTGTATTTTATCAAAGCGTATACATGATAAAAGAAATATTTTTATCATCAAAAATATTTATTCTTTTTATTTTAAAATACGATAACATTCAACACATGAATTTCAACTCGACGAACGAATTTCAATTCAACACATGAATATTCTCTATAGTTTGTATATATATAAAAATGTGATTTTTATCGCTGAAACTATTTGTTTAAATTCAAATAATATTCAACACATGAATTTCAACTCAACGAATGAATTGCAACTCAACACATGAATATTCTCTATAGTTTGTATATATATAAAAATGTGACTTTTATCGCTAAAACTATTTGTTTAAATTCAAATAATATTCAACACATGAATTTCAACTCAACGAATGAATTGCAACTCAACACATGAATATTCTTTCAACATATGTAATTTATTTCAACGAATGAAAATTATTCTAACACATGTATATTTCAGAAAATTTCGGCAGCATAACGGCAGGGTAGTTAAAACCGGGACCGTCCCTAGTACGGCTCCTCGCTCTACCTTAAAACCTCGCGGTTTTTGACAATGGGGATCATGCATCTAGTTCGCACGCAGGCGGCATGTATATATTTATTTCATTTCCACAAACTAATCCTATGTGGTTTCAACCAAATATTTCTCAACCACAAACGGGTATTTTTCAATCACAATCAATCAATATCAACCCCAAACAATCCCAAACAACCATTCACTATCAATCAATTTTCACGCCAATCACAATCAATAAATATCGTCCATAGTTTATGGACGAGGGGCGTATATATATATATATAGCAATTCACTTTTATTTCAACACTATATAATATTTACAACGCATATATAACTTATACATCGAACATACAACTTATACAACGCTTATACAAGAGGTGTACAATGCTTATATAACTCATACATCGACTATATAATTTATACATCATCGTTTTCCATATTGTTTATAAATTAGAAGTCTCACATTGGGTTCCACTCCACCAAAAAAAATAGCAGAAGGCTCAGAAAAATATGCGGTCTCTTCTAAAATGTAGAAGACGTCCACACGGTCACGATGTTTCCTGTTTCATTGAATTTTGTTAACGTATGAAAACGATATGATCATATTGGCGTTAATTACTAATTTGGATAATTAAATTAAAATTAACCTAATTAACAACGCTTAATATAGCGTTTAAAAACACTACCTCTTTCAAAATCGACTCCCTGCAACCCTCGACATTTGCTCTTCTGGAAATCCCTTCGCCGCCGCCACCAGGTCAAACCGGACCTTCATCCAACCACACCCCATGACGCGCCACCGTGACCACCCCCTACTGCAACCAACACGTCGTGCTCGAAGGCGCCATCAGCCACCAAAATCGACCTAAGCCGAACCACTTCCCAGCGCTAGAACTCGCGATTTCCCCCACGATATTCGATCATACCCGTATCAAATGGAAGTACTCTCGAATCTCTGTAATTTACTCTTCAGAACCTAGATCTAATTCGGTGTTATTTGGTGGCAATTTGGGAACTTATTTTCGAGCAGTTTTGACCGTCGGTTGAAGGAGATGGCGGCTAGGGTTTCTTGAACGTGGGTGGAGGGTTTTATAGATAATTAGTTTATATTTTATTATTATGTAAATCTTTTTAATTCTAAAATGATTTGTTTTATGCCACGAACCCCAATTTGAACTCAACAACTGTCGACCCTAGCATTTTACCCCCATTCCGAACACAATAGGATATGTTTCGTAGGCCCATTCGACTGTTTCAGTCAGTTTTCCTTCAAATTAAAATATAAAACATTCAATATTTAATTTGAACGTACATTTCAATTTGCCGGAGCCACATACTGATTCGAAAAATTCCAGATAAATAAATCTAGCTATGTTTTGACGATACGGTCCCAACAAAACTAGTTTCGTCGAATTCTGAGGCCGTTTGCAAAAAGGCCCATTTCTGGTCGATCCAATTTAACTGTAATTGACCAAAACACATTTTCCTTTGCCACGCTCACATATCAGCTTCAAAAATTATGAAATTTGAAACCTAGCAATAACTTCACATCTCGGATCCAACAAAAGTGGTTTCGTCGAATTCCGAGGTCGTATGCAAAATGGCCAATTTCACGGGCTATATAAATTCTATAGCGACAGTTCTGAAAATTCATTCGGCCATAACTTTTGCTTTCTGCTATGAAAATTCGATTTTTCAGATTCGTTAGAAAGGTATTCACTAACAGATTTAAATATTTTTGGTTTCGCTAAAATCCGTTTTATTTTGCACCCGGTACAGTCCGACAAAGTTTGAATTCAAATTTTGAAACTACAGCGCCATTTCAGGCCTTGTTTATATTTAGAATTAATTATATTCGTTTTCAATTGTCGATTCAAACTCCGTTTTCATTGTTATTATTTAAAATATTTATTTTAAATATTTAAAATCCATTATTTTAGCCAATTTAAAATTTTTAAATTGGTTCAGATTTTCTAGGTCGTTACAGCTTCCCCCTTCTAGTTGCTCGGCTCGTTGGACCAGTTGCAAAATAAGAGAGAGAATAACTGAACAGAATGAATTGTTGGTTATGGTCTTAGCTTTTATATCTAGATTGTGTATTAGTTTTCTCCATGTAAAGAAAAGAAAATACTTGAAATTTCAAGATATACTCATTATACTAACTTTTATTGTATAAGAGCATATGCGTTATTGCCATTCTGGGTAAGCCAATAGTTCAAATCTCCAAGTCATATAATTTTGTCATGTCCAAGAACTGTAGAAGGTGTTGCCTTTGCTGTTTTAGACATAGCCGAAAATTTAGTTCTTCTCAGAATCTGTATTATGTCTGAATTTATTCAATTCGTCTCCTTCCATTTCTCCAGATGATAGATGAGTACAAACAAAGCAAAAAGCGGATTGCTATATTGTTATGCTTATCAACACTGATCCCTGCTTTGCAATATTGAAATCGAAACAAGTGACTAACATTAAGAGGCTATGTCTAGAGCTAAATAGAGAAGGGTGTAGACCATTCCACATATATGTACATGTACGGGTTTATATGAAAACACAATTTTTTAGTCAGTTTGTGTTGATTAGCTGATATTTTTAGCATTAGGGGTACTATGAAGGAGAATAGAGCTATCTATCAACCAGCCTCCATGTCCTGAGTAAAATCATGGATGCTAAAGATATTACTAAGCTAGAAAATATAATGGAAAAATACGAAGATTTATTATTACTTAAGAGATAGAGAGAGTGTGCCTAATGAATCTTTTGCTACTATGAAACAATTGCTCTCCTGGTCCAACTAACACTCTTTCCTCTTTAAAGTGTTGGAAATTTTGTGTTGCTCTGATACCACTTTGTTGGAAATTTTAGAGGAGGAAGATGAATTGTAAAAAGAGGAATAATTTATTTGTAAGAAGAAGGAAAGACTTTTTATTACTTAATATAACTTGATTACATGATATGCTTCATTCTTCTTTTGATACTGCTTGATACAACAAATGAGGGAGTAGACCCTATTTATAACATAGTCATGCTTCTACACTTCTCTTTTTTCTAGGTCTTTCCTCAATTCTCTTATTTTCTAGATTTTTCATTCTCTAGAATTTTCAAATTACATAATTAAGAAATCTAGATTTTACTTCCACTAATTTAGACCTTTCCTAATACAAGAATTTAATTGTTACATCATTGACGTTATAAAACCAAGTTTATTTGTTTAATTTTATTTTCAACATCCCCCCATAAACTTGGTTTTATTACTCCAAGCAGATTTCTTTGTATCTCACGTGTTTTGGCATAAATGAAGAAATTATCCAAATTTTCTTTTTTCGTTTCCTCCTCTTTCCCAATATGAAGATCTTCAATGCAATTTCTTCAACGGTGCTCCATTCATTTTGTCCTCCACCATTCGCACAAGACATTCCAAAAAGTGTGTGCTCTAGCCTCCATCTTATTCCGGTGTCATAAACTTTGAATGAGTCATATATGGCATCTTTAAATTCTTTAAAAAATTCACTTTTACAGTATTTGATCAATTCAATTTCTTTGTTTGTTTTCCAAATTTCATCAAAATTTTGCTTGTGCTTCAAATTTTCACCAAGCTCTTCAATTTCTCGTTGTTTCATCTGTTCTTCATTTTCATTACCTTTCCATTCACACTTTTCGTCATTGGCATCATCTTCTTTGTCTTTGTCTTCTCCACTCTCTTTTATATTTAACTCTTTGGCGCTCTCTTTCTTCACTTCATTTGTTTTGGTAAGCTCTTCAACTTCTTCATCTTGGACTTTCTCTTTGATTTCTTATTCAATTATTAGTGACTTCTTACTTTTAATTTCTTTAATCATGATTTCATCACTCTCTTGTCCATCTTTGAAGTCTTCTTCGTGGTTTGCTTCCCTATTGATAGCCTTAGGCTTTTCTTCTCTTTTGTTCTCCGCTATTGCCACATCAACATGGTCAGCAGCATTCTCCACTACAACTTCTTTTTGCTTCTGTGTCTCCTTTATCCTCTCCTTCTCTGTCTCATCCATCATCTCTTCTTCCATAGGCTCTGGCACAGTCTTTTCTTTCTTCTTTTCTTGCTCCTCGTTCACACTCTCGCTATCCTTCTTTTCATCTTTCTCATCAATCAACTTATCTTCATTCATTATCTTTGCATCATCCTTTCCATACACCTTTTTCAAGAGATTCCATGAATCTTTTGTACACCTTCCTCTAAAAATGAGATCCGAAGCTTTCTCATCGACATTCTCAGCAATCACAGAAAGAGCACGGTAATCATTCCGTTTTAATTTCGCAAAGGCTTTCTAGTCCATTTGCGACATACTCTCCATGTCTTTACGCCATTTTCAACAATCTCCCATTAACCTTTGGAGATTAGCTCCTCTTTTTTCCTATTGCTCCATTCCTCAAAATTCTCTTTTGTGAGAGCAGTCGTCGAAAGGAATAGAAATGCCATGATTTCAACCAGGCTCTGATACCACTTTGTTGGAAATTTTAGAGGACGAAGATGAATTGTAAAAAGAGGAATAATTTATTTGTGAGAAGAAGGAAAAACTTTTTATTACTTAATATAACTTGATTACATGATATGCTTCATTCTTCTTTTGATACTGCTTGATACAACAAATGAGGGAGTAGACCCTATTTATAACATAGTCATGCTTCTACACTTCTCTTTTTTCTAGGTATTTCCTTAATTCTCTTATTTTCTAGATTTTTCATTCTCTAGAATTTTCAAATTACATAATTAAGAAATCTAGATTTTACTTCCACTAATTTAGACCTTTCCTAATACACGAATTTAATTGTTACATCATTGACGTTATAAAACAAGGTTTATTTGTTTCCTTTTATTTTCAACATAAAGATGTGTCCTCTTCTTCATTAAAGTTAAAACAAGCATCATTAATTGAAGAAAAAGAAGAAAAAACTGAGTAGCTTACGCATATTACATTCTCAAAATTGAAGAATTTAATTAGTACCATTACTGCTGGAATCTGAGTAGAAATCATTTGATCCGCTTCTAAAATTTAATTAGTACATTGAAGTATAATGGCAGAAACTATAGAAACAAAACTTTTTACTGATAGTATTGAAAGTTGAGTGGTAGAACTCTTGACCGTGGCAACAGGTTTGATGGTGTAGGATGGTATACAGCGATGACACAAACACTGATATTTTGTTAGCAGAAGGGTGTTTACAGAATTGTTTAAAGGTACCATAGAGAATTGTTCATATAGCTTTCTTTTAAATAAAAAATAAATTAGTGAGACATTTGAAATCTTGGAGAACTAAACAAATGCTTGTAAACTCCAAGGAAGCATGCACTGAACCCCAGCTCATACTCGGGTCAGTCATTGGGTGATTGCAGCCAATTGTTGGTTACAAGGCTTGATCATTTAGCCTTCAGTCAACAGGTTATGCTACTAACTAACTAACAACCCCACGGGTTTAATTAATACACACATATCTATATAGAGACATGCTGATGACACTCACACAACAATTATAATCGCTAGCACTCGCCATTGGATTGGCTAACTTCAGATATATTATTTCAAGTTAAATGCAGGATGGGTCTACTGTTACTTAAGCTGGCCAATCATATAAGCGAGTAAATAATTCACTCGCGGACCAGCGACTGTCATTAGCATAAACAATCATGTAATATTTCAAAAAGATCATTGTCATTCTACAAGGATTGTGCACTTCAAAAAGGTTTTGCACCTGCATCATGTATCGTCAATAACTTATCAAGTATCGCATGATTAAGATTTGAGAGGAAAAGTTTGAATGAATATTCATTTGGTTGATCATATGTTGGAAATCCAACTAAAAATGAATTGTGGAATAGTGTTTCTTTTCTTTTTTCCTTCTTTTTTAAGCTACCTTGTCTTATGTTTCAACTTTTCAGTGCATGAATAGCACTACAAAAAAACTCTGACATAAAGACTGGAAACTTCAAACTGGAAAAAATCGGTTCTTAATATACTACTGGTTCCAAACTGAGTTAATTCAGTTTTTGATTTTCAGATTTTATTACCGGAAACAGTATTTAGTCGGTCTGTGAAATCTGATATGATCTAAAGACTGAACTGCAGTTTCTATGCGGTCTCTCTAAACAAACAAACAAATTTCAAATCCAACGATTAAAATCACTTATCCAGGTCTCTCTGAACAAATAAAGAAACTTCAAATCCAACGACTGAAATTACTTATCCAAGTTGTTATCCGTGCCATAAGTCTATAACTATTAGCCCACGTTCTCCCTCTATCCTTGAATTACGAACCCACTTCTGCACATTATTGTTTTATGTAAATAAATACTTGTTAATTGTTTACATCTCCTCCTCCTCTAATTCTTTTCTCCGCCTTTAGCCTGAAAGTCACACTGAAGAAATTTCTCTCCTATATTGGAGCTCGAAGAATTAAAATGGCATTGGAAAGATTAATCTCGTATGCCAATTTGGTCATCCCATCTACTTCTGTCTAAATTTATTCTCACCTTTACCGCTCCTAATGGAGCTAATTCTGTGGTATTTTTAGTGCTCGTGAGGCACTGGAAATCCGAGTTAATCGATAGCGAAGTTAGATGCTAATGTCTCCTGTTAAAACCCAAATTGCTATTTCCGATTTACTCAAAGCTTGGACTGCGATGGTTTCGATTAAGTTGCCTCTACAAGATAATGTAGTCAAGAACCCAGTTTTGGATAACTGTGTATGCCTATACAGTGCCTACAAGGAGAGCCAGCCATTTGCATGAAACATATTTGTTTCAATAGTGTTTACAGCAGTTTTATTTGTATTTTTACTAAGAAACATGTAATTCTTGTGCTAATATTGTACATATTTTAACATTTGTTGTAATATGTTGTTGAATATTACTTTAAAAGTTCATTACATGATAGAAGACGAATTTGTTATCATAGATATTACATTAGACCATTGTGGCTAGTCATTATGGATACTGTTCTTTACATTTTTGTTATCGAGATTTGAAAGTGATGTGTATTTGTATGTTATATATACACATACGAGGCAAATAAAACCATCCTAGGTGCCATCTCTATAGTTTGTAAATAAATAAAAATTAAGGGAAATGTTTTTATGTGATTTTTGAAACTGACTAAAGAGTGTATGTCAGTCTTTACAATATCAGTCTTTAGTGATGATTGAGACTGTATTTCGGTCATTAAGCTTAAAGACTGAAATGTCAGTCTTAAGTTGTTTTTAGGACTTGAGATTTAAATACTGAAACTTTCAGTTACTATCCAGTCTTTAAGATGTAATTAAAGACTGAATTGTTCTATTAAAGACTGAAATTCTCGGTCTTTATTTTGATGTTTTTTTGTAGTGTAGTAAATAGTATAAGTGCCTTGGGTATTTAACTCAAAACGTTGGTTAAGTTTAGTCATAGAAGATTGAACGTGAAACAAACAATTATTTTTCTACTTCTAACTTGTTGACTTATTTGCAAGTTTTAAGTCAGTATTATAAGCTCTTAACACATAAAGGTACATAAGTAACTTATAAATAACAAGCAAACCATTTTCCCTAGTTATAAGTAAATGAGAAACAACCTATGTTTATTGGTGTTTACTGCATTGATCGTTAAATTATTATGGCTTGATTGGATATCTGACATCCAATCATCTTAAGAGTTCAAAATCAAACATTAGGAGTGTGCCATTTAGTAGGTTAAAACCCAACTTTTCCTTCATTAGCTGTCAAACATACAGTATAACTTTTTGCTCATATATTTTGATTTTACACGGCACTGTCACACCAATGAAAGAGCACTGGTATTGTCGTTTCATTTACACATTTATTTTATGATTCTTCATATAAACCATACTCGCATTGAGCATACATATGTTTTCTTTCTTTGAAAATTGGTAATGCACGACCTGAAGTTTTTATTACCTTTACTAGTGATATTAGTTTGTATATCTACTAATAAAAAGTCTGAATGCAGCTATTCCTTGAAATCCAATAACACAAAATAAATCATGGTTTCTTTTGATCTTTACCGATTCTATTTGGTTTAGGCCAACAAATAAAATATTAAACATAAAATTTCAGCATAACAAGACTGGAATTGGACATAGCAACAAATCGATATTTACCATCTAATTAATAGTCAGAATTGTGGTGTCTGTGGTTCTTAATAGCAGAGAAAATTATATTTTAAGACACATTGTAAGATGAAGTTTAACTTGCTGGTTAGATTGAATCTCTTCATTCATGTTTTTTTGTATATGTTAATCTTAGGTGTGGGTATGGGATAAGGATAAAAATATGTACCTGGCACCAATTGGTAGACCCTTCTTATCATTAGTTTCATTTAAGAAACGCGAGGGTCATGAGTCAGTAAAGTAATTCGCTGGCTAATTGTTAGATCTAAAATTGGCTCTAACACCCAAACAAGTAATGATTCTACTGAAATGAAATCAAAAAACGGAGAAAACACACAGATTATAGTGGTTCGACGTTAAATAGCCTACGTCCACTTTCTACTCTTTGGATTGATGTCTTGAATGCAAGTACAACAACAATTTTCACTCAATTCTCACTTATATAATACATTGATTCACTCAATTTCCTTAACAATATGATTCAAAAGATGATTATAATCTGAATAAGTTGATGAAATTCGGATAGTAAAGGAGTTTGAGTTCTGAAAATGCCAAAAGATCCTTCCAAATGCCTCTTGATGGTGTATTTATAGGTGAAAAATGCTTCTGGGTTGGCTTCGGTTCGGATCCACGTGACCTCCATTCCATCACTTGCAGGTTCGGATATCACAAGATGGTGCTAGCACATTGAATTAGTGGATGAACGTGGGAACATGGCCTTCTAATCGCTCCAAACTTTAAGGGAACGTGGGTGTGATAGTTGCAGTTCTGAGTGCATGGGTTCGGATCGGAGTCCTTCGGTTGAAGGGGCGGATCAGGTTTGTCTTATCCGATCCGGTTTGACCCAAGCCCCTTCTTTCTCTGCTTTATGCTGACTTGCTCTGACCAAATGATTTCCGATCCGATCCGGTCCTTGGAGTGAATGTTCTTCATTACTTGATCATCTAGCTTTGTGTAGCCTAGTTCACAAAGTAGGCTAACATTTTGCCCCCTCAAAGGACGCTTCTATTGAAGATGGAGTGTGTTTGACATTATTTGCCCATTAACCTTTGAATTCAAACTGTTGAACAGTCGCTTCCATTTGTGTGTAGGGATGCGTTGCTCCATAAAGTCGTGTTTCTTGCTGCTTATATATACACCATGTAATGCGCAAATTATTTTCTTTATTTTACATGATTCTGAGATTTCTTCTTTATGTCTAGTGACTCTTCTAGGTAAACTCTCGTATACTTTTCTTTAAGTTAAATTCGCACATTAAGTTTACGTGCATGATTCCATTGGGATTCGATCTCCGGTCCGAACCTAGGGTGAAGCCAAGGGGGAAGCACTAACGGTCCGAACGGCTCCTCTTTTAACCCTCTACTACAAAATTAATAGGCTACATATACATACATGGGCTTGTATTCCAGTCCGAACGGAGTTAAAGGCTGGGAATACCATGAGCCATCTTGAACCTATATAAGTCTGCCGCTCTTCTTCTTGTACCTCCCTTTCTTTTATCATTCTCATCTTCTAGGTTTTACATCGAAACCCTAGTTCTCAAAAACTTAGAGAATTTCCACGCTAATCTTCGAATCAAACAAATAGGCAGGTTTATAACCTCAATTAACTTCGTAATAGCTGTTTTCAGTTAGGGTTTGTGGTTAATTTGGATGATTTGGGTATTGTGTTTGTTTGACCTTGACGTCACGTGTAACACCCCACTCCCGCTATGATCACTCACTAAGGGAATTCCATAGCATCGGTGGAGTATTTTAGTGAATATAGAACAGAAAAATTACAACAAGACAGATATAAATAGTACTTGAAATTTAAAACATCATCTCATAACAGCGGAAGTAAAACATGTCTGGTTACATCATAAAACCACAATAAAAGTCAAGTACAATATCCATCAAAATAAAGAAGTACATAATCCCACTCTCATACAATAGCCATGACAAAAGAAAAGATAACTGGGTAACTGGTGGAGCTTTACATCTATCCAAGCTCCTAAAGACTGGAACAGCAATCCGATCAAGCTCCACTACTGCTAGGATCCACCGTAGGACCTGAAGGTTGGGAAAAAGATAAAAACAACGGGGTCAGACATAAGTCTGAGCGAGTCCTATAACTTTAACAATACAATCGTTAAAGTAACCAGAGAAGACATAAACTGATATACGGTAACTAATGGGGATGAATGGCTACACTAAGCAGTCAACTAAACTAAGATAAAAGATAAAGACGCATCAACCCTTCCTAAGGTAAATTACTAAACTGCACCACACCAGTCGCTCCTAACTTAAAGGTTGATCCCACCCATGGACTTATAAAATTAACTTAATAGTTCTCGCGTACCCCTAGGTGACTAAGTAGACGCCACGGGGCCCTACAATCCACTAGGTGTACACACTACTCCCATTCGATCGGCTCCCTAACGTAGATACCCGTGCTGGCCCCACCGTGGGGTGTACCATTCCCCAACGTGGCAACCTGATAAAATTAACGGTGCACGGCCTATATCTACACGATGCAACAACGTCTTATTTACCAGCCCGGGTCCACACACGCATATGAAACCCGTTGGTCATGCGTTGCCACCGCTAACCCATTTTGGCCTCTTATAGCCAAGCCCAATATGCGTGTCCCGTCACACGACTAGAGTCGAGCCCACTAAGATACGTTTGGGATATTGGTTGAAATGGGCCCCCGGCACAAGCCATCCCCCTAAGCTTGGCCCACACACTAGTGTTTCCCACTTAACCCTTTAATCATGTTTAATTACATGTTTCATCTTGGTTAGGTATTTAATCATATTTTCTATTGGCAACCACTAGAAATTTCCACATACCACCCAAGGTACCCACTTAACCCCCATGCCCCACTACATGATTATCTGGTTAAGTGTTTCTTAATTGATTAACACCGTAACCGTGTAAAGGACCCCTCACATTGGACCGTTATTTGTAGGTGCCTGGTTAAGCCGGTAGGTTCCGGGCAGTCTTACACTACAAACGGGTCCAACCTCGTGTCATTTACCCTTGTTACGTATTTAATTTATGATTAAGACCCCTCACATTGGACCGTCATTTGTAGATGCCTGGTTAAGCCGGTAAACTCCGGGCAGTCTTACACGACAAACGGGTCCAACCTCGTGTCTTAATCGATTAATTACTCCTAATTAATCACCCCCATAATTTGTGTTAATTATCATGTTTATTTTAGGAATATGGGTACACCTAACTTAATAGGCAAATTCCCAACTCCAAAGTGTGGGTACACCTAACTTAATAGGCAAATTCCCAACACATAGTATGGGTACACCTAACTTAATAGGCAAATTCCCATACTATGTTCATTTATTTTATGTTATGCATAATTATATTAATTTCACACAATCTTATTAACATATGTATTTAATTAACCCCATCGTTCCCACGTGATTTCGTTCTCATGACATAACACATATAAATGGTGTCAACTTGCATATGTATGGACATGTTTCAAAGGTGCCATCTTGCATATTAACAAACACATAACTTGCATATGAACTTGCACAACATGTCACATAACTTGCATATAATCTTGTATAACATGTCACATAAACTTACATATTAACAAATACATGACTTGCATATAATATGTCACATAACTTGCATATGAACTTGCATAACATACTTGCATATAAACTCATAAACTTGCATATGAACTTGCATAACATACTTGCATATAAACTCATAAACTTGCATATGAACTTGCATAACATACTTGCATATAAACTCATAAACTTGCATATGAACTTAACTTGCATAACATACTTGCATATAAACTCATAAACTTGCATATGAACTTGCATAACATACTTGCATATGAACTCATAAACTTGCATATGAACTTGCATAACATACTTGCATATAAACTCATAAACTTGCATATGAACTTGCATAACATACTTGCATATGAACTCATAAACTTGCATATGAACTTGCATAACATGTTACATACTTGCATATGAAGAAACATACAACTTGCATAATTATCATACATGTAACTTGCATTTTATCATACATGTAACTTGCATATTAACATATGATCACAAAACACAAAACTTGCATAACCCACATACATTAGCAAACTAACATCATGTCATATGACTTAAAATCCATTAATCCCCAAACAAAACCATATGATCTCATCATATCTCATCTACTTAGTTTAGCAATTGGTTATTAAAGTGATAGAAACTCACAACTAGCAAATTTGCACTCCAAATGAAGAAGATTAAGATGCTTAGAATGGATTAGAGAGTGATTAGCTTGCAACCCTCTTCATAAATTAGTGGAGGCTCCTTCTAAGATTTAATTTGGCGGCATGTAGCCCTCAATTCTATTTTTAGTATGGATTAGGGTAGGTTTAGGGTGTATTTATAGATTAGGTGAGTGTTTTAGGCTCTTAGATTAACCCTAGATTAGATTAGGACCCTTAGATTTCGGAACTCTCCAGAAATCAGCCCTAAGACCAGGCCCAAACCCCAAACTGGTGCACCCAACCACAGAACTCTCTAGAAACTGTGCAGGTTTTCTGTCCCGACATGGGCGCACTTCACAAGTGCGCCAGTGTATTTTTGTACTGGCGCACTTCACAAGTGCGCCAGTGCATTTCTGGCCAGTTTCGGGTTTTTCTGCCTAACTTCGTTCGTCCATATCTCTTTCATACGGTACCCGTTTTACGCAAACTCGGACTCTATTTCGCGTATTTTTCCGAGACGAACGCAATGACGCAGCCCGTTTCCCCTGATTCTCATATCTGAGATTAATTATACTTTAATTACTAACCATTAGTGTTAATTGAAATTCGGGGTGTTACATTCTCCCCTACTTAAAGGATTTCGTCCTCGAAATCTCTAAGTCAAGAAGAACGTATCCTACCAACCAAACAACCATCTACTAAACCATCAACCACAAGCAACCATTATCCTTAGAAACTTCTAATGCTGTATGAACATATGCAGAAAGTGTGTGTATATGTCCGTATACTAATGCAAAATCAGGCGGTCTACTGATTCAGTCGACCTCCTTAATGCAAACCATGATAGTGCCATGCATCCAATATGTATGTGAAACCCTATTGACACATACAATTTCTATATGCGTGCACAACCATACACAAAAATGCATCATCCACATGATAACACGGCCATGATACATCCATCAATCTAACTACCACATCCATTTATGCGATATGCAACATGAAGTGACTGAGCCGATCTAGTGCCTAATGTGTGTGTATATGCATCCACGAGCAACCACTAGCAAACAATTGCATCCACATGCATCAATCAACCATAACATGTTTCAAACACATGTTTCAACCATAGGTTTTACCCTTATCTAAAGGTCATAGGTACCAGCGAGAGGATATACTAAAGATAAGATAAGTACTAGACAAGCGATAAAGGAGAAGTTAAAAGACATACTCTCAAAAAGAAATGGATACAAAGAACGCATCTTCGCTTCTGTCTCCCAAGCAGCATTGCCCTCGTCTTCTCCCCATTGCACTTTAACTAGCTGAACTTCTCTGTTCCTCAACTTCCTAGTTTCTGACCCAAGGATGCGAGTAGGAGCTCGTCGAATCGTCGCATCACGCTCTACCTCTACATCTTTAAGCAAGCTCGGCTCTACCACCTCTGCGGTCTCATGTAAGCACTTCCTCAAATGTGATACATGGAATACATCATGAACACCACTAAGTCTGTCGGGCAACTCCACCCTATATGCCATCCGTCCAATCCTTTCCTTAATAGGAAACGGCCCAACAAACCTCGGTGCTAACTTCCCAACGGACCCAAAGCGAACAACATTTCTCAACGGAGATACTTTGACAAAAACCATGTCCCCAACCTCAAACTCAAGATCCGTCCTTCTCCGATTCGCATAAGATTTCTGTCTATCTTGCGCTGCCTTCATCCTTCTTCGAATCAAATCAATCTTCTCTGAAGTCTCTCTAACCATATCTGGCCCAAGCAAGATCTTATCCGTAGATTCCCACCAACATGTAGGAGATCGACAAGGCCTTCCATAAAGAGCTTCGAAAGGTGCCATGCCAATACTAGACTGAAAGCTGTTATTGTATGCGAACTCCACCAAAGGAAGATGTTCTTCCCATGTACCTCCAAAATCCAAGATACAAAGCCTCAGAAGATCCTCTAAGATACGGTTCACCCTCTCTGTCTGACCGTCCGTCTGAGGATGATATGCGGTGCTCAAACACAACTGAGTCCCTACCGCCTCTTGCAAACTTCTCCAAAACTCACTAGTGAAGATAGGATCTCGATCACTCACAATGCTGGATGGTACGCCATGCAATCTAACAATCTCTCTAACATAGACTGAAGCAAGCCATGGAGCGGTCCTCTTACTCTTCACGGGTATAAAATGGGCACTCTTGGTAAGTCTGTCTACCACAACCCAAATTCCCGTATTGCCCTTCCTCGATCTCGGTAACCCATCGATGAAATCCATCGAGACACTATCCCACTTCCATTGCGGAACTTCCAATGGGTGTAGCAACCCACCGGGTTTCCTTTGCTCCGCTTTAACTTGTTGGCACACTAAGCATCTAGCCACATACTCGGCCACATCTTTCTTCATACTGGCCCAGAAGAAAACTCTCTTCATGTCTTGGTACATTTTGTCTCCACCGGGATGAATAGTCATCCTTGAACGATGTGAATCATCCAAAATAGCCTTCTTCAAACCCTCATCTTGCGGTACACAAAGTCTACTGTCTCTATGCAACCATCCCCTATCATCTATGGTGTATCTACCCAAATGGCTGGACGACTCCCCCCTTATAAGCTTCTCTACCAACTCAACCAACCGTGGGTCGTCTCGCTGAGCCTCGCCAATCCGTCCCAAAAGAGTAGGTCTAACCTCCAAGGATGCCAACAAACCAGGTACAAAGTCAACAGAAGGTCTGAAGTCGAACAAAGAAAGAAACTCCAAGCTTCGCCGTTCCACGAACAATGGACTCAAAGATAGCCTTTTTCTACTCAAGGCGTCCGCCACCACGTTACCCTTGCCAGGGGTATACGCTATCTCGAAATCATAGGATGCTAAGAACTCCATCCACCTTTGGTGTCTTGAGTTTAAATCCTTCTGAGAGAATAAGTACTTCAATGATTTATGGTCAGTGAACAACTCGAATCTCTCACCAAGAAGATAATGGCGCCAAGACTTAAGTGCGAAAACAATCGCGGCCAACTCTAGATCATGGGTAGGGTAATTCTTCTCATGCACTCTCAATTGCCTCCCTCCATAGGCTATTACCCTTCCCTCCTGCATCAAGACTGCGCCTAATCCTGTCCCACAAGCATCGGTATAAACAACAAACGGCTTACTCCCGTCTGGAAGCACTAAAACTGGAGCGGTGGTCAAAGCTCTCTTTAACCGTCGGAAAGCATCATCACAATCTACGTCCCATGAGAAAACCAGATTCTTCTTCGTCAAGCGGGTTAATGGGGCTGATATCTTCGCGAAGTCTTTGATGAACTTCCTATAATATCCTGCCAACCCCAAGAAACTTCTTACTTCGGTAGCATTTCTAGGAACTTTCCAATCCTGGATAGATACTATCTTTGCGGGATCCACAGCTATCCCTTCCTTAGAGACCACATGCCCTAAGAATCGCACTTCTCTTCTCCAAAAATGACATTTAGAGAATTTAGCTTTAAGACTATGTGCTCGAAGAGTCTCCAACACTTCTCTGAGATGTAAGGCATGCTCTTCTTCACTCTTGGAAAAGACCAAGATGTCATCCACAAAGACTACTACAAACTTATTCAGATACTCTCTGAACACTCTACTCATCAGATCAACAAAGTATGCCGGGGCGTTTGTCAACCCAAATGGCATCACAAGCCACTCATAAAAACCATCCGGAGTCCGGAAAGCAGTCTTCTCTATACTGTCCTCCGCCACTCTCAACTGATGAAACCCTGTAGCTAAGTCCATCTGCAAAAACACTGAGGCGCCAACCAACTGATCAAAGAGATCATCTATCCTCGGTAATGGGTGTCTATTCTTCTTCGTGAGTTTATTAAGTTCTCTATAATCCACACAAAGTCTGAGGGACCCATCCGCCTTCGTGGCAAACACTACTGGAGCTCCCCACTCCGATATACTTCTCCTTATGAACCCCTTCTCAAGCAACTCCCCTACTTGCTTATGAAGTTCTCTTCTCTCACGAGGAGCCATGTGGCGCACTGGCAAAGACACTGGTTTGGCATTATCCACCAAATAAATTTGGAAATGTATCTCCTGCTTCGGAGGCAAACCCTTCACCTCTTCAAACACATCCGGATATTCCCGGACCACTCTGACAGAATGCAAACTCTCGACCGAAGCATCGAGCGATTCAAGATAACTTAGCAAAACAGATTCCATGGGATTACAAGAGATCTCGAGAGTATTACCCAAGCGGGTCATAAGCCTAACAACTCTCCTTTCACAATCAAGAACGGCACCATTACTGGATAACCAGTCCATGCCCAAAATCAACCCATAGCCCGTGAAGCCCAATACAAAAGCATCACATCCAAACTCAACGCTAAGTATAGAAATCTTCAAACCCAAACATATCATAGACAGATATATGGAGCCCCCAATTGGGTTGGAAACAACCAAGGGATCATCAACTAGACTGGTGTCTAAGTGCAGTGACTCAACTAACGATGATGAGATAAAAGAATGCGATGCGCCAGAGTCAAACAAAGTACGAACTGGATGATCAAACAGAAAAACCAGACTTTCAACGGAAATAGTTCTACCTCTCTGCTGAATCGGTGGAACTGAGAGAGCCTGAACTTGCCCCCCTGCCAGAGGTGGTGCCA
The DNA here is from genome assembly GCA_030737875.1 of Allium sativum. Classification (NCBI taxonomy): domain Eukaryota; kingdom Viridiplantae; phylum Streptophyta; class Magnoliopsida; order Asparagales; family Amaryllidaceae; genus Allium; species Allium sativum. The sequence continues at coordinate 296,640,580 of CM060918.1, read as the reverse complement.
TAAGAGCTTGCACCTGACCTCCCGAGGTAGACCTCGTCTTCTGCCCCTTCTTTGGGCAGTCCTTCACAAGATGTCCTGCTTCACCACAATGAAAGCACTCGGTCTTCTTCTTTTTGCGACAATCCTTGCTGAGGTGGCCTGGGGTCCCACAATTGAAGCACTTCTTCTTCTTCTTCTTCCCCTTGTCACCATTGCCTTTTCCACCCTTGCCTTGTTGTTGTTGCGGTTTCTTCTGATCCCCCTTCTTCTCTGGTGCCTTCGAACTCTTATCATCCTCATGCATAAGTGCCATGTAGACAAGCTTCTCAAAGGTGGCCCCCATAGGAATGTGAGTCATAGCTATTCCTTGCAATGGTTCGTTCAAGCCTCTAACGAACCTCAAAGCCTTCTTCTCCGGTGTATTCACCAACTCTATGCCAAACCTTGCTAATTGATTGAATTTGTTGACATATTCTTTCACCGTGAGACTCCCTTGCTTCAAATTCAAGAACTTCTCCATAAACAGATTCTCTTCCGCCCTTGAGAGAAACTTAGCCCCAAACCTTTGCTTGAAATATGCCCAAGAGTCAACAGGGCATTCTCCATTAGTGACCTCCCACCAGAATGAGGCCTCTCCCTTCATTGACCAAGCCGCCAACTTGACTTTCTTTCCCTCTTCCACTTCAAAGATATCCAGCAACTCTTCCACTTCCTTAAGCCAATCTCTAGCCTCTACGAAAGTCTCTGAACCTAGAAAAAGTTTTCCTCCTATAGCCTTGAACTCCTTGCAAATCTTAGCAAAATTATCCACTCTAGGCTGAGGAGGAGGAGCAGTTGCCTCTGGTGTAGTAGCATTGGCTGGACCCGCAGCCGCGGCCCTAGCCTCTTGTAACCTCCTATACCATAGTGGTATAACTAAGCCCTCCGGAATGTTAAGATCTTCAGCCATGCTGAAACGAAAGAGGAAAGATTCAAAAAGGAGATTCTGAAAGATAAAGATATGGCTATTGGGGATTATGCTTTTCTTTTTCAAAAACTTTTCTCTTAAAAGACATGTTTTTGAAAATACTTTTTCCAAAAATAATACCTTTACTATTTTCTAAAAAATGTATTTTTCTCAAAAATTTATCTGTTCCGGTAACCTTCAGCTCTGATACCACGTGTAACACCCCACTCCCGCTATGATCACTCACTAAGGGAATGCCATAGCATCGGTGGAGTATTTTAGTGAATATAGAACAGAAAAATTACAACAAGACAGATATAAATAGTACTTGAAATTTAAAACATCATCTCATAACAGCGGAAGTAAAACATGTCTGGTTACATCATAAAACCACAATAAAAGTCAAGTACAATATCCATCAAAATAAAGAAGTACATAATCCCACTCTCATACAATAGCCATGACAAAAGAAAAGATAACTGGGTAACTGGAGCTTTACATCTATCCAAGCTCCTAAAGACTGGAACAGCAATCCGATCAAGCTCCACTACTGCTAGGATCCACCGTAGGACCTGAGGGTTGGGAAAAAGATAAAAACAACGGGGTCAGACATAAGTCTGAGCGAGTCCTATAACTTTAACAATACAATCGTTAAAGTAACCAGAGAAGACATAAACTGATATACGGTAACTAATGGGGATGAATGGCTACACTAAGCAGTCAACTAAACTAAGATAAAAGATAAAGACGCATCTACCCTTCCTAAGGTAAATTACTAAACTGCACCACACCAGTCGCTCCTAACTTAAAGGTTGATCCCACCCATGGACTTATAAAATTAACTTAATAGTTCTCGCGTACCCCTAGGTGACTAAGTAGACGCCACGGGGCCCTACAATCCACTAGGTGTACACACTACTCCCATTCGATCGGCTCCCTAACGTAGATACCCATGCTGGCCCCACCGTGGGGTGTACCATTCCCCAACGTGGCAACCTGATAAAATTAACGGTGCACGACCTATATCTACACGATGCAACAACGTCTTATTTACCAGCCCGGGTCCACACACGCATATGAAACCCGTTGGTCATGCGTTGTCACCGCTAACCCATTTTGGCCTCTTATAGTCAAGCCCAATATGCGTGTCCCGTCACTCGACTAGAGTCGATCCCACTAAGATACGTTTGGGATATTGGTTGAAATGGGCCCCCGGCACAAGCCATCCCCCTAAGCTTGGCCCACACACTAGTGTTTCCCACTTAACCCTTTAATCATGTTTAATTACATGTTTCATCTTGGTTAGGTATTTAATCATATTTTCTATTGGCAACCACTAGCAATTTCCACATACCACCCAAGGTACCCACTTAACCCCCATGCCCCACTACATGATTATCTGGTTAAGTGTTTCTTAATTGATTAACACCGTAACCATGTAAAGGACCCCTCACATTGGACCGTTATTTGTAGATGCCTGGTTAAGCCGGTAGGTTCCGGGCAGTCTTACACTACAAACGGGTCCAACCTCGTGTCATTTACCCTTGTTACGTATTTAATTTATGATTAAGACCCCTCACATTGGACCGTCATTTGTAAATGCCTGGTTAAGCCGGTAAACTCCGGGCAGTCTTACACTACAAACGGGTCCAACCTCGTGTCTTAATCGATTAATTACTCCTAATTAATCACCCCCATAATTTGTGTTAATTATCATGTTTATTTTAGGAATATGGGTACACCTAACTTAATAGGCAAATTCCCAACTCCAAAGTGTGGGTACACCTAACTTAATAGGCAAATTCCCAACACATAGTATGGGTACACCTAACTTAATAGGCAAATTCCCATACTATGTTCATTTATTTTATGTTATGCATAATTATATTAATTTCACACAATCTTATTAACATATGTATTTAATTAACCCCATCGTTCCCACGTGATTTCGTTCTCATGACATAACACATATAAAAGGTGTCAACTTGCATATGTATGGACATGTTTCAAAGGTGCCATCTTGCATATTAACAAACACATAACTTGCATATGAACTTGCACAACATGTCACATAACTTGCATATAATCTTGTATAACATGTCACATAAACTTACATATTAACAAATACATGACTTGCATATAATATGTCACATAACTTGCATATGAACTTGCATAACATACTTGCATATAAACTCATAAACTTGCATATGAACTTGCATAACATACTTGCATATAAACTCATAAACTTGCATATGAACTTGCATAACATACTTGCATATAAACTCATAAACTTGCATATGAACTTGCATAACATACTTGCATATGAACTCATAAACTTGCATATGAACTTGCATAACATACTTGCATATAAACTCATAAACTTGCATATGAACTTGCATAACATACTTGCATATGAACTCATAAACTTGCATATGAACTTGCATAACATACTTGCATATAAACTCATAAACTTGCATATGAACTTGCATAACATACATGCATATGAACTCATAAACTTGCATATGAACTTGCATAACATGTTACATACTTGCATATGAAGAAACATACAACTTGCATAATTATCATACATGTAACTTGCATTTTATCATACATGTAACTTGCATATTAACATATGATCACAAAACACAAAACTTGCATAACCCACATACATTAGCAAACTAACATCATGTCATATGACTTAAAATCCATTAATCCCCAAAAAAACCATATGATCTCATCATATCTCATCTACTTATTTTAGCAATTGGTTATTAAAGTGATAGAAACTCACAACTAGCAAATTTGCACTCCAAATGAAGAAGATTAAGATGCTTAGAATGGATTAGAGGTTGATTAGAGAGTGATTAGCTTGCAACCCTCTTCATAAATTAGTGGAGGCTCCTTCTAAGATTTAATTCGGTGGCATGTAGCCCTCAATTCTATTTTTAGTATGGATTAGGGTAGGTTTAGGGTGTATTTATAGATTAGGTGAGTGTTTTAGGCCCTTAGATTAACCCTAGATTAGATTAGGACCCTTAGATTTCGGAACTCTCCAGAAATCAGCCCTAAGACCAGGCCAAAACCCCAAACTGGTGCACCCAACCACAGAACTCTCTAGAAACTGTGCAGGTTTTCTGTCCCGACATGGGCGCACTTCACAAGTGCGCCAGTGTATTTTTGTACTGGCGCACTTCACAAGTGCGCCAGTGCATTTCTGGCCAGTTTCGGGTTTTTCTGCCTAACTTCGTTCGTCCATATCTCTTTCATACGGTACCTGTTTTACGCAAACTTGGACTCTATTTCGCGTATTTTTCCGAGACGAACGCAATGACGCAGCCCGTTTCCCCTGATTCTCATATCTGAGATTAATTATACTTTAATTACTAACCATTAGTGTTAATTGAAATTCGGGGTGTTACATCACGACCTCCTCCCATCGCCATCGTCGTCGATGGCCTTGTCACCATCTCGAGGCAGTTACAGAGGAGACCAGAACCTAATACTGGCCAAGCCAATGTATGAACATTCGGTTTTGACTTAGTTCTTGAAGAAGAAGAAGAAGAAGAAAAGAGGAAGATTTGGGATTGGTTCAGGTGGAGGGACATAAGAGTGAAGAGGATAGGGGCTTCATCTAACCGGATCGGATCGGATTGAAAAGTGAAGGGTAAAAGGAAAACAAGGCTTACTCAACCGGGTCGGGTCGGAATGAAAAGCAAAGAGAGAATAGCATGGGCACTCAGGCCGATCCGGACCACATAGAATATCCATTCCCGAACCGATCCGATTTTCATATAGGGTGTTAACTTCTGCTTCAAACCGAAACATGATTTTGCCCTCGGTCCGATCCCAAAATACACATCCGAACCGAACCGAACTCATCTAACTTAATGCACCAAAATCTGTTCAACTTGTTCGGTCATTGTTTGCCGTGATCTACAACTTGATGAACAGTTAGGATAGTGCCTTATAAACGTGAGCGAACATTTAAGACTATTGTGAACATATTACTACTTCGTCAAACTTTTGCATTATGCTTTCATGTGTTTGCTTTGCATCCTTTGCACACATAGCACGCACTTTAGTTCACACACGTACACAGGGGGATACGGGCTATCTTACTCTAACTTATGTTATTGCTTCTTCAGTAGTTTAGCGATCATGGCAGAGAGACGTTCATCTAGGTTAGCAGAAAAGAGAGAAGTTGCAGAAATTTCCGAGAAACTCACTCTTGATGACATATCCTATCCCTCAGACCCTGAATGGGATGATGAGGGCCCAGATCATGAAGTGGAAGCACACAATAGTGAAATACCTTCTGATAGTGAAGTTTCTCTTGGTGATGAAGAGGAAGGAGGGGTAGGAGATGATCGTGCTCCCGATGAGTTTGAAACTTCCACTATATTGGAGTTACCCAAAGATTCTGTTGATTCGACGATCGATGATTATAGACTCGTCCGAATATGTCTAAAGCATGGAATATTAAAAAGAGATACTCTGGTGCCGTCGAAAACAGATCGCCTCCACAATCCACCGGAAGGATTTATGGCAATTACCTGATTGATGTGTCTGGTTGGGGCTATTCTACCGTTTCCGCCTTTTGTTGTCGATTTTACGAGACAAATGCGGATTGCCCCCATGCAATTGCATCCCAACTCTTATGCTTATTTATACACCTTGTATATAGCATACAAAGAAGTTTTAGGTATGCATCCTACCTTCGATGACATCCACTTTTTTTTATAAGACTCAAGAAACTCCCTCCTTCTCATATTTTGAATCAGTCCCGAAGAGGAAGATTATTACTGTTCCATTTAGCAGCAAGGCCGGCGATTCTAAACTTGAATGGTTTTATATCAGACATCAGCCGGGGTGCGCCTGGAGATGGACCAAATCAAGTAAAGCACCGACTTTCTAGATTTCAATTTTAAATGCTCATGCCAACATATTAACTTGCTTTCTTTTTCATTCGCAGTTGATAACCCAAAGAAAATATCAGATCAATTATACTTTGATCGTTTGCATCGGCTTCTCAATGGCGATCAAAAGTTACTAACCATCAACGAAGTTCTTAAGGATGAGTATCTCCATCATCACGGGTTACTATCTATTACCCGTAGTATAGGTCATGGGACGGGTCCATATGTGTACATACCCCTGATCGACATTATTCCTGAGACGGGCGAGGGCTCGAAAGGTCCAACAATACCTCTTCGGACTACACCTTCTCCATCTTCAACTCAGGACGATGAGTTAGCCAACATAGCTGAAAAGCATAGAGAAGTGTATACCATCCCTGGTGACGCTATTTCTCCTGAGAAGCCAACATCCCCTAAAGAGCCACCAATAGACGCTTCTCAAGGAGATGCTCCTACTACCGACGATTCTACATTTAAGGGTTCAGGAAATCTTCCCCTGCCTGAAACCATATATACTTTAGAGGACTTTGGAACGAATCCTTTAATCTTCACTTCTTCAGAGGAGACTACTCCCGTGAAGGCCAAAGAGCCCGATCATGCTAGTCTGGCTTCAAACTCGGGTTTGTTGGGGGGGGGGGGGGGTGACACCACTTAGGATGCATATAACACATTAGCACCGCACGTCACAGCACTCATGTCTTATGTGAGCATTGATTCTGAATTCCACTTATATTTTTGTGTAGGTACAATGTCTCGCCCTTGCTATAATGTTAGGAAAATTCGCCATAGCATATCTAGATCTCCTTCCGACACCGAGCATGGTCGCCATGATAGCAGGGGCAGAGATGACATAAGGCCTCATGATTCTCATCGACCACACACCTCACGCTCTCATTCTCCTGTCCGGTCGGATCCAGACAAGAATAAGAGCCACCAGAGTCATCGTGCGGAAGACACATCACAATCCAAAGATCGAACTTCTCCCCAAGACAAATATAATCGAGAAAAAAGCCCACTGAAACACACCGATTCACGAGACAAACACAAAGATTCTGGGAAGCGATCTGGAAAAGGAGATGCAACCATCGTCCCTGTTAAGCGGAAACACATTGAACTATCATACTGCAAGCCCCCACCACTGGATGCTGATTCCAAAATTAAGCTGGCATATCTGGAGAAGCAGTACCCAGATCGCTACCTTGAGAATCTAACTTTCTTACCCGCACTTGAGCCTATTTCTTCAAAGTGGGAAGATGAGGCTAAATCAAAGATTGACGCAGCTGAGAAACAATACTCGGAGATGTACAAGTATTCACGCAATCTCTCCAGAATCATTCGGGACTTAATTACAGACGTTGATTCAATGAAGAAGGCTGCGGATTCCGATGAGAATGCTTTGAAAAATCTGGAGGACTTAGAAGATACACAGGCTCAACTCGTCATTGCTCAACGAGACGCCAACAACTTCAAATAGCAATTTGAGGAATTACAAAAGCGTTATCATGACTTGCTGGAATCTCATAGTCAAGAACGTTTGGAGTTGAAGAAACAAGTGGAAGACGCTAAGTCAAACAATGTCAAAATGCAACTGGCTTACAATACTCTTGAGCAAGAAAAGGCCGAGTTAGCGAGGAAGAATGTCGAGCTGGAGAAACGAAATGCTGACTTGGAGTCCAAGTTAATGGAAGCCAAGATTAGGGCTGCTTTAGCTGAGGGGAATGTGGACAACGCTATTAAGCCTGCTGAAGAAACCCATAAACAGCTATCAGAGGCTCAAGAAGAATTGCACGGCTTTGGCGAACTAATGATTGAATTCTTTGCACACATAATCCGTCGTCGAAACATCTCTTGGATCGAAGACTATCCGACTACCTTAGTTCACGATGGAGCCAAATCATCGAATGGGAAAAAGAGGAACTTAAGGTAGACTTCACTGAAGAAGACAAACTCATGGAGAAGTATCTGAGAGATGATGAACCGGCACGTCTGGCCGAGGGGCATCGACTTATTGCTACTGCCATGGAGGAGGAGAAATGCTTGGCCAAACAAAAGAATATCCTTGAAGTTGGTTCTTCTTCTGCTACCGCCGAAACTACTGGAGTTGACGGATATGATCCCGAGAATCCGGGAATTCCTAGAGCGTCTCTTTTATCTCCTATACCTAAATCAGCGTCAGAGACGGTAGCTACCCCAATTGAGAAAACATTAGAAGGTATTTCTACCTTTTCACCTCAATTTGTCAAGGCCGTCTCCACCTTTCATCACATCATTGGGCAATCGATCGAGGATCCTTTATTTTCTCCTGAGTTGATAACTGTTGCTTCTCATTCTGTAGGTGCTGAACCAGCCAAGAAGACTGATGAGTCTCGGGGAGCCTCCATTGGGGAAGAATCTGTGGAAAAGACTCATGGAGGACAGGATAAAGCTACCATCGTCGAATCCGGAGGGGGAGCTGAACTGTCTAAGGCCGACACTTCTCATGATGACGAAATGATAGATGCCTTGAAAGACAACGATGGTAATGAGGGGCATGAAGAAGATCCTGATGTTGCTATAATTGGGAATTCAAAAAGTGGTGATGACATGACTTTGGCTGAAATGAAAGCCGGACAAGACAAGCGCATGTAGCTGAAAGTCGAGGACTTAATCCCCGAAAGCCTTAAGCCCCTTGCAGTGGTGGATCCCGGATCGAGGTTAGTTGTTAAGCATTCAACTAGATCAATTACAGAAGAGTTTGCTAAAAAATCTTCTCTTGATTCCAGCGTTCCGACTCCTGGGAAGAAATCTACCGATTCTGGTACTTCAACTACAGATAAGAAAATGCCAAAGCATCTCATGTTTGATGCTGAAAAAGAAGCTTGAAATGCTCTTAAGACTTCCAAAAAATCCAAGTCTGCTCCAAAGCCCAAGTGATAAAGTGCTTTATTTTATTTTATTTTGATATTCCACTGGTCCGCTATTATTGTAGTCAGTGCAGCCCTCGCGCCTTTTGCTTAATCTTCATGTATAAACTCACATATTTGTGAATAAAGTGGTTTGTTCCCTGCAATGTCTGATATCCGTAAATTTTAACATTTAGGTAAAAATGCAAACAAATAGCATGTCATATCACAGTTATATAGTAAAGTCGTTATTAAGGGGAACATATGTACATATATATGCCCCCAATCAATCTTAGATAACTGATTAAGACTTATTCAAGATCAATTAAATTCAAAATTCAGCTATCCCCGATTCTCTGACGGGGCCATATTCCTTTCGTCATTGATGCCTATTCTTTTTAGCATCTTTGTACTCTCCTATCTCATAACCAGGTTAGAGTATTACTGAGGCGGTCTCTTACCGGAGTGCACCTTCACGCCTCAAGGGACGTCGTCTTCCCGTCCTTTATACTCTCTCTCGTTTCATGAGAGTTAGAGTTAGGAATGTCGTCTTCCCATTCGTTGCCTCTTATCATGCAAACGGTCATTTTGTTTGTCCTGCACATGGGTTGTCTCCAATTTTTGAAATTTATTTTTGTGTTTTGTGTTTCATTGTCATGAGAGAATAATGGTTAAAGATATAAATAATGCAGGAAAATAAATGACACGCAATATTTTTATAGTGGATCGGCTAAGTCGTAGCTTACATCCACTTCATAATCCTTTGTTCATATAAACAAACTTTTTAAGGCAAGTTGTGCCTTTTTACATAGCTTATAAAAACAAAAAGGAAGACATTTCATATTTAGCTCAAATATCGTCATAAGTGCTGAGCGTTCCAAGCTCTGGGAATCTCTTCACCGTCCACGGTCGTTAGCTTGAATGCTCCTGTATCAAGCTTCTGTTGGATGGTGTATGGCCCTTCCCATTTTGGACCCAATTGGGTTGAAGGCGGGAAGACTCGCTTCAGTACTAAGTCTCCTGGTTCAAAGGCTTTGAAGCGAACTTTCCGGTCATAATAACGTGCTACTTGATGTCGATGTCTTGAGGCACGCTAGTCTGCTTCGTCTCTTTTTTCTTCAACTATATCAAGAGACTCTAGGAGGAGTGTTCTATTTGTCATCGGGTCATAATACACGACTCGATGAGAAGGGACTTCCAATTCTACCGGGATTACTGCTTCTCACCCAAAAGAAAGTGAATAGGGAGTATGGCCGGTGGCCGTCTTAAAAGTTGTCCTGTAAGCCCACAAAGCTAGTGGCAACTCATCTACCCATTTGGCTTTAGCTCGTTCCAACCGCTTCTTGAGAATAGATTTAATGACCTTGTTTATTGCTTCGACCTGGCCATTTGATTGCGGGTGAGCTACAGCAGTGTACCGTTTATCAATCTTGTACTTCTAGCAGAAGTTTCTGAATTCGAAGCTGTCAAACTGTGTCCCATTATCAGTTATGATGGTCTTTGGTATCCCAAATCAACAGATAATGTTTCTGACCACAAAATTGATCACCTTTCTTGTCGTGATCGTTGTTAAAGGTTCAGCTTCCACCCATTTCGTGAAATAGTCCACGGCGACGATCGCGTACTTAGCTCCACCTCTGGTAATAGGTAACACTCCAATAATATCAATCCCCCACATGGCAAATGGCCATGGGCTTACCATCGACTTGAGCTGAGTCGGAGGCACTCTGGGAGTCTTGGCAATTCTTTGACATCTGTCGTAGCGTCGTGAATAATCAACCGCGTCTTTATTCACGGTAGGCCAAAAATATCCATACCGTAATACTTTCTTTGCTAGGGTTTGGCCCCCGGTGTGGACCCTACACTCACCTTCATGTACTTCTTGCAGTACACGTTTGATGTCGTCGTATGCGATACACCGTAGTAGCGGCATTGAAAACCCTTGGCGATAAAGGATGTCGTCCTGTAAAACGTATCTTGCAGCCTTACGTCTCATAGCTCGTCTTTCGCTCTTCTTCAACGGGAGGGTTCCATTCTTGAGAAAATTCTTGATCGATGTCGTCCATGATTCTCTCTCTGGGTCAACATCCAAGGCTAGTTCCACTTCCATCAGGTCGAAACTCGGTGATTCCAAAACCTCTATCGGAACCATTTCAGTTTCTTTGGGATTATCAGAACTTGCTAGCTTTGCCAGCCGATCTGCTTTCTGATTTTCCATTCTTGGAATATGCGTTATGTTGTAATACTCCAAACTCCCCAGCAACTCCTTTACCTTTTTAAGATAAGTAACGAGTCGAGGCCCTTTAGCAATAGATTCCTCCCAAACCTAGCATACAACTATCTTGGAATCGCAACATATATCTAGTGTATTCACTCCCAATTCTTTGGTGAGTTTCAGCCCGGTAATCAGGGCTTCATACTCGAAATCGTTATTGGTAGTAGCAAACTCTAATCGCAATGCATAGTAATTAGATCGTCCTTTAGGAGTTATTAAAACAACTCCGGTGCAGGACCTTCGATCATTTTTGGCTCCGTTCGTATTTAGCTTCCACGGACTAATCTCTAATTCTTGGTCCAAAGTAACTACCTTGTCACCACCGTTTCCTTTTCGGCAATTGCGAATTCAGTTATAAAGTCGGCCAATGCCTGCCCTCTTATTGATTTCCGTGGTTGAAAATTTAAATCAAATTGACTCATCAAGTAATCACCCCGATGCTTCGGGTTTTTGCAACACTTGTCTTAAAGGTTGATCGGTGTATACAACTATCGGGTGAGCCTGAAATTAATGACGAAGTTTGCGGGAAGAAATCAGGAGGCTATAAACAAGTTTTTCTATCTTCGGATAATTATGTTCTGCAGCAGCTAGCTTTTTGCTCATGTAGTATACAGGCCTCTGGACTTTATCCTCTTCACGTACCAATGCTGTACTGACGGCATGAGATGATACCGCTAGGTAGACAAACAAATACTCATGTTCCACGGGTTTTGATAATATTGGAGGCTTTTCTAATAAGTCTAATAAATTCTAGAACGCCTCCACACAGTTAGGGGTCCACTCAAAATTTCGTTTTCCTCGTTTTATTAGATCGAAGAAAGGTACACACCTATCTGTAGCTTTGGAGATAAACCTGCTCAATGCAGCAACTTTTCCGGCTAAGCTTTGAACATCTTTGGTCTTTCATGGTTCTTCAATATTCCTTATTGCTGCTATTTGACTACGATTTATCTCAATTCCTTGAGAACTCACGATAACCCCAAGGAATTTTCCAGATGCGACCCCAAACGAGCATTTTAGGGGGTTTAACTTCATTCCATACCATCGAAGAATATCAAACATTTCAGCTAAGTCCCTTGTATGGTCAGAAGATTGTTTAGACTTCACAAGCATGTCATTCATGTAAACCTCCATGGTTTTCCTAATTTGATTATAGAACATGCAGTTGACCAAGCGCTGATACGTGGCTCCTGCATTCTTTAACCCAAATGGCATTACCACATAACAATATAACCCCAAGTCTGTAATGAAACTTGTATGCTCCTGATCTTGTATGTGCATGGGAATTTGATTGTACCCCGAATAGGCATCCATAAAGGATAAAAGCTCGTGTCCAACCGTCGAATCTACTAGCTGATCAATTCTGGGAATAGGAAAGCTATCCTTCGGGCAGGCCTTGTTCAAATCAGAGAAGTCGATACATGTACGCCACTTCCCGTTAGATTTTTTGACCAGGATAGGATTTGATATCCAGTCGGGATATTTCGAATTCTTAATGGATCCATTATCCTTTAAATACCTCTTCTTTCAAAGCTACTGACCGCTCTGGGCCTAACATCCGTCTTTTCTGTTTGACTTGTGGGTGCTTTGGATTAATACGAAAAGAGTGGCTTATAATGGCAGGAGAAATCCCACACATGTCAGCGGGAGTCCATGCAAACACATCCAGATTTTCCCTTAAAAAATCAATCAACTCTTTCGCTCGAACTGGATCTAGTTGCGAGCTGATCTGTAGTACTTTTGTCGAATCTATCTCATCAACAGGTATATCTATTATTATCTCGTTGGGAGTCGCCTTCCTATCCTTGGGTTCTTTATCCTCTCTGGGATCTATATCCTCGATCACATCTAAGGGCGACTCTCTTGAGGGCTGGACACCTTTAATTGCTATGCCTAATTTTCCCTCGAAGGGGGAGAATCGTCCTTTGTTTCAATATTCAACCCCTTCATTTAGCATCTTCAACTACGTCATGTAACAAGCTCGTCCCGTAGCTTAGTCGCCTCTCATCACCCCAATTCCTGTTTCAGTCGGGAATTTAAGCAGTAAGCACCAAGGTGCAATACATTCCCTAAACTCAGCAAGGGCCGGTCGGCCTAGGAAGACGTTGTAGGGTGACTCTGCATCCAAAACTACAAATGGAAGGATCGTCACTCTCTGGCGATCTCCCTGCCCTAATGTCACTGGTAATTTTACGTAGCCCATCGGAGCCGTCGACGCCCCATTGAAGCCACGTATCCATCCTTCGCAGGGCTTTAGATCTTTTGCTTCAAGTCTCATTTGTTCGAAAGCTTTCTTGAAGAGGATATTGACCGAGCTCCCGTTGTCCACCAACATTTTATGGACTAAAGCAAGGCTGATGGTCGTGTTAATTACCAGTGGATCTTCAGTTGGGGATTGAACTCCGGAATCATCTCTACTATGGAATATGACGTCGTCTGACATTGTCTTTTGTTGTTTTACTGGAGTGATGTCTTTGAGGTTACTGCATTCTCCAACCTCAAAGTACTTGGCCGCATTGATGTACTGATCCATCGCTTTGAAACTACGACTAGCTAGGTGGGGTCTACCTGTAATGGTATTGGTTATGATCCCCTTACCTTTCTGCTGGGCTGTGGGTTTTGAAATAGGCTAGTTTTGGTTTGGGGCTTGCCCCTGGTCCCTTGGGGCAACCTTGTACTCGTCTAACTTCCCTTCTCGCAACAGTTTTTCAACTATATATCTCAAATGATGACATTCGTTGGTGGAATGACCGTGGGTTCCATGGAACAAACAAAATTTTCCCGTTGCAATCTCTTTTTCAGTGAAGTCTCTGGGTGGTGGTTTTTTGTATTGCAATATGCTATATGTGTCCAAATAAATGTTTTCCAAGGTATCATTCAATGGTGAATAGTTTTCAAAAGTCTGAAATCTGGGTCTTTTACTAGAGTTATTCCCTCGGTTCCTGTTCCTTCTATTGCCGTTCCCATTCCCATTCCTGTTGCTATTACCTCCGCTCTGGTTGCCGACATTTACCTCAACTTTCCCCGAACTATCACCGGATTGCTTCACAACAATATTACTTTGGACACCTTCCCTCGAGGTCCCTTCGGACTTTCTCTTCCTATTTGCATGAGCTTCTTCTCGTCTTAAGCAAATGTTAGCCTTTTCGTAAAACAATTCTCTAGTAGGAGGCGGTTTCCCAGACAAGTAATCCACGAATTCTGTGTCAGGGTCAACCCCTTCTATCAAGGCCATCAGAATAGTGGGCTCATGAGGGTCACTAACTTCGATGACGGCCTGGTTGAAGCGGTCTAAATACGACTTCAAAGATTCTCCTAAGGCCTGTTTAATTCGTGACAACTCTATGACGCTCTTGGACTTTTGGGCGTGAAGTCGAAACTGGTTCATAAAGCGCTCACTCAATTCTTTGAAATTTGATATCGACTGGGGAGGGAGTCGGGTGAACCACATTAACGCCACGTCTTCAAGATAAATTGGAAAGGCTTTGCATTTTACAGCATCTGGAGCTGCTTTGGTATTCATGAACCATGCATACCTCATCAGATGTTGTCATGGGTCCGTTCTTCCTGAATACCGATCCATCGGAGGCAAGTTGAACCGCCGAGGTTACTGGAAATCCAATATATCATCTGTGAAGGGGGTATGACTTCGCCCAATACCCCAGTCCTCATTAGTGTACCGCCGGCTTTCGGACATAGTCTGATGCACCATCGCCCATACATCGGCATTTGTTAATGTCTGCACAGGTTCTCTAGGTCTGATATTCGGATTACCCCTGGGCTCCTGATTAGGGGATAACCTTCTGTTTCTAGCAGCGGCTACTCTACACTGCTCCCTATGCTCTCGGTCGATCTCAGGAGGAAGGGTTTGGAGAAGTTGTTGTTGCGTAGGATTAGTAATGTTAGGATCCCTGGGTAGAACATAGGATCCATGCATGGGCAATAGCATAGGCTCATTTAAGCTCGGGTCATCGGGTCCTAACGCACAAATGGCGTCTTCGGGGATCCTAAAGATCCAAAAGTTAGCTGATTAAGATTTTAAGATCATTCAAGTGGCCTTCTTTCATGAGGACGTCCCTCATCTGAGGAAGATGAATCGTCTACAGTAAGGTGGCGTGTTGGGGAAGGTGTCTTTTGTCTCCGGAGCTCTTGGAGTTCCCTACTAATAGTGACCATGTTCTCTTGCATGCGAAGACGGTCACGCTTATGGGCTTCCAATCCCTCCTTAGTACTCTGGAGCATGTCAAGAAAGCGTGAAAAATCTCCTTGGGTGACAGGTGCAGATGGGTCAAGCTGATCATTGGTCATAGCGGCTGGAATCGGAGCATTGGAGGGAGCTCGAGTAGAAGTTCCAGCTTCATTCTGGTTCAGATCGGAGCAAGGTAGTAGGACCGGACCGGTTCGGATGGGGGGAGCAAGTGACCTCAAAATCTTCTGATCGGCTCGGATCGGAGTCACCTGCTCGGATCGGACCTTCCTGACCGGAGCAGCCTGCTCTAGAGTCTTGTCCACGCGACCTCGTTAATACCATGGCTTGTTGATCCTCTCTAGCATCGTTCCCCCTAGCGCCTTGCACTTCTTTTCCTTTCGTTTTGGCCATAGTGTTCAATTCTTCAATGGTTCACAAAAAGGTACTTAAAGATGTCGAAAACAGAGGGTTAACTTCTTTGAACTTGAAGGTCCAAATAGTGAACGATAATCCCAAAAAGCGAAGAATTCAAAGAACTCTCAATGAAAGCACCAAAATGTTAGATTCAAATTGGCTCTAACACCCAAACAAGTAATGATTCTACTGAAATGAAATCAAAAAATGGAGAAAACACACAAATTATAGTGGTTCGGCGTTAAATAGCCTAGGTCCACTTTCTACTCTTTGGATTGATGTCTTGAATGCAAGTACAATAACGATTTTCACTCAATTCTCACTTATATAATACATTGATTCACTCAATTTCCTTCACAATATGATTCAAAAGATGATTGTAATCTAAATAAGTTGATGAAATTCGGATAGTAAAGGAGTTTGAGTTCTGAAAATGCCAAAAGATCCTTCCAAATGCCTCTTGATGGTGTATTTATAAGTGAAAAATGCTCCTGGGATGGTTCCGGTTCGGATCCACGTGGCCTCCATTCCATCACTTGCGAGTTCGGATATCACAAGATGGTGCCAGCACATTGAATTAGTGGATGAACGTGGGAACATGGCCTTCTAACCGCTCTGAACTTTAAGGGAACGTGGGTGTGATAGTTGCAATTCTGAGTGCATGGGTTCGGATCGGAGTCCTTCGGTTGAAGGGACAGATCGGGTTTGTCTTATCCGATCCGGTTTGACCCAAGCCCCTTCTTTCTCTGCTTTATGCTGACTTACTCTAACCAAACGATCTCCGATCCGATCCGGTCCTTGGAGTGAATGTTCTTCATTACTTGATTATCTAGCTTTGTGTAGCCTAGTTCACAAAGTAGGCTAACACTAATATTGTCTATTTTGAGTCCATCACCTTTATAAGCAATCTCTATCGTGTTACTATCTGAAGAGAACCAATCTAGTAAAATTCCAACGTGAATGATTGTAGATATCATCATGAAAAGTAAAGGGGTAGTCACCAAACTGAGTGCCGTAGTTCCCAAAAGTAGAAGATAAAGTTTGCCCTCAACAAGATGAAGATTGGAAGTGAGGCTTAGAAGTACAAAAGCAAACTCTTGTATTTAAGCAAGAAACATCCCAGCAAGAACGAAGGTCTTATTTGAATAACCAAATCCCTTGACAACATATACGATCACCGAAGTCTTTACTGTAATCACTAAAATTACTGTTGCTATTGCCTATTAGTACATCCACATGGTTCCATAAGAAATGGAAATGAATAAGTATCCTGATGCTAGGAAGAAATATAGCAGCAAAGAAATTACGGATAGGCTCAATTTGTTCAAGCGTATGTTGAGGGGCATTTGTAGTTGATATCATCACTACAACAAGCAACTAATGAACGGAATGCAACAACAGCCAACCGGTAGAGTTCATTTGTCTACGATGAAAGACTGGTCATTAGCTTTAGAAACCAGTGTATACACGTAGGGGATAGCATGGATAGGATAGCCAGGAAAGAAAACAACATTGTTAACGATTTGGCCAGTGATTTAACTCCATGGAGTAGACTAGAAATACCACACAAAGCTGGAAGTAGAGCAAAAAGCAAACCAACAACACAATCTTGAGGAATAAGGGTGCCTACTGTGACTTAACCATGTAGGGCATTTATACTTTTTTCACCATTAGAAACTTAAGTACCACTGCAGTAGAAGACATTGACAAGAATACACCGACAAATACACCTTCAGAAGTTCCCCTGCATAACGATGTGATTATGCCACACAAGAACATAAATAGGAATATTTGCAGTAGACCTCCTAGAATAGCAACTGCTCATACAATACAAAGCTTGGTTGTTGAGAATTCAAGCCCTAGAGAAAAAAGGAGAAATATAACACCAAACTGTGCTACTGTTTCAACTTGCACCATTTCACTTATAAAATTAAGACCCTCAGTTCCAATAACATATCCCGCAAGTAACCGGTAATCACAGGTTGCCCTGCACATGCAATGGCAATTACACCACAAGTTGCAGAGACACTTACGATTACAAGGTCAGATATCAACCTCAGATCCAGCTTTAATACAAGGTATTTTGATTTTGGATTTGATATGATAAATACGTTATCCTTGTGGTCTATCAAGGTCGGCATATCTTCTTGTCTATCATTGTTATCCAAACTGAAAACATTAAATGACTTCTCTTCTTTTGTTTCATTTTTCTTTGAAGTCACTCTTGCGACTGTTTCCAGAACTACCATCATCAATCTACTGGTTCTCTACAGAAAACTCCTTGAGTGCTCGGTAAATGATGTCAGCAAAGCTATTGCTTCTAAGAGGAGGTGACGTGGCATTGCACCTATAGGAATCATCGGCACATGATAGCTGAAGGAGAAGGAGGAGCACAATTGAGTACGAACTTGACTATCCATAATGGAACCATGGTTCGCCGAATAACATAATATAATTGTCATCAACGAATGTTTAAGATTATTGTCAGCGATAACCCTATTACACATGAGAATATACAATCTTGTTAAAGCCCAATAAGCACCACATCCAACAATTTTGGCATGTGTAGAATTTTGTAAACAATATATACCATGCAATAGAATCATTGGCTTCATTACAGCAACGTTTTACATGGGCATATAATCAAATACATTTGCTTTGAAAAACTCAGGGATAGTTGATACTTTATCACACCTTTTGTACGTTGAAAGTTTTGATAGAATGTCCAATAGACCTTTCCTTTTATTTACGTCCAAAGAGACTTTTCCATGAATACATAGATAAATATAAATATGCAGGTTCGCAGCTCCATACTCTACACTCTCTACGGTTTTTGTGTCATGCTGTTCCAAATTAAATGATACTTAGGGGTGTTTGATCTGCATAACATGCCATTGTCTGTAATAGTTACAAACATTTAAGGTATTTCAAACTGTTAAAGTTAAATTTGACCATACAAATACTCAATTCAACATTTGATCAATAATACCATTTGGAATATGTTTGCAAACCATATATGAATCTGGTAACATTTTTGCTTAAAAGTTGACATATTTTCTACTATAACCATGTGTAGTAATATCATGCATTAAAAAAAATTGAAGGTGTGCTGGATCTATATAATGACAAAAACGACAATACAAAATTCTAGTTTCTCTTGTTAACATCATACTAACTCGTTATTGTTGCCATCATAAAATTGCATACACAATTAACGATCGAAAGAACTGAGGTTCTCCTCTTCCACTATAAGTTTATTTATAACAGATTTCAAACAATTAATAGAAGCACCTACCCATTATATCAATGATGAATAGCAAGCAAATGTACAACAATGCAATAATACAAATTGTAAAGGATATGTTTGTCATGCATATATTAATTTACAAAGGGGATAGGAAAAAAAGGTACTTCAAATGTAAATATCCATTTCATCTCATGTAAGATAACTCCTTTGACAATAAAGAATAAATTAATGATCAAAAAAATTAACTAAGACAAATTTGCATGTAGATTAGCTGAAAAGAAATATGAATTTGAGTAGAAAATCATATGACTCTCAATGTAAAAAATATATAACATTCTCCAGTAATAAGAACAAATTTACCAAATCTTAGAAATGTCCCGAATAGTTACTCAACTCAAAAATAATCACTTAGAGAAGAAGTAACTGTAATTTTAAAAAAACGAAAACTACCTTTTATCCATTGCGTCTGGGTCTACTGAACTAACTTCCAATTAGCACCGCAAAAACGTTGCTCATCACAGTTCACTTGCCATCCATCTTCTTGTAACCTACGTTACTGCGTAAGTCATCGATATATTACTTTTGCACAGTTTTTGTAGCAAGAATAAGATAACATTTATTATTGACAAAATTGCAAATATTGCATTAGTAAAACGAAGTCTAGGGTTTCATTTCCAAATTTGTTTATTTTTTTAATTTTAAAAGTGAAGCTGGAAGAGAATGAGAGTAGAGAAGATACCTGTAAAGGAAAAAAAGGTTTTAAAAAAATTATACTATTGTACCATAGTCAAAAATCAAACATCAGCAATGCTAAAATAACATACCTCGCTAAGTTAAATTAGATCTCCTAAAAGTGAAGGCAAATTCTATTCAGACCCGAAAAATAGCTGAGTAGCTCCATTTTTTTAAAAAACTTTCACATGACCAAAATACCCTTTACCTCGTAGAGTCACTACTAGGTTATGTAGATTACCTCGTATAGTCTCTACGAGGTAATGCTACTAACCTCGTAGGGGCCCTACGAGGTAATGCTACCAACCTCGTAGGCCAACTGCGTGGTTGGACCACAGTCCCCACACCCGCACTGCGTGGTTGACGAAAACGTGTAAAAAAAATATATTCAGCGAAGGGTATTTCTGTCCAACGAAATTTTAAACTAAAAAGGGGGGCTACTCAGTTATTTTTCGGGTCTGAATAGAATTTGCCAAAAGTGAAAAGTATAGGATCTTCATTTCTTGTTCTTCAACATGCCTAAAACCAAGAATATACTAAGGAACAGTAAAACCATTGTATTGCAAAATCAATACCATCTAATAGCTACTAAGGTTGACAGTGAGAATTCATTTACATCTCAATTAATTAAGTGAGAATAATTGGAATTAAAAAGATAGATTTGACCTTCACCGTATGTTCGGCAAGAAAAAAAGGAGTTACAGATTCTCTCTTTGACTAAGCATTAAAACCGTATTTCTATTTCAGATCTGAAAGAAGGATTAATGCCTCCTTTTCTCAAAGGACTTCCATTCATAAATGTTCAATTACCAAATCAAAGAAAATAATATAGTTTCTTATGTAGTAATCTTGCTCACGGTTGTGCTTACCAGAATTGAAATCAAAATTAGTGTTCCAACTCATTTTCTTCAGATGCGGAGATTAGGAAGACATTCAGATGCGGACACTTTAGAACAAGAAAGCGAAGTTTGATTTCTCACATAAGAAGAGCAAAGGTGTGGCTCCTGAGTAGGGATGGCAAAAAAATCCGTGCCTACGGTCATCCACGGGTAAAATCCGTCATGGATATGAAACGGATAGTTAAATGGGTATCCATAGGTAAAATAAACGGGTATTTTTAATATCCGTTAATTAATGGGGCGGGTACGGATAGTAAGATATCCATGTCCGTGGGTACCCGTGCCCGTATTGAATGTGATTTATTATCAATAGTAATTACAAAAAACATTGTTGTTAGCTGTTTGGTATTTATATGCATGTTTTTACTTAACAATTTCTAATTGGTTGTTGATATTTTGATGGATACTTCTGTTTTTGTCTCTTCTTTTCTGGATGTTGGTTTAAATATGTATTGGTATTTTAAGGTTAGAATTTGGGCATTGGTTTAATTTGTTTTTTTTTACCAAATGTACTTTTGAATAATTTCAATAAACGGCTAAAATATAAATTGAATAAATATAATGGATACCCATGAATACCCGCTATTACCTTCAACCTGTTTAAAACCCATTTAATGGGTACCCGTGTGGGTATGGGGCAGGCACGGGGCAAAAACCCAACGGGGCAGGTGATGGGGTGGTACTACCCGCGCCCGCCCCATTGCCATCCTTATTCCTGAGTGAGAGCGAAGTTTATTTTTTGAGGGAGATGAAATGTTTGGCCAAATTTGTTTGCACCCCACATTTTGCCTTTCACACCCCATTGTTTAAACTAATAACATTTCACCCCACTCTTTGCTTTTCACACCCCAGAAGTTATCAAAACTACCCTTCACTTTATATTTTCATAAACAAATAGCTATATGTTAATAACGAAAAGAAATTAAACATAGATCCAGAAACAGCGAAGCAGTAATCCCAATTTATTTATTTTTATTCGTTTTGCAATTTTGAAAGTTACATTTCGGTCCAGTTTAAAAATAATTGAAATATATATTACACTAGAAATCATAAAATCAAACAACCTTAAAAAAAAGACACAAAAGTTGAAATTGAGTAAATTTAAAATAAAACATGATTTTTTGGAAAAAACATTATTTTCTTTATTGAAATCATTTGTCTTTTCAAAATACATTAGCATCATTGTATTTTTTTAATTAAAGTAACATAATGGAAAAGACGAGGGTATATTTGTCATTTTATTTTTTTTAGGTTTCAACGGGGTGGGAAAGGTGTTAATAACAGAAACGAGGGAAACAAAATGGTTTTGGAGGGAGACCAAAATTTTGCAAGAGAGAAACGGAGCGTTACAACAATTATGAAACCAAATTGACATCAAAAGTACTTGTAAATAATAACGCTTCAGTCTAACGCTTTATTAAATGGCGCTGTTAATAACATTTTTTTTTATAGTGAGCAGAGTTTCGAGGGGGCAATAAAGTAAATGACACAACTGCCAGCACTCTAACTCTCACGATTCGAAAGAGAGTATAAGGGACGAGAAAATGAAACGTCCATAAGGTGTGTAGGTGCACCATGATTGAACGACCGTTGTAATCTCACTCTACCCTTGGAAGCCGACGGGAGATTATAAAGGCATCAGGGACTGAGTGCCACAAATGAATTCCTACCCTACTGAAGCATTAGAGGAAAACTGAAAGTTGAGTTCGAACTTTATCCTGGGCATACGACAAAAAGTATAAAGGCAATCCGAGTAATTGCCACGAAAGGGCTCCTACCCCGCTACAGGATCAGGGGCAAGAGTGAAAGCTGAGCCCGAACCCTTCATTTCCGGACATGGGGGGCAATATTAATTCATAGTCAATCCTAATCAATCCTAAATAAGCCCTGGCTAGGCACCATGTTAATGATTGATTAAGGGGTATTATACACATCACGATAAATGCAACGTGATATGATGCAGAAATTTTAAATTTTCCTGTAGGGACGATTTATGATGTAATTTTGTTCATAACTTAGTTATGACTTGAATGTTTAAGTACCTGACTAAGTATGACAAATTTGCAGGTATGCGATAATGCAAAAGAAACAGAACTTTTATTTACTAAATGTAGGTTAACAAAACGAGATTAGTCAAAATGTGAGGGCCGCACTCGTGACAACTACAAAGGACCAGTGGAAATCTAAAAACAAAACACGAGCAAATGAACTCTACTTGGGTTTTGGAGATGACTTGAATTTTTTCTCTTTCTTCTGCTTCTCCTTTTCCCCCTTATCAGCGTCAGAAATACCGCGCTTTGTCCCTTTCTTTTTATCTGGAGGAGGATCCTGTGGAGTGCCTAAGGATTAAGATGTAAGCTAAGTAGTTATTGACTTAGACAATTTTATAATAAGTCCAGAACCGGGGACGACTGCAGCGAGAGGTGGTATATTTAAAGACTCTTCCTCGAATTTAACTTTTAGAAGCTCATAATTCTTAGTCTTCCTCTCGGCTAAGGTCATGCTATCGTCCTCCAAAGTTCCCCCCGTGATGACAACATCCTCTTCTACATCTCCGTCGTCACCATCAATGTCCTACAGTGCTCTAATTATCTCGGCATCTTTAGGGATCTCTGTGCTTGATGGTATAATGGTCTTCTCGACCGCCTCGGTATTTACTTACTTTTCTCCAATTCCTTCAGCAGGCCTGGCACCTGAATCACGAGAAACAACCGTTATTAATTTAGGAGAGAGCGTGGTCATCTCAACTGTTTGCTCCACAATGTGATGACTTGTTATAACAGCCTTGACAAATTATGGAGAGAACGTAGAGATACCTTCCGCCGATTGCTCGTTTGGAGTTGTAGTAGAAACCTCAGCAGGGGGAGGAATAGGAACTTTGGGAATTAGCGGGTCATCAGGATTGTACTCCTCGACCTCAGCAGCCTTGAATTCGACGTCTGAGTTAGAACCTTCCTCAACCAGATTCTTAATTACCTTAAAGATTGCTCCTCTCCTTCTCCATGGCTTCTTTAATCAGACGCCTCCCTTTTGCTAAACGCTCAGATTCCTTACCTTTGAGGTAAGTTTGCATGAGCTGGTCCTCATCAATAGCCTCACCCTGTAAACGCGTTTTTCATCCTCAACAATTTGATTCCATACCTCAATTAGAGTGGTTTGGTAGTTCTTGATGCATGAGATGTCTCAGGTTTGAATTACCTAAGCAAAGAAGTCTATAAGTAACTCATCGAACTCTTGTATTCCCCATTCGGCTGTGGCAAGTTTGGTGTTAGCATCGGAAGCAGAGTTGAGGACTATATCGGCGTGTCCTTTAGCAAGAACTTCTCTTTCCTCAGCTTGAGCTAGCTTGGCCTTCAAACTTGTCATTTACTTCTCCCAAACAACTTTTTCCTTGACGAAGCAATCATGTGATAATTTTAGCTCGGTATTAGTTGATTTGAGGTCTTCTATCTATTTTCTCATGGTTTTACGCTCTTTGCTATTTGAATCGAGCTCAGTGTGGAAACATCTCTCCGTGTCCTCGAATTGCTTCTTATAATTTTTAGCATCCCGTAGAGCAAAGGCAAGTTGAGCTTGAGTATCTTCCAGTTCTTTCTTGGCCTTGATACCGTATTCAGCCTTTTCATTATCATCAGCCACATCCATTTCAAGATGGAGGATGATGTCAGAGAGCTTTTTAGCGTACTTCTTCATTTCACGATATTGCTTAACAACAACACCTACTTGGCCCATGACCTATGTGTCCCAGTCTTTGGGAACTGGTTCGAGATTTGGAACGAAGTGTATGTTTACAGAGTGAAAATCCGGAAACCTTTCTATTAAAAGTGCCAACCTTTTCACATTTTCAGTAGTAAGAACTACCAGTTGTGTAGTGGTAATGTCGACGTTACGCTGTTTGGAAGGGACAAGAGCTTTCCTCCCCTTTTCCAACTCTTTATTTGAGTCCTTATGCTTATCTTTGGCCTCATAATGCTTTTCGGTAGATTTCTCTTGAGGACGGACACTCTTTTGGAGGGATCAGAGCTTTGGGCGGCTGTTTGCCTCCCTCATGCTGAATTTGATGACTATGATGCTTCTCGATATCATGCCTTAGGGGAGAACGAGAGTGCGAAGAATGAGGTTGGTGGGAATCGTAGTGCTTAATGCTATCTCTCCCGCGACTGTCACCATGGCCGTGCTCGGTAACGGGATTGAATCTAGGCGTGTACTCGCGAAGATCCTGATGAGAATACCGACAACGAGTCATTTTTCCTACAAAAATGACAGACAAGTATGAGAATCATGGGTCAATACGGTATAAAAGTGTCATGGCATGCGGTACATGTGATGTGTATGTCTTATGTGATCCCCCAACGAACCAGAGCCCGGAGCCAGGCATGTTTGAACTATATCTTCACCTTTAACAGTAGTAGGCTCTTCCTTAGAAGTAGGAAAGAATGACCCTATTCCAATATCCTCAAAAGTGTAAATATCGTCTGACAAAGAAGCTTGTGGCTAAATATACAAATATTTGTTCTTCTGTCTGTAAGTCATGAGTTGGAGGCTTAGTCGGTGGCGGTGTTTGTGGAGAGGGTTTCCTTTCAGGAATGGAAGCGTCTTTCAGCTCATCGCGTTGAACTCCACTCCCAGTATGCACATTCAGAACTTCATCATCTTGAATACTCATCGGTGAAGGACTTTTGGGAAGCTTAGTTGATTTTCCAATTTCTGTGGTCACCTGTCCCTCGATTGGGGGCATGATACTTGACACCCCTAGAGCTTGAGCTGGGGGCATATACTTATAGCGCTTGCCTCCTTGACCGAGGCCTCGTTTTATATCCAGAATTTGATGTTTATGAAGGTTCTCATCGACTATGCATTTCTTGATTTTAAGAAAATCAGACTTGCTTTCCCTAAGGCGGGTCAAACGATCTTCATATATTTCGCCGTCTTGCTTCTTGGGATTGGGAACAGTAAAAGGAAAAGAAATATTAGTGTGTCAATTTATGTAGCTAGAGTAGACACTTAAGGATCTGAAACTTACTTAACCGCAGCCACCTCCTCGCACATCTAGTTTGGTGCTTTATATAAACCACTCGGATTTAGCATCGCCTAATTTGTTGTGTCCATCAGTCAGGACTTTCTTAGTGGGGATAGATTCGAAGAAGACAAAAGACGGAGTCCCTGTGGAATGATGTTTAAAGTGGAAGCAAAAGTTCAAATTTTCATAAAAGAGCTCAGTGTCGAGAATTTCTGCGTATGCGATGTACAAGCTATATAAAGTAGCATAGGCATTGGGGTGAAGCTGCATGGGAGCACTACGCAATCGTCTCAGAAAGTCAACGACGATTGGAGGAAATAGAGGAATAGCTCCTATTGAACACATGACCTTGCTAATGACCATATACTCTTCCGGAGCAGAATGGAGCCTATCCGTTTTCTCCGTAACTTTGACGTCAACCCACAGAATCTCATGCTTTAAACATATTCTCTTTAGCTTTATGTCATCAAGTGTAGAAGAAATGGAATCACTCAGATTGACTAACTTTACGACACTCTCAAACTCGTCAAGAGCACGATTATCTCTAATTCAACCTTCTTTTTCTTGTTTCTCGGGTGATGTACTTTCAAAGGATGATGATTTTGTACCAATATCTGTTTCATATGCTGATCCGGAGTTATCCCTGTCTGGATCCGATGGGAGTACATCGAGATCATAATGATTGAAGATCCCGGAGTTGCACTCTTATCTGACAATCTAGCTGAACGTCTATCAAACATATCTGCTGTATTGGTACACAAACATTAAAGATTAGAGTATATTTTCCCGTGACCCCCGTGTGTTCAAGTACTAGTGTGTGCCAGTGGGTAGAGTACTAAAAAGATAATGCGTGAAGTAAAACAAATAAGCATGTAATCTATCGATATATATCGTCAAGTAATATTTTCGTCCGGTCCAGATCAATTTGTTCGAAGATTCTATCCTAACTGTCCATTAGCATATTTAAGTTGCAGTTGATTTCAGTCCAGGCATAAGATAAAAATGTTTAATGAATTTGAATTGCTATAAGGTGTGAGGTAGTATATGGTGATTGGCTCGCGAATTAAATTTGGAGCATGATTCAAGACCGGTTCACCCACCTCACTCGGCTCGCACCCCGAAGTCAGTTCATGACCTCGAGTGGCTCGAAAACCAGGTGAGGGTCGTGATCGAATCGGTTCGTGCTTGAGTGAGGGGATTAGGTCATTCTCGAACCACGATTTGCTGCTAAGAGGGGTTTTCCCATTTGAATGGGGATCGCAATTGCGGGTCGGTCCATACCCTACGACTCATTTGTTAAGTAACTCGCTCGCTCTGAGTCCCCACGAGAGTCTCTCTCAGGACCAATGAATGAATCGAGTCATTGAGGCTCGACCCGATCCGACTTCAACATTCCATCGCCAGTACGACTCGTTGTACACATCCCTTTCATTAATTTCTGTTTCCTCACAAATGACGTGTTCTGTCTCAAAACTCTCGTGCCTAACATTCACAAACAAGTCTCCAACACAGAAAGCTAAGCGAATTCTCCAATCCCCTCCTCCTTGCATAACAACTCTCTCTCTTATTGAGTCACTCAACAGAAGATGAACACACATCCCTATGGCCATCAC